>JAOQGH010000001.1:1469747-1557336 GCA_025769975.1 Gallinago jamesoni | reverse complement strand
TCCAGGCTGAACCCCCCCAACTCTCTCAGCCCGTCCTCCCAGCAGAGGGTCTCCAGCCCTCCCAGCATCTCCGTGGCTTCCTCCAGCCCAGTTCCAACAGCTCCATGTCCTTCCTTTGCTGAAGGAAGAGTGATATGGAGCTGTAAAAATTTGCTGCAAGTAGTTGCGTTAGCTGGAGCGCTGCTGACTGCCTTTGGCTGCCGGCGGTGGCACGGTCTTCCTGCATTAGGGACATAAAAATGTAATTGCAGCTGTAATTGCAGGCTGAGCGTAAAAGCAGTGAAAGGCAGCTGGCTCTGCCCTGAGAGGATGAGAATTTTTCAAGCTCTCTTGAAAGATGAAGACAGTGGTTGAAGCTGAAGGTGACCTTTGGGCTTGTGGATGCTACAGAGGACTGGGCTGGGCTTATTCCCAATTTCCAGTCCTGTGATGGTCTGGTCCCTGTCTCCATACCAGCCAGGAAAGATGGTTCATTCACCAGCTTTTTGGTGATGGGAGTTGAGATTTTTCAGCAATGCTGAATGTTAACCCCTTGAGGGAGCCACAGTTCTGAGGTTTGCACTGAATTTTCATTTGCAAATGTATCTGAAGAAGGAGCGTCTGCAGAAATTCATGTGCTTGAACTGCAGGAAGGTTTTTAATAAAGCTCCACTTTTCAAAAGCCTCAGAGGAATCATCAGTCTTCAAAATCTGAACCGTCAATACCTATGATTTAATTTGAGATGTTGTCCTACACCCAGAAACGTAGGATAATATGAACAGTTGTCCTAGCGCCGAGTGTATTTGAGGACGAGCTGGCCTTTTGAATTTCAGGCTGATATTTTAAAGTCAATCTTTCTTGCACCAGAAAGCAGCATATTGTAACAGAATGAGTGTTTGAACTGAAATTCAGTACTGAATCCAGGACTGCCATTCTCGTTTGCCCTTGCAGTTTGGAATAAGTCTAAGTTCAGACTGAAGCTTCTTTTGCTGGGACAAAACAACCCAAAATTGGAAACAAACGTTTTACAGTCAGTTTAGCAGCTTTATCTTCTTGGTGGTGGCCCATCGCTTCAGGAAAGAGGATGCAGTCGTTCCCGGAGCTGGCTTTCCTGCGACACAGCGCGGAGTCATTAGGCCAACAATTTATGGCACAACAGACTTTTAAAGTTCACTTTAACAAAACAAAAAGCACCTATTAAAACCCAAAATGACCAAAACCTGAACTTTTTTTTTTTTTTTGTTAGCAAAAGAAGAAAGCATTATAGAATTATTTTTTTCTTTGAAAAGCCCTTGGAATAGAAAATTCTGCTGAAGATCCCTTAAAATGCCCATCAGACAGAGTCCTGTTTCGTTGGCTTTTCAGCTGCCTTTGATTGTGCTGTGGTTTCGGGGATTTCAGGAAACCAGCTCCGGCACCTTCAGCACGTTTCCCTTATTCCCTCCTTTTTAAAACCAGTAGCCACTGGGCCCCACTGTAGCTCTTCTGGAAACTCTTAAGACAGCACCTTGACTCCTGAATATTGAGAATAAATTGTTGTTTGGTTTAGGGGCTTGCCCGTTTTGGCCTGAGCAGAATTTATGATATTTGGAAACTCAGTCAACCCGCGGATGAACGGAAGAAAGGTGAGTACAGCGTCCCCCTTCTCTCTGTGCGTGGTCCTTTTCACAGCTGCCCTGCTATTTTCATTTTTTGCTGCAGTGATCACAGAATCACAGAATGATCTGGGGTTGGAAGGGACCTCTGGAGATCATCTAGTCCAACCCTCCTTTCAAAGCAGGGTCACCCAGAGCAACTCCCACAGGAACGTGTCCAGGTGAAGTTTGAATGTCTCCAGAGAAGGAGACTCCACCACCTCCCTAGGCAGCCTCTTCCAGGGCTCTGCCACCCTCACAGCAAAGAAGTTCCTCCTCATCTTTAGGTGGGACTTCTTACATTCCAGTTTGTGCCCATTTCCTCTTGTCCTGTCACTGGGCACCACTGGAAAAAGACTGGCCCCATCCTCCTGACACCCACCCTTGAAGTATTTATAAGCATTGATCAGATCCCCCCTCAGTCTTTTCTTCTCTAGACTAAAAAGACCCAAGTCCCTCAGCCTTTCTTCAATAAAGAGATGCTCATCATCTTTGTGGCCCTCATGATGGGAAGCAACATGCTTCTTGGTGGTTTATTTTATATTTCCTCATGCACTTATCTGTTGAAAACTGACTTCTCAATGGTAGTGTCATGGGTTCTGTTATTTCATCCGCTTCAGTGGCTGGTGTTAGTACCAGAAATGCTGAAATTGTGGGACCTGTGTCATGCAGCCCCCCTCTCTCCCCCCAAGCTTTCCTCTGCAATGCCTGATCTTGAGTGCAAGAGCCCTGGAAACTCATAGACTGGGATTTTTTTTCCCCTATGTCTTCTGATTTGACTTCTTTTTTCATTTAGAATCATAGAATGGTTTAAGTTGGAAGGGATCTTAAAGAACATCCAGTTCCAACCCCCTGCCCTGGGCAGGGACACCTCCCACCAGACCAGATTGCTCAAAGCCCCGTCCAACCTGGCTTTTAACCTCCAGAGATTTGTCTTAGGCTTTTCCTGGTTTATTTTATTTTTAAACCTGGTGTGTCGAATGCTCTAACACACGCTTTCTTTTCACTGGTGGATATAATTTTGAAGATAAATCCTTCATTTACGATCTCACCCTGCCCTGGCAACAGTAGGGAAGTATTGTTAGATATGGGGCACAGGACTTACTGAACTGCCAGGAGTGATTGTTTATATGGGTGGTGTTACTGGTTCTTTGGAAGGTGAATTACCAGGAAAACTCCTTGCCATCTGGGTAATAAAAAGGGAATAATACAGGTTGGAAGGACCCTGAGGCTGTGTCTGCCCTGAGCCCCAGCCTGAGCTGCCCTGATGTCAAATTAAGATTCTTTTTCTTTCAGTTTCCAAATATTTTGGGGGACAATGAAGGGGGGACTTCCTAGGACATGTGCTCTAGAAATCAGTGAGCTTAGTGAATGTTTGCCATCTTCTGAGCTCTGTAAACTTCCATACCTTTCGGCTCTGTCTCTCAAAGTGCTGATGCTTCGTGAAACCACCCACTCTGGTGAGACCATCGAGCTTTGATGGTGTTTTGTGTCACTAAAGAGAAAATCCTGAGCGCAAACCGCCCATCACAGGGCGAGGAGCTCATCCCAAACTCCTGCATCCCCCAGCAGTGGTCCATCCGCTGCCCCGCATCTGCCCTCCCTAAGGTCTACTCGCAGATTTGATTCGAATTAACATCAAATTATATCAATCTGCTACTTTCTTTTCAGCAAACCTCGTTATTAATGACTCGTTTATCAGACGATGGGAAGAAACTCAGGGCTTCATTGGTTTAAAGGAATACGCAGAGCGCATCGATGACAAGGACCTGACAGTGAAGATCGCGATAGTGGAGAAATACAAAGACCGGATCCCGGAGCTGGTGCAGAAGATTGAGAGCAACCACGTGTCACAAGAAGCCATGGCAGGTAAGGACAAGCTGCGTCCGTGACAGAGGAGCAAATTCAGGTCTTTTTTCATAGAATCATAGAATCATCTAGGTTGGAAGGGACCTTCAAGATCGTTGAGTCCAGCCATCAACCTAACTCTGACAAAAAACCCGCATCACTAGACCATGTCCCCCAGCACCATGGGCTTCACCCAACCCAGCTTCAGTCCTGAAACCACCTCCTCCTGCAAAAAAACCCTACATTTGGATCAAGTTGATCTTTTAGGGAGAAAGGAAGATGAACAGCAGCTTTTGGGGTGCATCTGGGTCTCCAGGTGGAGTTCAGTGCTATGAGTCTGCCACCAAAGGATTTCTTGGTGTGACTTCGCTAGAGGCGAATAAACCTTTGGACACAATATTTTCCTGGAAAGCCCTAGGACTTTATCTTGCTTTTTGGGATTCCTGTTGGAGTTGCCCTGCAATTTGCAGACTAATATTTGGCGAGGGGACAAAGCAATCCAGTTCAAAAATTCGTGAAATAAAGATCATTCCTGTTGGGAATTGGAGCTGAGGCTCGAGCTGCTGAAAACCCAGGGGTTTCCTTGGCAGGGAACTTGCCTTCAGCAGCTGAGATTCCTGATGGAGGGGCTTTGCTTCTGATTTATATCTGGGGAGATGTGAAATGAACCCAGAATGAAATAATTTTGTTTGATTATGAAATAATTTTGATTAATCTAGTCCCCTCATCATAAAATGCTGAGGGGTCTGGAACATCTCTCTATTGAGGAAAGGCTGAGGGACTTGGATCTTTTTAGTCTGGAGAAGAGAAGGCTCAGGGGGGATCTGATCAATGCTTATAAATACTTCAAGGGTGGGTGTCAGGAGGATGGGGCCAGGCTTTTTCCAGTGGTGCCCAGGAATAGGACAAGAGGAAATGGGCACAAACTTGAATGTAAGAAGTCCCACCTAAAGATGAGGAGGAACTTCTTTGCTGTGAGGGTGGCAGAGCCCTGGAAGAAGCTGCCCAGAGAGGTGGTGGAGTCTCCTTCTCTGGAGACATTCAAGCCCCGCCAGGGTTCCTGTGGGAGTTGCTCTGGGTGACCCTGCTCTGGCAGGGGGTTGGACTAGATGATCTCCAGAGGTCCCTTCCAACCCCCACAATTCTGTGATTCTGTGACTTGGCACCTCGTAAAATTAAAGATATCATAATTTCTTCAATGACTGATCTTTTTGTTTTCCCCTTCTTGTTCCCCATCATGTGCTGGTTACAGATTACCTCATCGGTACCGTCCATCAAGCCAAAGGCCTGGAGTTTGACACGGTGCTGGTTGCAGATGACTTTGTGAAAGTACCATGTCTCAGTGGGGATTTCCAGAGAAGAACTAACTTCAGCATCGGTGAGGGAGCGGCTTTGTGTGGTCCCCAACCTGCTCTGAGAGTGGGAAAGCAAATTGTGCTGCGGGTGCTCGTTCCGCGAGCCCAGAATGACAGAGTGGCAGGGGTTGGGAGGGACCTCTGGAGATCATCTAGTCCAACCACCCTAACAGAGCAGGGTCAGTCAGAGCAGGTCACACAGAAACGTGTGGGTTTGGAATGTCTCCAGAGGAGACTCCACCACATCTCTGGGCAGCCTCTGCCAGGGCTCTGCCACCCTCAAAGGAAAGACATTCCTCCTCATGTTGAGGAGCAGAGGGGCAGGATGACCTCCCTTGACCTGCTTGGTCACATTCTTCTTGATGCCCCCCAGGATGCCATTGGCCTTCTTGGCCCCAAGGGCACATTGCTGGCTCATGATCATCCTGTTGTCCACCAGGACTCCAGGTTTTCAGCGCTGTCAAGTGCTGTCCTAGTGATTATTGTGTCTCGTTTCCTTCATAGCAAGAGAGGAGCAGGGGAACATTCCTGTAGCCAAGCTTGTAGCCCTTTAGCAACAGAGGAAGACCAACTCCACACTTGGGAAGGACACAGCTTTGCTTAGGTGCCCCAGTTCATGCTTTGGAAGAGCCGGTCTCTTCCCAGTATGCAGAGAGGAGCCCGCAGAGTGAATCTACCAACTGTGGAACCTCCTCCAAGGCCATGCCTGTGCTTGGGAGGTGGAAGAACACATAGCAGTGAGCTGCGGGTAGGGTCCTGCCTTTGCCTAGAGGGAGGAACGTGGAAGGAGGCAGGAGCTATCGGTGGTGTCGGGAACTGCACGGCAAACGCAGGAGCTGTGCTGCTCTGCGGGTTCACGCTCTGCTGGAGAAGCACCAAGTGTCTTTCCAGAATTACTGCCCGAAGTGTGAGGAGAATGGCAGAGCTGTTCATTTTTGTTTTCTAAAGCTATTGATGACTTTTCCTCCAACCCAGGCATGTATCCTGATGATGAATGGAACCTGCTCTATGTGGCGGTGACACGGGCGAAGAAGTATTTGCTCATGTCAAAGTCCCTGGAACACCTTTTAGCACTGGCTGGGGTAAGTGAAAGCTTTCCAAGGTAAACAATCGACAAGCCTGAGGGGCTGGATGCCATCCAGAGGGACCTGAACAGGCTGGAAGAGTGGCCTGTGTGAACCTCAGGAGGTTAAATAAGGTCACATGCAAAGTCCTGCCCCTGGATCGGGGCAATCTCCAGTATCCGTACAGGCTGGGGGATGAAGGGATGGAAAGCAGCCCTGCCGAGAAGAGCTTGGGGCTGCTGGTGGATGGAAGATTGGACACGAGCCAGCAACGTGTGCTGAAAGCCCAGAAAGCCCCCCGGACCCTGGGCTGCATCCCCAGCAGCGTGGCCAGCAGGGCCGGGGGGGGGATTCTGCCCCTCTGCTCCGCTCTGGGGAGACCCCCCTCCAGTGCTGCCTCCAGCTCTGGGGCCACCACCATCAGAAGGACATGGAGCTGTTGGAGTGGGGCCAGAGGAGGCCATGGAGATGCTGGGAGGGCTGGAGCCCCTCTGCTGGGAGGACAGGCTGAGAGAGTTGGGGGATTCAGCCTGGAGAAGAGAAGGCTCTGGGGAGACCTTAGAGCCCCTTCCAGTCCCCCAAGAGGCTCCAGGAAAGCTGGGGAGGGACTCTGGGTGAGGGAGGGGAGCCATAGTTTGAAGGAGACACTGAAAGAGCGGAAATTGAGATGAGATCTGGTGAAGAAAATCTTTGCTTTGAGGGTGGTGAGATGCTGGCCCAGGTTGCCCAGAGAAGCTGTGGCTGCCCCATCCCTGGAGGGGTTCAAGACCAGGTTGGGCAGAACTTTGAGCAACCTGATCTAGTTAAAGATGTCCCTGCCCATGGCACGGGGGTTTGACTAGATGATCTTTCCAGGTCTCTTCCAGCCCAAACCGTGTCATGATTCCATGGTTCTAAATGACAGCTTTTGCCGTCGCCTTCGCACCTTCTGCATCCAAACCTCTTTCAAACGTCTCAGACAGGACGGGTGCTGCCAATTTAAAGAGGCCCCAAGAGAGGCAGCACCCACTACCCATAGATCTGCTCATCTCTGATGATTATGTTTGGAGGCAGCATGTGTGGTAGAGAGGCAGAAAAGAAGATTATCCCGAGGTTCACCCTCGAGATATAATGATATTAAGATTCATGCTGGGCACGGACTATACCCTGAGATCACATTTTTCCCTTGGTTCACACAGTCCTGTACCGTGATTTCAGTAGCAAGACACAAGGTTGTAGAACATTTTTTTTCCCCCCACAGTCCTTGCCTTTGGGTGTTGTCTCCCACAGACCCTGCGAGCGGGTGGCTTCCCTTTTCTACCCGCGGAGGTTGCCAGCTCTTCGCTTCCTTCTTCGTGAGCTGCTTTTGGCTTCTGCTTAGTTTTTCTCATCACTGGGGTGGGGGGGTTGGGTTTTTTGTTGTTTTTTTTTCTTCGTTTTATTTTTTTAACAAAACCCCAGTGTGTCACAAGTCATTTCCCAAGGGGTTGGAGAAAAAAAAAAAAAAAAGAAAGCAGAAACAACATGTTCTGGTAACTCGGCTCCCTCTGAGTGGTGTTGTTCCTTTTTTTTTTTTTCTTTTTTTTTTCTTGTTTCCTAGGAGCGTTTCCTTCGGGTGGAGCTGATGAGCGAGGCTGCGAAGGACGGGGCCACCATCGCTTGTTCTGTGCCACAGTGTACGGGAACGCTGCAGTCCAGCTTCCAGCTGGTTGTGAAGAAGCTCCCTTTGACTCACGTACGTCCCCTCCCCGGACCTTTGGCATCACGGTTGGGATCATGGAATTGGGAGCTGGTCGCCTTGGGGGGTGGCGGTTCTCTGTGACTGTTCTGAGCTGTCACAGAATCACAGAATGATCTGGGGTTGGAAGGGACCTCTGGAGATCATCTAGTCCAACCCTCCTTCCAAAGCAGGGTCACCCAGAGCAGGTCCCACAAGAACATGTCCAGGTGAGGTTTGAATGTCTCCAGAGATGAAGATTCCACCACCTCTCTGGGCAGCCTGTTCCAGGGCTCTGCCACCCTCACAGAAAAGAAGTTCCTCATGCTTAGATGGAACTTCCTCTGTTCAAGTTTGTGTCCATTTTCTCTTGTCACACCCGAGAGGCACAACCTGAGTGCTAAGCTTCAGTAGAGGCAAACAAGGAATGTCCCGTAGCTGGATCTCCTGCCCACAGCTCCCCAGCCCTTTGCTTCTGCTCACAACCCTGGCTTGTAACTCGGGGTGGCTTCCAAACCACATCATTCAGAGTGGTGGTGCAGTCCCACAGATGCACTCAAGCCTTGACCTCTCTTCCGAGACTAATTGTGGTCTCAGGTGGGGACGGTTTTGGGGTTCCATTGTGTCAAATCCCATTTCTGACTCTTAGAGCCTCTGCTGAGGCCATGGAACACCTCTCACCCCAGTGACAATCTGACTTTTTGGTCCAATTTTGGCCTCAGTCCCACCTTCTGACTCTGGGGTTCATCCTTGCCCAGAAGGTGCGGTGAAGACCAAGATTCCCTAGCGCTGTGATCTGCAAGTACAAGTGAGTCTGGTGGAACTCTGTGTCCACAACAAGAGATAGATGATGGCTCTGAGCCATCAGCAGGGGACATAAGCACTGAGAGGGGGAAAACCTTGTCCTTTACCAGCAAAGTCCCACGCAGGGACGTTTTGGTTGTTGCAGTTATTAAACAAACTGGCCCATAAGGATTTCATTGCAAGGGAGGTGGCAGGAAATGCTTTGGGCACATCGTTTGCTCTCTTCCCTGAATGTGAGGGGTTTGCATCTGAGGTTGGAAGCCTTCCTCCAGCCTTCCTCTTCTCTGAAATCTCCTCTTTGTCCCCCACAGAGCAACGGCAGCAAGGATGCTGGAGGCTACCTTTGCCACGCTTGTACTCAGCAGCACTTTGGCGCTTTGACACCATTGACCTTTTTCCCAGCGCTTCAGGAACAGCCCATCTAGCTCTTAATGAAGCCCATCTTGCTCTAACGAAGCCCTCCGGAGCCCTGGCTGTGTCCCAGAGCCATCCTGGGTGCGGGAGAAGACCTGTTGTCACATCCCAGCTCCAAAATCAGGTGGATATCGGAGCAGGATCTCGGACCAACTCCAAGAGGAACCCTCCAGGCTCTCAGCAAGGAGGTGTGAGACCTTTACTCTTGCCCTCCAAGAGCTGGTCAGCTCGGCCTGCATCACTGCACAGAAGAATATGCACTATATAAACTTCTTCTTTTCTTGGAGCATTACCCCTCTGTTACCTCTGTCACCAGGAAAACACTTCCAGTGACCGAACTGCTAGGACATCCCTGCCTTCTCCATCGTGTCATGCCTCGGTGACATCCCACTGATCCACCAGAAGAAAAGGAAATGCAATACTGAAAAGTACCCAAAGAAACACTTTATTTCTAGGAAATGGTCTTTATCCTGGAACCTGCTTTAATAGGGGAAAATTTCACTATCAGCTCTGGGAGGAAGTCATTACTTAATATCTCCCAGCTGAATTAATTTTCCTTATTTGCAGCTGAGGGTGTTCCCCAGACTCTGGTTTCCTTCTCCCTGCAGCAAAGCATAACGCCAGAAGAGAGGTGGCATCTGAAGAACTGCTTTGTTTTGGTTTCAGTCTTAAACTGGGGAGTGTTTTTAATCCTGAAATTAAATTTGTAACAAAAAAAAAAAAGCAAAGCTGTAATACTTTCTTTTTTCTCTTTCCTTCTGTTGAGAAGTTGTTCTGGGTTAGGTTTCTTTACCAGCCATCACAGTAGCAGTGGTGCAAGCAGCGTGGTGCTCTTGTAAATCAGATGATGGCTTGGGACGTGCCATGGCTCGTTGTACTGGAGCCTGTGATACGTGGAGATCAAAACGAAACCAATTTCAGAAGAGATCTGCTCTTGGACGTGGGCCCAGAGCCATGAGCCATGCCCACTGGAGGAAGCTCATGCATCCTGTTGATTTCCATGGTCATTCATTGAATGGCAGCTGCTCCGCTGGCTCTTCTTTCACTTTCGAACACACCGGCTCCAGAAAGGCTCTTCCCTCTTCTGCTTCCCTCAGCGCGGGCAGAAGTTCACCCAAGACTTGGACGTTGGATGGAACAGCAAAGCTCGGCGCGGACATTGGACCAGGCACTTGACCTCCTGGTTTGGTCCGTCACACATCCACCGCCGCTGGTTCAGCTCCGTGGCACAAACAGGAGGACAAGACACGGCAGCGAGGAAAGGACGTGGAATTTAAGTTGTTAGATACCTTCTGGTTTCCAGCTGACTGCTAAAAACCCTTTTGCCATCCTGGCCGTCACCCTTGGCCTCTAGAGCACAGCAATACTGGTGGCCCTCAAGCTCTTGTTGCTGCAGAGATGGGTTTCACCCCAACCCAGCTCCCGTTTGTCCCCGCTGTCCTTTCCGCCACCGCAGCTGCCGCCAAAAAAATCAACGTCTGTGTGTGCATTATTTTGTATACAATATATACACATTTATATATAAAAGCAGCATCAGTGTAAAGCTGCCTGTTCTGTAGCAAGGGAGGAACAAGTGGGGAAGAAAACAAACCCTAATGACAAGACAGATAAGGGAAAACCTGCAAAGGAAAATATTTCCTTGGGGTTTTGTTGCCTTCAGTCTTTGGGAGTGTCTGTTGTGGTCCCCCGGCGAGTGGCCGGAGCCGGCAGGTACCTGGGGTCGTTGGAGAAAGTGCCCCCCAAGGATCCCTGAGCTGTGTACGAGGGCCGACCCCTGTGACCACGGCGGGACGGCGCTGGCACTGTGGGCTGCGGTCGCAGGTTCACCGGCGAATGGCTGTGAGAGAGCAGGAGTGGGGTGAGGACACGGTGGAGAGGTCCTCGGCCTGGTCCCCATCTCTGTCTTCCACGAGCAGCGCCTCTTTTTTTGAGTTTTGGGGCAATTTTAGGGCAAAGCAACTCTTTGGAGAGGGCTGGCGTCCAGCTGGTGCAACTCTGGCCCCGCTCCTCGCTAGGGAACAGGCGGTACTTGGGGCAGGGCACCCCCAGCACCCAAACCCCCCTTCCCTGCACCCCAAACCCCCTCTGCTGGGCCCCCAGCCCACTCCTGCCACCCGCCAGCACCCACAGGACTCTACCTCCTCCGAATTCTGGCTCCCGATACAGAACACCCACCATCTTCACACCACCTCGGGGTGCTTGTGGGCTCACCCACCCCCTTGTTCTGCTGCATGATGGGACACCCGCTCACCTTTGGGTGCTGGGATGGTCTCATCCACAAGAGTCACTTGTTCAGGCTGGGAAGAGTGGCCACGTGTCCCTGGAGTGAGGATGCTCTGCACAGAGACTGGGACATGCTCTGTCACATTCTGCCACCGCTCAGGGAAGCGTCTGGCTTCCCATCCAGGCTCGGAGCATCCCTTGGGCTAGAGGGTGCACTGAGTTGCCCAGCTGTGCGTTCTCAGCCCGTGGGAAAGATGCCAGGTGGCAACATCTCCTCATTCTCAGCAGCAGGAGCCACCATGGGGATGGCTGTCACCATGTAGTCCTGCCTTGCACGCCTGCAGAGGGGGGAGGAGTGTCACTGTCTCCTGAAGGGCTTTCCCCAGCTTCCAGGAAAACGCAGAGGCCGAGCACAACTTGTCACTGGGGTGGAAGGACCTCATGGGGCTCAGCACACTTACATTTTTATCCTCCAGCAGACCACGCCAGCAACGACCAACAGCAATGATGGGAGCACTGTGGGAGAGATACAGCGGCCGATGAGCATTCTCCAATGCCCAACCCAAGCAAAACAGTTCCACAAGGAGCCAAAAACGCTTCGAGCACGTCCACAAGGTGCCCTCCCCACCCCAGGAAGAAAGTTGGGTGCTCCATCCTTCCTCCCTTGGAGGTATTACCCCTTCCCACAGCCCCAAGGAGGGTCTTGAGGCTAAAAAAATATTGAAAAAAATAAGCCTCTGCTTGCCAAAATAAGCTTTTTGCATGGCTTACCAATGGAAGGGGTGAGGATCTGGACGGAAGCTGGAAAAGAAGAGAGAAACAGAGATTTTTAGCTGCAAAGCCAGGGAAAAGGAGGATGCTGAGGGAACCCTCACTGAAAACGGGGTTGAAGACAAGGGGAAAATGCACTGAAAAAGTAAAAGAGCCTTTGCTGGTTGAAACCAGCCCCGTTGGTGGGTAATCTCCCTTGGAGAGGCAGCCTGACCTGCAGCGAGGCCCGTGGTGGCGGTGGGCAGTGGGGTTGTCCCCTCTCCCAGCGTGGATGTCTCTAGTGGTGGGGGCACCTCCGGCGCCATGGATGTCTCCGGTGATGACCCATCAGGTGCTGGTGGCACAGGTGATTGGCCAGCAGCTCCCGGCAGCGTGGGCATCGCTGCTGGAGAGGGGCTGGAGGTCAGGTTGGCATCGCTGGTTCCTGCTGGGGAAAATGGCATAAAACTTTTTCATTTCAAAAATTAAAAGGTAGCAGCACTATTTCAGTGCTCAGTTTTGTGCCCGCTTCAGGCGCAGGTTGCAGCAGGGACCATACAGCCCATCTGGCAGCTGCAAAATGGCATCATTTCAGGCAATTTAATGAATTCTATCACACAATTGAAATATTTTGCTTTCCACACCATGGTGGTTGTGGTTTTGCTGTGACGGTGGTCACGGCGGCCCCAAACCAAACCCCCGTGGGTTGTGTTTTCTCTTCCTCACCCCTCTGGGTCGTCCTCTTGGTGTGTGGTGCGGTTGGGAGCTCAGGGCTGGGAGTTAGTGGAGGTAGAGCCGGGTCTCCTTCGGGAAGACACAACGAGGAGACACCATCAATGGCAGCACCCCCCACGCCCACCCCACATCCTCCTCCGCCACGCCGGTGGTGGCGGTGTCCCCCCTTCCCGGTCCCCATCGCGTCCCAGCTGCTCAGCGAGGGCTTACGGATGCACTGCAGGGTGGTGTGGGTCCAGTCGGGTGTGGAGCCATCGCGGAGGATGCACTGGATGAGGCTGGAGGTACCGGCTTTGCGCTTGTAGCCCGGGTTGCAGGCGTAGCGCAGGCGGGTGTTGAGCAGGGTGTTGTTGCCCACATCGATGTGCGCGTTGGCCACGGCCTTGGGGTGGCTGCATCGTGCTTGGGCTGGAGGGGGACAAAAGGAAAAAAAAAAAAAAAATAGGGATGGTGATCGCAACAGGGAGATCGGGCACCCTCAGGTCTCGGTTCCCTGCGCTGAAGGGCACCCAAGGGGGTCAAATCCTGCCAAGGGGTGGGAATGGGGTATCGGTGCTGCACCGGGGCTGGGAGAGCCTCATCCAGCCTGCAAAAAGACAGCGGGATGGAGAAGGGCAAAGCTCCGTTTCCTGCATGTTTGCGGTCACTTGTAGTGCCTCCTCCCCTTGCCAAAGCCTTTGTGCAGAACTTCTTTCCCCTACAGCGACCGTCCGGGGCCAGCCGCCACCAGCTGCTCCCTTTTGGCTGCACTCGCTGTCCCCTTTTTTCTCTGCTCATTTTGCAGCCAGATGTGAAAAATTCCAGATGCTGCCTGAGGCCTCCAGCCACCTCCCAGGGTTTTTCCCACCAGAGGCTACAGCCTGTAGGCGGCTGAATTCCGAACATCACGTGGCTGGGCAATGGGGTGGTGATGAACTCTGTTTTTTCTTATCCCCAGAAGGGCTCAGGCTTCCTTTTTGGCCCTCATTTGAGGTTGGTTTCGCAAGAGGATGTTACAATTTCACTTCTTTTCTCCGATGCAATGGAGAAAGTTTCTTGGTTACCCCAAGACTGTGCCGGCACTTGGGCTCTTGCCCGCGATCCCCGCAGCCACCTTCCGTCCCCCCAGATGAGAGGTGATGCTCTGGCACTGGGATGGAGTGACACATGGCAGGGATAAAGCCAAGCTGGAGTGGTCCCCAGCTGGGATGGAGCGATACGTGGTCGGGATGTCACGTATGGCTGGGATGGAGCGATGCTTAGTGGAGCACTGCATGGCCGGGAGGGACCAATGCATGGCTGGGGTGCAGCAGTGTGTGGACATGATGGACCAATGCATGGCTGGGATGCAGCAGTGTGTGGATACGATGGACCGATGCGTGGTTGGGATGCAGCAATGTGTGGCCATGATGTGACACAGGGCCAGGATGGAGCAATACACAGCTGGAATGGAGTGATGCATGGCCATGATGTGATGCGCCACTGGGATGTGATGCGTGGCTGGGATGGAGCAGTGTGTGGCCAGGATGGAGTGATGCATGGCCGGGATGGAGCAATGCATGGCCAGAATGGACAGATACACAGCTGGAATGGAGCAATGCATGGCCAAGATGGAGCAATGCATGGCCAGGATGGAGCGATGCATGGCCGTGACATGATGAATGGCCAGGATGGAGCAATGTATGGCTGGGATGAAGCAATGCATAGCCAGAATTGAGAGATGCATGGCTGGAATGGAGAGATGCATGGCCAGGATGGAGTGATGCATGGCCAGGATGGAGCAATGTATAGCCAGAATGGACAGATACACGGCTGGAATGGAGCAATGCATGGCCAGGATGGAGCGATGCATGGTCATGATGTGATGCATGGCCAGGATGGAGCGATGCACAGTTGGGATGGAGCAACATGTGGCCACGATGTGATGCGCAGCCAGGGTGGAGCAATGCATGGCTGGGATGGAGCCATGCATGGCCACGACATGATGCACGGCCAGGATGGAGCAATGCATGGCCAGGATATGACTGTAAAATAATCTCCTCTTCCAAAAAAATGCTCAAGTCCTTCGATGGCAAGACCTCAGTGTCTGCAACTCTGACATCTCGTGCCACCACTGCATGTATTTCCGTTTGTTGATGAGACAAAACATGTGCTAAGGGGAAAAAGGGGAGGGAATTTTGGGTGGATTCGGTTTTCCGGTGCTGCTAGAGCCCTGGAGATGTGAGGCCAAGATTTAGGCTTTCTTTGATACCTCGGCAGTGAATTGGAAATGGTGTAAAATGCAGATGGCCGGGGAGAGCCATGGCTGTGATAAAGCTCCTGCTTCCAGGAAGGAGATCTTCAGTAAAGACAAGCCCTTCCTTCTCTTATTTGCTTTTTTTCTTGAAGCGGATTGATGAAATTCCCTGGATCTAGGCACCACCGGGGACTTGGCATGCAGGAGAAAAACAACATCTGTCCTCCATTTTCCCATTTAATTCAAGGGAAAGCTCACAAGATTCTCCCAGGTCAGCAAAAAGCATCTCTCCACTTGTCCCCGCTCAAGGGAGGCTGAATTTTTCCATTGCTGTGTCAACCCAAGTGCTCGAAGACTCGTCGCATCATTAGCCAACCTCCCAAACGAGCTGTGGACACCTGCAGCTGCCTTATTTCCATCCAATTTCCCTGCATCCCGCTGATATTAAATTTCCAGGTTGAAACACATGCTCAATATTCGGTTGGTTTTGGTGGTTTTTTTTTGTATTTGCGCGGTTAATTCATATTTTCACTTTGCTTTTTGGTTTTCTCTGCCTGTGACCTCAAATGATGCCAGTGAAGGTGAGCACAGGCTGGCACGGCAGGAAGCGTTGGCCAGGATGAGTCCCAGATGGAGAAGTTGCCGTGTGCCGCCATCCCACGTGGCGCAGATGTCCCACCTCTGGCTTCACGGGGCTGCAGGGGGATGCACAACCACAACTAGACACTGGAGAATCCACAGCGGGTAAAACTTGACAATTTTTTTCTTAGAAAATTATCAGCCGAAGGGCCAGAGCGGCGCTGATTTTCTGCTAATGGTTTAAAAACCGTAAGCCAAAAAAAAAAAAGAAAAAGAGAAAAGAGCAATTCCAATAGTCTGTGCCCAAGACCGGAGAATTCACAAGAAACTGAAATAATAGAAATAAATAAAACTTTTGCAAGTTTTTAACTGAAAAACAATCGACGAGCTGTGCTGGGGATGGAAAGTGGGAGCGGGACGTGGTGTCCGGGCCAAGCATCGTGAGATGCATCGCCGTGACCGGTGCAGAGGGGCTGCGGCGCCTCCAAAAAAAAAATAGCAGTGAACATCATTCCTCTTCTCTAGTATCTCAGATAACCACGTTTTCTGCCCCCAAAAATGACAGCCCTGTCATCATCGCTGCCAGGAACATCGCTTACGCATCGGGGCCAGGGCCATGTGAGGTCGGAGGGTATTGCCTTGGAGAAAAGCTATTTTTAGCCTGCTCCTGAATGCATCGGGCATCTCTCTGGTGCCTTAATTTTGCCACCGGTGTCACTTTACAGCCCTGGCTGCACCCGACGGCTCTTTAGGAATAACTTCATTTTTTGGGGTGTTGCAGCTTTGGCAGCAGAGGGGAATGTGGTGGCTTGACACGGGCCCACCAAGCCACTGTGTCACTGCTCAGCAGGACGGGACGAGGGAGAGAAAATAAGATGGAAAAAAACCCCAACCCTCAGGGATCAAAATAAAGGCAGTTTAATAAAGCAAAAGAAAAAGCCATGTGTGGAAGCAAAGGAAACCAAAAGATTTATTCTGTTTCCCTTCAGCAGGTGATGTCCAGCCATTTCCTGGAAAGTTGGGCTTCAGTAGGTGCAGAAGTTGCTCCAGAAAAGACAACTCTTATGCCAGTCTTTTTTCAGTGGTGCCCAGGGACAGGACAAGAAGAAATGGGCACAAACTTGAACATAAGAAGTTCCACCTAAACACGAGGAGGAACTTCTTTGCTTTGAGGGTGGCAGAGCCCTGGAAGAGGCTGCCCAGAGAGGTGGTGGAGTCTCCTTCTCTGGAGACATTCCAAACCCACCTGGACAAGTTCCTGTGCGACCTGCTCTGGGTGACCCTGCTCTGGCAGGGGGGTTGGACTAGATGATCTCCAGAGGTCCCTTCCAGCCCCATGTCATTCTGTGATTCTGTGACAAATGTCATAAGAAAGAATGTCCCCTCTTCCTCCTTGTGACTCTTAAGTATTTTATTGCTGAGCAGACATCACGTGGCATGGAATATCCCTGTGGTCAGGTTGGGTCACTCGTCCTGGCTGTGTCCCCTCCCAACATCTTGGCACCTCAACTTCCTGGGGAGGGGGGGAGATGTTGGAGAGACAGGGAGGATTTTGGAGAGACAGCCTGATACCACGCTCCATAGGAAAATTAACTCCATCCTTGCCAGACCCAGCACAAGGAGCCAGAAGGGACAGACCTAAACTTGTCCCCAAGCTCTGCAGTCCCTTCCAGCCTTATTCCATGCAGATCCTTCACAATTCCGACGTTTTCAGTTAATTAAATATTTCTTCATGGTCTTGACGCCGCCACCAGTGGCTCCCCGGGGTTGTCAGCATCACCAGCTCGTCATCCGTCCCCGCTCAGCCCTGAGGGTGATTTTTATTTTTTTTTCCCCAAAGTTGCTTTCGGAGAGGTGAGATCGAGGTGACGTTCCCGGTCCGGCATCAATGCTCAGTGGTGGAAAAGTTCCCAGTCCCGTGGGAAATCCACAGACCCCCCCCACCTGGGGGTGAAATCCCATCGTGATGCAGCTCCTGAAAGTCCAGCTCACGGATCATAAAAATCACCCCCCTGGACACTGGTGGGGAGCTGGAGGGGGCAACCAGGGAGGGAGGTGGGCAACCAGGGATGGGGGTGCAAGAAGAACATGGGGGTGCAGTGTGGGCACCCTGGGGAGCAGCATGGGTGGCCCCAGGGGGTGGCATGGGCACCATGGGAGGAGGAGAGGGGGGAGCCAGGGCACCACGAGAAAGGTGAGGGCACCCTGAGAAACTGAGAGAGCACCCCATGGACACCATGGGCACCCCAGGAAAGGCTGGGAACCCCCAGAAACTCAGCAAGCACCCCAGGGACACCATGAGCACCCCAGGAAAGGCTGGGAACCCCCAGAAACTCAGCAAGCACCCCAGGGATGCCGTGGACATGCCGGGAAACTCATGGGCTCCCCCAGAAACTCAGCAAGCACCCCAGAAACACCATGGGCACCCCGGGAAAGGGGTGGGCACCCCAAGAAACTCAACAAGCAGCCCAGGGACACTGTGGGCACCCTGGAGAGGGGTGTGGGCACCCCAAGAAATTGAGCGAGCACCCCAGAAGTGCCATGGGCACGCCGGGTAAGGCGTGGACACCCCCAGAAACTCAGCAAGCACCCCAGAAACACCATGGGCACCCCGGGAAAGGGGTGGGCACCCCAAGAAACTCAACAAGCAGCCCAGGGACACTGTGGGCACCCTGGAGAGGGGTGTGGGCACCCCAAGAAATTGAGCGAGCACCCCAGAAGTGCCATGGGCACGCCGGGTAAGGCATGGACACCCCAAGAAACTGAGCAAGCTCCCCAAGAACACCATGGGCACCCTGGGAAATGTGTGGGCACCCCCAGAAACTCAACAAGCAGCCCAGGGACACCGTGGGCACCCTGGAGAGGGGTATGGGCACCCCAAGAAATTGAGCGAGCACCCCAGGGACACCATGAGCACTCTGGGGAAGGTGTGGACACCCCGAGAAACTGAGCAAGCTCCCCAGGGACACCATGGGCACTCCAGGTAAGGCGTGGGCACCCCCAGAAACTCAGCAAGCACCATAGAGATGCTGTGGGCACCCCAGGAAAGGTGTGGGCACCCCAAGAAACTCAGCAAGCACCCCAGGGATGCCATGGGCACCCTGGGAAACATGTGGGCACCCCCAGAAACTCAACAAGCAGCCCAGGGACACCGTGGGCACCCTGGAGAGGGGTGTGGGCACCCCAAGAAACTAAGCAAGCACCCCAGGGACACCATGAGCACCCCGGGGAAGGCGTGGACACCCCGAGAAACTGAGCAAGCTCCCCAGGGATGTCATGGGCACCCTGGGAAACGTGTGGGCACCCCGGGAAACATGTGGGCACCCCCAGAAACTCAACAAGCAGCCCAGGGACACCGTGGGCACCCTGGAGAGGGGTGTGGGCACCCCAAGAAACTAAGCAAGCACCCCAGGGACACCATGAGCACCCCGGGGAAGGCGTGGACACCCCGAGAAACTGAGCAAGCTCCCCAGGGACACCATGGGCACTCCGGGAAAGGCGTGGGCACCCCCAGAAACTAAGCAAGCAGCCCAGGGACACCGTGGGCACCCCGGAGAGTGGCGTGGGCAAGCCGGGAAAGGGGTGGGCAAGCCGGGGAATACGTGGGGCGTGCCGGCGGCTGACCGGTGAGCCCGGCGGTGCTCCTCTTACCGGTGTCGGCGGCGCCCCAGGGCAGCAGGAAGGCGACGGTAGAGAAGAGCAGCGGCAGCAACGGCCGGGCCATGGGACGGCGGCGGCGGAACCGGGGCCGCCGGGGTTGGGGGGAAAGGGGGGGGGGGGGGCTAAGGTCTCCCGAGGGGGCTCCGCGGCTCTGCCCCGCCAACCGGGGCGGCCCGAGCGCCCTTCTCCTTTCGCTTTCGCTTTCGCAGACCACGGGGGCACCGGGAGGGACGCGGCGCCCTGCCAGCAATGGGGAACCCGGGGAGGCAGGGGGGACGAAGGACAGCAACGTCCCGGGGGGGAGATTCGGAACCCGAAGGATGGGGGGGTGCGAGAAGCGGGAGGGGGTGGTAGAATCGTTGAAGGGGTGTCTTTCCCAAAGACCTCCTGGGAGTTGCAGGAGAGAAACCAGCCAAGGGCTCCAAGCTTGGTGTTTGAGGATGGTTCTCCCTGAACCGTGGTTTTGGGGAGGTAGTGACGTGCAAGTAAGGAGGACAGAGTAGCTTCTGAGCTGGCTCACCGCCCCAGAAAGTTATCAAAAGTTTAAATACAGTGTATTTTTATCCTTACTCCATGCCGTGGGGGTGAAGAGGATGGAGGTGCTGCTCTTGAGGATGGTCAGAGGTGTAACCGCGACCACATCAGACCTGCATTCAGCACCTAACAACTTCAGTACCTCGTCTTTATGGCATCAAGGATACAAAGTATTGATGAAGTGAGTTTCCAGGATCATAAAATCACAGAGAGATTAAAGTCAGAAGGGACTTTAAAGATCATCTAGTTCCAACCCCCGCCCTGGGCAGGGACACCTCCCACCAGACCAGGTTGCTCCAAGCCCCCTCCAACCTGCCCTTGAACCCCTCCAGGGATGGGGCAGCCACAGCTTCTTGGGGCAACCCGGGCCAGGCTCTCACCACTCTCACAGCAACAAGTTCTTCCCCAGATCTTATCTCAATCTCCTGTCCTTCAGTTTAAAACCATTAGCCCTTGTCCTTATTGCTCCCCTCCCTCATCAAGAGTCCCTCCCCAGCTTTCCTGGAGCCCCTTCAGGGACTGGAAGGCTGCAGTTGGCTTTCTGGGCCACCAGCACATGTTGCTGGCTCACGTTCAGCTTCTCATCCACCAACACCTCCCAAATCCTCCTCCTCAGGGCTACTCTCCAGCCATTCTCTGCCCAGCCTGGATTTGTGCACTCTTTTGAGTTCGTCCATCCAGCCAATCCACCAGATCCGTGTCTCTCCAATCTAGAGACAAGGATACCATGCAGGACAGTGTCAAATGCTTTGCACAAGTCCAGGTAGATGACATCGGTTGCTGTAGTTCCCTGAGTCCTCCTTTTTTCTGTTTTTAATAATGGAGGTTATGTTTCCCCTTTTCCAGTCAGTGGGAACTTCACCAGACTGCCGTGAATTCTCAAATATGATGGACAGTGGGTTGGCAACTTCATCTGCCAGTTCCCTCAGGACCCGTGGATGAGTCTCTTCAGCTCCCATGGTCTTGTGCACCTCATCTCTTCCTACGGTGGGTGGTTCCTCATTCTCCTAGTCCTTGCCTTCGCTTTCTGCAACTTGGGTGGTGTGGTTAGAGCTCTTCCTGGTGAAGACAGGCAAAAAAGTCATTAAGTACCTCAGCCTTGTCCATGCCCCAGATTACCAGGTCTCCTGTTTCCTTCTAGAGATGGCCCACATTTTCCCTGGTCTTCTTTTTGTCACTGACATCCCTATAGAAGCTTTTCTTCTTGCCATTAATGTCCCTGGCCGGATTAAACTCTAACAGGACTTTAGCTTTTCCAACCTTCTCGGACAATTTCTCTGTATTCCTTCCAAGCTTCCTGTCCTTGCTTCCACCCTCTGTAGGCTTCCATTTTCTGTTTTAAATTCTCCAGGAGCAACTTGTTCATCCATGCAAACCTCCTGGTGTTTTTGCCTGACTTCTTTGTTGGGCTGCATTGCTCCTGAGCTTGGAGGAGGTGATCCTTGAACACTAACTAGCTTTCTTGGGCCCCTCTTCCCTCCAGGGCTTCATGCCACTGTACTCTGCCAAGCAGATCCCTGAAGAGGTCAAAGTCTGCTCTCTTGAAGTCCATGGTAACGAGCTTACTGTGCGACCTCCTCACTGCCATAAGGATCTTGAAGTCCACCAGCTCATGGTCACTGCAGCCAAGGCTGCCCTTGAGCTTCACATTCTGCACCAGCCTCTCCTTGTTGATGTCCAGCATGGCAACTCTCCTCATTGGCTCCTCTATCACTTGGAGAGGGAAGTTATCATGGACACGTTCCATGAACCTCCTGGATTGCTTATGCCTTGCTGTATTGTCCCTCCAACAGATATTGGGGTGGTTGAAGTTCCCCATGAGGACCAGGGCCTGTGAACACAAGGCTGGTCCTATCTGTCTATAGAGGGCCTCATCTGCTTAGTCTTCTTGGTCAGGTGGCCTATAGCAGACCCCCACTGGAATGTCACCTGCCCCTGTGTTCCCTTTAAGCTCTTGGTTGGGTCCTCATCCATCCCCAGGCAGAAGATACCCCTAGAGAAACCAGTTCCTGGGGTGATGCAATACCCAGGGGTCACTGCAGTACTTGGTTGGTGGGGGGACACAATACCCAGGAGGATGGGGGGGGAGGGGCTGGCCAGGTGCGATGCCTGGGGGGACAGTCCCACAGGTCCTGCTTAAAACAGATCCTCCCCAGACCACCCTATGGCTCCTCACTTGTGGCCTCCTGGCTTTGGCTGTCCCTGTTTCCTTTTCTATTGACTGCAAGTCATTTTGTCCTGGCAGCAAGTATCAGAAAATAACTGCCCAATAACTAGGAAAAGGAAGGAAAAGGGCTATTTGGAGGATAACGTTGCGCGGCCAACTAGCAAATCTTCAGAAGTCGGTAAATTCTCCATCTGCCCATCAAGGAGAGAGCATTAACCTTCCCTGGAGCAGAAAAGAGTCGCTGATTGTGGTCCAACTGGGCGGCAAACCACTTGCCCCTGCCAAGGGTATGTTAGAAAGAAAGAGCAACGTACGATACCGCAGACCTGGAGGACAAGGCGTACGTCCCCAAGGAGGGGCAGTAGAAATAGTCAGGACCAGGCTGATGAAAACACTGCACCGGTTATACACCAGTTATACACCGGTTATGTACCAGTTCAGTGATAACACAGATTCCCAGGGCTCGGCGTTTACATTGTTTGTGATGAAGCACCACCTTTCTAATCTATGTACTCTGGACACGCTGGGATTTCGCATCACAAGCGAAAAGCAATCAGCAGGTTAGAGTTCATAACCAGTTTATGCAATAAATAGCTGAGGGCTATAATACTGGGATTTGCTCTGAAGACAAATACAGTCTGCGAAGACTTTACCCTTCTTCTCCAAGCATTCCTTAAAAAGCTACGTAAAACTCAGGGGTGTCAATCCTCTGGGTAAGGATTTTTGCGATCATAGAATCATAGAATCATAGATCCTTGTGAAAACAAGCTCTGTAGCTACTAAACTTCAAGGAGAGAAGAAAAATTACATCTGAGAGATTATATTGGCCGAACTGGAGAATTACAATGCCCGAGAATGGTGTATTTTCAATAGGAAGTCTTTCTACAAAAAATCAGAGCTACTGAATGGCCGTGGCTGCTAATTTCTGGCATCACCCTGCCATGTCCTGCTTGATCCATGTCTCCAGGGGCTCCTTATGCACTGTCCCCCAGCGCAAGGCATCAAAGGATCCTTCCCACCTTGTCCCCGTTCCACGCACTGAGACAAGGATGTGACCCCAAAGCATCCCTCACGGTTGGACACGGAGATAATCAAGGGGTGAGCACACCTCCTGAATTTTCAAAAGGCTTCACCATCCCACATCCAAGCTAAGAATTTTAAGAGTTGTCTGTTTTTGATTGCTTTGAACATCTGAGAAACAACCTTTGGGCTGAGATATCCCCCACCGTCTCGCCTTGGATTGCTCTTGGGAAGATTGAGAAGAAGTGGTTGAGGAATTCTGCCGAGGTTTTGCTTGTTTTCTCCTTGGATATAGCACGTGGAAGGGTTGTGTTATTAACTATGACTCTCTAATTGGAGATTTTGGGGTAAGAAAAGCTGGATTCTAGGCCAGGATCAGAGACCAGTCCAGTGTCTTTGAAGAGACAAACTGCTTGTTTTGAGATGCCAGCACCAGGGTTGAGGACCAATCTCCTTCCTGGGCAAACCTGTTCCTCTGGGCTCACTTTCCAGCTAAGAACAACCCAAAATGATGCCTTATACAGCAAAATAGTACAACATCTGACAATTCATCTGCTTCTCTTTTGGTTTGGACATTTAGCCAAGTATTGTTCCATTTCTTATCAGTTCTGACTTGTGTTTCTGCACCAAGTACATATAACCTATTAAGGATGTGAGGTCATCATAAAATGTTCTTATGTCACAGGACTGTTCTTCTGTCACTGAGGGAGCTGGGGGTGTTCAGCCTGGAGAAAAGAAGGCTGAGGAGAGACCTTCTCGCTCTCTACAACTCCCGGAAAGGAGGGTGTGGAGTGGCGGTGGTCGGTCTCTTCTCCCAAGTCTCATGTGATAGGACAAGAGGAAATGGCTTCAAGTTGCACCAGGGGAGGTTCATATTGGATATTAGGAAAAATGTTTACACTGAAAAAGTTATCAAACATTGGATGAGGCTGCCCAGGGAAGTGGTTGAGGCATCATCCCTGGAGGTATTTAAAAGACGCGTAGACATGGTGCTTAGAGACATGGTTTAGCGATGGTTTTTAGCAATTAGATTGATGGTTGGACTCGATGATCTTCCAACCTAGACAATTCTATGATTATATTAATATTTGAGAATACAGTTCATCCCTGCTAATCGCATATGCTAATTACAAAAGTTTGCTAAAAAGTATTTGTAAAGCTCAGGTTCTCAAACTGGAATGATTTCCCATCAAATCGGCACCCCTGCTCTAATTTTTATCTTACCTGCAATTAATCAGTCCAAGAAAGCAGCAGTCACCATCCAAAACTGCCAAAACTGTCTCTCTGTCCCAACGTGGTGCTGCCCACTGTGCTTAAAGGCACCTGGAAAATCAAAATACAACCCTGGAAAAAAAAAAAAAAAAAAGAGACAAATGGAGGTTTTTCCTTACTTAGGAAGAAATTACAGTGCTAACATTTGGTCTTATGGGAGCTATGAAAATATTGAGCATCTCTGAAGAAATAAAGGAGCTCATTTTCTGGTGCTGTGATAATTATTATCCCTGCTGGGAGTACATGGCAAATGCTCAAGGCAGGTGCAGGGTTTCGAGAGGCGAAAGTAAGCATGACCCACACCTGCAGGGACTAAATGAGGTTGAGCTGACACTGCTTCCCACCCAGGAGACTATAAATGCAAAGGACCTTATCCTACGGGTGTTACAAATTGGTTTTAAAAGCTAAACACACTGAATGATAATCATATTATTCTTATTGTTCCTATTTCCATTCCTACTCCTCTTCCTATTCCCATTACTATTAAAATTATTGTTATTATGTGAATATGAAGGCAAAGAAGATGAAGAAGATGTCCCCAACACTGTCTAGACCGTGCTTTTGCCAAGGAAGATTGGAGCAGATGGTCGTTGAGGTCCCTTCCAACGTGGTATTCTATGATTCTATGATTGAAGATGAAGTTAAAGAAAAGAAAAAAGATGAAGACAAAGAAGATTAAGAGGAAGAAGACGAAGAGAAAGAAGAGGAAGAAGACAAAGAAGAAGATGACAAAGAAGAAAGTGACGAAGAAGAAAAAGATCCAGTGCTTAGCACTGTAGGCAAAGCCATTTTCTGATAAAAGCTAAAATACACTTCACTTACACTTGCTATAGCTTTTACACATTGATGCACGTGGAAACTTCATTTTTTGAATGTAAATTGGTAGAATTGGTCGAAATGAGTGGATTTGCTGCTCAGAGGGACACTGAATGGGTGTGAGTCCATGTTGCATTTGTGGCATCTGGGTGGAGAGGATCCTGCCTTTCCAAAAGCTCCTCCTGAGCTTGATGAGAGAAATTGCTCCATGTTGGAGTTCCTTGAAGCGTGATTTTAGCACCGAGGAATCCGGCTGGAGCCAGGCAGGAGGCTGGGAGGGGTCTGTGCAGCTGACAGGGAATCTCCGCTGGAATTTTTTGGGACATTCTTCTCCTTTTCCATCCGGAGTGACATGAGTAGAGGGGAAGGACTTATGAAATCACAAAAGAAGTTTTCTGCCACGGGGTTGCTTTGGGTCTTAACTTCTGGGTTTGTAAGGTCAACAGTAAGAAGCAATGCCTTTAATCAAGGAGAACTAGCAGATTTTTGTGCTGCTATTAAATCAGATAGATAGCATAAATGAAAAGTGGCAAAAGTTACTTATACTGGAACAAATAACCCAATCACAGCCACTGAGGCTGTAAAATTTCCAGCTGGAGGCTTGGACACACCTTCTTTTGCCTGCAAATAACATCCCCAGATGTTTTCTCTTCAAGCCAAATTAATTCTGCTCACATTTTTTTATTTTCTGATAACGAAAAGGAGGATGAAAGATTTGTCTGGCTCTTTCTACCTCCACTTTCTAGGAGCACTTGAATGTCTATCACATAGAGTTTGTTTCCTCTTTTCCTTTTCCTCAGGGTAAAAAAAATGTGTCTAATATCATTCGTTAGATAGTGTAACAAATTATAGGCAGGTTGTGTCACGTTGTGGGGTAAACCCTTTCTGTACATTCATCTTTAAAGCTGATACTTGTAAAATGAAGCTTGCCTCCGCTTGCTATCGAAAGCTGTAAATTATGGTAAATTGGAAATCTTTATTTTGAAAGCCTTGCACAGAGAAAATGGTGCTGCATCACTGGAAAGGCCTGCAAGAAACATGCTTCCTCCCTTCTAATTAGTGTAGGGAAATTCTCATTGACCTCTATGAGCAGTCAAAGGAAATAGCTGGTTGTAACGGACTAAAAGCTGGGGGAAAAAAACCACATTTTTGTGAGCAAGATGGTTTACATTTCCCAAATTCTCTCCTGCCTGCAGTTGGCTGAGACTGTGAAAGCTTTGGCTCGGCTTTATGGGGAGACTGGGGGAAAAGCCCAGAGTGGGGAACACGGCAGTGACACTCCATTGATGCTGGGGGGCAGCCACAGCTCCCCAGGAAGAACCCACAGCTTGTCCTCGCTGGGAGAGCAGTTGATTTCCTCTCTTCATCATGAGAAAATACTCATAAGAAACGTCCCGACTGGGTACACTGCCTGCCCACAGTGGTGCCTTTCCCAAAGACCTCCTGGGAGTTGCAGTTACTTTATACATATATGTTAATAACTTGAAACCTAATGATGTTCAACAAGGGCAAGTGTAGGGTGCTGCACCTGGGGAAGAATAACCCCCTGCACCAGTACAGGTTGGGGGTGACCTGCTGGAGAGCAGCTTTGAGGAAAAAGACCTGGGAGTCCTGGTGGACAACAGGATGCCCATGAGCCAGCAATGTGCCCTTGTGGCCAAGTAGGCCAATGGCACCCTGGGGGGGGATCAAGAAGAGCGTGGCCAGCATGTCGAGGGAGGTCATCTTCTTCTACCCTGCCCTGGTGAGGCCGCTTCTGGAGTACTGTGTCCCTCACTCATGAGGAGAACTGCAGGAGCTAATGGTATCTACAGCCTCCCACCTTGCAGAAGGAAGGTTGCCCATGCCCTTCACAAAATGGAGTAACTTATGTTTTAAGATGTACATTTAAGCATTGAATGAATTAACATCATTGGCAATATCTAATAAAGGGGGATTTTGCTGCTGGACCTACAGTAGCCTCTGGAAAAGAGCCAGCATCACTGCACTTTCCAAGAGTGGGATTTTAGGACAAGAATCAAAACACACAGTGAACTGATAAACTTGATGTTTCCCTGTAAACTGGAGAGTATACACATTATTACACTATGTATTCTCCGTTCATGGACGATCCCAAATCTGTTTTCTCTCAAATATTAAGACTATACAAAGACACTTTGGTAGACGGCAAGGACCTTCTTCTTTCCCTCCCTCCCATAAAATATTATTTATGGGTAACACCACCTCTTAGCTTCAACCCAGCAGCACGTCCCAAGATGACAAGAGGGAATAAAAGAAGTCCTCTACCCACCCTCATTTCAGAGACCAAGGAGCCCAGCTCGTTGTTTGTGTTTATGTTGCTCAAAAGAGTAAAACAAACAACTTTTACTGCAACACTCTGATCCAAGCAGATGCTGTTTGAATTTTTGCCTATAGAAGATTCCAAGAAAACAGGCATGGTATCAGGGAATTTGGACAAATTAACCATACTTAAAGAGTAATCAAAACTTTCTACTGGTTGAATGCATCTTGCTCTGAATTTGTCTTTGCTGGATTTGTACAGAAAAGCAGACTCAGAAATACTGTGTAATCCCTCTCTATTAATTATGCAACTGGAAAACAAGCCTGTTCCCTGTGAACTGGCATACCGTTCTGGTCATCCCATTTTGCAGATGATGCAAACTCGAGGAAACGTAGATAAAAGCACTTTTAAATGCTCAGAGATAAGGAAAAAAAGGTTGAAGATATTGGAGAGGGCTGTGAGAAAGCAGATCTCTCTCAGGAATGGTACAGAGGTCTTGCAACACACCAAACTGAAAAGAGAAAGTAGTAAACTCAGAAGCTCTGAAAGGGAAAGCCACATAACACAACACACTGTTAGACAGCAGAAGTCCTTACAGACAAAAATCTACCCACAAAACCAGCCGGTCGCTTTACTGTATTGCGTGTGGAGAAAAACATTTAATCCAAAACAGTAGTCCTACTCTAAAGGTTTAGAATCATAGAGTTATCTCTGAATAACTGGAAGGGACCTTTTAGGTCATTGAGTCCAACCATTGGCCAAACACCACTAACCCATGTCCCTCAGCACCACGTCTGACCAGCTTTTAAATACCTCCAGGGATAGCGACTCCACCACTGCCCGGGGCAGCCTCTTCCAAGGCTTGTTAACCCTTCCAGTGAAGAAATTTTTCCTAATATCCAATCTGAACCTCCCCTGGCACAACTTGAGGCCATTTCCTCTTGTCCCATCACCTGTTCCTTGGGAGAAGAGACCAACCTCCCCTGGCTACCCCCTCCTTTCAGGGAGTTGGAGAGAGTGAGAAGGTCTCCCCTCAGCCTCCTTTTCTCCAGGCTGAACACCCCCAGCTCCCTCAGCCACTCCTCATAAGACTTATGCTCCAGACCCCTCACCAGCTCCATTGCCCTTCCCTGGTTTAAACCAGTCTCTAATTTTTCTGAGACTAAAATAAGGGCTGCCCTTGGAACAGATTATCCACAATGACCTTTTACAGGACTCATCTCCTTTCTTGTGGCCACCGCCAGGGACCTGACAGCAGATGGGACACTCTGACGCTGATCCATCTGATGTTTCCCTATTTACCAAAGCAGATAAATTGATACCTGCCACCACAACGCAGCTCTGTCAGTCCCAGCTGTCCAGCTGATGACAAACCAGCTACCACTGGGGCTTTCAAACAGATTCACAGTTGTTCTTCCCCCACTCTGATAAGTTTGGTCATTGGATTATGGAATTAAGCTCTTTGGTCCTGCTGTGTCAGCCTAGCCAGGCGCAGCTGCGGCACATTATGCCCAGGCTCCTCTGGCTGCCTCCCAGCTGGCTGCTCTTGCCACCATGCTTTCCCAGAAAGGACATTTTCTACTGCTCTGCTGAGAAGGACACAAGAAGAATGCATCTTGGCTTTCCATCTGATACCACCTGGAGAGGTGCAGAAACTCCCTTGTTTATGCTGTTCCGAGGAGCAGCACTCTAGCAAGCCACAAGCAGCAAGCCTGCTGACAACTTATGTTGGGTTTTTAATTCAGTACTTGAGGGGAAAGCATGTGTTTTATTGTGTAGAACAAGCTGACGAGGAGCATTTTGCTGTGCCAGAAGGTTCTGACAGTAAACATAGCTTTACTGGCAATATAACTGTTGCCTGGTAGATGGTTTCTAGATAGCCAGTTGGGTGATATTAAAAAACAAACAGATCATTAGAAAAGAGGACCAGCAAAATCGCGTTTATTTATTTTTAAGAACAAATCAAGCAGGCAGCCCAGCAGCAGAGCTTGGCAAGTGTCTTATAGCACACAGAGACCCCATGAAGAAGGCATCAGAGGAACCCCTAAAACACTTATAAATGGGAAAATAAAGCTGAGGGGACAGATGGATAACATGCAGCATCACAAAAGAAAAATGTAGTGGGGTTGAGAAATGTATTTTTGATGTAAGAGTGTGTAGGAAGACAGTGAAGGTGGTGGAAGGGGACCTTGACTTGAGACTGGAGGACAAGGAAGATGGCTTTTCTAGTGGTATTTTCAAAGAGTACCCCTGGAAGGCTGTGATGGTACAGCCAGACTAAGCAGAAGAGGGTAAGGGACTAAAAGAGAATTTAGCCATGGGGTTGGAAAGAAAAAGAGGGATGTTGGCTATGGAGAGAGGTCAGCAGCAGCCAGATCTGAAGGCAGAGTGTGGGGTGAGGCTGGATGGAGACTGGGGTGCTCTCATGAGAGGTACAATATTGTTTGTTGGTGGTGATGGTGAAGGCAGGATGAGAAGGTTTGGAAAACAGGATGAGGGAAAGCAAGAGGCTGAGCAGCATATTTTGGGGTGAAACAATCAGAATATGAGCTTCAATTGCTTTGAGCAACCTGGTCTGGTGGGAGGTTGGAACTTGATGATCATTAAGGTCTCCTTCAACTCTAACCATTCTATGATTCTAATTCACATCAAAGTTCCGCACAACACTTGCCATCCTTTATTTAGCAAGCAGACATAAATCATTTTTTTCCCCTAGTCCTGTCATTCTTACCTTTCTGTCACAGGATACTTTATTAGCTGAATTTTTCAGAGCAGGGGGTGCACGGCAGCCTTTAAGACCTTTGCAGACATCTCAGACCTTGTCAGCAAACAATCTGCGATTTTCTGAGTAAACCTATCCCCCAAAAATTTGTCTCAGATAAATTACCCTCTGAAACTACATTCTTCTTTCTATTGAAAATGAAACCCAAACAGGATGCCTAATTCTGAGACATCCAGTATTTAAGGAACATTAATTCTGCCCTGCTGTCAAAGGGAGCACAATTAGCAGCCACTCACATCTTTTGACCTCTCCCTGCACTTACATACATTTCAGTGTCACTTTAGTACTAACATTCTGTCTTTGTCAATTTTAATTGATGCTGTGAGCAGATGTCCTGGCTCTGAATGTGTGGATGTCACAGAGACAGGCGAGGAAGAGAACGCTGGTGGCTCCACGTAGGCAACATCAGTGCCATGGGCTTACCTGCAGCCGTGACTCTCTCCTGCAACCAGAAAGGTAACGCATCCCCGGATTTCCCATCTGGATCTTGCCTCGAACTTGTGCCGAGCTGGAGAATACCTGCAACGAGGAAGAAAAAAAGTTTAGTGAAATGCCAGCTCCTCGTTCACAGAATCACAGAATGATGTGGGGCTGGAAGGGACCTCTGGAGATCATCTAGTCCAACTCCCTGCCAAAGCAGGTTCATCCAGAGCAGGTCCTGCAGGAACGTGTCCAGGCGGGGTTTGAATGTCTCCAGAGAAGGAGACTCCACCACCTCTCTGGGCAGCCTCCTCCAGGGCTCTGCCACCCTCAAAGGAAAGAAGTTCCTCCTCATGTTGATTGAGATGGAACTTCCTCTGTTCAAGTTTGTGCCCATTACCTCTTGTCCTGTCACTGGGCACCCACTGAAAAAAGACTGGCCCCATCCTCCTGACACCCACCCTTTCAGTATTGATAAGCGTTGATGAGATCCCCCCTCAGTCTTCTCTCCTCCAGACTAAAAAGACCCAAGTCCCTCAGCCTTTCCTCATCAGAGAGATGTTCTAGTCCCCTCAGCATCTTTGTAGCCCTTTACTGCACCCTATCCAGCAGTTCCATGTCCTCGTTCCTCATACAAATCAAATATTTGAAGACCCATACTGTTTAGTGAGCTTTTATACACTTCTAAACAGCCCAAGGGGCTTATAATCTTAAAAGCCACTGGGTTTTTGAAGACAGCAAACATCTCCCAGTTGAAAAAAAAAAAGTGTAAGTTGTATTGTTTCTCTCAGTGGCAAAGAATTTCCCGGAATTTGAGGTTCTTTTCCATACTATTTATTTTGCAGCACTGCCAATTGTTTTTCACAATTTTCTCTCTAGACTGGAGATGTCTACAACAGCCAAAAAATACTAAAGACCAACTACGGGAAAGGAAAAACAGATACTTGAAGTAACTTTGTGATATCCATGACATTTTTTTTAGATTGTTTTTTCTCATGCATTTTGTAATTTTAGGGGAAAAAGACACTGAATTAATTCATCCATCACTCCAATCTATTTGCCTTTTTTTTTTTTTAAGTTGGAAACCAACTGTCTTTATCTTAACTGCTTCTCTGGTAATTCTTCATGAAAAAGTAATAATGTCAGGAGTTGGCCTTGTTCCCACTTGAGTAGTTGAGTAGGACATTTCAGAAATGCCCACTCCATTCTTTGTGTCTTTCCCAAAATTACTGTATGTAATATTAAACCTGGCTCAAAATTGTCTACAGCTCAGTGGCCCATGAAAGAACCATGGTTAAGTATAAATCCCTGCACGTTACCTTACAAGAGTACTTATAATGTCCTTGATTGTGAAAAGTCCTGTGTAAAGGTAAAGAGACAGCATTTTAAGCAGGAAAAGACAGGAAACTGATGAAATTAAGATCTGTTTAATGACTGTGTTACTGAAATACTAAGAAAAGTCCAAACTTTGAAAAGAAAGTTGTTTATAAAGGGAACCACGACCTCGGGTTTTATCATCTCAGTCTGCTCTGTCACCTAAAGCAGCTGCAGAGCTCAGGGCTGCGGCATTTATCAGGGTACAGGCTTTGGTTACCACGTTTGCTAATAAATCACCTTGTTTTCATTTTATCCCAGAGGTGGCAAGCATGAAAAGATTTTCCTTATGTCACAAGAAAGAGCATCCCAACGTTCCCAACACGGTAAGTGAAGGCAGCATCGTTTTCTCTGCTACAAAAAAGTGTTGGCAACACCAGCGGATTAACGTCCCAGATACGCAAAGTTGTCCCTGCTGTTTTCACTTGGAAGCGGCAGCATCTTAAATGACATTATTGATATTAATTTCTCACCATTTAGGACACAGCACCCAGTGCAGAGGCAGTTCACCAAGTCCCAGGCAGCTACGGGGCTGACACACGTCAAACTTTCATTTTATGGATCTTTTCTGTGGATGAAATACTGAATGTTTTGGGGCACAGTCCTTCCTCAGTGTGACCAAACAAGGGGGGATTGTATTTTCACATTACTCCTCCTCATTAAAGTTGCTGCTGCCATTAAGTCTGCATTAAAAGAAAAATACTAACAAAAAAATGAAAAAACCAATAAATCCCCTGGGATTAGATGGTTCAAAAGCAAATATACTGGCAGAGCAGGCCTTGGGGCACATTTTTCTTTAGATCAGGTGTAACCCATAATGATCTCTGGAGGTTCCAGGATCAAACCTCGCTGACCTGCCAGCCATGGGAGGTCACTTCAACAGTGTGGCAGAAGGTTTAATGCATGTTTCTTCAAGATAAAACATCACTTAATCCAGCAAGCAGGTTGCAGCACAGGCAGCACCTAAACCCTTAAGTGGCTTTCTCTGAAGAACAACTCTCACAGATAAATATAAGCTGGTTCAAACATAGAATCAGAGAGTGGGTTGAGTTGGAAGGGACCTTAAAGACCATCCAGTTCCAACCCCCTGCCATGGGCAGGGACACCTCCCACCAGCCCAGGTTGCTCCAAGCCCCATCTAACCTGGCCTTGAACCCCTCCAGGGATGGGGCAGCCACAGTTTCTCTGGGAAACCAGGGCCAGGCTCTCACCACCTTCAGAGCCAAGAATTTCATCCCAATATCTCAACTAAATCTCCCCTCTTTTAGTGTCAAACCCCTTCCCCTCATCCTATGGCTCCCCTCCCTCATCAAGAGTCCCTCCCCAGCTTTCCTGGAGCCCCCCTCTTGAGGGACTGGAAGGGGCTCTAAGGTCTCCCTGGAGCCTTCTCTTCTCCAGGTTGAACCTCCCCAAATCTCTCCGCCTGTCCTCCCAGCAGAGGGGCTCCAGCCCTCCCAGCATCTCCACGGCCACCTCCGGCCCCACTCCAACAGGTCCATGTCCTTCCTGTGCTGAGGACTCCAGAGCTGGCCTCAGTATTCCAGTAGAGTCTCCCCAGAGCAGAGCAGATGGGCAGAATCAACATGATCTTGACAACTCCACAAGTGAGACATTAATGCCCATGAAACACAACAGTTGAGCTATGGAAATCAGTAAATCTGGTGACCACTGGAGTGCTGGAGGGAAGGTGATTCTTCTAATATTCTGTGTGCTTCTGCTGGAGACAGGGGTCTCTGCGGGTTATCCTCTCGGCAAAAATTGGGCCTAGGCAACTCCAGGTTGGTGCAGAAGGGCAGTTCTCCTCCTTCTGCAGTTGTAAAATGGGTATATGGAGCTGGTTCTCCTAATTCAGCCCTCTCTTTTGTCCTGGTACAGGAGAGAGACTCTACACGGTTCAACAGCAATGCATTTCAGAAACCTCTCAATAGCTTCAGAGGACTCACAGCACTTATGGTCAGATCTTCACTCTTCAATCAAGATAAGACAACACTAATCATAACAAACAATCCTCTCCCTGAGCTGAATTGTAACCCCATGGAATTTTACACTGAAAAGCAACTTGGAACGGTAGAATACTTCATTAATCAACACACAAGGAATGAGCTTAAACTATCTAGAGGGTCTTTTGAGGGCTGGAGGGTCACAGCTCTAAGGCAATGTTTAGTGGGCTGGGAAGTTGATTTTGAACTTGGGACCAAAGACTCCGTTTTTGAGTGCAGCAGATCATTTCAATGGGTTCAATGGTAATCAAATCATATCCACTGGGTCCACTTCCCATGATCAACAAACCAATCCCTTAGACTTGCTATACAATGGAGTCCTCTAGAGCATGGAGTTAGGAATGGGAAGAGGATGTGGGTTTTGGGGTGCTCCTCACTTAAAATTGTATTACACATAACAAAAAACCATACCCACCGACTCAGTGGGTTCAGTTCTGCCTGGCTGTGGGGTCAAAGTCTGAGAGAATTCACTAATGCCACCAAGACAAGCCATTTCCACCCCATTTTCCCCAATTGCCTTCACCTTTGCATGGTCTTGGCTGGGAAGCTCAGCTGCCTGCTATCACCTATATGCAGATAATGTGGAAAAAACACATCCAGTGGGAAAAAAAAACAAACAATAAAACTGGTCCTGTTGCTTAAGGGATTATGGTAAAATCAGTTTAATGCCTCCATCCCCTGCAGGATTGGCAGCAAATCATGTTATCAAGTTCTTCGATTTGTTGACTGCAAAACGGAGATAACAAGAGTCTAAATGGACCTGGGAGTCACTGCTCAGATCAGTGCTGAGCGTGGGGTTTCACTCATGTCTTTTGGGTCTGCTTGCTTGTTTCATAGAACCATAGGATGTTTTGGGTTGGAAGGGACCTCGAAGACCATCTAGTTTCAACTACCTGCCAGGGGCCATAGGAGATGCCGGGAAGGCTGGAGCCCCTCTGCTGTGAGGACAGGCTTAGAGAGTTGAGGGAGAAGAGAAGGCTCCAAGGAGACCTTATAATGTCCTTCCAGTACCTGAAGGGGGGCTACAGGAGAGACAGGGAGGGACTCTTTTTCAGGGATTGTAGTGACAGGACAAGGGGAAGTATTTTTAAATTGAAAGAGGGGAGATATAGATTAGATACTAGAGAGAAATTCTTACTGTGAAGGCAGTGAGGCACTGGCCTAGGTTGCCCAGAGAAGCTGTGGATGCCCCATCTGTGGAGGGATTCAAGGCCTGGTTGGCTTTAAGCAACCTGGTCTGGTGGGAGATGGTTGGAACCAGGGGGGCTGAACCAGCTCTAACCATTCTATGATTCTGCATCTCAGCTGGCTTCACATGGTAGTTCTGGAAAACACACCTGCATGTATTAGGATGGCTGTGTTACTGCCTTCCCTACAGCTTAAGCCTCTTTGGTCTCCATTGCTTCCCTCCTTTAGCAGTTATTCCATTTACTTTCACTTTCTCACAGAAAAACCTTGCCCATCCACACCTCCTCATTCCTGATACAAAATCTCTTTGCTGTACCTTGAACAAGTGCCAGTTACAACAACTTGAACAACTTGTGTTACAGTTGATGTTTCCATCCTGCCTCAGAGTCTCTAGTTCAGTTTCACTATCCATTCTCTTCCAGAAGATCGCTCCCAGGATTCCGATTCACTTTACCTTGCTGAAGTCACAACGGAAGGAGCTGACAGAGCCAAGGACTCTGCCATTTCCTGGGGAAATGGCTGGGAAACATTTAATGTTCAGGTGCAGTTGAACCCTTTTCCTTTCCTACATAATTCCTACCAGAGAACTATTGTGAATCTTGAGCTGTAACTTTGACCTGAAGCTAAGAAAGGGACCCAGAGCACATAGAAAAGCTATGATTTATCTCTTCTAAATGCAAGGAGAAAAGAAAGCCGTTTAAGTGTTTTCAAGTGGTGATTAAGATCCTCAAACAGTTTTGATCGATAAGAAAGAATGACCCTGCATAAAAGTTTTAGCCTATGTATTTCCATGCCTTCTCATCCTCCTTTGCTATCCGTTCTCCCAGGCCACCACGGCTGCTATTCCTGGTTTTAAAACAGTGCTCGGGTGGGCTGTGGTGGGAGTCTCTCCTCCCAACACAGCACAGGTATTGAGCCCAAGAACAAACCTCCCAGCAGGGTAATAGCTGGACTAGAGCACTTAATAGCTGGAGAAGGGCACTTAAGGGGCTCTACTTCACCCTAAATCAACACTTACGGAGTCACTTCAGCACTCGGGGTTGCAAGAGAAACCAGTAAGTCTGCCTTAGCCTTGGCCTGACAAGGAACAGGACATGCTGGGCCCAAGGTCATGCAATACCCACTCATCTTGTTCTGCCCGACACATGAAAAGGGCTGCTCGTTTTGTTATTTGCATGATTTTCCCCCTGTTGAGTGCTCAGAAGCATAATCGAGTAACACAAAACTATCCTTGGGACCTCATGCTGCTTTCCTGAGTCTGCTTGTCATTTCACACCCTAGGTTCTCCGAAGAGAGCGACTTTGAGGCTGAAGGACAGTTCTCAAAAAGCTTTGCCAGGAAGCAAATAGAAAGGCAATATCCACAACTCCGCTACCAAGGCTACCAAGCCCTCCCTGAACCAGGTGGGAAATTACTGTTCCTTGAAAAGGGGAGAAAAGGGTGGGTTGAACAAATCCAGCACCCGGCCATCGCCTCCTGCACACCTTTTATTAGGTCAGAAGCAAAGAGAAACCTGTGTCTAGTTCCTTGGGAAGCTGTAGGAGAAAACCAGAGGGTGCAGGGAAGGTGAGACACTGCCTTGGTACCCTCCAGTCCATGGGTAATAATCCATAATAAGATAAAAGATTCTCCTTTTCTATCTTACTACAAGCCATCCTCTTTACAAGATCTATAGAAGTCCACCAATCATTCTCCATTCATCTGTGGCAAAGAACCATCAGTAAAGATTTACTGGTGGTGAGCAAAGATACCTCTCAGCTCTCTGAATAAAAGCTGCTGCTCTGGCAGCTGTAGTCATCCTAAACCCATACAGCAATTCTCCAGCAAGAACACGTTTGTATCATCCCTTGTAACATTGGTCACCATTTAAGACCCCTGTGTAATCACTAGAGCTTTGTGAAGAAGCTATGTCAGTTTGACATCTATTTTTAAGTTGATTAAGCTAAACTTTCATGGGCACGAGGGCCAGTGTCTCCTAGAGGATGAGACATGAGCACATCACAGGTGAAGTAAAATGTGACTTGCCATCTTGATACCAAACCAACCAATTCTATGCTCCCTGCCTTCTCTTTCTCCTTTTCTTCCATCCTGTGTTTGCTTCAGCATTGCTGCTGCCTCTCAGACTTTTCCCTAAGTTGCATCAAACTAATTTAGCACCCAGACCTTAACATTGCAATTATCAGAGCCCCCCTATCCCACCTGCTCTTCGGGACAGCTCTTCCCTTTACACAGGGCTCTCCACTACTCTTTGTAAATGCCAAGCTCCACGCTGGGTACTGCTTCATCTTCAATCCCAAGACTGGATCCATTCCCTCAGTACTTCTGACAAGAGCTGGGCTTCTAATTTTATAGAAAGAGGAGCAGGTAGACCTGGAGCCAAAGGAATCATCTCTGAAAACAATCAAAAGCAAAAGATCCTCTGTTGAAAATCAGGGTCTGTAGGAGAACTGAGAAAAGGGACATGATGGCTGCTGTAGAAAATTAACAAGTCTGTCCTGAGAGTACCAGATAGAGCACAAAGAAAAGAAAAGCCTTATTGGTGAGATTCCCTTAAAGGAAGGAATCTCCTTCCCTCACAGTCTGAGGGAAGAGGAGCAGGTGCTAGAGATGGCCCTCTGCTATAGGCAGGAGAAGACATGGAAAAATCCAGCCACTGAAAACAGGCAAGCAGGTGCTGGATATTATTGTATATGGGTGTCAACACGCTGCCAGGATCAGTTCTTCCAAGACTTCAGCTGCAGCCCCAGGGATTTTGGAGGGAGAGGGAAACATTTGGCTCGCAAGTGGTGCTAATCTGAAATTAGAAACAGAAATCCCTGCTCTGATTACCTGGGAGAACCTGAAGCATGGACGTTCGCTCACTCTCCTCCAGGGAATTTCCAAGTTTGAAATGCTCAAAAAAGTACCTGTGATAATACTCACTAATAACACCTGCTGAACACTCTGTATCTCCATCTCTCACCCCAAAAGATCACCATCTTTTGACGTGAAGACCATCTACTTGCAAAGCAACATATCAAGTGTGAGAAGGGACAGGCTAAAGCCAGGGGAGCCCTCAGCCACTTCACATGGTGGGTGCTTGAAGTAGGCAGGAGCCAGTTTTTCAGCTGGCCCCGAAATGTGCCCAAATAACACACCTGAAAATGCCCTTACATGAAGTGCAGACACAGAATCATGAAATAATAGAATTGTTTAGATTGGAAAGGAACTTTCAGATCATCTAGTTCAACCATCAACCTAACACCGACAAAAAACACCACTAAACCATGTTGCTCACCACTATGTCTACACAGCTTTTAAATACCTCCAGGGATGGTGACTCCACCACTCCCTGGGCAGCCTCTGTCAAGGCTTTATAACCTTCTCAGTGTCAAAATTTTCCCTAATATCCAACCTGAACCTCCCCTTGCACAACTTGAGGCCATTTCCTCTTGTCCCATCACCTGTGACTTGAGAGAAAAGGCAGACCCCCCTGGCTACACCCTCCTTTCAGGGAATTGGAGAGAGCGAGAAGGTCTCTCCTCAGCCTCCTTTTCTCCAGGCTGAAGAACCCCAGGTCTCTCAGCTTCTCCTCACAAGACTTGTGCTCCAGACCCCTCACCAGCTCTGTTGCCCTTCTCTGGACACACTCCAGCCCCTCAATGTCTTTTTTTGTGGTAAAGGGCCCAAAACTGGACACAGCACTTGAGGTGGGGCCTCACCAGTTCCCAGTACAGGGGAACAGTCACTGCCCTAGTCTTACTCATCACATTATTGCTGATACAGGCCAGGATGCTGTTGGCCTTCTTGGCCACCTGGGCACACTGCTGGCTCATAATCAGCCGGCTGTCAACCAACGCCTCCACGTCTTTTTCCACTGGGCAGCTCCAGCCCCTCTGTCCCCAGCCTGGAGCACTTATGGGGTTGCTGTGACCCAAGTGCAGGTCCCAGCACTAGGCCTTGGTGAACATCACACCACTGGCCTGGGCCCATTGATCCAGCCTGTCCGGATCCCTCTGTAGAACCTTTCTACCCTCAAGCAGGCCAACCCTCTCGCCTAACTTACTTTTGCCTGCAGACTTACTGAGGGTGCACTCGATCCCCTCGTCCAGGTCATTGATAAAGATATTAAATAGAAGCAGCCCCAATACTGAGAGCCAGGGAACACACCCTGGAGCCGCCTTGCTGAGCAAATCTCTGTGCTTCCTCACAGGCCCTCTGCCGGCCCAGCCACGAAGCAAGATGTCAACCTGCTCACCAGAGCCTTTGTCCCTCTCCGACCTTCTCCAGACCCACCGCGTCATCACCGTGCCCGGCAGCGATGACTTCCAGTGGGAACAGCAGCTGCAGAGAGGCTCATCAGCACCCACCACCCAATAAACCCTTCCATTACCTCACGGGCGGCCATCGCTGTGGGGAATGGTGCCACAATGGGGTGTCCATATCACCTCTGGGTGGTTTCTTTGGGTTCTCATCACCATGAAGGAGACTGTTCGCACTCCATGTTTCAGAAAGACCTTGTTGAGGTGTTAATAACTTATGACAGCTCCTTTTTGGCTTTATTATTTTTAGACAGGGCAGGGGGGAGGAAAGCAGAAGTCCCCTCAGAACGCAGCAGCAAGGCCATTGCTGCTGAAATACCTAAGCGCCAGGCAAAGGTGCTTCACCTCTCCCTTCTGAGGGGAGCTGGTGGGTGAAAGGTGTATTTATTTTTTTGCCAATGGGGCTCAGATGGTTGGTTTGCCTGTCTGTGTGTCAGGCAGTGAAGGCTAAGCATCCCCTCACAAAATGGCGGCGCGGCCCCTTTAAGACGTGCCCGCACCCTGGCCCGTCTCGTCCCCGCCCCCTCAGAGGCGGGAGAAGGGGCGTGGCTTGGAGGCACTGAGGGCGCTCAGCGTCCCTGAGTGGGTGAAAGAGTTGAGTGACAGCACTCAAACCAATGAAATGGCAGAGGTTGAGGCGGGGAGGCGGTTCTTCCGGTGAGCCCTCGCGCGGCGGCGCAGATCGAAGGGAAGGGGCGCGATCTGCGGCGACATGATAAAGAAGTTTGACAAGAAGGACGAGGAGTCCGGTACCGGCCTGGCGGCGGCGGGGAGGGAGCTGGAGGCGGGCCTAGGGGGCGGGCACGGCGGCACGGCCCCGAGGGGAGCGTTACTTAGGCGTCTAGTGGGCGCCGCGGCCTGTAACGGCTGCTGAGGTGAGGTGCGGGCAGGGGAGTAACGGCCGCTGAGGAAGGAGGCTTCGCCTGCTTTCTAGTGCAGTGGCCTCACTCGGAGTCTTCCTTCGGGATGCCGCTTTGCTCTCGTAAGACTGGGGCACTGTCTGCAGGTCTGGAGCCCTTGACATAGGAAGGAACTGGACCTGATGGAGCGGGTCCAGAGAAGGGCCACGAAAATGATCAGGGTGTTGGAGCCCCTCTGCTCCGAGGACAGGCTGAGGGACCTGGGGTTGTTCAGCCTGGAGAAGAGGAGGCTCCGGGGAGACCTAATAGTGGCCTTCCAGTACCTGAGGGGGCTACGGAAGGTTGGGGAGAGCCTGTTTACAAAGGCCTGCAGTGACAGGATGAGGGACAATGGGTTTAAACTGAAGAAAAGCAGATTTCGATTGGATATTAGGAACAAGCTCTTTACAATGAGGGTGGTGGAGCACTGGAACAGGTTGGTGGTTGGGAGGTGGTTGAGGCCCCTTCCCTGCAGATATCCAGTATCCTCCCAATATCTGAAGGAATCCTATAGGAGACCAGAGAAGGACTCTTTGTCAGGAAGTGTAGCAACAGGACAAGGGGTAATGGTTTTAAATTGGAAGAGGGGAGATTTAGATTAGATACTAGAAAGGAATTCTTTACAGTGAGGGTGGTGAGGCAGTGGAACAGGTTGCCCAAGGAAGTTGTGGATGCCCCATCCCTGGAAGTGTTCAAGGCCAGGCTGGATAGGGCTTGGAGCAACCTGCTCTAGTGGGAGGTGTCCCTGCCCATGGCAAGGGGGTTGGAACTAGATGATCTTTAAGGTCCCTTCCAACCCAAACCACTCTATGATATTCCAGGTGAGGGTCAATGAGGCCCTGGGCACCTGGTCTAATTGGGGGTGTCCCTGCTGATTGTGGGGAGGTCAGACTAGATGATCTTTGGAGGTCCTTTCCAGCCCAGACCATTCTATTATTTTGTGGTCCCTGGCCCTTTGAAGCTGTGCTTGGAGGGAACCAGTTCCCCACAGACCTGCCAGTCTCTTGCCACCCTTGCCGTGGTGAGGAGGAGCAGTGCTTGCAGGGCTCGTTTGAGGTCTGCTCATCAGCTGGGTAATGGGGCAGCAGCCCTCCCGACACGTGCACAATGTGGTTTGGACTGTGTCAGGAGCATCTGTGTTCAGGTACCTTGGCCAGAGGGGAAAGAAAGACATCACATTTGACACAGATGTAGTGAATGAAGCCATCACCTGCATGTTTTCCTTCCACAAAATCACCTAGAAATTAAGTTCGCATTGCCTGTAGTAATTGATGCTGTCTTGAATTTAGTGTTGCTGCTGCTCAGAGGTCTTCTAAGAGCAAGATATGCCCAGCTGGGTTGAGTTTCACAGAATCACAGAATGGTATGGGGTTGGAAGGGACCTCTGGAGATTTTCTAGTCCAACTCCTACCAGAGCAGGGTCACCCAGAGTAGGTTGCATAGGAACTTGTCCAGGTGGGTTTTGCATGCCTCTAGAGAAGGAGATTCCACCACCTTTCTGGGCAGCCTCTTCCAGGGCTCTGCCACCCTCACAGGAAAGAAGTTCCTCCTCATGTCTAGATGGAACTTCTTATACTCAAGTTTGTGCCCGTTCCCTCTTGTCCTGTCACTGGCACCACTGAAAAAAGCCAGGCCCCATCCTCCTGACACTCACTCTTGAAGTATTTATAGGTTTGGATCAGATCCCCACTCAGTCTTCTCCAGACTAAAAAGACCCAATTCCCTCAGCCTTTCCTCATCAGAGAGATGTTCTAGTCACCTCATCTTTGTAGCTCTTTGCTGTACTCTCTCCAGCAGTTCCTTGTCCTTCTTGAACTGGGGAGCCCAAAACTGGACCCAGCACTCCAGAGGTGGCCTCCCCAGGGCAGAGTAGAGGGGGTGGATGACCTCCCCCATCTGCTAGATGCACTCTTCTCAATGCACTCCAGGATGCCATTGGCCTTCTTGGCCACAGGGCACATTTTGTTTTGTTTTCAGTTTCCTTCTGCTTGGGATGTGAGAACTGAAGAATAAATGAACTGAAAGTGAAAAATTTTTGCTGGAGGAAGAGGGTCAGAAGCAGTAGTGAGGGTTTGGAAGGTTTTACGCATAGAATGGTGGATCTGAGAGGTGCTTTTGCTGTCTACGTGGATTAGAAGGCTGGTCTCCTCTGTATGCTGCTGATAGAGAAGTGTCATCTCCAAAAAATGAATAGCTCTCAGTGGTTGGATCTGGGCTGTTGAAAGGCTGAGAAGGTACGGTATGGAGACAGTCTGGTGTTAACAGTTTTGTGATGTGCTGCAGCCAGACTGTTTTTGGAGTTTGAGTAGATTGAGTCGTGTATCGATCGATACACTTCTATTTCAGATCCTGATTAGCAGCTCTGCCCTGATGCTTTCAGTGCTTTTTGTGGCTTAAGGAATAAAACCAAGGGGAAAAAAGAACAGAAGTTTTATATTAAGGGTAGATCTTACTGGTGGTCTGTTCTTAGACGTTGAGTTCTGTTGTTCTTAGTTACTGGCATTTATGGGGAGAGTGTTTCCCTAACTGAGAGGTTTCTTCTCTTCTTCAGGTAGCGGCTCTAATCCTTTACAGCATTTGGAGAAGAGTGCTGTGCTTCAGGAGGTATGAGTAATCATAATATAAATCTGTTTAACTCTTTGATCAGTCTTAGCAACATAAGGAAGTTTTACAGTACAACTCTTGGGAAGTGTGGATGGCTAAATTGTTACAGTTAACTAAAAATCACAGGGTGTATATCTATAAAGTAAGAGCATGTGAAGTTACTCCATGAGGGGTTTATATATGGTAATTAGATTATATGTGGCTTCTGCCTTCCATGTGGACGTACAGGATATCAATGTGTTCTTTCTGAAGAAGTGACCTGCCTGCTTTCATAGAATCATAGAATTGTCTAGGTTGGAAGGGACTTTGAAATCATCTAGTTCAACCATCAGTCCAGCTGATTAAAAAAAAAAATAAAAAAATCACTAAACCATGTCACTAAGCACTATGTCAACCCATGCTTTAAATCCCTCCAGGGATGGTGCCTCCACCGCTTCCCTGGGAAGCCCATCCCAAGGCTTAATAACCCTTTCAGTGTAAACATTTTTCCATATATCCGGTCTGAACCTCCCCTTGCACAACTTGAGGCCATTTCCTCTTGTCCCGTTGCCTGTTCCTTGGGAGAAGAGACTGACACCCCCCCCCGGCTACACCCTCCTTTCAGGGAGCTGTAGAAGGCAAGAAGGTCTCCCCTCAGCCTCTTTTTCTCCAGGCTGAACAACCCCCAGCTCCCTCAGCTGCTCCTCACAAGACTTGTGCTCCAGACCCCTCACCAGCTCTGTTGCCCTTCTGTGGACACACTCCAGCCCCTCAATGTCTTTTTTTGTGGTAAAGGGCCCAAAACTGGACACAGCACTTGAGGTGGGGCCTCACCGGTGCCCAGTACAGGCAGACGATCACCTCTCAAGCCCTACTCACCACGCTGTTCCTGATACAGGCCAAGATACTGTTGGCCTTCTTGGCCACCTGGGCACACTGGTGGCTCATGTTCACCAACAGTTGACCAACGCCCCCAGGTCCTTTTCTGCCAGGCAGCTCCAGTGACTTCTCCCCAGGCCTGTAGTGCTGCCTGGGGTTTTTGTGACCCAAGGGCAGGACCCAGCACCTCAGCTCATTCATTGTACTGTGTAATGGGTTGTCCTGTTTCTCTTTGAATACTTCAAGAATGATTGCAAGTGGTGAGCTCAAAACGTAGTGCAAAGAGATATGAGTAGAAACTATATAATTTCGTTTTTTTGTTCCTACAGATTAGCTCTAAGTAGTGGTTTGTCTACCAATGGTATGGAAAGAATTAAGTTGTTTTGCTTTTCTTTTAAGGTATTTTTGCTAGTTTCAGATGTTAAATTGAATCGTCCTCTTTTGTTTAGATAGCTGCTCATCCAGCAAACTAAACATGCATGAGCTGAGTGACAGGAATATGCTCCTTGCGATACACTTTTAGAATGTAAAAAAGTTATAAGCTACTTGGTTGAAAACAAATTGCTTTACTTTTTATGGTGAAAGAGAAATTATTGTTGGGTTACAGTGTAATACAGTATTTATTCTGTGTTTGTAGGCACGTATCTTTAATGAGACACCTATAAATCCACGAAAATGTCTGCATATCCTTACCAAGATCCTTTACTTGCTGAACCAGGTAATTTACCATTTCTTCCCAGCCGGAATGAATATTCCTGAAGTTAATTTCTGATACCTTTCAGTGTGAAACTTTTATACTTCTTCCTCCCTTTAGACTTGGGAGGTTGCTTTTGAGGAGATAAAAAAAATTGAGTGTTTATGCTGTAGTATTCTCTTCTCCTTTCCAATTTTGCCATTGAGATGAGGGAGATGTGTGTCACTGAAGACTTCTTTGAGAGCCAAGTGAGAGCTGCTGTTTGGTCAGTCTTAATTGGCACCAGTTGTCTTTAAGTAGATTCCATTTAAGCAGGGTGGATCCTTGTGGTTCACAAGTGTGACACAAAACTAACTGCTGACAATTTGATGCCAAAAGAGGAAACACAGACTACTTTACAAACTATTCTGCCACTGTGGATGGCATTTCTATTGAAACCAAATAGAAAATAGTGGTAAATTTGACATGTACTCCCCAGGAAACATAAGGTGAGGGAGGGACTGCTGCTCACATGAGGAAAAAGTCTTCAGAGAAAAGATTCTTCATGTGGTGTGTTTTTAGATATTAAAAGTTGGGGTTTAAAGCCGGAGGTGGCTAGATAATGGTGGTGTTTTTTCTCTCATTGCTTTTGTGCTATTTTCAGGGTGAACACTTTGGAACCACTGAAGCCACGGAGGCCTTTTTTGCGATGACCAGATTATTTCAATCTAATGATGTAAGTACCTGGTGTTTACCACTTGCTGCCTCCCTGCTTTTGTCTGGATTTGCAGTAATTGCAAAACAGTTGGATACTGGGTGGTGGGAGGAGAGTGAGGCAAGTACTTCAGAGAACAAGCTTTGCACACAAAGTACTTGCTGAAGGCAATTCATGGTTTGGAAACAAATGACTGACTAATAACATAAAGTTACTCCTGCAGGTTGTTTTTGGTGGTGTTGGGTTTTTTTTTCTGAGTTGAATTACTGTTGTAAAGAACGTGAATAATGACAGCCTTAATGCACAAAACAGTATAATTTTTATGGCTGTTTCTTACACTTGCAGATAAAAGCCATCTGCTTAATTCAGAATTTAAAAGTTGCCTGTATATCAAATACTGCAATTCTCTAGAACAACTTGCTCTATTCATAGAATTATCTCAGTTAGAAGGGACTTTGAAATCATCTAATCCAACCATCAACCTAACTCTGATAAAAATCATCATTAAACCATGTCACTAAGCACCATGTCAACCCATCTTTTGAATACCTCCAGGGACGATGGTGCCTCAACCACTTCCCTGGGAAGCCCATTCCAAGACTTAATAACCCTTTCTGTGTAAACATATTTCCTGATATCCAATCTGAACCTCCCCTGGTGCAACTTGAGGCCATTTCCTCTTGTCCCATCACTTGTGACTTGGGAGTAGAGACTGACCTCCCCCTGGCTACCTCTCCTTTCAGGGAGTTGTAGAGAGCCAGAAGGTCTCCCCTCAGCCTCTTTTTCTCCAGGCTGAACACCCCCAGCTCCCTCAGCCGCTCCTCATAAGCCTTAATCTCCCAGCCCCTCACCAGCTCTGTTGCCCTGATTCATGAATCACCATGGAGTCAAGGGATGAGACCATCCTAAAAATGCTGGATTAAACTTTGGACTTCATCCAATGTCAAGTCCTTCTCTGATCTCTTTTGTAGAGAGCGTAAGAACTCGGAGGAGTATGTTTCATGGGATGGGCCTCATTAGTTTTTTGTTAAAAAATTAACTGGCACTTCAGGTTTTTAGAGATTTGGCCGGGGAAGGTTGCACATGTAATTGTTTAAAGATGGAATGAAAATTTTGGAAGTACAGAGTGTTTAAGACTCTTCTGATATCCACATTTTAGAAAGGGAGGTTGTTTTTTAATGTAAATACATTATTTGCTTTGAAAAAATTAAGATGATCTATGTGTTATTGTAAAAGAAAGATAGAAATGTGCACAAAGCACTGACAGAGGAAGCTCTTTTTAAAGCTTTTAACTGATAATTGTGAGGCTTCTGCATGCAGAAATAATGTATCATTTCTTTCATAATGTGGATTTTTTTTCTTTTTAGTCTTATTATTTTACAAGATATTCTCTTATTCTGCCTGTGTGTTTTTTTGCTAAGAGAGTGTAAGGCTGTTATCCAATTATCAAACATGATTTTACTTTTGTGTTTGATTTTTGTATAGATGAAGGGAGCAGAGTGTTCTGCTTTAAAAGTTTATTTAACTTTTAAATAAAATATGTAACTTTTGAACTCTATTTAACTTTTAAAGCCTTGAGGAGGTGTTTATTCATAATTGCCATTGGGTAACAGTTTTCTGCAATATGCTTTCACAGCAAACCCTTAGAAGAATGTGTTACCTCACTATCAAGGAGATGGCCAATATTTCTGAGGATGTCATCATTGTCACAAGCAGGTAGAACCTACAGAAAACATGGTATCAGAGCTCTGAAACAAGTAGCTGAATCTTAATGTGTTTGTTTTAGCTGCTGTTCTTTCTGTACTTGCATGCTTCATAAAGGATTTGAAGCAAGGGAAGACATATTATTTGTGATACAGAGTATATGTCACCGTAGGAAATGTAAATTTCTGCCTACCCTGTTACACTTTTCTAAAACAGCAAGAGGTTTGCCTACAGTCTATCAATTGGTTGCTACGTTGTTTTCTTGTTTGTTCTTTTAAAGCTATAGTTCTTTAATGGTTTTGTGAAAACTTGGTCTGTGACTTCTGTTTCACTTGGCTGTCAGGGCAGTTTGGGGAAAAGTGGAGCAAAGCTCAGTTCAGTCTGCCAACTGAACTATCAAATTTTATTTTTTTTTGAAAGCAGAGTAGATGTTACAGTTGTTGCGGGAGCAAAAATTGCCTCTGTGGCATGTGCTAAGCAATTAACAATTAGTTTTATTTTAGATTTGTTTAATGCTGTTCAGCAAACTCAACTTTGCTATCATCTAAACCAAAATTTCATGTGGTAGAAAGAAGAGCAGCACCAAGAAGTAGAATAGCTGAGCTAAATAAACCAGACCTATGGCAAAGTAATATTATGGACGATGCATTTTGTAATGTTCTGCATTTCCATGGAATCTGATGTTAATTTCAGCTTACTATTAAGAAGTTGTTTCTGGCCAGTACTAGAGCATAGCGGTTACGAGGTAACAGCTAAATGAGATGGGGGTGAATGTCACACAAGAACCAAGACATCAAGATATTAAAGAAGTGTTCACAGGGTGTCTTTGATTATTTTAGTTTGACCAAGGACATGACAGGGAAGGAAGATGTGTACCGAGGCCCAGCCATCAGAGCACTCTGCAGGATCACTGATGTAAGTACAAATCATAGAATCATAGAATTGTCTTAGACTGGAAGGGACCTTTAAGATCATCGAGTCCAACCATCAACCTAACTCTGATTTAAAAAAAAAAAAAAACACAACAAAAAAACCACAAAAAACACCCAAAAAACCAGCCCATAACTAAACCATGTCAACAGATCTATTTTTAAATCCCTCCAGGGATGGTGCCTCAACCGCTTCCCTAGGCAGCCCATTCCAAGGCTTAATAACCCTTTCCTTAAAAATATTTTTCCAGATATCCAATCTGAACCTCCCCTGGCGCAACTTGAGGCCGTTTTCTCTTGTCCCATCACCTGTGACTTGAGAGAAGAGACCGACCCCCCCCTGGCTACACCCTCCTTTCAGGGAGTTGTAGAGAGCAAGAAGGTCTCTCCTCATAAGATTTATTCTCCAGGCTGAAGACCCCCAGCTCCCTCAGCCTCTCCTCATAAGATTTATTCTCCAGACCCCTCACCAGCGTTGTTGCCTTCCTCTGGACGTGCTCCAGCACCTCAATGTCTTTTTTGTGGTGAGCAGCCTAAAACTGTACACAGCACTCAAGGTGAGGCCTCACCAGTGCCCAGTACAGGGGATATCTCTCAGAGAGATGAGTGTCTTCAAAACAGAAAGTCTACTCTCTTGTAGGGTGTATTCTTTAAGTAGTGATGGAACTGCTGCTTTAGGGAGGGTTGCTCTGAAGCCCTCTGCAGCTGTGAGGAACACTGTGGAGCAGCAGCAATGTAAACATGGAGTTAGAAGACGAGAGCTTTGTTTCTGATCTGAGCTTACTTTGCAGGAGGCTTTGATCATGTCTCTGAACCTTCAGGACTGGATATCTCCCTTGCAGAACCATGTGTTTTCAGAATTAGCTCAAGATTATTTTTTTTGAGGGCCTTTTGAATACACTGTGCATATATTTTTGCCTTATGCTGGTTTTATGCTCTGCTTCCAAAGTATCAACACTCTTTCTCTTTCATAGGGTACAATGTTACAAGCCATCGAGAGATACATGAAGCAAGCCATTGTGGACAGAGTCCCCAGTGTGTCCAGTTCTGCACTGGTGTCTTCCTTGGTAAGTAAAGTGGTAGATTATTGTAAATCTGTGCATTGTGTTGTGGCTGGGAAGGGTAGTCTGTTGCGTGTGTAGCTCTGCCTGACCTTTGTTTTGTTCTTTTTTCATCTCCTTTCTCCTTTTATATGTTTCTTCATCTCCTCACTGGAAAATAAACAATCAATAGTAGCAATGGAATTTTCTTTGTCTCAAGCTGACTCTCTCAAATTCCTTCCTTAACATTCTCTTGCTTTAGAGTACATCAGTTGTGACAATTTGAAGTGCAAAGTGCTCAGTCATCTTTCTATGCAATTAGTGTAGAACATTAATTTCCTTGGGGAGGGGCCTTGTCTATATTGGAAAGTCAAACACGTATTGACCGTGAAGGTGCTTATCAGTTGGAGAGAGTAAGCAAAAAATAACCTGTTCTGTTCTGTAAAAGAACTTAACAGTGATGACAGTCAAAGACTGTATGAGTTCAGTAATGGGTAATAAAAGCAGTCTGCTTTGCGCTCTGCAAAAAAAATCCCCAAATTCCTGAAATTGCTGCCCTCATAAGACTGCAGTTCAAGATTATTTTTGCTAATATGTAGTAGGAGGGCAAGATGAAGTAGCTCACTGTTTTTCTTGCCCTTTTTTAGAGAAAAGGCTGGCAAAGATCTCGTTAGGTTAATATTTTTATTACATAGAGAGAATACAAGTAAAAGCATGGTAATCTGAGCCTGAGATGTAATAAAAGCAGTGGTTTATAGGTGTGTAGGATAAAGTGACTGGCTGCATTGGTAAATGAAGAAGGCAGAGCAGGAGGTAAGAGCTTCACCTGATGAGGTGGAGTAGAGCCTGGGTTAGGACCCTGAGGGTGCAAACAAAGCTGTATTAATTCTGACAACCAAAGTTTTCCTGCTGGACTAACCATAGGCAGGTGAATTGTCCAAGCGTTATCTTGTCCTATTTGAACATAGACAAAACCTCTCCCAAGTTGTTTTTCTCTTTATTGAAACAAGCACATCTGTACAAATTGTGTATTTGGGAGTTATTCTTTATTACCTGTAGTATGTAGCAAAGCCCTAGATTGTCTTGAACTCTTCAAACTTAAAAACTGAAAGCAAGGCTTCTGGTGCTTCACTATGCTTCTAATGTTAGTTTGTCTGCCATCTCAATTTGTGGCTTCTTCCAGCACATGATGAAGGTCAGTTATGACGTAGTCAAGCGGTGGATCAACGAAGCTCAAGAAGCAGCTTCTAGTGACAACATCATGGTGCAGGTATGTTTGAGGGTGGTTGCTCCACTACAGGCTTTTGATGGTGTTCTGTGACTTCTTAAGATAACCTTAGGAAAAGTAACTTGATTTTTCTTTTTCCCTTATTATTTTAAAAACAAGAATTGTGACTTGAGGGAAGTGCATGTTTCAAAAACTGACAAGCTTCTCTGTGATCCCAGTGCAAGATTCTTAATTAAGAGTTGGCTCTTTAGTGCAATCCTCTGCCCTTTCCCTGCCAACCTTCTGAGAGCTGGGATGCCATGGACTATTTTGCAGTAGTTGTTGCAGAAGGACTTTGAACCTGAGTTTTCAAAAAAGAAATTATCTTGCTATCTCACAGAACATTGGTATCTCTCATCTTGTCCTTCAGAAAATTTGCCAGTTGTTCCAGGACCACAAAGACTAGTCTGAATATCAGTAAGATATCCATATCAGCAAAATTTTTGCATGAATATTCCAGACAGCTGTGAAAATGAAAGCATTCTGTGTGTTCAGTCAGCGTTACAGACTAACCATCAGAAACAAACTTGTAAAATCAGGTTTGTTCTTGCCCAGTTTGCAACTTCATTAAGCCTTGCTTAGAATCAGTCTTATGGCAAAAAAACCCACCCCAAAATAACTTGGCAAAGTGACTAGAAATGTGCCTTTGTACGTTTACGGTAAATGCCTCAAGGATTTTTGTAAGGTCAGCTGTCATTTAAAGGCCTTGGGATATCCTGGATGTTGAATGCACTAGAAATGCGAGTGCTGTTGGGCAGTAAGGTGAAGCCTTTGAAGTTCTGACTATAAACAGGGAGAAAAAGGAGTAAACTAATTTCATGGCTCTTTTGATCTGCGGATATATGAGGCTGTTTTAGGGTGGATAGGAAGGGGAAGGAAATACTATCTTTCTAATTTGTCAGGAAACTTGGATCATTTGAGATTAGAATGTATTTCTGCTAGGAAGCAGTGATTATTAGCCTTTTTTATGTCTTTCAGTCTGACTTTTCCATCTGCGGTGTGTATTCAATATCTGCCCATCTGTGTTTCTGATTTCCTAGTACCATGCTTTGGGGCTGCTCTATCACCTTAGAAAAATTGATCGCCTTGCGGTTTCCAAGATGCTGAATAAATTCACGAAATCTGGACTGAAATCCCAGTTTGCCTACTGCATGCTGATCCGAATCGCAAGCAAACTCTTGAAGGAATCTGATGAGGGGTGAGTGAGAGACAGCATGGGAATTACCAAACTAATTATAGTCTGAAGCAAACAGTAGCTAGGAATTTAGCATTTTTATGTTAAAGTTTGTGGAAATCTACACGCAGTCGGAGAGACAACTGCACTATTAAAAATAAAATGCAGGTATAGAATTATACAATGGTTAGAGTGGGAAGGGACCTAAAAGATCATCAAGTTCCAACCCCTTGCCCTGGGCAGGGACATCTCCCACCAGACCAGGTTTCTCCCATCCAGCCTGGCCTTGAACCCCTCCAGGGATGGGGCAGCCACAGCTTCTCTGGGCAACCTGTTCCAGCGTCTCACCACCCTCACAGCAAAGAATTTCTTCCTTGTATCTAATCTAAATCTCCCCTCTTTCAGTTTAAAACCATTACCCCTTGTCCTATTGCTCCCCTCCCTTATCAAGAGTCCCTCCCCATTTCTCCTGTAGGCCTCCTTCAGATACTGGAAGGCTGTTACAAGGTCTCCCCAGAGCCTTCTCTTCTCTGGGCTGAACAACCCCAACTCTCTCAGCCTGTCCTCATAGGGGAGGTGCTCCAGCCCTCTGATAATTTTCGTGGCCCTCTGTTGGACGTGTTCCAACAGGTCTGTGTCCTTCCTGTGCTGAGGACTCCAGAGCTGGACGCAGTTCTCCAGTTGGGGTCTCCCTAGAGCAGAGTAGAGGGGTAGAATCACCTCCTGCGATCTTCTGGCCACCAGGCAGAAGCAGAATGCTAGGCTGAACTGAGTATGAGTATGTGTGGTGGGATCTGGATTTTTATTTTGACACTGGACCACGAAAACTTAGCTGAGAGTAGGATTAAAACTGCAGAAAAATCTCTGAAGTGATTTTGTACTTTGTTTAGATGCATTTTCAAATGCAAAATTCACGTTGTAGGGATATAAATAAAATGATCTGTCTTATTCTGATCTCGCACTAGCAGAGGAGGGTGTAATTACCCGAGAAATTCACCTCCTGATGAAATACTTTTATCAGTGGAAATTTTTGTTAGTGGTGTGATACATGATTAATAATAAAGTATGTATTTCTGGAGTGCAGCATTTGAAGAAGATAACGTAGAGATGTGTGGAATAAGAGTAAATAGGAACTTTAGACCTCAAGTATGAGTTGAGCAGTGTGGTGCATTAACTGTGCTTTCTGACAAGTTCTTGGAAATGTGAGATTTAGTGGTTTGTAGGTAATTCAGGCTCAGGCTGTGGCATGTCTTCTGTTTGTAGCCATGAAAGTCCACTGTTTGACTTCATTGAGAGCTGTCTGCGGAATAAGCATGAAATGGTTATTTACGAAGCTGCTTCTGCCATCATCCATCTCCCAAACTGCACGGCCAGGGAGCTGGCACCGGCTGTTTCAGGTTGGTCACAGAATCCTTTGTTCCACTGATGCAGCTGAAAGAAAGGGTGGGAAAGCACGTCAGAAACAGTACAGTGTAACTAAAATACTGGATTCAAACCCTGACTTTTCTGATTGGCCCCAAGTTAGAGGCTTGTGGATGAGAAACGTCTTGCTCCCTTTTTCCCATTTCATCCTCTAGAGATAGCACAGGGCAATGTTTGCCTTTTTCCAGCTGTGGGAAGTTGAGGTGGGAGGGAGGGAAGGTAGAGAAGACCTTGATGTACCACAGATGCCTACATCAACCACGTATTTTTGATATAAGATGAAAACCAGGAGGTTATTTTTAACTTGCTTGTGAAGCTAGTGATAAATTATGAATAGAGCTGCATGAGCATTTAGCAGCACATAGTCAAATGCGGATACATTTGACTTTCCTCTTTACTCTTGCTCTTTCAAAGAGACTATATCTGACTTTCTGCTGTGGTGAATTCTGATTAAACTATTTGCATCTCTCAATATCAAAGTGCTGGCACAATGTGATTTCACTTGGCTGGTGTGGCCAAGAGGGCTCTCACCTGCTCCCCAGACATTACTGGTGCCTAGAATTGCAGTACTGGGAGCCAGTTTTTGTTAAACGCGTTCTACTCTGTAACATTTTGTTGTGAGATACTTCTCTTGATTATTTTTTTTCTAATTTATTTTCAGTGCTGCAGCTCTTCTGTAGTTCTCCCAAACCTGTCTTGAGATACGCAGCCGTACGGACCCTTAATAAAGTGAGTGCTTCCAAAACCTCTGAACAAGCAGAAATCTCTGAGCATCAGAAAAAGCCAGACTTTGGTGCCTAATGATCCATTCCCTAAAGTAGAGCGACTGCTCTTGTGATTACTGTATTTGGAAATATTCCATGTTGGAGAATTGGCTTTTCTGTCACACCAGGAGATTTGGCATGGAAATCTTTTCTGTGTCTGCTCATTTCTGGACCACAGGGCTTATAGCAAGCTGGAGTTTGATAACCTGTAAGCTCTCTGCTGTAAGGAAGCAGAGTCCCAGATATTTAATACTGTGAAAAGCATGAATAGGATATATGTGAAGGAAATAACATCTTGATTTCAAAGCATGTCGTGACAGAAGCAGTTTGAGACTGCAAAGCTAGAGCTCATGGGTTTGACAGTTAGAGAAGTTCATTTGAAACACTGAACCAAAAGGACCTGAGCTTTGGTTGTCCTTTAGTTGGACCTAGGAGTCCTGGTGGACAATAGGATGACTATGAGCTGACGATGTGCCCTTGTGGCCAAAGAGGCCAGTGGCATCCTGGGGTGCATCAAGAAGAGTGTGACCAGCAGGTCGAGGGAGGTTATTCTTCCTCTCTGCTCTGCCCTAGTGAGGCCCCATCTGGAGCACTGGGTCCAGATCTGAGCTCCCCAGTTCCAGAAGGACAGGGAACTGCTGGAGGGGGTACAGAGATGCCTGGAGCATCTCCCTTATGAGGAGAGGCTGAGGGACTTGAGTCTTTTTAGTCTGGAGGAGAGAAGGCTGAGGGGCGGATGTGATCACTGCTATAAATACCTAAAGGGTGGGTGTCAGGAGAATGGGGCCAGGCTTTTTTCAGTGATGCCCAGTGACAGGACAAGAGGAAATGGGCACAAACTTGAACAGAGGAAGTTCCACCTAAACGTGAGGAGGAACTTCTTTCCTGTGAGGGTGGTAGAGCCCTGGAAGAGGCTGTCCAGAGAGGTAATGGAGTCTCCTTTTCTGGAGACATTCAAAACCTGCCTGTGCAAGTTCTTGTGGGACCTGCTCTGGGTGGACCTGCTCTGGCAGAGGGGTTGGACTAGATGATCTCCAGAGGTCCCTTCCAACCCCATGTGATTCTGTGATTCTGGTTGCATCCTGCCAGCAGTCATATGATGGGCTTTAATCCTTGCTATATCAAAACCTTTGAATTGTAGGATGTTATTGCTCTCATATAATTTGGAATTTTGTTCTTTACAGGTGGCCATGAAGCATCCCTCTGCAGTCACTGCCTGCAACCTAGACCTGGAAAACCTCATCACTGACTCCAACCGCAGTATCGCTACCCTGGCCATCACCACCCTGCTGAAGACAGGCAGTGAGAGCAGTGTAGACAGGCTCATGAAACAGATCTCTTCCTTCGTGTCAGAAATATCAGATGAGTTTAAGGTGTGGCATTGGAGGCCTCTGCTCTTTCCAGCTGCAGGTTTTTCTCCCCTTCTTGTTATTATGAAGCTTTTCCCATTTGTTAATCCTTCAGGGATCCCCTTCAGGGACTTAGTCTGATAGAGCAAAGCCAGTTTGAAATTCAGAAAGTGTAGTTCTCTGCTTTCCAACTTAAATATACTGTGGCATTTCCTCCCACCGCTCCAAGAAAGGATAAATGTCGTTTGGTGGATTCCTGGCTCCTCTGCAGCATCCTGCAAAACCTTTTTACCGCCTTCTGGTTGCCTCTTTGGAGAGGAAGAAGGATTTTAAGTGTTCTGATTGAGTCTATATCACTGCAGTTAGGAAATGGTGTGAACTGTAAATTTTTACCTAATTTATCAAGTTTAGTCACTATAAACTGGGGTTAAAAGTTGGTGAAGGATGGTAGTTCACTTGTACCCATCCCTTTTACACCATGGAGTTGCCTTGAGGAGTACAGTGTCTATCTGCAAAGTTCATTGTCCGCTAGCGTATAGTGGTCTTAAATTATTGTTTTTATGAGAAAAGGAAGTAAGTATTAGACAAGTTTAAAATTGCAAAGAGTTTTAATGACAAAAATGTAACTGGTGAAGCTGGAATTGGGTCAGGATCATCACTGGACACAGGAAGTGAGGAGAAGCCTTGGAATTAACGTAGTCCTTCTTAAAGTCCCTCTAACAGAGCCAGGTCTTGCAGCATGCTAACAGGAGCTTGTTAGTACACTTAGGCTGAGAGTCCACCACCTGATTTTTATCCTCCTCCTACACGAATTTAATCTATCAAGGTGACAATTTGAAATAGTGAGAAGCCTGTATTTTTTTAATAGGAAAAACATAAATGCATGTGACTAACGTCCTTCTCTGTTGTTTTGCAGGTAGTGGTAGTACAGGCCATCAGTGCTTTGTGCCAGAAATACCCTCGGAAACACAGCGTCATGATGACTTTCCTCTCCAATATGCTCAGGGATGATGTATGTTTGATATTTTTTTTGTGTCATTATTGGAAGGTAGCTCTGATAAACGGCACAAAGGGTCTCTTCTGTCTTACATCAGTGGGTGCAACAGCAACGATGGGCCCTGACTGATTACCTGGACTTTGTTTATCTTGTGGGTCAGGCCTGTCTGAAACGTGCTTATTAATTAGAGTTGGTACATCAAAAATTAAATAGATGCTCAAATGATGTGTCTTTATGGGTCGGGGCAGACTGGGAAGACCCTGTTAGGTTATCCAGCCCACCTTATCTTTTCTCTTTATGTGCAAATGCTGGTTTTTCTCAATGAAAAGAGGTAATTGAAGCGTGAGGGGAACTGAGCAGCACTGATCTGAGCTCTGCCTGCCAGCTCAGTGTCCTTGATTTTCCTTTCCCAGGGTGGCTTTGAGTACAAGCGAGCCATTGTGGACTGTATAATCAGCATCATTGAGGAGAATCCTGAGAGTAAGGAATCTGGCTTGGCTCACCTCTGCGAGTTCATCGAAGACTGCGAACATACTGTCCTGGCCACAAAGATCCTGCACCTGCTGGGGAAAGAGGGACCGAGGACTCCGTCCCCATCCAAGTACATCCGCTTCATATTCAACAGGGTGGTGCTGGAGAACGAGGCAGTGAGGGCTGGTGAGTTCAGCTCCAGTGCTCGATGGTTTTGTGTTGGCTGTTCTAGAAATTTCAGGGCTGAAACTGGGTTTGGGAGAGGAAGACAATGGTTGCTCCACAGATGCTGTGAAGAGCTAGCTCTTACGTGCATCAGCTGTGAAGGTGATTTTATCTTACAGTGTGTTTTAAAAAACTCCTTGTATTATCTTGGCATCATCACTTGGTTCTCCTGCTTTGCATAACACAAGCACCTAAAGAGGTCCTACAGAAAAGCTGAGAAGGAACTCTTGATCAGAGAGTGGAGCCATAGGAAGAGGGAGAACAGCTTTCAACTGAAAGAGGGAAGATTTAGATGAGATAGAAGAACTTCTTTGGTGGGAGGGTGGTGAGAGCCTGGCCCTGGTTGCCCAGAGAAGCTGTGGCTGCCCCATCCCTGGAGGGGTTCAAGGCCAGGTTGGAGGGGGGCTTTGAACAACCTGGTGTGGTGGGAGGTGTCCCTGCCCAGGGCAGGAGGGGTTAGAACTGGATAATCTTTAAAGTGCCTTCCAACCCAAACCATTCTATGATTCTAGTCCCTTCTTTGAATGCCTCCCAGAAGTCAAGAGGCAATACATGAGGAGGGGATGCTGCTACTTCCTAAGAAGCATAATTGTCTCCTATTGACTATCATCTATTTCTTATGGAAATCTCTCCTCCACAAGTTAGGGATTTCTCCTTGGAAGCGTGTTGTGGATTGATACTCCCTCTCTGCAGAGCCTTCATGACACTCTTCAGAGTGTTGAGCCTCTTCTTACACTTAAGACTAGGCTTTGGAGGGGTATCAGCATTGGCTTGGTCTCCTGCATGTGGGAAAAAGGAGAGAAAATGAGCTTCCAAGTACAGTTCACATGGTCCAAATTTCATTTGACTTTTGGTGACAGGTCTTTTGGTCAGAGTTTCCTAATTGTGACCTGGGAGCACATGAAGAGCATCCCCCAGAGAGTGTATGCTGTACAGAAACATTGTCATTGTGAAAATATGGATTCTTTTTTAACTGCCAAGGCCATAAAGCTTGTACTTCATTACAGAGCTTTCTCTTCTTTCTATATGGAATTTCTGTAAGCCAGTGCCGAGCAGAAATTGGATTAGTTTGGCCAGGCAGCTCTAAGTGGTTGCTGAGGGGCTTCAGCTCCTTGCAAAGTCACTGGATGCAGCCTGGCCATGGTCACCACGGGATGTTTGTCACCTTTGTGTGTGAAAAACAGATTTATCTGGGACTGAGCTACAATTAATGGCAGAGGGGCCAAGAACTGGAGTGAGCCATGGAGCTTGAACGAACCTTTTCTGATAGAGAATTCTCTCAGAATGAAGTTGCAGGGCTGTTAAGCTGATCTTGTTTTGTTAGTCCCTGATACAAAACTACTTCCCTTTGAAAATATGGATATAGTTTAGTCTTTTCTTAATGCCTGAAAGGTTTATGGTGTGGAAGTGAAAGCCTTGCGTAGGATGCACTGTGCTTTGAATCAGGACTGTGAGAATATGTTTGCGTGGAGCCTGAGTGCCTCTGACATCCCTGCTTTTTTTCCTCTAGCTGCTGTAAGTGCTCTAGCAAAGTTTGGTGCCCAGAATGAGAATCTTCTTCCCAGCATCTTGGTGCTTTTGCAGAGGTGAGTGGGTATCACCGTACTCTGTGTGTGCTGAGCTGGTTGGTGACACTGGGCACTCTGACTCCACAGAAGAAGTGAGGTCAGGCCAGGACAGAACTTGCACTGGGGATTTTACAACATGTCAGCAGAGGAGTTGGGAGATGGCCATCTTCCTTCTTTCCTCCTTGGCTGGATATAAGCAACCTGGTCTAGTGGGAGGTGTCCCTGGCCATGGCGGGGTGTGTGTTAGAACTCTATGATCTTTAAGGTCCTTCTGACCCAAACCATTCTATGATAAGCAAATGAAAGATGTGAATAGTCATAAAAGTGTGTGATAGTAATCTGGTTTGAGAACATTCTTCAATGGGTAATAAATGTGTGGTGATTTAGTATTTTTCTACATTTTTGCATCCCTTGAAGCAATAAAATATATTTCAATGATACTCATAAATAACTTTTGTATATGGCTGAGTAGTGGTCTCGGGTGTTTCCATTTCAGGTGCTCCCATCAAGCAGAGTAGCGATAGGATGAGGAGGAATGATTTTAAACTGAAAGAAGGGAGACTTAGGTTAGATACCAGGAAGAAATTCTTTACTGTGAGGGTAGGGTGAGAGATAGGTTGCCCTGAGAAGCTGTGGCTGCCCCATCCCCGGAGGGGTTCAAGGCCAGGTTGGAGGGGGCTTTGAGCAATCTGGTCTACTGGGATGTGTCCCTGCCCATGGCAGGGAGTTGGAACTGAATGGTCTTTAGGGTCCCTTCCAGCCTGAACCATTCTATGATTTCGCACGTTTGTGTCTCTTGTTAAGACCATTCAATCTCCTGAAACTGCCTGTACCATAAATGCCATGTTCTTCATTTGTGTAGCACTATAGTGTAAACCCATGCCATGTCTGGATGTGGTGTGAGGGATAATTCAAATTATGAATTGCTTCAGGCAGAAAGCAACCTCTGTGTAGGTTAAAATTGGAAGAAGTGACTTGAGCCACGCGAGGAAGGAGTGAAGTTGCCAGGAGGGAAAGAGAATCTTTATAAACCACCTGCTATAGTTGAAAAACTAGGTGAGCAGAGGTATTTTTTCCAGTCTGAAATAGAAAGCAGCTTTAACTTGTTTATTTTTGTAATCCTTTCTCTTCTGCTTTTGTTCTATTGTGAAAGAATGCTGTAAAAAAAAAAATAGAAAAATAGTGCAACCACATTGTGCCCATCAGAATTATTGGCCAGAAAATGCAGGTGTATATTTTATAATCTAGCAAGTGTCCGGTGTTGACAATTCTCATACACATCTCCTTTATTCTTAGTTTTCTGCTGTGGCACTTCAACTTGAAGTTTAACTACTCTGTTACAGAATCACAGAATGTTACGGGGTTGGAAGGGACCCCTGGAGACCAGCCAGTCTAATCCCTTGCTAGAGCAGGGTCACCCAGAGCAGGTTGCACAGGAACGTGTCCAGGCAGGGTTTGAACATCTCCACCACCTCTCTGGGCAGCCTGTTCCAGGGCTCTGCCACCCTCAAAGTGAAGAAATTTCTCCTTATGTTTAGATGAAACTTCTTATGTTCAAGTTTGTGCCCATTTCTTCTTGTCCTGTCACTGAGCACCGCTGAAAAATGTATGAACCCTTTTTGTTTTTTTCATAATTTGCACATCCATTGAGAGAGCTCAGACTGTCCTTGAAGGATCAACTCCAGCCTGATCAGTGCCATTTTTAGCTCAGCTCTCGTGATGTCCCGAGGTGCCTGACCTGCTGTCGTCTTCTTCCCCAAAACAGGTGCATGATGGACAGTGATGACGAAGTTCGGGACAGAGCAACATTTTATTTGATTGTGCTGCAACAGAGACAGATAGCACTGAATGCTGCCTACATATTTAATGGTCAGTGATAGAAAAGGAAGAAGTCTGAGCTGTTATTTCACAATTCTGTATTACGAGTCGGTTTCATTGCTGCAGGAATAGTTTCTGTAATGTTACTTGGGTCAGAACAACTCAGAAGAACAGAACTCTGATTTTTCTGGCCTTAGCACTTTCCTATGCAAACTTGTGCTTACTAAGAATGGAAGATGTAGCGAGTATGGGTTGGGCTTTTTTTTTCATCATTGCCTCTTCTTTCACTTGGGGCAAGTTTTTAACCTTTGCTCCATCTTGTCCATTAGAAAATGAGGATGAGACATCTTGTTCCCGAGGTTGGTTATAAAAATATTTTATGGTCTGTAGTTGAAAGTTCACTGGAGCAGAGTATTTAATGTATTGAAGATTATTAAGATGACTTCTCTTAAATGAACTCTTTGGACTGCTTTACCCTCTGGGATGGCAGCTTTCTACGTCCTCTTCACAGCACGTGGTTTTTTTGTTTTTTTTTTACCTTCCCAGTATCTTGAAGTACTCAGTGTGTGTTTTCTGTTTACTGAGAAAGGGAAGTGCTTTTACCAGTTTTTCATTAACCAAAGTCCAAACAATATCTGTTTAGCTGTAAATTCTGGATTCCTCAAGAGGTTTTCTCTGCAGCCTGAGCCAATGTCTATAGGGAAGAGCTCTTTAAATAATTTCCCTTGTTTGTGTCAAGAGGGAGGCAATTAAGATCAAAGCTTTTCAGACTCTGGCATCCTGTTCCTTTTGGTGCAATGGGCAATCCAAAATCTGTGCTAGATTGCAGTACCTGTAGGTCTGCGACTGTTCCTGCTGTTAAAATGGAAATTTTCTGCCTGTGCTTCAACTTTTCAGGGCTGACCGTCTCTGTTCCTGGCATGGAGAAAGCCCTGCATCAATATACACTGGAGCCTTCAGACAAACCTTTTGATATGAAAACAGTTCCGCTGGCTACTGCACCGATCTTTGAGCAGAAAGCAGGTAATACTTGGGCTTCATTTAGAATCACAGAATCATAGAATGGTTTGAGTTGGAAGGGACATTAAAGATCATCCAGTTCCAACCCCCTGCCATGGCCAGGGACACATCCCACCAGAAGGCATTGCTCAAAGCCCTGTCCAACCTGGCTGTGAACCACTCCAGGGATGGGGCACCCGTAACTTCTCTGGGCAACCTGGGCTGGTGTCTCACCACCCTCATACTAAAGAATTTCTTCCTGAGATCTCATCTAAATCTTCCCTCTTTCAGTTTAAAACCGTTCCCCCTTGTCCTATCACTATACTCCTTGATAAATTTTAAATAGTCTGTGGGCAAGGCTGTAAGCGTTCCAGTTGCCACGTGATATTTGACATCTAAACTGGCTGCTGTCTTGGTAGGGTCAGGCCAGAGTGACTCAGCCGAATGAATGCCCTACAGGTGACAGCATCACTGGCTCTGCAGAAACAAGCCTTCCTGATCCTCACAGATAAAGGAAGACAGTGCCTCTTCCAAAGGAATGTGGGTTGGCAAGAACGTTGTTGTTCATTCTGCTAACCTTGTTATCAGAGAGGAGTTTGTACATCAGCATTTATTAGTTCATAGATGGCTGAAAAAAGTACAGTCCAGAAGCATTTAGTCACCTCATTGGCTTTTTTCCATGATCACAGAATCATGGCATTGTTAGAGTTGGAAGGACCTCTAGAGATCTAGTCCAACTTCCCTGCTAAAGCAAGGTTGTCCATAGCACATCACTCAGGACAGCATCCAGATGGGTCTTGATCTCCACACCCTCTTCTTCCAGCTTTTTTTCTGGCTGTTTTGGACTAAAGCAGGGTTCCTTCACCATTACTTGAACATCTCTCCTCTTCTCTCCTTACAATCCAACATTGCCTAGCAGAAAAAATACTTTGAGGTGTGTGAGGAACCAGACTGGTAACTGTTTGCAGAACAATGTGAAACACTACAGGTTCAGGAATACTTAAGTAGAGATATAAAGGCATTTAACGTTCAACTACGCACTGCACGGTGTAGTTGACAGCACAATGTCTTTGCTTTTTCTCTTCACAGAGATTGCCCTAGTGACCAGCAAACCTGAGAAAGTCGCTCCTTCCCGCCAGGATATATTCCAAGGTAGGAGAGAAGATTAATGGGTCTCCAGTATTTGAAACTCTAGAAGGATTGCAACAGGTCAGGCGGGAGCGAGCCTGTCACTAAGTGTCTGTCATTTCCTTTCCTCCCTCCTTGTCTTTTCCAGAACAACTAGCAGCCATTCCAGAATTTAAGAGTTTGGGTCCGTTATTCAAGTCTTCAGAACCAGTGCAACTCACAGAAGCAGAAACGGAGTATTTTGTTCGTTGTATTAAACACGTGTTCACAAATCACATCGTTTTCCAGGTAAGAGGAGTTACATGCTTTTACCAGGGTGCAAAAAGAGTTGGCTCTTAATGATGCCTGGGTGGAGCATAACCAGTGTTGTTGCTGTGCCCTGGAGAGGGTGGTTTCTCTCTTAAGAGAGTTGCAAGGTAGAGTTAAGAGGGTGTGTGCTCAAAAGTCAAAAAAAAAAAAAAAGGAGGTTATGACCCTATCTATTAAATTCTAGTAAAATTGGAGAGAAAAGCTGTTTACTCAGAATGGTGGGCATGATTGAAGGTGGGGGACATCTGCTGTGGAGTATTGTAGCTAATTTGGGGAAAAATCCTTGGTTAGAAATATTTCTTCTAGGCTTAAGTCCTCTTCAATGTATTCTTCTGCAGTTTGATTGCACAAACACGTTAAATGATCAGCTGTTGGAGAGAGTCACGGTGCAGATGGAGCCGTCGGATGCTTACGACGTGATCTGTTGCATCCCAGCACCCAGCCTGGCTTACAACCAGCCGGGCATGTGTTACACCCTGGTCTGCATTCCCCAGGATGACCCCACTGCAGGTACCCGCTGAGGGGGGAAGTAGCTCTGCACAACAAATCCCTCAAATTAAGATACTAAAACGTCTAGGGTTGTGGAATTTGGCGAGTGCATGCTGAGGTTTTGGGACTGTTTCTTTGTCACGTGTCACACGTGCTGGATTTTTATGTAGAATCGTGTAAAATGGTATGCACGCTTTTTAACTAATCAGTGGTATCGGATGAGTGAGAATGGGATGTTTAAGAGGGTTGGGTAGCGTGCAGGTAATACAGGAAAATGAATTTATTATCTTGAGACAATGAAAGGAGCACCTGTGAAAACATGGATGGTTGTTGGTAGGAGTCAGGAACAGATTCAGTAAAAGGAAAATACAAGTAAGAAAAATAAATTGGTAGTTTGGACCTTTACATGCCTTGGGCATAAAACTTCCCTTTCTTGTTTTTGTTCTTCATGCTTAAAGGAAACTCCATGAATTTGCAGTTGGTTTCACATGACTCACCTCATCAGTGGGGTGGATTCATTGGTTATCGCTTTAATACCAGAGAAGATTAGAACGAGCCTGAATTCCTTGAACTGTGGTTTTTGGATCAATAATCCACTGGCCATAAACCCTTGCAGGGTTTCTCCCGGGAGCCAGTACCAACTGGATCTCACAGCAACACCCTGAGTCAGCGGCCCTGGGCTTGTTACACCCTGGCCTTGGAATAGTCCTCCCCTGAGACCCTCTTTTGCCCTTCACCTTAGAGTCTGGGGGGAAATTTTATGTGAAGCTGAAAAACAACCTGCCTGTGACCGTGTTGTATCTTTTCGGGCAAATCTAATGCATGTTCTTTCCAGTTCCTTTTTGGGAAGGGGGGGGTTCAAGCAGAAGAAGCTGCACCACTAATCTATACTGGCTTTTCTTCTTCTCCTCCCCAGTTGCTTGTACTTTCAGTTGCACGATGAAGTTCAGTGTTCGAGACTGTGACCCGAACACAGGCGTGCCAGAAGATGACGGCTATGATGATGAATATGTTGTAAGTTCAGGTCTTTTTTGTCCTTGTCACTAATTTTGAATACATGTAGCCATTGGGTTGACAGGTGTTTTTTTTCCAGATCTGAAACCAGTAGGAGAGAACATCAGGCCTGCCCAAAGCACCGTTTCCAAAATACTATAGCTTGTACCTTTAGATCCTTCTGCCAAAGGTTATTTTAACTTATTGGTCTATGAAGATAGGATTTGTGGGGACAGCAGGTCAAGAGAGGCGATTCTACCCCTCTACTCTGCTTTGGTGGGACCTCACCTGGAATACTGTGTCCAGCTCTGGAGCCCTCAGCACAAGAGAGACATGGACCTGTTAGAAAGGGTTCAGAGGAGGCCATGAAGATTCTCTGAGGGCTGGAGCCCCTTGACTGAGAGGACAGGCTGAGAGAGTTGGGGGTCTTCAGCCTGGAGAAGAGAAGGCTCCAGGGAGACATTATAGTAGCCTTGTAGTACCTAAAAGGGGGCTACAGAAGAGATGGGGAGGGACTCTTCATGAGGGAGAGGAGCCATAGGAGGAGGGGGAAGGGTTTTAAACTGAAAGAGGGAAGATTGAGATGAGATCTGGGGAAGAACTTCTTTGCTGTGAAGGTGTTGAGAGCCTAGCCCAAGTTGCCCAGAGAAACTGTGGCTGCCCCATCCCTGGAGGGGTTCAAGGCCAGGTTGGATGGGGCTTGGAGCAACCTGGTGTGGTGGGAGGTGTCCCTGCCCAGGGCAGGGGGGTTGGAACTCCATGATCTTTAAGGTCTCTTCCAACTGTAACCATTCTGTGATTCTATGAAGGAAGGAAGACCTTCCATTGTCTGTTTTCAGAACTGTGCCCAGTGTGTCCATCCCAGGTGTTTATGTTTCTGTTTATTGTGTTCATGTTCTCAATCACAGAAATACAAATTAGATCGCAGTAAAGTGCCCATCTTTTGGCTTGGAGGACCCTTCTGGATCCTGAGAGTCTCTCTCCTCAGATGCCCAAGAAGGGGTAGAATGGACTTTGACTCACAAAGCAATTGTACCATTTTCTGCTTTCTTTTAGTTTTCGCTGGTTTTATGTCAATGTCTTTATCTTTAGAGATGGCCACCATAAATACTATTTTTCCTCCCTGCTTTTTAGATGCTATTATTATGTGCTTCTCCTGAAATTAAAGCCAGGCATCAGAGTTATCTTGGCAAAATGCTGTCGTTTCTCCTCTTCTTTTCCTTTCTGAGATTTGGATTGTTTCTGTAACCGGCAGCTGAAAATCTCCCTTTTACTTTTCTGTCAGTTGGAAGATTTGGAGGTGACCGTGTCCGACCATATTCAGAAGGTTTTAAAGCCAAACTTCGCAGCTGCGTGGGAAGAAGTGGGAGATGACTTTGAGAAAGAAGAAACCTTTGCGCTTAGTTCCATTAAAACCCTTGATGGTGAGATGATCTTTCCTTGTTCATTGGTGACCCATATAGTAATCCCAGTAAATCTGCCATGCCGGGGATATATTTAGTGTGGTGGGAGGAGAATTTGGTGCCTTCCCACATGACTTTATGTCCTAGCTTTGTGCTGGAATGTTGGGATTATAGGGAGTGGAAGTTTAGGTTTGCTTGAGGCTGGTTGAAAGGAGGGGTGAATTTTTAGGCTGTAGGGACAGCAGAAGTGGCAAAGTAGGTGTGTTGATGGGGCTGCAACCAAGATAATGAATGGAAATGGTTAAACCACATGGGTGCTTAGAGAATGTTCTTTAATTGCAAACTAGTTTTCACAGAAAGGAATTTTCTGGAGGTAAATTTTTGGAGGTAATTTTCTTCTTCAATCTCTGAATGCAGAAGCCGTCAATAACATCGTCAAGTTCCTGGGCATGCAGCCCTGTGAGAGATCAGATAAAGTGCCAGAGAACAAAAATTCTCACACGCTCTACTTAGCTGGTAAGTATTCATGCTGTTGGAACTCCACGGTTCCATGTCCCCACAGATTTTTACTTAAATGGAAGGAAACGAGTTAAGAGATTCTCCTCCTGTATAGAGAAATTTTTTTTCTCTATAGAAAGCTGAAGTGAAGCAGTGGGTTGAAAACAGCTGGTGCTAATTTAGAGCCTGCTGTTGTGCGCGTCTCTTGGAATGGAGATATTCTACCTATGGGAATGGTAGTGAATCCTTTGAAGAACAACTACCAGAGCAGACACCTAATGAAATTCCTTCCCAATTTTTATCTCAAAAGGGGGTTTCTAGGACCATCTTGTTTTCAAGTTCCTGTCACTAAAGACACATCCTGAAGTGACTTCTTTTTTGGTGACTGTGCTCCAGGCTTACAGTTTGGGGCAATCCCTGGAGGTGCTCTACAGATTTATTTATTTTTTGCAATTGTTAAAGCCAAACTGCAGTGAACATGGCACACATGGGTCTGACAGAAGAGGCTGGATCTCAGTTTATTTTAGGGGGAAGAATCGGTAGCTCCAGGTTTGTCTGCATAGTGCTGTCAAAGTGGGACTGGAGATGCCTTCTCCTGCAGTCTGAATTGTCTCCAGGAGCACCACTTCCAATCAGACTAGTAAAAGCATAGGAGGGACTATTCCTCTCTCAAGGGCAGAGGCACTGGGCCAATGGACTGTGCCTTCACAGCAGAATTACAACATGTGTTGCCTTCTCAAACTGGAAGTGAGCTTCAGCTTCCCATTTTCTGGTTTCCACCTCTTTAACTCAGCCCAACCCTCCAGCAGCACTTGCTGACTGATTAATTAGGACAGTATCTGTTATCTTCAGTCTTGGCTTCAAGAGCTTAGAGGATTTAGGGATCTGATCAATGCCTATAAATTCTTAAAGGGTGGGTGTCAGGAGGATGGGGCCAGTCTTTTTTTAGTGGTACCTTTCTTTAGTTTTTAGTGGTACTTTTTTTTACTGGTGCAAACTGTGATTCTGGGGGTTTGATGGTTTGTTTTTGTTGTTCTGTTGTTTCCTCTCTTTCTGCATCCACCCACAGAGTGAATGTGTCTTGGTCTGACCAAGTTGTTGGCTCCTGGATAGATCCCTGAGCCTCTCTTAGAGCAATCACAAAACCCATCTGTTGCTTTGTCCCCCAGGTGTATACAGAGGTGGCTGCGATGTGCTGGTGAGGTCCAGGCTTGCGCTCGGAAATGGTGTGACCATGCAGGTGACAGTTAGGAGCAAAGAAGAAACCCCTGTAGATGTCATCCTGGCTTCTGTAGGCTGAGCGTTACAGCGCGTGGACTGCGGTGGAAAACCTTTGCAAGCGGCGGTTGGGTATTTACCGGGTATCGAGCAGCCTTGTCTGTCCTTCTGCATGTAGTTTTTATTCCTCAATTTGGTAAATATTTTGTATGATGTTACAGTAGTGGCAATAGTGGCTGGCTGGTACTGAGCCGTTCTCGTGTCCCTTCCCTCGTTGTCACTTACACATTCCCCGTCTAACTTATTGCGTCTCTGGCCACTTGCAGTAGAGCAGGGAAGGTAAAAGATGCAGGTGGTAAGAAAAATGGAATCAGACTTTTGTCAAAACTGATTTTTATTAACAGAAAATAAACACTGGTCGAAGTAGTGGAATTCGTATGAATTACTGTTAATAAAATAGAAATTTCTTGTTCTAATTCTCTCTGCTTCAGTACAGAGAAAGTAGCCTATAATGGCTGTTTACTCAGCAAAACCCCCTTATTCCTAAAGGGATGCTATTAAATTTCAAACAGAAGCAGTTAAAAACCACACAAAAACTGCAGAATCTTCTAACCTGCAAACTTAAAGTTTCTTGATTATTGTCTCCTCTGTTCCACACAGAAAAATCGATGTGCAGAGAGAGATTAAACTTCACCTACTGAGGCATATTCAGTTCTCTGATCCTTGTCAGATAATGTCAGAGTTACAGCCCAGAGGAGAGACCTTGTGGTGACTTCCTTGTGAGGGAAGTTCTGCACCTCTCTGCTGATGAATTGTTTCTTTTGGTTCTCAAGTCAGGGTGAGGAAGGGAGAAATACTGGTTTAGTGGTAAAATTTCAACACCCGTCCCAGCTCCCTGTGGCTGGAATAGCTATTGCTCAGAAGAACACCTTGGCTTTTGCTAGTGCCGGTATTGCATATTCAACTTGCTCTTTGGAGTTGTAGTGTCAGTGAGTGACTCTGCTTCTTGAACTGAAAAATCAGAGGAACAAGGGATGTGTGAAAAACTTAAGGTTTGGAGCTTTCCTTAGGGTAACTGGCCATTAAAAAGAGATTACTGAAGACTAATTGCCTCTTTATGGGTGTAGATACAGCAGAGCATCATTGTGGTTTGGTGGACTACAGATCCAGCTCTGTTGCATTTATTGTAGGCAAACTTGGTTCCAAATTCTTCAGTCCTGACAAGGACTTACAACCCTTAGCAGAAGGATAGAATTTTAACTACCTGTGCATCAACTCCAAAAGCAAACAAACATTCATTTTGGGTATAAGGGCATCAATCTTTAGCTGCTAGTAGACAAGAGGACACCTTAGTCCTGGTGGACAATAGGATGACCATGAGCTGACAATGTGCCCTTGTGGCCAAGAAGGCCAATGCCATCCTGGGGTGCATCAGGAAGAGTGTGACCAGCAGGTTGAGGGAGGTCATCTTCTGCATCTACCCTGCCCTTGTGAGGCCCCATCTGGAGCACTGGGTCCAGTTCTGGGCTCCCCGGTTCAAGAAGGACAGGGAACTGCTGGAGAGGGTACAGCAGAGGACTACAAAGATGATGAGGGGCCTGGAGCATCTCCCTTGTGAGAAAAGGCTGAGGGACTTGAGTCTTTTTAGTCTGGAGAAGAGAAGGCTGAGGGGGGGATCTGATCAATGCTTACAAATACTTAAAGGGAGGGTGTCAGGAGGATGGGGCCAGTCTTTTTTTCCAGTGGTGCCCAGTGACAGGACAAGAGGGAACGGGCACAAAGTTGAACAGAGGAAGTTCTACCTAAACATGAGGAGGAACTTCTTTCCTGTGAGGGTGGCAGAGCCCTGGAAGAGGCTGCCCAGGGAGGTGGTGGAGTCTCCTTCTCTGGAGACATTCAAAACCCGCCTGGACACGTTCCTGTGGGACCTGCTCTGGGTGGACCTACTTTGGCAGGGGGTTAGACTAGATGATCTCCAGAGGTCCCTTCCAACCCCATGTGATTCTGTGGTCCTGTCTACCTGTGGCACATAGCCAGCAGGAAAGGCAAGTAAGTACTCTTGCCTCCCCTCTTCTCCCTCACGTTCTCCTGGCTCTAAATACAAAGACAAAGCCAGGCAAGAAACAAGGTGAGCACAGGGCTAGAAGAGCTGTCACCATCCTGTAGTTCTACTTAGGTTGATAGTTTTGTCCATGCCTCCCTGCCGGCCAACCTTTTCTGGTCCTCAAAGGATTTATCTGCAGAAAGGCAGCAGTTTGGCAGCCAAAGATGAGGGGGTTAGTACAAAGTATTAGAGCTGGAGATTATAAATAAAAATAATAAAAAAAATCAAGGTTTCTTCCTGCCCCAAAAGCCTGACTCGTAAACAGTGAGAACCGAGCTGCAGCAGCTCAGAAGGAGTTGATGAAGTTCAGATACGCGTTCAGGAAGCCTGTGGGATCCTCCAGCTGTGGATAGTGGCTGATGTGGTCATCCAGCACGGACACCGTGGACATGGGAAGCACCTTCCTGTTGGAAGAACGCAGCAAGGCTTCAGCACAGGAACTGCAGCTCAGCCTGCAGCTACCAGTGAGGAGGATAATACCCTTTTGCACAGCTGGGATTCTGCCCATAACATGATTTTGGCACTAAAAAGACTGTGTAGCAGCTACAGTTGACCGCTCTTCCAAGTGCTGGATTTACCTCAAGTTAGTTTGGAGGAGAACTACCTCAGTCAATAAATCTTATCTCTGTCTGATTGGTTTTAAAATGCACAATTGATTTGTATCAGAATTGTGATTTTGATGCCAAAAGTGGGGAAGTGATTTCTAAACTGCTCAATCAGCTGGCTATGCAGGTTACAGATGGGAATTAAAAACAGCCTCAATGAAAAGGGAATTGAAGGAAGAATCCAAGACAAAGTCTCCCTCAAAATGAAACCCCTGTTGTGTATTCCCCCTGTTGTCTTACTTGTAAAGCTGAAGAAACTCCGGGTATGGATTCACAGGGTCCAGGGGTCCATAGATTAGATGCACTGCAAGACAGAAGCACAGACAGAGCTTTTATGCCTGAGGACATCCCTAAATCAAGCCAAGGAGGAGCCAGCCAGCTGCCAAAAGGGCTCTTGCTTCTCTGCCCTGGGGTCAAGTTCACCTTCCAACCCTCCTCCTGCAAACACCAAACCTTTCTTTGAGTGGTTGCAACTTCTCTTAAGCTTGAAAAGCACCTCTGCTTCCCTGGGACAGCAGCTGGAGAATCTGGAGGCTGTGAACCAGCCTCTACAGGAAAGTTACCTTTTTCCTTTTACCTTAACAAGTCACAACTCTCTGCTATAACTGAGCCTTAAACTGGAATTGGGACATTTGTGACACTACCCCCTGCACAAACCAGATTTGAGCCACGTCTTCATCAACTCATTTATTCTCGTTTACTTTGTTTTAAGCATTTGCCATAGGAAAAGTAAGGGATTTTTCCCTCGAGGGCTGTGGTTTTCGTTTCCCCTTTAATCTTTTATTATTCTCTGCATGTGGTTGAAGTCAGAGCCCTGCGCTTAATGATGCTGGAGGATGACTACATGTATTCTGGATTTCCAGCACTGCAGAAATAGCTCTTTCATGTTTTAGGGAGTGTAGTTTCTACCCCATGACCATTATAAAAACCATGGTTTGCTGGATCTATGCTGGCTTGCAAACAGGGTAGCACATCACTGGAGGAATGTGACCCAGCAGGGTTTGTGGGTTCCTGGCTCCTCAGGGGTCGCCAGCAAAATGGCATTTTACAGCACCGGGTGCCCTGTGGTGCAGCCTTTTTGTAAAGATATGGCAGCTTTAAGGTTGTGTTTTGTATAGGATGGGCAAAGGACCTGAATTGATGACTTATTTTCCCAGGTTTTTCATTAGGTAGCAGATCAGGCATTGGTGTCCAATTCTGTTCAAAATCTTGTAGAATCAGGCTTTTCTCTCCATAAAGAATCAAAATGCTTATAATCAGATTTCTTTTAGGTAGTGAAGAACTAATCAAACTTTGATAAGCTTTTACTGAAATTGATCATCAAACCCTGAGAAATCTTAATATATCTGTAAAATTCAGGACCAGAGGAAATGATCTAAAGTTGGGGCAGGGGAGGTTTAGATTAGATATTAGGAAGAATGACTTTCCTGAGAGGGTGGTCAGGCACTGGAACAGTCTGCCCAGGGAGGTGGTGGAGTCACCAGCCCTGGAGGTATTTAAGAAATGTGTAAGATATGGCACTTCAGGGCATGCTCCAGTGCCTGAGATTGTTGAGTTGGGTGTTGTATTTTGTGTTTGTTTGCAGGGGTTTTCTTTTTTTTTGTTTGTTTTTTTTTGTGTGTGTGTGGTTGGAGATGATCTCAAAGGTCCCTTCCAACCATGAAGATTCTGTGAAAATAACGAGAGGCTCCAGCCATTAGTGGAAGGAGTCAACACCTGCAGGGGATTCCCAACAGCCCCACCAGTCAATCAAAGAAAACCATTTCCTACTCACGTGGGACAGAGGTGGACGTCAAAGCCCCAACCCAGCGGTCTCTGTGCTTCTTTCTCTGGTTTATGTACTGCAAAATACTGAAGAGAAACCTGTTGTTACGCAGCGGATGGCACCTCCAGGTTCTGCGCAGCCTGGAAATTGCTCTTGGGTGGAATCTGCATCTCCTACAAACAGCCTCCCCGGGGCAGCAGCAAGACAAAAATCAATCTGCTGATCACCTGTGAGCTTAGAAAACTGCCCAAGCTTGGTTTTATTTATTTAGGTAGTCAGCAAATGAAAGTGCATATGAGGTTGGGACACTGACTCCAGGTCTCACCCCTGCCAGCTTTGTGCTTTAAGTGCAAAGTCAAGAGTCCTGCTGGAGGACAATCCAAGTTCGTTTAGGAAGGAGGAAACAGCTCGTGATCTGGGGAGGATGAGGTTTGATCCTTCCCAGCTGAGATGGAAGCAAATTTGGGTCCTCTGCTCCCAGTCAAATGCCACTGGGTTAGAAAAGGGGGTGAATCATTATAATCCTTCTTCCAGGCAGTGCAGTAAGTCACCGCAGGCTGCAGGCAGCCAGCAAAAGAGCACTGAAAGGTTGATTACTCCCAACCTCCCTTGGCAAACTCCCCATTTGCTCAGGTGAGAGAGGAAAAAGCGGATTTTTTTCCTACAAAATGGGGTAGAAATCAGCCTGCTAGAAGCCAATGGAGAGGCAGCACTGTCTGAGCACTCCCATGCTTGGCTCACCAGTGTGGAGCAGCTCTGAAACCATTCCAGCGCCCCACAGAAGAGGACTCAATGCTCAACTACTGAGTGTGGAGGAACGGAAGAGAAGATAAATTGCACTCGTTGGGTCTTACAGTGAAAAATCCAAACTGCTGAAGGCTCCTCAGCCTGTCTCATCACCCCAGCTAGAAGCTCAGAGTGACTCGGCCCAGCTTCTCGGGTTCAAGTCAGTTGGGTTATAAAAAGCCTTCCAAGGACGGAAAACTACGCTAAATAAAGTCTGATATGTGACTTTTAAGGGGCTGGGGATATTTTGGCACTGAGCTTCCCACCACGGCTGCGCTACTGGCAAAGGTGACACTGCAAGAATTGGCCACAGATGGGACTTGCCAAGTGGGCACCGTGTCTCCATTGCTGGGCTTGGGCGAGTATCCCTCGTTATAAGAGGGAATTAGCGAGGGGTTGAGTTATTCGGTCCTTACTGTGATTTATCCAGAGATTTTCCATTAGGAAGAAAGAGGAATTTGAACACAGGAGGAAAAGGACACACACACACAGACTCCACTAAACAGGGATACTCAACTCACAACGACCAGGTACTTCCAAAAGTCCCAAAATCAGATTTAACTCCAGTTGTTAACAAAACTACACAAATTTAATCCCCTCATTTCCAAAGAAGTAAAAAAAACACCCCACATTGTGTATTTCCAGCCTTGTCCTTCTCCCACTGTGTGCAAGCTTGGATCCCCTCAATTCCAGACTTCATTTACCTGCCTTGCCTCGTCCCAGCAAGAATCCCTGCGCCTACGTCACACCCCAGCTCTTTTTTTGGGGGTGCAATAACGATTCCAGACCCCAACAGAAGCAGCTGGAGGCTCCGAGGGGCCAGTGTCCAAGGACCTGGCTGAGCTCCAGTGACCTCCGAGCCATGGCATGGCCCTGCCTGCGAACAGAGCGACGCCGCGGGTGTCAAACCAAGCTCATGAAGCAATTAACGGTGACGAACCTGTCCACAACGAGATTGCCGTCGTTAGTCCGCACCGCTGTCCACATGTCCCAGTACTCTGCTGGCGAAGGCTGCGTGTAGGGCCCAAAGACTGCCCCGAGCCTAAAAATTAAAAGAGTTCAGAGCAGAACGGCGGGAGCCATGTTAATGTATGACTCAGAAAACCAGCTTTGCCAGCCTGGAGGAGGGCATGGCCTGGAGGACCCAAGGTCATTCAAATCCAGGGACAAATCTCTCCAGGAACAGTGCTGAGGGATCCACTCCCCTTCCCATGTTTGTCCCCTCCCCATGTGGCTCACATCCCCCATATGGACTGTGCCCAGCAGGATGGGGATCCGACTCACCCTCTGGAGAAGAAAAAGAAGTTCATCAGCCGCGTGATGACTGGGGACAGCAAACCCCCATCCTTGAGGATCTTGGGCAGAAGGGGGAAAGGAGATGACACCATTAAGTATCGTGCAGATTGGTTAACGCCGAGATGCATGTGAGCTCTTGACAGCAAGACATCTTTGGGTTGGAAGGGACCTTAAAGATTATCTTGTTCCAACCCCCCTGCCCTGGGCAGGGACACCTCCCACCAGACCAGGTTACTCAAAGCCCCATCCAACCTGCCCTTGAACCCCTCCAGGGATGGGGCAGCCACAGCTTCTCAGGGCAACCAGGGCCAGGCTCTCACCACCCTCACACCAAAGTTCTTCCTGAGATCTCATATCAACCTCCCTGTTCCCCTTTGTCCCATCACTTCCTTCCCTGATCAAGAGTCCCTCCTCAGCTTTCTTGGGGCCCCCTTAGGAACTGGAAGGGGCTTTAAGGCCTCTCTGGGGCCTTCTCTTCTCCAGGCTGAACCCCCTGAAGTCCCTCAGCTTGTCCTCACAGCAGAGAGGCTCCAGCCCTCCCAGTATCTCTGTTGCCTCCTCCGGCCCCGCTCCAACAGCTCCATGTCTCTCCTGTGCTGAGGCCCCAGACCTGGAAGCAGCACTGGGGTGGGGGGGTCTCCCCAGAGCGGAGCAGAGGGGCAGAATCCCCCCCCTCACCCTGCTGGCCACGCTGCTGCGGATGCAGCCCAGGATGTGGGGGGCTTTCTGGGCTGCCAGCGCATGTTGCCAGCTCACGTTGAGCTTCTCATCCACCATCCGCACCTCGAGGGGCAATTAGTCCAGATGTTCAGATGAGACGAGCTGCATCCCGACAGCCCCTGCCTCTTCCCACCACCTCTAACGATGCCTACGAGCAGCTCGGGTGCAGGAAAAGCAGTGGGCATCTGAGCCAGGTAAAACCCCAAACTCACGGAGTCAGCAGCAATTCAGTACGACCAGAGGGGGTGGCAGCTCACCTTCTGGATGAACCGGGGGTAGTGCGTCTCGGGGAAAATCCCTGGAAGGATGTCAGAAAACAGAGTTGTAACGTTACAAGTGTTTTGCTCCACTTCTCCCAGTCTCTCCCCTTCTCCGTGGTGACCTGAGAGGTGGCACAGGCTGCCCAAGGACTGATTCTCCTGGTTAATTACAGCACCTTAATTGCTTTTCCTCGGGTGACGGGGGCACGAAGACCATCCCATCCCATGGATCTTCATCCCTCCCATCCCACCACACCAGGCAAACCTTACCTCCGTTGGATAAACAGAGGCTGTTGATCAAGATGCTTCCAGTTTTATTGTGCTCATACCTGGGGACAGAAGAGAAGAAGGTGAAACACAGCTAGACCTCTCCAGGCTCCAAGAAGTGACCGACCAGCAGGTCAAGTTAACAGCGTCAGATCATCTCTGCTCCTCTGTTGTCCTCCGTTTGGAGCTCAGGAGGGAAGTTAAACATCCCATCAGCCAGGAACTGATGGATGGAAAACTCAGATCTGCCTACCATGGATATGCCCTGAGGCCTCCCAGCCTTCGTTACAGCTGTAGGCACAGAGGGAAGGGAGTTCTGTGCTACATTCTTCCACTTATCTGCTGGAAATCATCTTGATGAGGACTACAAAGAGCAACCATCAGTGTTTGGGGTGACCTGTGGAGCAGCTCCTGTGCGACTGTATCCCCGTAATCATGGGACAGGAGATTAATCCTCTGGTGGTGGAGGCCAAGGTGACGCACCAGCCCCTCGACGATGCTGGCTTGCTCGAAGATGGAGTAGCGGTGGGGTCTCTGGAAAGCGGGAGAGAAACCACAGTGAGGGCCTGACCCACCATGAGCCCACAAACTCTAGAATAAATACCCAAATGGAGGAATATGGGGTGGAGACCAGCAGTTTACGACCCCAGGCAGAGCAGGTGGCATGTCCTGGTCCGGCAGCTACATCCACCAGATGATGGAAGAATTTCCCATGCCCCAAAATGGTTAAGGTGTGCTTTGGAGTCACATCAAACCCAAGTAAAGGCAAGACGGTGACAAAGCCAATCTCCACCACGCACCTTCCCCATCCCTTCCACTATTACAACGTTCTATTCCTTTTCCAGGTGTAAATCGGTGAGGAAATTGGCAAACACCAATTTTCCAGGGACACTGGCATGGCAGAATGACCTCTGGGCCAAAAGCAACTGTAAAAATCTTCCTTGGAGGTTACTCACAGGCTTGTCGCTGAAACCAAACCCTACGAAATCCAGAGCAATCACCCGGTGAAACCGCTGGGTCAGCCCTTCCCAGATCTGGAAAGAGGAGAAACGCATTAAAAAAAATGTCTGATGGGAATAGAGAGAGGAAAATTCTGTGGCAACACACAGCCACGGATGGCCACGCTTCTCTTCACTCCCTCAAAACAGCACCTTCCAGCTCCAGGAAAACCCGAGGAGGTTGAAATTTTCCAATAAGCAGCAAGATCCTCCCCCCAAAAAACCACCCCAATAAATAGTTGTGGGAATTTTCCTCCTGTATGAGGATGGAGCGTGGGAAAGGGCAACGTGAAAAGAGCTTGGGTTCTGTGCGAGGTGTCGGGAGAGGGACAGGGCTGATATCCCAGAACGCGGTGGTGGCCCCAGCAGAAACTCTTCCAGAGTGTCATCCACACCAAGCTGAGCCACCACCTCATCACCAGGAGAAACCACGGGGTTTGGTGTCAGCATCCAGCCCACTCCCTGCACTCACTCCCCTCACCTTGCACCAGTCGTAGCTGGAGGTCGGGAAGCCGTGGAGGAGGAGGACGATGTCGGAGCTGCCAACAGCACCAGTGGAATCTGGGGAGGGAATGGGGCAACCTCAGGGTCAGCTTTTTTACCTCCCCAATTTCCTCCCCACTGGGAGCCAAACCTGTGTGACCTCTCCCTTTGCTCACCAAAAGCAAGTGTGGGTTAGACTCACACCACAGCTTCCCAGTGCCAGCGTGGCTTCAGAAACCCATCCAGACGAGCCGCCACCACCACCAGCACCAGGTACTTGATGCAAAACAGGGTTTTATTTTGAATAAATTAATTGCAGCTGCCCCAAAGGTGCTACGATTGATAACAACTGCTCCAGCAAAAAAGGGTTTTCAATGTCTTTTCCTTGCCGTGACCCATCAGAGGCTCTTGAGATCCTTCCCCGTGGACACCAAGGTATTGTCAATGCTTCACAAGAACTTTGTGGCTTCACCATATTAAAACATTTTGATAATGAACAGCCGCACTGTGCCTGGATCCACGGGGACATCACCTGGGGCCACCAAGCCCCCAGCCCTGCTCCCCACCGGGACAAATGAGGTGTCCCCATGGCTCGGCGCGGCCCCGTCACCTCTGTAAAAGATGTTCTGGTCCTTGTAGATGAAGTAGCTTCCAGAGGACCTCCAGGAGAGCAGAGCCGGGGAGAGCTTGGGTGGTGGGATGTGCAGGTAAACAGCGAGGAGGGGGACACTCAGCAGCCCCACCTGCACCCACCACTCCTTCATCCTGCAGGACAGAGCAAAGTCCCTGTCTACTGGGATGTGTCCCATAATCCCCACATCCATGTAACCCAACATCATGACCCCAGTAACCGCCCACACCCCCAAAACCCACCGCCTTGTCCCCAAAACCCCCACGTCCCCATGCCCTGCACATCCCTGGGGTGGCAGGTCCATGGCAGAAAGTGGTCTCTGCAGTAAAGAGGAGTCCAAGGGGGGACCACTGGGGGTCTGAGGAGGGATGTGGACCCCATAGGGGTCTAAGGAGAGACATGGGCTCCATTGAGGGGGGGACACTGGCCTCATAAGGGGTCTGAGGGGGAGTGTGGTCCCACAGGGGGTCTGAGGGATGGATGTGGGCCCCATAAAAGGTCTCAGGGGGGATGTGGGCCTCAAAGGGGTCTAAGGAGGGACATGGGCTCCAGTGAGGGGGGGACACTGGCCCCATAAGACATCTGAGGGGAGATGTGGGTCCCATAGTGGTCTAAGCTGGGACATGGGCTCCATGGAGGGGCTGAGGGGGAGTCACTGGCCCCATAGGGGGTCCAAGGGGGAACATGGGCTCCATAGGAGGATCCCAGGGGGATGTGGGCCCCAGGGGTGTCCCAGGGGGAACATGGGCTCCACAGGGGTTTTGAGGGGGCACATGGGCTTCATAGGGAGCCCGAGGGGGAATATGGGCCCCATGGGAATCTGAGGGAGAACATGGGCTCCATAGGGGGATCCAAGGGGGGATATAGGCCCAATGGGGGTCCGAGGGGGTATGTGGCCTCCACAAGGAGTCTGAGGGGAAACATGGGCTCCATAAGGGGGCTTGAGGGGGGATGCGAGTCCCACAGGGTGATCCCAGGGGGGACATAGGCCCCATGGGGGTCTGAGGGGGTGTGCAGCCCCACTGAGGGGAGCTGAGGCGGGGGGGGGGCAGCTGCTGCCAAAACCCCGCCCCCAGACCTCACCCCTCAACAAGCCCCGCCCCCACACGGCCAATACCACGCCCCCACGAGGACGCCCCGCCCCTTCATGGATCAGGCCCCGCCCCTCGGGACACCTTCCCCCCCGACCACGCCCCTCCCTCCCTCCCTCCCCGTCGCGCCCCCCCCCGGCTCCGAGGGGGGGAGATCTGGCCCCGCCCCCTCCAGGTGGCGGTGGGCGGAGCCTACGCGCGCGGCGGTGCTGCGGGGTGGGCAGGGGGGGACCGCGCGCGCGCACCTCACCTGCCTCAGGTGCCTCGGCCTCGCGCCGGCACGGCGCTCTGAGGGGCGGGGCCAGAGCCACGCCCCCGCGCATGCGCCTCCCGGGAAAAAAAAAGCCCCGCCCCTCTCCTCTTCCTCCCCGTCCCGCTTCCCGCCCGTCATGGCGCGTGCAGCCGCGGCGTCCCTCCCCGCCCTCGTTGCCCGGCGACGGTTGAGCGCCGTCAGCCGGCTCGCGCCCCCCTTGAGGCGGCCTCCGATTGGCCGCCGGCGCGGCGGGCGGCCAATCGGGGCGGGGGTTGTTGCGGGGTGGGACGCCTGAACCGGACGGCGGGTGGAGGGGTAGGGGTGTGGCGGCGGCGGCGGCAGCAGCAGCAAGATGTCGAGCAGGAGGAGCGTCGGGGACCCGGAGGTAAGACTGGAGGTCCGTCCCCTTGTCGTCGCTATCCCGGTGGGGAGCGGAGGCCTGTCCCCTTGCTGTCGCTATCTCGGCGGGGAGCGGGAGGGACCCGGAGGTCCGGGGGGCCGGGGGGCCGTGGCGGCCTACTCCTTCCCCTCTCCTGAGAGGGCCGCCCGTGGGGAGCAGGGTCCTCGGGCTGACAGGGGTGGGGAGCGTTTCGGTGAGGTGCCCGGGAACCGGGGGGGGGGGGGGGCTCTAGGGGGTCTCAGTGGGCCGGTGCAGTCTCTGGAGGCGTCGTGGTGAGGGAGGGGGGATGGTTTCCTGCGGACCCCAGAGCCGCGGGTGGCGGGAGAAAGGGAGAGAAGTGCTCCCTTTGAGGCTTTAAAGTGGCGGTTTGGCAGAGATTTAACACCGAGTTAGAGATTGTAGTTCTGGGCTTCCCAGTTCAAGAAGGACAGGGAACCGCTGGAGAGAGTCCAGTGGAGGTTATGAAGATGATGAGGGACTGGAGCATCTCTTGGATGAGGAAAAGCTGAGAGACCTGGGGCTGTTCAGCCTGGAGAAGAGAAGGCTGAGAAGGGACCTCATCAGTGCTGAGCGATATCTAAAGAGTGGGTGTTAGGAGGATGGGGCCAGACTCTTCTCAGTGGTGCCCAGTGACAGGACAAGGGGTAATGGGCACAAACTTGAACATGGGAAGTTCTATCTAAACATGGGGAGCAACTTCTTTACTTTGAGGGTGGCAGAGCACTGGAAGAGGCTCCCCAGAGAGGTGGTGGAGTCTCCTTCTCTGGAGATATTCAAAACCTTCCTGGACGTGTTCCTGTCCAATCTGCTGTAGCAGGTGGCCATGCTTTGGCAGGGGGTTGGACTCGATGATCTTCAGAGGTCCTTTCCAACCCCTACTATTCTGTGATTCGGAGGTCTGTCTTTCTGTCTGAGAGCAGAGGATGCCTGTGGTTTCACTCGTCTTCTTGCTGTCTCTTAGAGCTCTTCAAATTGCCTTTTCTGTTAAGGTTTCTATGCCTTTAAAACAAATACATGGCTGTATATTGACTTCCTCTTATCTTTTCCTTTTTTAAAACAGTATTTAACCAGGCGCATCCCTCAGAATCCCAGATACCAGCATATAAAAACCCGCCTCGATACTGGTAAGTGAAATCATCAGAGGGTAAAAACACTAAGTGAGATGTAGGGGTGTACAAAAATATGCTGGATGTTTTAACTGCCTCTGTCCTGAGCTGTTCTACCTCAGAGGCTCTGCAGCTTGTGACCATTCCCGTAGAAATTACTGGTCTTTGAGTTTCTATACGTGGGCTTTTCTTGTATAAACTTGTAGTTTATCTTGACAAGGGTGTAAGTCAGGATAATTATTTGGAAGGTGCCTTTTGGAGGCTTTTTGTTGTTAAAACGGTTGAATTTTATCCAGTAACACCCACTTGTAGTATCTACACACAAACATCAGAGAAGGGACTGTGTGACCATGATTGTACCTGGAGCGGTGTGTTGGAGGCAGGATTTGAATACCCTTAGAGTCAGGGCTGTAATGTGTGGATTCTGTAAGATCCTGAGTTTTAGGTGGTAACTTTCTGAAGGTAATGACTTTGTTCTCCAAAGCATTGTCAAAACAACTCACACCTTTGATTAGAGAGGGCTTGGTGTGGAACTTGTGAATGAAAAGGATGCTACGAGGCTGGGGTTTTTTGCAGATATCGCTGTTCTGACTGTCAGGGTGTGGGTACTTCTGCACCCTTTACTGAAAATCCTGTAAAATCAAACTCTGGCACCTTCTGTAGAAGAACTGAAATAGCACTGGGAGTATATGCAGAAGATTTGAGCTCCTTCTGGTCATGAATGTTCAGTGACTTCCCCTCTCCAATACAGAGGCTTTTAGCTACAGAGCACTGCCTGTTCCTAGAGACTTCTTGCAGCTGGGGTCCAGCAAGTCCTGTGATCGACTTTGCTATTTTGCTGGGCCATCCTGTGAGGGGAAACAAAGCATTAAGAGGAAAATCATGATAATTCTCGATTTATGGCTGTCTTGCATTGTCGTAGTGAAAGAGTATCTGTAACAAACCTTTGTCATTATAGTCTGATAATTTCCTTCAAAAAATAAAATGTAGGCCTTAGCAGTGCTGAAAGCAACCACTAATAAAAAAATTTGTAACAAACTGGTGGATTTATTTTATTTTTTGTTTTTGTTACAGGAAACAGTTTGACAAAATATACTGAGAAGTTGGAAGAGATCAAAAGAAGTGAGTATCTGTAGAGGAGCAGAATGTAACTTACGATGGGTTAGTTCAAAATGCAGAGAGCATTGAGGAGTGATGAATCCCAGGCTTGGAAATCTCTACTCCGAGGGTTCCTACAGTCACATGCCACAGGAATGAAGTGTAGGAACACACAGCGGTGGGCTGGAAAGATGTTTCTACCTTGATTCTTTGCTGGGCACATTCCACTTTGTCCTCCACCTTATTTGTGTTTCTCACGGTGCTTTACAGATTTAACTTAAGATACAAGGAAGGCAGGTCTGGGGGTCGTTCCGGATCCTTCTTTGTGTGAATTTTGTTATTGAATAGAAAACAGGCAGGAAGAAGTTCTCTGGATTAAGAAAACTAGACTAGACTCATCCAGGAAAACTCAAGACTGCACTTCTGAGACTTTATTTCACTTCTAGGTAACAAAATGATTGAACTTGAGATCTTTTACTTTTGTATAATTGTAGCATACTTAAAATTCTATTAGAATGTTCTGTGACAGGAAAGAAACAGGCTCATTCCCGTGGAACTCATTGAGTTTATCAGAATCACATTATTTACCAGAACAGCATTGATGTTTTGAAGACTTTGAGTTATTCAGGGTAATGAAAGTCAGACTCCTTTTTAGTTCAGTCTGTTTTCCCATGGAAAACAGGCGCTTAGAAAAATTATTACTAATACAGCTAATGTTTTACTACTCTATTTTCAGCTACTGCCCAGATTATTTTCACAAGGAGATCCAGGAAAGCTATTAAACCCAAAAGCTGCATTTATTGATGTGAAAGAAAAATCGTCCCCGTTAATGAGAACTAATTAGAATTTTGAATGTTCAGTTTTACTTCTTAGACCTGCTTACTGTGTTCCTCTAATGGCAACATTCAGATTATAAGGGAGGTCACTAATCTGTCACGTGAATATATTTGTGCTTGGCTCCATGCAAAAAGGTCCTTTGTAGCTGCTTTGTTTGTTGGTATTGTGTTTTTTTAAACACCACAAGTCTTTGGGGAAAATCGAAAGAGAAATGATCTTGTTTTCCAAAATCCTGTGTCGACAGACTAAGATTTCGGCGCTTAACACTGGATTGCCATTGCTTTTTATCTGCGCTGAAAATCTTGTTGTGTGGGTCTAGTTGGTTTTCAATCTCTGCTGTGAATCTGATTTCCTTTCAGGTAGGAGATCTTTTGTTTAATTGTGGTTCTGGAGTCCAGTAGAAACTTTCTCATTATCTTTGGGGTGAATAGACACCTTGTGTTCCTGGGCAGTTTAGAAACTTCTCCCCCTTGATTTCTCATGGATAGATGACACCGTTTGGACACAACTTGAAATAACCCAGCACAGTCAACTCTCTGTCTCTTGTGTAATGTGAGAGAGTGGGACTTAATACCGCGAGTCCGCTGTGGAATCAAAAATGATAAGAGAGCTGGAACCACGATGATTTGTGCTTTGGAGGATTGACTTGAGGAGAGACACCAAGTCTCTTCCCTTTCTCTGGTGTTGCCTTCAGTTGTTTCCGAAGCCCTGAGGAGCATCTCCTTGAATACACAATAATTACAGCTTTGTAGCTGGAGAAAAAAATGTCAGAAAATCCGAATGGACCTTCCAGGATAGAACCGGGTACGTCGTGTTGCTTTTGTAATCAGAAGCAGCACTTTTTCTGAATGTTCTGTTAACTTTTGGGAGGCTCACGCAGGCATTCAGATTGGTCTGCTCCAGGTCAGGCTTTGTAATAACAACGGTTTTGTGGTGACTTGGGTTTTTTTTTTTTTCTTCTTGACAGAAATAGTTTTGGGTGGTAAAGGCAAGATCTAGGTCATAAAGGCATATTTTGGGATAAATAATCTTGCTTGAGGTGGGAGGAAAGCAGCCAGCAGCTGTTTTGTATAAGCACTGGGACAACAGTTCTGCCTTGTCAGTGTTTATGCATATATCCAGCACTTCATAAACTTTGCTGCTTTTATTTATCCTTCTAAATTAAATTTATTTCTTGCTCTTCACGTGGCTGAAGGGCTCTTTTTGTCCATGGCTGGGGAGTTTTGATCATTTGGACACGAGCTATGCACGGGTTTTGTCAGGCAGATGAGGTGAGCTGTAAAAATGACAATTGTTGCTGTTATTTCTGAGTTATAAAGGGAGGCTTTTGCAAATTGAACTTTAGGCTTGAAACCAGAGGGTTTTGCACGAACCATAAGGGTCATTTTCAAGTTTATTAGACTTGAGGATGTCAATTGAGATGCACGTCTTGTACTTCAGACCCAGAGTTTGAAATGTGTAGTGCACGCTGCCGTGCACGGGGGTATTTTGGATGAGCTGCTTCTTTCCAAGACAAGTTATTCAGGCAAAAGCAGACATTGCTTTGCAGCTTAATAAACATTACATAGGGTAGGAAGTTGAATTTGGAAACTCTGTTTCCCATGAATGCTGAAAATTAACTGGGCTACCTCTGCAGGAAATATATTTAAGAGGGAAAGGATAGGAATAAAACACCCAGAGATAAAACTCACAATATCTCTTTTTATGTCTGTTTTGCTACTACAACGTGCCCGTTGGCTGTGTTTAGGGACAATCTTTTCTGAGCAGAATGTCTGTCAGGAAGCCTGTGATCACTGCTTGTATTGGGAAAAGATCTCAGCCTCCAGCGTTCGCGTGGCTCCTTCTCTAAACACACGTCAGCTTGAGAGTTTCCATAAGTTAATTCTGCGGTAAATTTTTGTGTGGTGGTTACAGGAATATGGATTGGAGCCCTTCCCCCTTCTCTTCCATCTTCCCTGGCTTAAGCAAAGGGAGCATTCAGCAGATGGTTTTAGAGGATTTAGAATTGCTTAACTGGCTGGATTTGCTAAAGGTCCTGTTCTCTGTTGTTAGTCCTCTTAGCTGAACAGCTGGAGAGAGAACGGTTTGGAATATCCTCCAACAGCTACTAAAATTGTTAGAAAAATGCAAAGGATGGTTCTTCTTTCTTTTGTAAAATAAAAATCTGTGACTTCAGAGGTGGAACCTAGTAAGGGACGAGAAGGAGGAGAAAAAAAAAAGTAGTGGTTTTATTTTTGAGTGTTTTAGATTCATTAGAGGGTGGCTTCAAAAGCTGCATGCAGAACTTTGTTACACCTGCAAAGCTTGACACAGGAGGAACCTTGTCCCTCTTTTTTACCTTTTCCTGCCAGTGCAGGATAGATTTTTTCTTTTTTTTTTCTTTTTTTTTTTTTTTGCCTCTTCTGCTATCTTCTTTCTACCTATAACTTTCCCAAAGGACGAGGCTTCCGTTACTTCCCGTGGGAGGCTATTTCATATCAAGATGTTCCTATTGATACTCGTCTTAGCTTCTCTCTCCTACCACATACACCCTTTTGTTTCACACTAGAAGGCTTCTCTCTTCCTTGTGTTTATCCAGCTCAAGTATCTGAATGCAATCAAGCTTCCATCCTTGTCATCACTTACTTAGCACTGGTAATCTCTGCTCTGGTGGTTTGCCAGTCGTTCCAACAGACTGCTCAGTTTTCTCTCTGCCTAAGCTTTGTCTTCAGGCTTAAGACTCAATTACTCCAGCTTCTCTGTAGCAATTACAAGTGTTTCAAGCTGGTATCTGTGCTGATCAGTTTTCTGCATTAAACACCTTCTGTCCTTTAGCTATCGGTATTAGCAAATGACAGGAATCAGAATTTGTCAGATAAAAATCCTAGGGCATTTTAATCGGTAAAATTAAACATACATATTTAGCTTAATACTTGAAAAGACATAGTCTGAGATGCAATGCCTCTATGCTCCAATTCTGCTGTAACTTACACAAATTTAAAAATCTGAGTAAATTAAATCTTTTGGTTTGTGACCATAGTGGGCTTCAAAGAATGACAGGCGAGTTGATAAATTCATGAAGCTGCTTCTTTCCCCCAGTGAGCATGGAAAGCACAAAATAAGACAGGTTTGGGTCTCAAAACAACTAAGTCTGCCTTCTCCACTTTAAGTGCGTCTGGACAAGATCTCTCTTTATAACTGGTGTTACTTTTCACAAAGTCTTCAGGTTTGCTCCTCTGATTTCTTCAGTGCAAGCTTCGTGCCCAGAAACCCTGCCTTGTGGGAGTCAGGAGTCAGCAAGAAGAACTGGGACGAAGCCCATTACCCCGTATTTGCAAAAGCTGGCAATTATCTGAAAACTGATGTTGTCCTCTTCTGTTTTCTTTTTGAAGATTACAGATACAAAAAGGATGAGCTGTTTAAAAGGCTGAAAGTGACTACTTTTGCCCAGTTGGTACGTATAGCTCCCTCGCTGGCCTCTGAATGTTGTTATTTTTTATAAACAGCATTTTTGCTTTGTCTAAAGCTTCCTGTGTATTCATGTAGCCTTAGTGTATAATTCTTCTGCCTTGGCTTCTTCCTGCACTCATAGATTTCCCTAAATAAAAGCAAACCATTCAGGCCAAATGTTTTCAGAGTAGTCTTTTAGTTGCAAAGTGAAGATCGTAGTGACTCTGAAATTTATTCCCTATTTTTTTGTCCATTGACTTAAGAGGATCTTCAAGCCTCTTACAAAAGAAAAGGGCTATGTAAAGTAGCATTTAAATCTGATTCTATGGAGCTTTGTGTCAAGGAGTCACAGCCTGAAGCCCTCCATAGTAGTGGGTTTAAGTGCAGAAGGTGGGAAGGTTGTGACTGCAAGGCTTTCTGTGTATTTTTTTTTAATTAAAAGAAATTAATCTAAATATTAAAAAATGGGAAATTTGTTCATTCAAGAAAATTAGTAAAAACCAGAAAAAGACAAGCTTTCCTCTGAGGAGAGAAGGAAAAGGAAGGTTAAACTCACAGATATTGAAGAAGTAGGGGTTTCTGGAGACTCATTTCTTTAGTTCCACTGGGTTGTTAAGACCAATCCCGTGACTCTCACTGGTTGATGAACTGATTTAATATGTGAATATCACAGGATCTGTTCTCACAGACCAATTAACCACATGCAGTTTTATCCGTAGCACTGAAATGTTTCAGTGATTGAACTTCATTCAAGTCAGAAAACGCTCTACCTGTGTGGCACATCTGGCTTTTCTCTATTCTAAGGTTGAGCGTGGTTTTTTTTCTTATTTTGCTACAACCTTTTGCTTAATAAATGGTCACACTTGCAGTGCGGGCATCCTATATGTGACCTTGAAGTCCAGTTGAAGTTCCACTGAGTTAAATGTGTTTTGGCTTGAGGATTGTTTTCCCTTAAGCTGATCCCTGCTGTCTTTCATTGCTGGTACGTGCATATCAAGGTATCGTCGCTTGCTTTTGTTTCCTGCAGGTCATCCAGGTTGCCTCTCTATCTGATGAAACCTTAGAAGTGACAAATGAGGAGATCCACGAGCTGGAAGGTAACAATATTTATTGTAAGCACAAAGAGAAGGAGCTGAAGATCGCTGTCATGTGGTGAACCACGTCCTGACAGACATAGCTGACTATTCAGCGAGTCTTTTAATCAGGAGGAAAAAATAACTTAAACTGTGGCCTGCAGCCATTCCACTTTGGGAACAGAAACACTCTTAAAAAAAGAAAGGCTTCCAAATAAGAAAGGCCTTGGTGCTGCCAGGTTTATTGTAGTAAATCAGTAGATACTGTGCATCGAGAATTACGTTTTTATTGAATTCTTAAAATGAGGTCTTCAGCCCTTAAAAATCATGTGGCTCTTTATTTCAGTAAGTCGTCCCCATAAGAGGATGAGGATAAGGCTGTCTTTAAGAGACACGCTTTCTTCTAAGAATAGAAACTGGGCTTAAAATCTGTTTGTTTGTTTCCTGCAGTATTTTAACTCTTTGTACCCTGTTCTCTCCCCAGATGGTGATTCTGCTACTCCAGATGCTGATGTCACAGCAGGGACAAATGGGAAAGGAAGCCCCGATGGGACACCTAGTCCTGTCCTGTTCATCAACAACACAGGGGCTACAGAATCCTATCGGTCCACACTGCAGAGGTGCCTGATAAATAATAGACAATTTTCTTCCTGTCTTAGCAGATAATTATTTTTATTCATCTAGTTATTTTAAATTGCTATTAAGTTACTTTATTTCTCATTAAAGCCTGATTTTTGCGGGTCTGGGGATGTAAGCGAGAGGGTTGGTGGGTTTTCCTGTCTGAGTGAGGTTGGTTTGAGGCTGTAACCCAAAACTTGCCACCTGATGATTGTCTAAATGTCTGACAATGAAATAAGTTTGTGGGATTCAATCCAGACCCCTGGATTCAAGAATCAATGTTACAAACTGCTCTGGTAAACTCAGTAACGTGCCTTCCTGATGATCTTAATGGATTGTCCCATGATTGAGAATAAAAGTCCAATTTCCAAACCCACTGCATCACTAGTGGAGGTCAGAGATACCAGGAAGACACTGTAAGAGGAAGCTTGGTCCCAGCCCTTCCCTTGCCATTAACAGAAGAGCTGAGACACCAGCCCGACAGGCTTGATAATTGCGTATCAGAGCTATCAGCGTAGTCACCACTAAGAGTATTTGGAGGTTTCTTTTCATGTCCTGTATCCAATCTAGTGATGAAATGGGAAAACCTCTGCGTGGCACTGCTTGTAGATGACTGACAGTTACTTAGTCTGTCTCACTGAGATCTTGACACTGGCAGCTTCTTAGAATTATTCTCCCTCACCTAAAAGTCACGACATAAAACATCTGGAATTAACTGATCCAGAAAAGTATGGTATGTTCACATAGCAAAGCTGTACTCTATTTTTTATTTTTTTTAATTATGTTGATAAAAGTAAAATCAGTCTCTTACGAGGTACAGACCTGAAATAGAATCTCTCCATTTTTATGTGGTGCCTGGCTGTACTGGGAGGTAATTGGGCTATTGGGACAGGTGATGTTTGCCATCACTCTGACCTGATGAAGAGGTACGGAAGTATGAGGCAGGTTAGGGGTGGACCTGCTGGAAAGCAGTTCTGAGGAGAAGGATCTTTGGGTCCTGGTGGATAGTAAACTATTTGTGAGCCAGCAATGTGCCCTTGTGGCCAAGAGGGCCATTGGAATCCCAGGCTGCGTAGGGAAGAGTGTGGCCAGTAGGTGGAGGGAGGTCATTCTCCCCCTCTGCTCTGCACTGGGGAGGCCACA
>JAOQGH010000001.1:1397530-1415522 GCA_025769975.1 Gallinago jamesoni | reverse complement strand
TTCCCATCCTGAGCGTCACACCGAGGGGTCCTCCCCTTTCCCGAGCATCGCCTTTGGCCCCGGGGGGGTGACCCCCCGCCCCAGGGATCACCCCTGGCATCGAGGGGGGTCCTTCCATTCTGAGCACCTGGAGGGTCCCTCCCCTCTCCTGAGCATCACATCAGGCATCGAGATGGGGGGGTCCTTCCATCCCGAGCATCAGGAGGGTCCCTCCCGCATCCCAGGCATCGAGGGGGGGTCCTTCCATCCGAGGCACTTGGAGGGTCCCTCCCCCCATCCCAAGCATCACACCAGGCACTAAGGGGGGGTGTCCCCACCCCAGTCACTGATGTTCCCTCCCCCCATCCTGAGCATCACACCAAGCATTGGGGGGTCATATTTTCCCCCCCCTCCCCATCCTGGGCACTGGTGGGGACCCCCCCCTCCCAAGTGTCACCTGTGGGTACCACCCAGGGAGCCCTGTGTCCCCCCTGTGGGGTCTGGGGACCAGGGTGACACCCCAGTGCAGTAGCACCCGAGCAGGATGCGTCCCCAGTGTGACTTCAACCTCTCCTCCCGCAGATGTCCCCAAGGCCACCGAGCCCCGGGGTGGCAGCGATGGTCCCCGCCGGGGTTCCCTCTGCGACCGGCACTGCGCCGCCATCAACAACGTGCAGGGTGACTTGAGTGACCTGGGCTGCCACCTGCACTGTCCCCGTGTCACCTCAAGTAGGTTGGCCATGGGATGGGCTGGGTGTGGGGCTCCTGGGGTTTTGGGGGGGGGGAGGGTGTCCTACACCCCCTGACACCCTCTCATCTCGCCCGCAGCCATGTGCCAGCAGCACTCGGAAGAGGTCTGCGAGAGCTGCGTGGTGAAAACCACCCTGACGGCTGAAAACGTTGTGGAGGCCAACAAGCTCTCCAACAACTACAAGGTGGGTGTTCGTGGTGTGGGTGGGGGCACCCATGGGTGCTCCTGGGTGGTTGTAATAGGGTTTCTCTTCCTCTTCCTTCCAAAACAATCTCTCTGTAGTTTGGCTTCAAGAAATGGAAGAGCCACGTGACGGCGCGGCCCTGGGAGGACCGATCAGAGATTGTCAAGGAGCTCTACTCCGACCTCAACGTCATCCGGGGCTCTGGAGGTGGGTGGCCTTGGGGGACACCCTGTGTGCTGGCAGCATGGATTTGGGACGGTGCAGGTGACAACGATCCCATCTGGTGCCTCCCCTCCCACAGGGTCCACGGTGACATGTGGGAATGTCCTCTACCTGCTGCTCTTCGGCTGGTGGCTCTCGTTCTTCTACGTCCTCATGGCTGCTGTGATGTTCATCACCATTGTGGGGGCTCCTTATGGTGAGTCCCAAATTGGGGACCCCCATGCGAAGGGCTGGGTGAGCCGTGGGTCTCCTGGCTGAGCCCAAAATGGCACCGATGGGTGCTGGGGTCTCCTGGGTCCCTTCCCTGCAGGGTGGCCTTGTAGCTGGAGGGGACGTGTGTGTCCCCATCAGAGCTGATGCTCGTGTCCCCACAGGGCGGCTCTGCTGGGACCTGGCTGGGTATTTCCTCTGGCCCTTTGGCAAAGTGATCCAGAAGGTGGAGGTAACGGTGTGCCCTGAATTGGGACCCCTTGGCGGAGGAGGGGGGGTGAGGTTGGGGTGCTCCACGCCCCACCCTGACACCCCTTGTCTCCTCCAGGTCCCCAAATCCCACCGGGCGCTGGGGGCGTGCGAGGCCGGCGCGGAGGCGAGTGGTGCGGGGGAGACCTCAGCCCTGCTCGGTGGTCCCGTGCCACGCCGCTGGCGCCCGTGGTGCTGGGCAGACGGTGGACACTGGGTGAGCCCCCTTTTCCTGGGTGTGGGGACCCCAGGAGCACCCCATCGCGGTGGGGACATCACCCAGGGGTGCCTCTGCTCCCCTGGGTTGGGCAGACCCTGAAGGTGACTACTGATTCACAGCGGCGTGCTGGCACCGTGGTGTGGCTGTGCCTGGGCTACCCGGTGTTGGTGGTGGCCCACGGACTAGTGTGTGTCACCGCGTGGCTCCTCGTGGTCCTCATCCCCGTGGCCAAGCTGAGTGTCCGCACCGCCACCCGTGTCCTGCTGCTGCCCCCGGAGAAGGTGCTCATCCGGCGCCTGAGGATGGTGGGTGTCCTTGTGCCGGGGTCCCACACCCTCCTGCAGGATGGATTTATTTTTGGTTTTTTGGGCTGGGGACAGCACTCGGAGAAGTGTCACCCACTTGTCCCTCCACAGACGGAGGTGCCACTGGAGGGGGAGGTGATCCTCTGTTGCTACCGCGCCGTCAACCCCTACTACTACAAATACGCCGTGGATGGCATCAACGTCTTCGCCGTCAGTATCCTTCTGTGGGCTGGAGGGGAATTTGGGGGGGGAGGGGGGCTGGCCCCAAATCTCATCCACCTCGGTCATCTCCTTGACCGGCCACCCCAGACCTGCTGCCATTGGTGCTGGTGACACTGGTGCTGGGCTACGTGGACAGTCACAACCGCCTGACCAGTTCCCCCGTCAAGTTCACGTTGGCTCTGCTCTCCATCATGCCTCTCTCCTACTACATCGGGATGGCCATCGCCAGGTGAGTGGTGATGATGGTGGGGACACTTGGTGGCAAGGTGGTGTCACAAGCCAGCCCTGCTGACACCCTCCTCCTCCTCCAGCATCTCAGCCCAGAGCAACTTTGCGGTGGGAGCTGTGGTGAACGCCACATTTGGCTCCATCACGGAGCTCACCTTCTACATCACTGCCCTCATCAAGGGGACACGTGAGGGCAACCGCTGCTACGCTGAGATTGTCAAGTCAGCATTGACAGGGACACTGGTGGGCTGTGTCCTCTTGGTCCCGGTGAGCCATGGGGTGGCACATTCACAGCATGAAGGTGCCTGGTCTCTGCAGAGACCTGGGAGGATGCTGGGAGCAGAGGTGCTGATGGAAATTTCTTGGGGGGGCTTTCTCCATCCCCAAGGGTCTGTGCATGGTCATTGGGGGCATCCGGCACCAGGAGCAACGGTTCAACAGCCGCTCGGCAGGTGTCAGCTCGGCCCTGCTCTTCCTCTCTGTGGGAGGTGAGTTGGGGACAGACGTGTCCCCAGGTTTGGGGAGGTTCCCACCAGCATGGATGCCCGCTCCATGTCCCTCCATCTCCACAGGTGTCTTTGCCCCAACGCTCTTCTCCAAGGTGTACGGGAAGCTGGTCTGCGGCGAGTGCCACAACGTCACCCAGAACCCCCTGGGCCACTACCTCTGCCACAACTGTCACTTTGACCTGGTGAGCGTGGACACGGATTTCTGATGAAGTTTGGGGTTGGGGTGCTCCAAGCCCACCCGGCTCCCTGCTCCTGGTGGTGGCAGTGGGGCTGTCCCTTGTCCCCTGTGGTCCCGTTAACAGGCTCTCTCTCTGCAGATGGAGAACAATGGCACCCTCTACTACAGTCACGTCCAGTGAGTGTCTACTGGGGTGGGGACAACACTGTCCCCACAGTGGGGTGGCACCTCCCAGGTTGGGCTGTGGCCCCTCATTCCTCCCAGGTCCCCCCGCTTTGTCACCCTGAAGGTCTCCAATCCTGCACCCCCATCCCCAAATGGTGCAGGGAACCCCTCTGGGGTCTCCATGCCAGATCCTGGTGGCACTGAACATGTCACCCATGTCCCACAGACCCCTGGTGTACACTGTGTCCCTCCTTCTCCCCGCCGCCTACCTCATCGGCCTCTTCTTCACCCTGAAAACTCACTCGCACATCTACGACATCCACATCAGCGGCTGTCACAGTGAGTGTCCCCAAACCATGGGCTGCACCAGCTGCAGGGCTGGCTCTTCTCACCTCCCTGGGATGTCCTACCATGTCTCTGCTCTTCCCCCCCAGTGCCTGGCCACCACCACAGTGCTGTGGTCCACTGGTCTCGTTGGCGGGCCCTGGTTATCCTCCTGCTTTCCACCCTCTGCATGTCAGCCTGTGCTGACCTGGCCACGGAGCACATCAGCCCCATCCTCACCAACTCCACCATCTCACAGGTGAGTGCGGGATGGTGGCGAACCAGGCTTGGGGTGACCCAGGGGACGAAGATGTGTCCTCCAGGGATGAGAACCTGCTCTTTGGAGTTCCAAAAACTGGGGGAAAGATGCTGAGATGCTCAAAGGACTGAGGAGCTTGGTTGCCCACAGCTTGGATGTGGTCAGGATGAGGTCACATGCATGTGCTGATGTCACCTCTTTCCCTGTAGTACTTCATCGGTGTCACTGTGCTGGCGATGGTGCCTGAGCTGCCAGAGATAGTCAACGGCATCCAGTTTGCCCTGCAGAATAACCTCAGTTTGAGGTAAGATGGCTCAAAGGACAGGTTTTGGGGTGTCCTCCTCCAGTGTGGTCCCTGTCCCAGTCCCATAGCTGTACCTCTGTGCCAGTGATGGGTGGCCCAGCTTCATGCCACTGCTGGGTAAGATCCCTGCCAACTTGCCCTCAAGAAGACCTAAATCCACCCAAAAAATGGGGTCAGAACCAGGTTGGGCTGCACGATTTGGTTCCCCGAGGTGGGTTTTTTTTCATCCTGAGCTGAGCAAGCCAAGGGCTGCTGGAGGCTTGGAGTTCAGCAGCTCTAAAATCCTCTGTCCTCCCTAGCATCGAGATTGGGAACTGCATCGCCGTCCAGGTCTGCATGCTCCAGATCCCCATCCTGGTGCTCTTCACCATCTTCTATGTGAGTAGACCCAGAACAGCCCCTGGGTGATCTCGTGCAGTGGGGTTGGGGACACAGTGCTCCATGAAACATGGTGACAAGGGCACAGCTGCGGTGTCTCCTCTGCTCAGTGCAGGGAAAGGGAAAAGCAGGGTAAGATGTCTCCTACCTCAGCTGGTGCTGTCCCCAGCCCTAGGGACGTGTGGCAAAGGGGGCTTAAGGGGTGATGTGCAAGTCCCCAGTCAGTGCAGAGATGTCCTGATTGGCCATAAACCCCAAATCTTCTCTGTTTCGCAGCCCACCAACTTCACGCTTGTCTTCAGTGACCTCCATGTCTATGCCAGCATGTTCAGCGTGGTGCTCATGAACTACATCTTCATGGATGGCAAATGTGACTACTTCCAAGGTGACTGCCTACCTGTGAGGCTGCTGTGGGACTTGGTGTACCCACCTTCCCTGTGCTGATGGGGTGGGGTAGCTCCTGGAGAGTGCAATGAGGTCACCTGCTTGCTCTTGAGCAAATCTGGGGTCTCGGTTGACCATCTGGGAGGTGCTGGAGCTGCCACCCCGCAGCAGCTCTGAGGTTGATAACTCCCTTTTCACCCTTAAGAGGGAATTCTAAACTCCTTTTGATCTGAGATTTTGCAGAGGACCATGTAAGTCCTCTACAGCGGGATAGTGCGGACCACGCCAGAAGGTCGTAAGAGCAACCTTCCTCAGTGCTCCAGGGAGTAACCTTCTCCAACTTGCTCTGTCTGCCCTAGGCACGGTGCTGGTGATGGTCTACTTCATCCTCCTGGCTGTGTATTTCTTCGCCCCATCGCCCAGTGGTTGCTAAGGTTTGGACTCCGCGTTCTCCAACCTTCTCGTTGGGCTCAGCGCCTGTCAAGGTGTTATCTGGTGTCTCAGGGACTTGGCTGGGCTGGATCCAGTCTGGAAGCATCTCTTGCCAAAGCTCCTGCTGCTGCCTGGCTCCCACAGTGGGGTGCCAGTGGAGCTTTAGTGATGGGAAGTGTGGTGGCGATGGAAGCACTCCTGAACCAAGAAGGAGCCTCAACACCAGAGCACTGCACAGAGGTATTTCCAGCCCACGCTTGTGTGGTTGGAAGGAAAATTGTCCCTAGTGGAGGGTTTTGAAGGGGATTTCTGTGTGGTCTTGAAGAAAGACCCCTCCCTTGGGATGCGTTGCACTGGGAGAAAGTATCTGAGAAGAGCCTCTTGACCTTCCAGGTAGTAAGTGACTCCTGGCCTGGAAGGGACTCGGGTCTGGGGATCACACAGGGCTTCTTAAGGGTACTAGAAATGCACCAAAAGGTATTTTTCAGCTGTTTTGTCATTAAAGCAGTTTTGTACAAATCAGAAACAAGCTTGTTTCTCCTTGAATGAGCCTGTCTGGGCCTCTCTGTACCCACCACCCAGGTTAGTGATGGTCTTGGGGTGATGGCTGCTTGGTGTCCACAAAGGATGGCTCTCAATGTGGTGTGTCCTGGGCACCAGGGATGGCACAGCTGGAGCCAGCTTCCTTGGGAGTGGAGCAGGACAGCAATGTCTTTTGTCACAGCACCAGAGCAGGTGGCAAAGGAGATCCACCACCATGCCATGGAGACAGAGCCACCTCTGTAGGCTCCAGCTTTCTCCATGACCCTCTCTAAGCTCCAGCTCTTGTATCCAGCCTGCTCTTGCCCAACTGTGCTGCTCAGAGGTCTTTAACAGGTTCCTGAGAAGGGCCAGGGATGCTCCTGGTGCTGATGCGGGGTATGGGGTGTGACATGGCTGGGGACCTGCTCATCTCCTTCTGCGAAGGGAAATGCCAGTAGGTGAGGTGAGAGGACAAAGCAGGTGGCTTGGACTGATTTATTAGCAGAGCTTTAAAAAAAAACCCACAAAACAAACCAAAACCAACCTAAAAGCAAAACACTTGACAGAAACACAGGCAACGTGGCTCCTGCGCCCCATCTCCCTCCCCAGCCCCTTGGGGACCTATTTCGGCACAAAAACCAGGGAGGAGGGTGCTGCTGTAGGTCCCATAGTCGAGGGAGAAACAGGACTAGACCTCAAACATCCCAGAGTAAGGCAGGGGGCAGCAGCCTGGGATCCTCCTCCTTCCCAAAGGAGAGCAGCTGCTCATTAGCAATTAATGATGCTACCTTATCAAGCTTATTTTGTTTTCCTAGTAGAGCATCAGTGGGGACAATCCTGCTGCTGTTAATATGGATACCTGGGAAGGTTCCTGGGTGACACCCGGAGTTGGGTGATGGCAGCAGATAGGCACAGGGCAGTAAGAGATGGAAGAGGTGTGGGATGGGAGCCCAGAAGATGATGGAACCGAGCAGGTTCTCCTACATCTCAGCTGAGGCTAAGCTAAAAACATCTACCCTGGGCTGAGGGACGCCTGGGACTTCTCCTGGAGGTGGATCCAGCCTTTGTGTTTGGGTAAGCGTGGACGCTGCAGGTCCTTTTCCCAGTGCAAGCCCAGCAGTAGCTGCTGGTGGCTGGCTGGATGCCCCAAAGAGGTCCCACATACCCTTGAGCTGCCCTGCTTGGTGCTGGGTTAAGTCGTGGGGTGAAGGCAGCAGGGTTGTCTCACAAAACCCTGTTCTGAGATGGCTTTCTCTGTCTCATTGTGTCCCATCCCCATCCTGGGGATCCCTGTGGATGCTCATAACTCCTCTCCCTCCATCAGTTGTTGCAGATGCTGAATCCTTTCCTTCTCCCGTAGGGAACTGGCCCTGCCCTGGCAGAGCTGGGAACACTCTGCTCTCTTGCTTTCATATATTGCATGGAGGGAGTTAACTTGTCCTTAAAAGGGCATTACCTGGGCTGGAGATGAAGGTGAAGACAAGCAGGAGATGAAGCATGAGAAGCCTGGAGCCATGTATCTTTCAAGTCACATCCCAGAGTGAAGCCTTGGCCACCATCAGCCAGGAAGCAGCTTCCATCGTTCAAAAAGTCAACATGCAGTAGGCAAGCAGCAACGTGAGCAAACCCTCAGAAGTGGGCCGTGAGCTCTGCAGTGCTTAAAACAAGCCATTTCTTTAGGAAGAGCAGCAGAGCAGCCTCCAAAATCTTGTTCCCATCACGTAGCAGCCACCCCAGGTTCCTGGGAGAGGAGAGGCCCCCTGGACAACGCTTCTATCTATCTGCTTTTATCAGCAAAAGCAAGTCCCTGGTCCCTTATTCTGTAGCTTTCTTGGCCATGCTCCTGTAAATCCTGTGTGCTGGGGGCACAGCACAGCTGTGTAGGACAGGTGAAACCAGGTCCAGACTACCAGTGGAGGACACAAGTGGGTTCTGGGCTTGCATCTTGAGTGGTCCAGCCAGCGGAAGAGGCTTGGGCTGGCCAGCAGTGTGTTGATGTGTCACAGCGACGTCAAGGACTGGGTGGCTGAACATGTTCCACGTCAAGATTTGAAGGTAAGGTTAAGTGACAGTGTTACTGGTGTCACTATGGAGCCAAGCCGTGCTCCACATCAACACTCACCACCACCTTCCCTGGGGAAAAGCTCCTGGCTATCCCCATAAGGCTGTCAGAGCAAGGAAGACATAAGAGCTTAAAGAATCTACTTCATCAGAGATCCAGACCTGGAGGGTTCTAATATTGCCTTGGTGATGATGGGAGATGTTCCTTAAAGTAGGTAAGGGAAGAACCAGCACATACTATGACCAGGCCCTTCCAGTACAAAGGTCCCAGCAGAACTGGAGGCCAGAAGGCAAAGATTAAGTGCAGACAGTTGGCCTCGGCAAGAAAGAGGCGAGAGCTATGGAGCTCAGGTGAGCAGAGGGAGCTGGAGAAAAGGTCTGTTGGCCCAAAGTGGTCTTGCAGAAGAGGATGTCACAAGCCAGGGGTGGCAGAGGAGGTAACCCTTCCCTAGTCTGCAGGGTGTGGGGTCAGCCCCTGAGCTGGGAGCAGTGGGATGTTGCACCAAGTAGCCAGGGAGGGGCTTGGAAGTGGTTGAAATGGGATGATGAGATTGTAGGACAGGGAGCTCTCAGGGCAGAGCTGGGTTTTACAAAGGGGACAGATACCATGAAGCTACAAGCAGCTGCCACCATTTTCTGTGGTTCAAAGCACCAGAGAACACTTCAGCTGTGCTGCCCTTTATTTTTCTGGGCCTTAGGAAAAAAAAGCAGCAACTGGGACTGCAGAAGAGGGGAAAAAATTTATCCCCATGACCAGAGGAAGCTTAACAGTGGGATGGGTGGTAACACTTCACCTGAACATCTGGGTAGGTGCTCCACAAGAAGGGTGGCAGTGACTCTATCAGCCCGTGCTGTTCATATTAACAACATGAAGATAACACCATAGTTGTGTTATTAAACATAAATGCAATCTCTTAAAAAGAAACTAAAACCCCAGGGTCTAACCTTTGTCTTTCATCATGGAAGGGGAAAAGCTGATAAAAAAAAAAAAAAAAAATTTAAAAGAAAGGCACTTAAAAATGGTCCTCAAAGGAAAAGGGTTTTGCACAAACCCCGTGTCAGCCAAGGGGAGCTGCTTGGAGTTCAATGGTCACCCGCAGATGGTCTCTAGAGTGAAATTCACAGAATATGGGGCACAAGAAGACAAGAGACAGACACTCCTTCCCCTCCTGCCTTGCAGAGGTGACCACTGTTCACACCAAGAGGGAGAGATGTTCCCTCTCCCCTTCTTCTGATGCTGTGGCTCCTGGGTGAGTGATCTGGGGGTTTCCAAGGATCCACGTGAAAACCACAGGCAGCAATTCCTGGAGGAATACGAAGCAAAGTAGAAAAAGGCCAAGGCAGGGTGTGTGGGAGGGAGGAAAACAAAAAGTGTAGGATTAGAGGTTGATAAGCGGGACTGAGCACGGGATAGAACACGCTGCAAGGTCAAAGACAGCTTTGAAATCTACGGGGGCGAGTTTTTTGCAGTTAGCTCCTTTTGGGCGCAACGTGAGCAGAAAGGGTTAAAAAAAAAAAAAAAGAAAAGATTTGGCAAAACCTTTTTCCTCCCCTCACCACCCCAAGTAAACTACACGGTAGTCCATTACGCGGCAACTTTTAACCAGTCTTCTAAGCAAACCTTTCAATATGAAAAGGTGAGGAACACAGACACGGGGGGGGTGGGGGTGGGTTTTTTTTTTCAAATCACTGCAAACACGGCACCAGAAAAGCTGCACAGGCAAAGCTTTGCCCGCCCCCCCCCCCCCCCCCCCGTGAGACGTTCCAGCCGTCTTCTGAAGCTCAAAGAGATGGGAACGTGCCCACGAAACACATGCAAAGCCTTCAAAGCAGAGGGAGTTGGTGGGTTTATGGAAGGAGAGCTCAGCTGGGGGGGGAAGGGGGGGGTGAGTGGTGTCCAAAGGAAAAGGCCAGGCTGGCTGGGGCTCTGCGTTGAGCGTCCTCTGCTAAAGATACATCTTGTGAAAACATCTAAGTTGAAGGCACCACCTGTAAGCGTGGGCTCAGACATTCGTTAAGCTCCCCCGCCCTCCCCAATTAAGTGGTAAGCGTGTGCCGATGACAAGTTTGATGGCTGGATGTTAGGGATCAGTCCCAGAGAGTAGTTTCGATTAATGGTGTGATTTAGAGATCCATAAATAAAAAAAGTGGAATTTCAACAACTTAAAAGTAAAAATTTCTAGCAAGGCATCGATGTATTAGCTGAGTAAGGCGTTGAGCATGTTCCTCTATGTTCTTAGCAAGACCATCCAACGGTATCCATAAATAGGGGGCAGGAAGGGGCTTCTTGAACGTAGTGTGTCTTGGACAGAAGCGTGAGATGGTCTCATTTTAGCCGCTCAACGAGTCCCTGCGTCAGTCCAAGGTGCAAAAGCTGAGACCGGGAGAGGGTTGCTAGATGAGGGAAATATTCCAGGAGCTTCTCCCACGACAGTTCCAGCAAGCTGGGTACCACCAGCCACATTTTAAAGAGAGAGCCAGTCCGTTTGTTTTCGTGGATGTTGACCACCCCTCCGTGAACGTACATGCAGCCGGCCTGGATGGGAAAAGGGGAAGAAGGGAGTTACGTGGGACACCAGAAGGTGCTGAGGAGTGATGCTGCCAGGAAAACCTGGATTTGACTGTCCATATGCCCAGCTGGAGAATCAGAGTGTGAGATGGGGCTGGTAAGAGAAGTGTCACCACCTGAGCCAGTCACCCCAGACTCCTCGTAGCCAAGGGGAGGCAATCGCGCTGCTGAAGGACACGTCTTATCCAAAACCACGTATTTGCCACCTTAGAGTGCTTTTACACAAATTTTACATGAATTCTACCCCAATAAATCAATTTTAGGAGTGGGGCAAAGTGTTACTAGATTAGTATAGAACCATACTTAGTTTTCAGCTAAAATTTTTTTAAAACTAAATCCACACCATACAAAGACACATTGCATTCTGCTGGCTCAGCACAACCCTGCTCCAGAAATCACATGAACACGGAAAGCTCAGCTGCTGGCCTCTTTTGAGAGAGGCTTTTCTTTAGGATACAGGAAAAGAAGAGGCATTCCTGCTGTCCAGTCACCCACCTGCCTGGGAAACACCTTTAGCAGGCCTACAATTTCCCAGAAAGAGTTGCAATCTCCAAAAAGAAAGAGTTAACCATCTCCAAACCAGGTGACATCTGCTCTTATAACTAAAGAACCCCCAATCTCTGCCCTCATGAGCTGCCCAAAGGCGATGATCAGCTAAAGGAGGCTGAAGCCAGAACTAAATACATTTTCTGCTGCCTGCTGCTTATCAACCACGGGTCTCCAAGCTTCTAGTTAAGGCAAAAAAGCTCTACCAATACCAACTTTTGCATTAGGAGTGGTTTCCAAAGAGGGCTGCTCATCTCTCCACCCAGGCTGTTCTCAGCAGGCTAAAACCAGTTTAACCTGGGGGGGGGAGGCTATTTGTGCTTTTTTTCCCCCTTTTGCAAACAGGAAATTCACACAGGGGATTACTCCCAGGAGCTGGTGCAATTTAAAAGCTAACATTCCGCATCGCTGCTCTTAGAGAGCGGAACAACCCGAGTGCTGCCGCTCCTCGAACAACACGCAGGAGTGGAAGGAGTCAACGCGGTGACCTCCCAGCAGCTCTCAGCCTCCATCAAGACACCGCACCCAGCGGAGGTCACCTCCTTGGTAACACGGGGCTCAGCTCTTATTTGCAGCCCACACGAACGTCAGAGCGCTTGGACGAACGGCCTGAACTTCGGGCAGGCAGGGAAGAAATGAGTCACTTACTGGTGTGACGGCAGCGCAGTGAAAATACACGGGTTCCGGCATGGCGGCTGGGAGCTTGACCCACTGGAAAGTTTGCAGATTCAGCTTCCAAACGTCTCCCAGAATCACTTCTCCGTTGTAGCCTCCGCAAACGAACACCTCTGTAAGAGAGGAAACCCACGGTGTTTACAGGCTCCACCATCCTCCACTCAGCGGCTGCAGAACTTGGGGACCAAAGTCAATGGTCACCTTCCCAAAATGGTTTTAGGACCAACACAAGCTCCTGGTACCTCCCAGATCAGTTCCATCCCGCTGCTCAGACCCACGGAGGCCGCTTATATGAATCACAGAATGATTTGGCTGGGAAGGGACCTTTAAAGATCATCTAGTCCAGCCACCCTGCCCTGGGCAGGGACACCTCCCACCAGATCAGGTTGCTCAGAGCCCCATCCAACCTGGCCTTGAACCCCTCCAGAGACGGGGCAGCCACAGGTTCTTTGGGAAACCTGAGCCAGGGTCTCACCACCCTCACAGTGAAGAAGTTCTTCTTAATATCTCATCTAAATCTCCCCTCTTTCAGTTTAAAACTATTGCTCCTTTTCCTGTCACTACACGATCTGGTAAAAAAACTCTGTCCATCTTTCTTATTAGCCTCCTTTATATATTGAAAGGGCACAGTAAGGTCTCCCTGGAACCTTCTCTTCTCCAGGCTGAACGCCCTCAACTGTCTCAGCCCCTCCTCCCAACAGAGGGCCTCCAGCCCTCCCAGCATCTCTGTGGCCTCCTCTGGCCCTGCTCCAACAGGTCCATGTCCTTCTGCTGTTGCTGGCCCCAGAGCTGGAGGCAGCACTCCCCAGAGCGGAGCAGTCTCCCCCTCGCCCTGCTGGCCACGCTGCTGGGGATGCAGCCCAAGATGTGGTGGGCTTTCTGGGCTACCTGCACACGTTGGTGGCTCATGTCCACCTCCCAGCCTGCCTGTGACCACAGCCCTACCACAGCACGTTCAGAGCTAAATGCCATTGAGAGGTAACTCCCACTTTAAGAAGCTGCATTAAGCCCTAGTTAACCCGAGTTGACAGGTTTGATCAGATTCTAGTGGTTTTAAACCCAGAGGGAGCAGGTCCCAGCCCCAGCTTCTAGTCCTGCTGCCTGCCAAAACCAGGTCCTTGCTCCCAGCTTTACCCAAGTTCTCAACTTGGAGGCTTGCACTGCAGCAAAATACTGCTGATGAAGGTGACTGGAAACATCTTCCAGCTCCCACCTTACTTTTACTGGCACAATTAGCACTCCTAAGAAATATAATCTGGCCTATCACCCTTCTGCATGGCTCAGCATCCTTTAATATACAGCTTTCAGTCATTGATCTGAGGAGTTTTGAAATGAAGGATCAATTTGGTTTTTATCAAGTTTGGGGGAAGGTCACAATGAGGACAATGAGGTCACAGGAGAGCCTCAAAACTAGTTGAAGGAACACTCCACCATTGAAAATTGTGGGTAAGAGAAGAGAACAGGACTTGCACACACAGAGCCCTAAGCTGGGGCTCAAACAGCACTGCACACAGTGATTTACAGCAAACATTTGGAGGATCAAAGTGAAGAACAAAAGGCTCTACTAAGCCCCGTGCAGCTTCTAACATATAAGACCAGCCCTCAACAGAAAGACTCACGTGCCAACTCTGCTACTGCCTCATAATCCACTCCATATGAGCATCTCAGATTTATACCACAAAAAGGACCCACTATTAAAAAAATCCCTGAACCATCTTGTCTCTGAAGAATTCATCTTCTAGGACGTGGTCCCATTTTGCTTTTCACAGCGGACTGTGAAGCTAAAAGGATAGTCACCAAGCTGTTAGAAGTAGCATCATTCTTACCTGGTTTTGAGCTTGCAACCAGTAAGTTACAAAGTACCATGGACACTTGTGGCTAAAATATGTGGTATTTACACTGAAATGGCCACATGTCCAAAGGAGATTTAGGTGTTACATAAAATATTGCACAATTTGAGAGAGCAGCAGTAGTTGGCAGCACGGAAGAAAATTTGCCTAAAGCAGCAAGGTCCTTCATATGAAAAGTGGTGCCTTTAACAAGAAAGAAATCCTCTTCCAGAAAAGATACACTTGCCCGGCAGTTCTCTCTCTCCAACACGTGTTGGAGGCCAGCAGCTCTCAGGCTGGAAGGATGGACTTGTCATCGTGAGGTTGTGTAAGATACATGAATTTTCAAGAGGCAGATCTTACCGTTTTTTATCTGAACGCAGCTATGGCACCTTCTGGCTGCTGGGAAACCTAAGGAGAATGAAAAAAAAGAGCATCAACTACAGTTGCTTTAAGTGCTTGGGCAAGTGGTGATTATACCTCAACATATCATCATGGACAGGAGTCATTTGTTTCATTTATAAAGGGCTTCTGCTTTCCTACAGTCACAGGTTTAACATCTCTAATTTAGCAACCAGCTTTTTCAGGTTTACAGAATGACAGAATCATAGAATGGTTTGGGTTGGAAGGAACCTTAAAGATCATCTTTTTCCAGTCCCCCTGCCCTGGGCAGGGACACCTCCCACCAGATCAGGTTGCTCAGAACCCCATCCAGCCTGGCCTTGAACCCCTCCAGGGATGGGGCAGCCACAGCTTCTTTGGGAAACCTGATCCAGGGTCTCAGCACCCTCACACCAAAGAAGTTCTTAATATCTCATCTAAATCTCCCCTCTTTCAGAGTCAAAACCTTCCCCCTTGTCCTTATTGCTCCCCTCTCTCATCAAGAGTCCCTTCCCAGCTTTCCTGGAACCCCTTTAGGGACTCCCCAGACCCTTCTCTTCTCCACACTGAAGACCCCCAACTCTCTCAGCCTGTCCTCCCACCAGAGGGGCTCCAGCCCACATAGTATCTCCGTGGCCCTCCACTGGACCCGTTCCAACAGGTCCCCCTCCTTCCTGTGCTGAGGACTCCAGAGCTGGACACGGTACTCCAGGGAAGGAAGAAATGTGCTGGAATCTCATTCCCCACAGACTCCAGCTCTCACCTCTGGCTCGGTAAAAAGCAGCAGCCAAGGGCCTCCAAGGTTTCAGGGAAACCCCTGCTGGTAAGCAGGCCAGCACATGGTCCCTCAGAGGGAGCAGAGACGATGCATGTCTTCTCCTGGGAGGAGAGCCAGCCCCTATCATCTTTCCCACCCAGGGAGGGAGAGAAGCCAAACTGCTCAATATGCTTCAGATGGGTTAAAGCTCTAAACAAGCAGGACCTTGAAGCCAGCATTAATTCACAGGCTGTACAACAAGGTTATGAAAAACTGTGTCTTCAAGCATCTTGGCCACTCTTCTTTACAGGGAAAGACATGGGAAATTCCAGACTCACCAACTTTTTCATGAGGTTTGGTGGCAATTTCCTCCCAGGTGTTGGTTTCAAGGTTGTACGCGTGGATCTGAAGGGACAAAGAGGAGCCATTAGTTCCTCCTGGCTCTCCCAGCGTTACGGTGACGCAGTTACAGGCTCTGACCCAAGGAGCCACTATAAATAACACCTCTTTTTCATTAAGTGCAAAAAACAAAAATAGCTAATAGCAGCCAGTGACTAAGCAGGTATAAAATCACCTTCAAATCGTACCGGCTTACTAAAGCTTTCATCTCAGGCTTTGCTATTTGAGCCTCAGAGCTAAAGAAGAATTCTGCTTTTAAAAAAAACTGGACAGATTAAAACCTACACCCTCCAGTTCTCAGAAGTATTTAGAAATACCTAATTCAGACCACAGGTAAGGAGAAAAGACCGGCAGAGAACGGAGAGATGTTAACTGCTGCAGTTTCAAGTTTTTTGGAAGCAGAGCGCTATTTAAAGTCTCCTCGTTTATCATTTTGGCATTCAAAAATAATTCAACTCTTCCCTCCCCAAATTGTATTGGAGAAAAACGTTTCCCACAAGAAAGGAAATACAATTAAGAGAGAAGATAAGAAAAGAGTCACCATATCAATATCTGGATTTAACATCAAGGAATTCTTTTATTTGGCGTTTTCCTGTTTTGGCACATTTAGAAATATCACAGAATGATATGGGGTTGGAAGGGACCTCTGGAGATCATCTTGTCCAACCCCACTGCCAAAGCAGGTCCACCCAGAGCAGGTTGCACAGGAAGCAGGAAATATGTCCTAAGTGCTTCTAAATGAGAATCTTTGCTAACAGGGCTACAGAAATGAAGCTCTTTTGCAGATGGTCACTGGGCACCACAGATGCAGCATCTCTAAGTCAATGGGACACGGTGGCAACACCAGTTTTTATAGAAACAGGAGATCAATCTGCTCTCAGTTATCTTTTTTTTTTTTTTCCTAAACTCTCCAGGCAAAGCCAGATGAAGAGACCGTGCTGGTTACGCTTCACTGTAGAAACTCTTCTACCCAGGCAAGCACTCGAGGTTTCTGACGGCCTTACCTTATCTAAGGAGTAAGCTGTCCAGGAAGTTCCTCCTCCCAAGATATAAATCCGTTGACCATCATGTGCAATTTCATGCCTGTACCTGAAGGTGCGAAGAAGGACCTTTAGTAGTGAAAACACTATCAAATTGAGTGGTTTAAGGAGACACCCCAAGCCTAGCTATGCTTCTCCCTCAGATTGGGAGCATTCAGAAGATGAGGAAGCTTTCATGAGCAATATGAGCAGCACCCCCAGATACTTGAGAGGCATTTTCTGAGAGCTGAGCATCACGGAACTTAAGAACAATGATTTATGGAGCATCATGATGGCTCTCAACACTCCACCCCCTTCTCTCACTAAGATGGTCCCTGATGGATCTCCCACCCCTCCTTCCTCCACATCTTGCTACAGAATAGGACAAGGGAGAGGGTTCACCCAGAGCATCCTTCCCCTCCACAGAACTCCCAGTAAAGGCAGTGACTCTCCTGTGGAAAAGCTCTCTAAGATTGTCCAGCTTCTCACCTCTCCTCTGGCATGTCACAGGACATGTTATTGGGTTTCAGCTGGATCCACTCTCTAGTGTTGAGGTCCAGCTTGTGTAGGTCGGTGCTGTAAATGTAACCAGTTGTTCCTCCAAACACGTAGAGACAGCCATTGATGATGGCCATGGCCTGGAAGGTAACAGAGAGAAACCAGTTAAGAGAATTCCTGCCCTCCCAAAGCAAGACACTCCTTGCAAAGCTCCACCTACAACTTATAAAATGATATTTCAGGAGGAACGTGAAGGGGAAACAAGGGCAATACACGAAAGATGTGGGGACGGAGGTCTGGAGGAAGGGAAAGTAACTCCATGGTCACAAGATGGGACTTTGAGCAAACCAGTCTGGTGGGAGGTGTCCTTGTCCAGGGCAGGGGGGTTGGAACTCAATGATCTTTAAGGTCCCTTCCAACTCTAACCATACTATGATTCTAAGACAAGGATCTAGGAATGGAGCTGCTGAGTTTCAGGCATCAGCCAAAACAGATCTGTGCACAATGGGTTCCCAGGAGCTAAAACCAAAGCATGGTTAACCCTGAATCTCTTCCACCCTGACCGTATGCAGATACTGTTACGGAGAATCTTATAAACCAGGTATCAGATAACCAGCGGCATTAAGTGAGAAAGCTTAACGACAGAAAAAGAAAGCTCTGAACAGAGTGGATAATTCAGACTAAACGTGGACACAGCCTTAATAATCCCAAAGCCCATGGACCATCAGCCTGCTGAAACCCTGAAGGTGGTGAAGGCACCATTCCCTGATTCAGTCCCAAGTGGAAGCAGAGATGTAGCTCCTTCTGCTCCCAGCTGCTTGGTTGCCAATGGTCAGCTCAAGCTGAACTGGGCAAGGTGAAGTCCACTTTACTTCCCCCAAGTGCGTGGCAAACATCTAAATGAGAAAACAGTTGGGTTTCTAGTTTTTTGTGCACCATGCTCATCCAGGACATTGTGGATTGTTTTAAAAGTTGTTATTCTAATACAAACAAGACCCACTAACACCGTTTTAATTACAGTTTGGGGCTTTAAAGGTTAGAGAGCAACTCCAGAAACTACCAGCCACTCCTTAAATCAGACATATTTTTTTCTTTCAGCTGTGTCTGACATTTAGTTAACAAAGAATGTGGCCATCACATCGAGGGATGTGATTCTGCCCTTCTGCTCTGCTCTGAGGAGACCACACTGGGAGTATTGTGGTCCAGCTCTGGAGTCCTCAGTACAGGAAGGAC
>JAOQGH010000001.1:1365394-1378623 GCA_025769975.1 Gallinago jamesoni | reverse complement strand
AGGGAGATGCTCCAATCCCTCCATCATCTTTGTTGCCCTACGCTGGACTCTCTCCAGCAGTTCCCTGTCCCTCTTGACCTGGAGAACCCAGAACTGGATGCAGGATTCCAGTTGTGGCCTCCCCAGTGCAGAGTAGAGGGGGAGAATGACCTCCCTCGGCCTACTGGCCACACTTTTCCCTACGCAGCCCAGAATTCTGTTGGCCTTCCTGGCCACAAGGGCACATTGCTGGCTCATGGATATTTACTATCTACCAGGATCCCCAGATCCTTCTCCTCAGAACTGTTTTCTAGCAGGCTCACCCCTAACCTATACTGGTGCCTGGCATTCTTCCTTCCTACACTTGCCATCATTGAACCTCATTAGGTTCCCATAGTCTTGTCCTGGGTGGTGCTGGGTGTTCAATATCTCTGAAAATAAATGGCAAGTTGAATATATTTCCTTTTAGTTTGTGAGAAACAAACCCAGAGTCCTCAACTGCTCTTTGTGAGCCACAGGATAGCGATGGCCTGTGCTTTATCACCTGCCCGGACCTTTACTTTCCTTTATCTGCATCTTTCCCCTGCAGAAAGATATTTATTACCCCACCACAAATGTGTGTCATCTCCACTTCTTAATTTTCTTGACTGCAGGTCCCTGCTGTCCTTACCTGGAAGGTAGCAGAGAGTGTAGCCCCGATGTCTGACAGACACAGCCTGGACTGTGTATAATGGGAAGCTGCATGAACATTTCCTTTTTGGGTCACGCTGGATATTGATGTCCACTGTTTGTTCAGACTATCTTTTTTAAATAAACCTTGGCCTAATTATCCAGTTGGTAATGGCGCTGGTTTAGGAAGATCTAAAATAATCAGAAGGTGGAAGAAGGTCTTGAAAAATAAATTGGAAAAAATAAAGTATTTGATTCTGGAAGGTGTGAATAAGTAAAAATATCAAATCTCTTTTTTTGGGGGGAAGGTTCATTTCTAGACATGGCTGTGATTTGGCTTCTACAGCCTGGGATGGAGGGGTCAGGCGAGTTAGCCAGGGACTGGTGGCAGCCCAGGAGGTAAAACAGGCAAGAGCAGGTGGCTCCTGTGCCAGTGGTTGGTTTGAGCTGTGTTTCCACTACGCTGCTGTGCACTGGGGCAAGCTACCCTGCTCCATGGTCACCCTGCCTGGGAATGGGAGGGGATTTTAGGTGCAGGGAGGTGGAACTGCTCAGGTGATGCTGTTGTGGAGATGACCCCTTGAGCCAGGCTGCCTTTGCTGCCGCTGGAGCCACCGCTCCGTGGTTGCCCATGGGGAGGCTGAAGGTGCAGCAGCTCCTTTTGGTGGGGAAGGAGATGAGTCTGAGCTGAGAGCTTCAGGCTCTGCAAGCTACAGCCTCGGGTGGCATCCATCACCTGAGCCATGCTGAACAAGAGGAGCAGGGAAACCCTCACAGCCCTGCCTTCCTCTCCTGGCTTGGTTTTCCCAGCTATTCCCCGAGGAGGTGGCTCCACAGGGGAGTAGAAAAGAGCTTTCTTTGCCTTGCAGATAAGGAGCGCTGCGTGGAGCTGAAGAAGGCTTTGTGCACCGCTCATGAGAAGTTCTGCTTCTGGCCAGACAGCCCCTGCCCAGGTTGGTGTCTCCGAGCCTGCCTAGCGTGTGTGTCCAGCATTATTCCCTATTTCCCCTCCCTTTCTGTTGCTGCTCTTGAGTCCCATTGTAGGAATTATGGTTTCTCCTCAGATTCTCTAAAGCAGGCAGTGTCCTCACAGTCCTCTTTTTTTTTTTTTTTTTTTTTCCCCTCCTTGTGTGAAGTGACATCTCTGAGCAGCCTCAGGAAATAAACAACTGAGCCATGGCTGGAGCCCCAGGCCGGGCTGTACCCAGCCTCTTAACCTTTGCCTGCTTCTAGGGCAGTTAAAATGCTTTTTGGGTTCTAACTGGGAGGGGGCAGGGGAGGCTGGATGACACAGGAGGCTCAAAGGATGATAGATCTCATCTTGAAAGCTGCGCTGCATGGGGAAGGGTGGTTGCAAAGGAGAAAGGCTGTGCTCAGCTTTTATTTTAAAAGCCAGGAGACCTTCTCTGGACTCATTTCCTCTCTTGCCCGGTGGGATAAGGAGAGGGTAAGAAACCTGGTAGCACCACAGCTCTTGCATTTGCTTTCCCCAGATCGCTTTGCCATGTTGCTGGTGGATGAGCCCAGGGCCCTTCTCCAGGACTTCCTGGACCGCTTTCAGAGCCTGTGTCAGCTGGAGCTCCAGCTGCCCTCCCTCAGACCAGAAGACATGAAAAACATGGTGAGTTTGAGCCCCTAGTGATGATGCCAGACACCCCTGTGCTGTGCAAACCCTGACCGAAACTCTTGAGAGATTCAAATTGGAGATTTCAGCTTTCCAGACAGGCACAGCTCAGCCATCTCTGGGCTGCAAAGGGTCTGTCATCACCTTAACTTTCTCCTTGGGCACCCCCCATGTGGTGGTTTCACCTGGTGCTTTTGGAAGCACATAAAAGGGAGCTTGGAAAGGCTCATCTGCCATGCAAGCCCTTGACCAACGCAGACACAGCTAACTGATGTCACCATGATGTTACTGGTGAGAACTGGGCTATAGTACACATTTTTCCAGCACGTGAGGTGCTTGCTGGTGCCCAGCAGAAAATTATTTGGGGTCCTACAGACTCCTTTGGGAGCTTTCCCTGGCAGCTCCCACTCCTCTTCGTTAGGTCCAAGCACTCTTGAGATGCAGCAGCCTGTGGATACCCCCTCTAATGAGTGGCTGGGATCCCACTGGAGACGTTGCTCTAGGTGGGATTGGGAATTTGGGGTACTGGAGGCTGCCCCAGTGCAGAGGTGTGGGCAGAGACCAGTGAAGATGAGGGAGCATGGTACAGGGGGTTCTCCTCGCGCGAGGAGGCTCAGCAGGCAGGAGGGAAGAGCCGGAGTTATGGCAGGAGAGACTGGAGCATAGCCACAGCCAGGAGCAAGCGTGGGATTACCTCCTCCTAGGGACCTGGCCAGGCCTTGCTCTTCTCCAGCCAAGTCTGGCTTGTTGGGCACTCGCTGGCCGGGAAACAGATGGCTCTGAGCAGCGAGAAGCCATACGGGAACCGGGGGAACTCTCTGTGATTTCTGCTGAAGGGATGAGGGGGTTTTATGGTTGTCGCTGTGGGCTGGCTGAGCTAGGAAACCCATCAGAGCCCCTCGAGAAGAGATGGCGTAAAGTCAGCGGGTGTATTGCATCTCCACGTCTAACCCCTCAGCTGTCCCACTGGCAGCAAGGTCTGGAGCCCAGCTGACAGCCTTTGGGGACTGTCTTTTTCTCGCTGTGTTCCAGCAATGGCCCCAGAAGTGCTCATGGTTTTCCTGAGCACGGGCAAACGCAGCCCCTGCTGCCTCCCTGGGGTCAGAGGGACACGTGGGGGCTGTTGGGCTTGTGTTTGCTATGAGAGGCAGAGCTGTGACCTGTTCTGCTGTCCCCACACGTGCTCGGGGGAGCAAATGGTGCTTAAACACGGTTTAACACACAATGGGAAAGGTCAGAAGGGCACAAGGTGGGATGAAGCCATCGCACTGTGTAGCTTTTACCTGTTAACCAGAGTAGAAGGGCTGAGGGTACTGGTTCGTGCACCCAGCCCTTTCAGGGAGTGGGGAAAAAAAAGGATATTTTTTTTTCTCTACGTAGGACATGGTTTGTGAGTAGAAGCGATGTATTTTATCAGGCTCTGCCACCTTTCTCTGTCCCGCAGTCCCTGACGGAGGAGAAGATCAGTCTGCTCCTCCAGCTGATTGGGGAGGAACTGGAGCACAAAATGGAGGGAGAGAAATCACCCATGAAGTTTGCCACAGAAGTCCTGCAGGTGCACGTTCCTGCCTGCATCCTGGCTCTCTGCGGCTGGACTTGCAGGTGGGTAGTTGGGGATGGACCGATAACGAAATGTCTGCTGCACTCTGGTTGGACTAGATGATCTTAAAGGTCCCTTCCAACCTGGACAACTCTGTGACTTTTTGGTTGCTGGTGAAACCTATTAGAGACTGGAGGAATGTGGATGTCCCTCCTGTGAAATGTTCAATATCCTGTATTTTATTATCTCCAGCCACTAAAATTACAGGCTTTCAGAAACCCTAGTGCAAAGCTATCTAATCATAGAATGGTTTGGGTTGGAAGGGATCTTAAAGATCATGAAGTTCCAAACACCTGCCCTGGGCAGGGACATCTCCTGCTAGACCAGGTTGCTCAAAGCCCCCTCCAACCTGCCCTTTAACCCCTCCAGGGATGGGGCAGCCACAGTTTCTCTGGGCAACCTGGGCCAGGGTCTCACCACCCTCACAGCAAAGTTCTTCCTGACATCTAGATGTCCCCTCTTCCTTTTTAAAACTCTTACCCCTTGTCCTGTCGCTCCACTTCCTCATTTATGAGTCCCTCCCCAAAAATCTAAATCTAAAATAGGGGTCTCTCTGAGACAGCAAGGAGTCTGAAAGAACCAAGCTGTCAGTTGCTCCTCTCGTTGCTGATTTAGATGCTGAGGTCCCTGAAATGTCATCCTCGGTACCGCTTTCATTGCTCCTCAGGCCTATGGGAAGAGAGGGAAAGTTTGTGACCTGGTGGATGGTCCACACTTCCCAAGGTGTGTGCTGTGAGCAGAACAGCCACGCTGTTTGGGCCTGAGGAAGAGCTTGGTGAAGGTGAAGCAATCTCTGATGGTGCAGGCTGGAAAAGGGGCTTATGGTGGGGAAGAGCAGAGCTGCCGTGGTAGCTCACAGTTACAAGGGGCTGCTTGGGCAGTTCAGAGGCTGAAGACGGGGACATTCTCAGCTGATATGCCATAACCTGGTGTGCTTCTGCTTCCTGGCAAGCCAAAATGTACCTGAGCCAGTTTAAATCAACGCTATAGATGGGTTTTAATGGACTTATTTTACTTCTTAGTACACGGGGCTGAAAGAACAGTAAGTCTCTGCCTCAGCCCAGGGGTATTGATGTCTTGAAACGTGCTGGCTCAGGTACCTGTTCCCGCGCTCTGCCAATTACCTGCGTCTGTTCCGAAAGCTGTGATTTTTGGGGAAGGGCCCAGACTTGTCCCTGACCTTTTCCTGTGACTTGGCTCTGTCTCCGCAGCTCCGCATCTGGCTCCATGCACCTCTCGGTGATCACCTGCTCCCGCTGCATGAGGAAGGTGGGTCTGTGGGGCTTCTACCAGCTGGAATCTGCGGGGCAGGAGCTGGACTCTTGCAGCCCGAGCAGTGCACCCCCGACACCCACCGAGCGCTTCCCGCTCGTGCCCGTGTCCCCACGCAGGATGCTCACGCGGAGCCAAGACACTCTCCCTCCGGGCTCCGAGCAGGTATGGCCCATCCTGGAATGTCTGGGTTGCTACAGGGGCGCACGGGAGTCAAGACTGATGTAGTTTGGGTGTTCACCGCCTTTTTGCTTTAAAAGGGGCTCATTTTGGTGCCATGTCTCTAGCTCTAGGCAACGGCCAACAGAATTGGGTTGCTGCTGCCTTTGTCCCTGCCATTTGCAGCTCTCTGTCTTAAAATCATGAAATCATGGAATTTTCCAGGTTGGAAAGGACCTTTCAGATCATTGAGTGCAACCATTAACCTAATGGTGACAAAAACTACCAATGACCCATGTCCCTCAGCACCACGTCTGCCCAGCTTTTTGATACCTCCAGGGATGGTGACTCCACCACTGCCCTGGGCAGCCTCCTCCAAGGCTCCAATCCTTTCAGTGTAAACATTTTTCCAGATATCAAGTCTGAACTTCCCCTGGTGCAACTTGAGGCCATTTCCTCTTGTCCCATCACCTGTGTCTTGGGAGAAGAGACCGACTCCCCCCCCCCCCCGGCTACACCTTCTCAGGGAGTTGTAGAGAGGGAGAAGGTCTCCCTTCAACCTCCTTTTCTCCAGGCTGAACACCCCCAGCTCCCTCAGCTGTTCCTCAGAAGTTCTCCAGACCCCTCATCATCATCATTGCCCTTCTCTGGACATGCTCCCGCACCTCAATGTCTTTTTTTTTTTTAATTTGTAGCGAGGGGCCCAAAACTGGACACAGCACTCAAGGTGGGGCCTCACTAGTGCCTCACCTCTCTCAGCCCTTCCACCATCATGGGGCTGGTCTAACTCAAGGTGCTCCAAGTGAGGGACTACTGTCACTCATGTTCAACTAGGCACATCTGAGATGCTCTTGGTGTGAAGGGAAGGTGGCATGGCTCAGGATGGCTGAGAAGACCTTTTTGTTTGAGCTGGGTAGGGTCCCACTCTCCCTTCAGGCAGAGGACATGGTGGTGACCAGAGGAGCTCTATTAATTCCTAGAATCATGGAATGGTTTGGGTTAGAAGGGACCTTAAAGATCATGGAGTTCTAACCCCCCTGCCCTGGGCAGGGACACCTCCCACCACACCAGGTTGCTCCAAGCCCCATCCAACCTGGCCTTGAACCCCTCCAGGGATGGGGCAGCCACAGTTTCTTGGGGCAACCTGGGCCAGGGTCTCACCACCCTCACAGCAAACAAGTTCTTGAGATCTTGTCTGAATCTCCCCTCTTTCAGCTTCAAACCCTCCCCCCTTGTCCTATGGCTCCCCTCCCTCATCAAGAGTCCCTCCCCAGCTTTCCTGGAGCCCCTTGAGGGACTGGAAGGGGCTCCTAGGTCTCCCCTGGAGCCTTCTCCAGGCTGAACCCCACCAACTCTTTCAGCCTCTTTTCTTAGGGGTGGTTCTCCAGCCCTCAGATCACCTTCGTGGCCCTAAATTCCTTCTTCTTTCCCCACTGGCAGCATGAGAAGAGCCCGTCCCCGGCAGTCTCTCGCCCGCGGGGTTGGGACTCTTCCATCCCCATGGACCGGAGTGAGTTGGAGGTGGCCAGCCCCACCTTGAGGAGCCGCCCTGTCACCCGCAGCATGGGGCAGGGGGACATCATGGAGGTGCCATCCAGTCCTCTCCGCAGAGCTAAGCGAGCACGGCTCTGTTCTTCCAGCAGCTCGGTGAGTGACCCGGGTGCAAGCACAGGGAGACCCTGTCTGGGGAGAGGAGACAGATCTGGGCAGGGTGTCCCTCATCCAGGGACCAGTGTTGTCACCGTAGCCAGCTCAGGGATGGTTTTCAGACACAGAGAGGGTTTTATTGTGTCATTGGAGTGTTCTAAACCATGTTGTTGCTGCCCTCCTTCTCTGTCCCTACCCAGGACACTTCTTTGAGGAGCTTCTTTGACCCTAGCTCTCAGCATCGTGACTGGTGTCCCTGGGTCAACGCGGTGGAGGGAGGGGAAGCCCTGGAGGATGCCACCACCCAGACGGAGAAGGAAACTGTGAAGGCAGAGCCAGGCTGGCGGGTGGTACTGAACACGCTCCTCGCCACCCGAAAGTGTGACAGAGTGCCTGAGACAGAGCCTGTGGTGAGTCTGTGGGGTCCCCAACCCCAAAACCAAGCACTCAAACGTTGCTTGCTCCAGCCTTGTCCAGGGCTGGAAGCCTATGGGAAGAATTTGGGGTTAGGTGGGCTTCGTTGGGGCCGAATACAAAAACCCAGCTGGGTGGCAAGGACCCAAGCGTGTATCTGCAGAGTCTCGGCGTCCTCCCTGGCTGCGCTGACAGCCTCTCGGCCAGGTCTCATCTGTTCCAACGATGAGTTGTGGGCAGATCTGCTCAAGGGTTGCTATAAATAACAGCCTTTCCCGAGCGGCTCAGCGCTGCCCGAGATCCAGTTTCACTCCACGTCCCTGACAGAGAGCTCCCAGCCCTCTCCACCGACATCCTGACCACTGGCTTCTGCGGCTACTAGCCCCAGGCTGTCGGACCAGTGGGTTTTTCTGAGCTGGGGGAGCACAGCTGAGGTTGCAGCCCCCCTCCCCGAGTGGTTGTGGAGCAGCTGGTTCCTGCCACCGCCTCCCCAGGCCCCGTTATCCGCTTGGATTCCTCCCGTTGGCTTCCCCTTGCTTTGCTTGGGGCTGAGCTGCAGGGACTGGGGGAGCAGTCCTGCTTCAGCATTTGTCTTGGGGGCTTCGTGCGAGTCGTGTCCCCAACAGGCTGGTCCCTTCTGGGTGTGCCACGTGCCAGGAAAGCACCAGCAGGTCCTGTGGGACCGGCCACAAGTTGGAGGTGGAAGCCCCAGTTGGAGCAAGGATGACCGGAGTCCTGTCCTGCGTCTTGCTTGCAGCCACCTTGTTCTCCCCTCCAGTTTGGTAAATTGGGCTAATGAAGAGAAGCAAATTGGTGTCTTGGCAGCCAATTAGGATATTTCAGATGGAGGTGAGGGGGGAGGGAGGGGGTTGCTGTAGTCTCTCTTCAGGTGCTTTGTAGGCGAGTCGGTGGTGGTTGCGGTACCTTAACCTCTGGTTGTCGCTCTGCTCCCTTCTCTCGCAGAGTCTTTCGGTGAAGTCCTGCAAGGTGTTCCGCATTTTCCGGCAGTGGGAGAGCATGAATTCCTCCTGAACGGGCTGCTGGCCTCTGGGAACTGCTGCCTGGCAGCATGGGGCATTGCATCAGTCCAGCAGAAATCCACTTTGCAGTCCCTCCTGCGGCAGCTCCGTGTCCCGGGGAGGGGATGCCGAGGAGGCTCCATGCCAAACGCAGCCCCCAGCGGCTGCTGGGACCCCCGCCTCCTCCCTGACTGCCTTCCGTGAAGCCCCCCCTGCCTTCACAAATTGCTGCTGGAGCCCTCAGCCCCGAGGGCTTCCCCAGCCCTGTCTGGAGCTGCGGGATGCACTGTGGGGATGAACAAGGAGATGTGGTCACCTCATGAGGGTGACCATCTTGTCCAGCTGTGACCCGCCACCAGTGGCGCAGGGAAGTGATGCCAGGTGGGAATAAACATTTCAGTTTTGGTTTTTTGTTTTTTTTTTTCTTATTACTGATGCACTTCCTGAGGTGGGGTGAGCTCTGGACCTTCCACATGGTTCCCGTATCCCTCAGGATGCTCATCTTTGTGGGATCAGTGTCTGGCTGCCTCCCTTTCCTGTTTCCCACTCCTTATCCCACTGATCAAGAGTCCTTCCCCAGCTTTCCTGGAGCCCCTTTAGGGACTGAAAGGCTCATTCATACTGAGGTGTCACTCCCTTTTTCTGTTTTTTGGAGCAAAGGAGCCCCTGCCTTGGTAGCCCTGGGGTATTTTTTCTGTATATAGTTTTGCCCCATCTCCTTTGGGGCATTTTCTGGTTACTCTGTGCATGGGAAGCCTTGGCCAGGGCTGATCCCTAAAACTTGTGGGTGCCCCTGCCCCCCCGGGGGGCTTTTGCTAAGAGACACCTTTTACCTGCTGCCTTCTTGAGTGGGTGCTGGCAGGGACCAGCAGCAGCACCTGAGGTTGGATCACCTTCCTGTCCTAATTGCGTGGCTCTAATGAGGGGCTGCTTCACCCTATGACCATGCTGGGCTGGAAGTTGGGGTAGACATGGAGGTGTCATCCCAGCACACACCCTGGGTACCCCCAGAGGGATGAGGATGAGCTCTGTTCTGCAGTGGGGTGTGGAGGAACCCCTTCCCCAGCTGAACCTACAGATCCCCTTGCCCCCAACAGCCACCCTGGTTTTTTTTCATGGCTTTCTTTGTCCCCCATAGCTCGCCACAGCTTCCTATGGGTCCCTGTAGCTCCCCTGCCCCCCAGAACTGCTTTGGCTCCCCCTTTCTCAATGATTTCCCACCACTTCCCTCTTCTCCCCACATCTCCACTCTTCCCCATGGCTTCTGATACCCGCAATTTCCCTCTCCTGTCTCCGTGTTGTCCCCAGCATGGCCAGGGAACTACCCCACAAACCATGGCGTACTCCCAGCGTGGGCAAGGCCAACTACCACCCCAATTTTCAGAGCCAGGAGAGCTCAGACCCCCTCCAGATTCCCTCTCTCCCCATGTACAAGGGTCTGGGTGTTGCGAGAATGGTGTTAAGGTGTCCCCAAAGGGATAAGGTGCCATCATAATCCCCATTACGCTGAAATTATCCCTGTTACAAAACTATGGTGTTGCACAGATGAAATACGAGGATTTAGAGAAATGGAGAGAAAAATCCTCATTTTCTTCCTTCTGTTCTCCCAGTTGCATCAAGGCTGGGGAAATGGGGGACTCTATTCTGAGTTCTCCAGCTGCTCTGCTCAAATATCACAGAATCACAGAGTGTTTTGGGTTGGAAAGGACCTTAAAGGTCACCCAGTTCTATCCCCCCCTGCCCTGGGCAGGGACACCTCCCACCAGATGAGGTTGCTCAAAGCTCCATCCAACCTGGCCTTGAACACCTCCAGGGATATAAATGTACAGTATTTAATATATAATATTTAAATATATAAATATAACCCGGTTCCCCTTTGCTGGGGTTGTGGATCTGACCCCCCCCCTCAGCGTGTCGCCTCCTGCCCCCGTGGCTGAAGGGGCGCCTTGGGGCATTAAATAGATGAAATCACCCTCCCATGCACACACGCATGGGGTGAAGTTACCCCATTTTCTCAGACTTTTTGGGGGTTTCCCGGCTGCATTCCCTCCCCACACGGGGAGGAAGCGTTGGGGCAAATTTTTGGGGGTGATGCTGGGGGTCAGGAATGCAGGATGTCCGCCCTGGGGGTGTGGAGGTGACACGCCAGAGCCCCACCAGCTTGAGAGATACCCATTAAGTGCCATCGTCACGCATCCCGCTGTCACCTCTGGGTGCCTCCCCTGTCCAGTTTTGGGTAAACTGAGGCACCGGGAAATGCTTTGCCGGTGTGTCGCACCGGAAAGGTGGCATGGTGACTCGTGCTGCGAGGCCTGGCCATCTGCCACCTGCTGCTTTGTGATCCGGGGTGGGGTAAAGGGCTGTTTGGGTTCAAACGGTGGCTTCCTCGAGGTGACACCGGCGTGGGGACACCTGCTGTGGCCCCCCACTGGCCTCGGCGGGGTCTCGAACCCAGAGCGCCTCCAATACTTCCACCACCACCCCCGGCCCCCACACCGCACTACAACTCCCAGCGTGCCGCGGGGTGGGCGGGGCCGGCGCGGCGTTCCCGGCGTAACCAATCGCCACGCTGCGGGGAGGTGAGGTCACAGCGGGTGACGTCAGGGGTCCAGAGAGAGGCTCCGGCAGAGGCGACGACCGGAGCGGGGCTCGCGGCTGAGGGAGCGCGAGGCGGCGCGGCCGGGGGGGGGGGGGCGGCCCGGGCGGCGACACCGGCGGCACCATCACAGGAGGAGGAGGGCGAGGGCGGCGGCATCGGCGACAGCGGCATCGGCGACAGAGGCGACAGACGACGACAGCTGCAGCGAAGAAGGAGGGGGGGTCGTCCCAGCGGCTCGGAGCCCGGCGCCCCCCCGCTCCCCTCGGTGCCGGGCGTCCGCGGCGGCGCTGACAGCCCGCCCGGAGCACCGGGGGCGGCCGCGGCCACCATGTCCTCCCCCAGCCCGGGCAAGAGGCGGATGGACACCGACGTGGTCAAGCTGTATCCTTCCCGCACCTCCAACCCGATCCACCACCCCCCACCCCCCCCCCATAACCCCCTCCCCTCCCGACCGTCCGGCGGCAGCCCCCGGCGGTCGAGCCCGCCTCCTCGGCTGGGCCTGCAGCGGGGGGCGGGGGGCACTGGGAACCTCCACCTTCTCCGGTGTCGCCCCCTCCGGGTGGTGGCAGCGTCCCTTTCTGAGGCCAGGCCTAGGCCTCTCCCTAGAGCTGGGTGTTGGATCCCCCCCCCCGCCATGGGGGTGAGAGGCCCCCCCTCCCTCCCCCCGCCCTTTATCAGGGGAGAGGCTTAACCCCTCTTCTTCCCCCAGCTCTTCCCTTACTTTGGGGGGGCTTATTCCCCTCCGTGGCTTGACAGCCACCAGCTGGGGTGCCCTGGGGGGATCCCTGCAGGTGTGTCCCCCCGCCTTGGTGAAGGCTCCCCGTTCTCCCCCACCCTAGGTGCCCTCTCCCCCCTCCCTTCCCCCCCCCCCCCCGCCTGTCCTGGCCTGCGGCCCAGCCACTGGGGGAGGGTGAGGAAGGGGGAGAGCAGCTCCAGCAGCCACAGCCCAAAGAAAGGCTTTTGTGGTGTTTATTATTATTATTTACTCCCCGTTTTCAGCCTGCAGTTCACGAAGCTTCTGGTGCTGGCTTAGGGATTTAATTTGGGGGGGGTGGGAGAAGAGGGGACACGGGACTGGGGGGCGGGGGGGGTGTGTCTGGCTCGTGGCAGACCCGTGCCTGAGTGACAGGGGGGTGGGCAAAGGGCTCCAGGGCCCACAGCCCATCTCGCAAGAGGTCTCGTTTATATAACGCACCAGGTTAGGCTTTATTATTTTTATTCCCCCCCCCCCTTCCACTTCTGTCATAGATCTGTTTATATTCCTCCTTGTTTTTATTCTTGGCCCTTTACAGAGTGGCGAATCCTTTTTCTCTCTGTCTGGAGTGTGGGTGGCGTTGAAAAATATCATTGGGAATTTGGTTCTGGGATTGTTTTATTAATAGTTTTTGTTTACAAGGTGGCGGTGTGTGCCGAGAAGGGGTAGAAATGACAAGAGTGGCTGAAATGTTTTTCAGCTCCGTTGACCGAACGTGCCTGACCTCCCTCAGCAGGACTCGGGTCCGGTGGCCCTAACTTGGTGGTGGCAGGGGGGTCGGGAAATGAGTCTGATTTAGTTTCCAGAGAGAGATAAACAAACTTACTTGGATTTTGTGGTGGTTTTTTTTTTTTTTTTTGTGGAGGGGGGGTGGGGAAGGGGGAGGGAGGAGCGGCACCAGCGCCGGGTTGTGGGGGGAGGGTGGCTTATCGAAGGAAACTTCTGTTTGACGTTCAGCCTGCGCGTTTCTCTCTCTACAAAGCTGCTCTTCGTATATTTTTCGCCTTGTTTTTAAGCAAATAGGAAATGACTACCGATCGTGCATGAATCGGAGCTATTTTTATCCGGGGGTTTAAAGTTACACACATGTCATACTCTGCCGAACGCCAATTGCGATCGATGCTTAATCGCACCGGGAGGAGGGTCGGGAATTCCAGCTGTTTGGGGGGGGGGGAATAAAATCTTCCTTAGGGATAGTCTGGAAAGAGGTCTGGGCCGGAGAGGGGCTGAGGTCCAACCTGATCCGCTGCTGCTCTCCTTTCCCCTCCCCCCTCTTTTTTTTTTTTTTTTTTTCCCCTTCTTTTTGTTCAGTTTGTAGCCGGCATCTCCAGCGATCGCAGCATATTCGGAGACAAAGAGCAGGTTTTTTCTGAAGTGGCTTTGCTCGCTCTGTGTTTGTAGCCGGGGCCGTGCGGTGGTAGGTAGAAAGCCCCAAATATCTGGCATTCCTCCCGATGCTGGGTAGTTTCCGCTCTGCTCTCTTTCTCCCCCCC
>JAOQGH010000001.1:1304692-1364231 GCA_025769975.1 Gallinago jamesoni | reverse complement strand
GCCCCCCTGCGACCCCCCCTTCCCCTCTCTGCCCCCCCCCCCAACAACCTCCCCCTTGTCCTGCTCACTGAAGTTTCCTGGGTGACCTGCGCTGCCTGCACCCTGCTGATGAGCAGGGCTTTGTGGGAAGGCTCCGTGCCCCCCAAAATACCTCGGGGACCCATTTGCCAGTGGCCTGGAAGCGTGGGGATGTCCCGTGGGCCTGCCGGGAAGCGCTCGAGCTCAAGGCCGAGCCTCTCCATGTAGCCTCCCCCCTAACCCTAGACACCCCCCACCCCAGGGATTCCAAAGGGGGGAATCCCATCCCCGGTCCCCCCGACATTTTGGGGTGAGGTGCCGGCCTTGGAGCTGTGTTTGCAGGCAAGAGGCCTCGGGCAGAGCTCGCAACTCCGCGGATTGGCTGCTCTGTTACTACCCGGAAACCGGGGCCGGGGCGGAGCGAGCCGGCAGCTGATGGGGTGCCCCAGCCTGCATGTTTACACCCCTAGGGGGATGCACCCCGACACCCCACAACCTCCCCCACCCCCCCCCCGCCCCTGCTATCTCCCCAAGACCGTGGGGCTACCGACTGCGGCGCTTGCAAGCCGGGGGTTTATTGTTCTGCGCCGGGGAACAAGGCGGGCGCTGCAGGGCGAGCTGTTTGCAGCCTCCCCTTGGATGGGAGTTTATTTTGCGCCGATTTATTTTCCTCCTTTTGTGGATAGATGCTCCTGGCTGGGTGGTTGTAGTTCCCCGAGCTCTATTTTTAAGCGTCGGAGCTGGAAAAGGGAAGTGTCACCCTGTTCTGTGCCTGAAAGGAATTATAAATAGTGCCCAGCTTCATTTGAATCTCCCCGTTCTGACCAGTTTACAGAGCTGAACGTTTGTAACGCCCGTCAGAGCTACCGGGGAGCGTAATACACAGAAGCATTGCTCTCCCTGCTAATTTTAGGCTCGTCCTGAGTCAAGGAGAATAAAGGTGCAAAGCTCCTTAGTTTACCTACGGAGTATTTTGTAATCGCAAAACTCCCCGTGTTTGCTCCGCTGAGATCGGCTGAGGCAAAGGGGTAGGACACAGTTTACATTTGGGATAAATTCCTTTTTATGTTCATTATAGGCTTACACCGCACTTATCATCCTACTTGAACACCTTCCAAGAGTCGCATTGAGCAATAGGGCGGTCACGTGGCTTTGTTCTCTTTGGCCTGTCCCCAGGGGAAGAGCATGTGCGCTGGAATGTCTTGTTTTGGTAGGGTTTGGTGGTGGTTTGTTGTTGTTGGGGTTTTTTTTTGGTCTTTTTTTTTTTTTTTCCCTCTTTTTTTTTTTTTTTTTTTTCCCTTTTGAAAAGGATAGACATTTCTGGAAACTTTTACGAGTCAGAATGTAAATTTTAAAACGTCACGCTAGACTTCTTTCTGCTCTACTTCTGGGGCTCTTGTTTTAATGAGGTCTCCGGGGATGAGGGTAATCGCGTGGTGGTGCTTCAAAACGCACAAAGACGCGGCGACGGCCCCATTTCAGAACTGGGAGAGCCCCCCGCCCCTCCTTCCTTCCCCCAAAGCAGTCAGAAACACTGGCACAGGTTGTGGCTTATAAATAAAATCCAGTTAAACGCGGCTCAGAACATATAGTGCTACCTGCCGCTGCGAGAACTTTAAATCCACAGATCGTTCTGCCAAAACCAAACCAACTAGAGGGGAAAAAAAAAAAATATAAATACATCATCTTTGTTACCTAAACGACAACTTTCAAGGGCATCGTCTTGCTGCTTTTAGAGCTGAATGTGGCATCTTTGCTGGCGGCTGGATTTTTATTCCCCCCCCCCCCAAAGGACAGGCTCTTGGCTGGAACTGTAAGTTCACTCTTCCATTGTTGCCGTGTCAGTTTGATCGCAGAGGCTATTGAAGCTCGGGCTTGTCGAGCAGACCTGAAAGAGCGGTGCACCTGCTTAATCATATAATTACGATGGTCATTGAGATGAAACTGTAGAATATGAATTCGGTGAAGATGGCTTGGAGCGGAGTGCCTGTTCTAGCCTGACGTCCCGGCCCTATTTAAAATAAGAAAAAAGAAAGCCTTTGTATCGCTCTGCTTTGGGGTAATTTTAAGTATTTCTCTGTCTCGTTCCCCAGACTCGGAGCAGTGATTTTTGGCATCCTGAGTAGTCATCTCTAGGATTATGGTACCCAGTTCTTAAGACTAAACTGGCATTAAATTACTAAATGCTGATTAATCAAATCATGGAGGCTGTTTGTGTGAAGTAATAGTTTATAACACAAAAAAACCCAGCAGGATTTCAAGTCGCTTGCCTTGTAAAATGGTGTCCCTGCTCTCCTTTCTGCTGCTGTGTCTAGAAGGACGTGCTGGATATTTCTTCTTTCTCTTCTAGTGAAGCTCTGCTGTGATCTAAGCAGGCTTGGATTTGTAGTAGGTGATTGTTTTTAAGTGTCATCACGACTATCTTACAATCCCGGCGAGCTTTTGGGAACGCGGCTCGCTGAGTGCACTCCCACGTGTTCAACATTTCGCAGCAGCAGCAGCAGCCAATACCCTCAGCTTTGAGCACGGCTGCGAATGTTGCAAACCCTGTTAAAGTCTTAATATGTGGGATTAAGCAGAAGATGTCCCCTGATGAGGCTCTGCATTGTTTCATTTGCCAGGGAAATATTACATCTAATCTTCATGTAAGTACAGCTCCCCTTTTGTCCTGGTTCTGGTTATCGCTGTGCACTGGCGTTAAAATTATGTTCTATTTTTTAAAAACATAAGAAACAACCTAATGAAAAATCTTGTAAGCAAAGCCTTGAGGTTCCTGGACGGTTGCTTTGTTGATACCTGAGTGGCAAATGGGAGGAACTACTCGTGTTGTGCTTCTGCCTTCCTCTTTGAAGTTCACAGAAAGCAGAGAGGTGCCCTTTCAGAGTGTTTTCCTACTTTGTTTTTAGAAGAACGTCAATTAATCACTCCCTCAAATACATACTTAATTGCTGTCTTACCTTGTGCCTACCTGTTGTACCCGGAGCAGGTTGAGCAGATGGTTAATCTGGAAGCCAAGGGAGTAAATCCTGCAAAATGCCGAGTTCCTCCTTCGGAGGGTTGGATGCACGCAGAGCTTGCACCTCGCCGCTGGATCGCTCTGGGAGAAGGTGGTAGCAGCTTGGAGGCTCCAGTTTTGCTGCCTCCATGCGAGTACAGGCAGTGAGGGGGAGATGCCCAAAGCCACCGGGGGCTGCCCAAGGGCAGAAATGGTGGTTGACAATCCTGCCCTCCTCCCGAAGGGACAACTCGCTGCTCAGGCTTTCACTTCTTCCGTAGGATCCCATTCTTGGAGCATTTAGCCCTTCCCTGTATCCTGTTGCAAGCAGAAGCGAAGGAGTGCTTAAATTAAGAGTCCTGATAGACTTTTCTCCTCGCTTTTTTTTCTTCAAGCAAGGTGAAGCAGCAGGAATTGGGCTGTTGGGAAGGCTGCATGTGAAACCAGCCCAGCATAGAGCGATTGCTGGTTGCAGTATAACTTAATGTTCTCAGTACCTGTTGGTACTTGGTGCCCTTCTTAAATCGAGATTTAATTGGAGTCAGAACCAGGATAAACACATAACAGGTTGTTAAGGCAGGAAAGTGCCCACAGTTAAAGTGACAGGCTCCCGTATGGAGTGGATTTCCAGCCAAAGAGCTATCTCTTTTACTGTCTGCTTAAATTAGAGGTGATGTGATGCTGAGGGAGAGGTGTTTGAATTTTTCTACTTTGCTCTCCTGCTGTTCTGGACATTATTCTGGCAGCAAAAATGAGAGACTGCTGAATAACATTTTTTTAAAATATTGAATGTGAATTATATATGTGGATGTGCATACAGGAGTTCAGCGTTTCATTGTGTGTCATATTGTGTGCATTCAGCTTCCCCCCCCCCCCTTTTCACTCCCACCATTTCCCTGTGGATTTTGTCCATGTATTTCTGGAATAATGAACATAGAGCGTTGCTCTTTGTTTTTCTTCACCAAAATAGAGCTCGTGTGACTGAAGAATCATACGACCTTGCCATCTCTAGTCCCACTAGGTCATGTGGCCCGTGTGCCGGTGCCTGTCGATTCTAGCAGGGGGCTTGTGGATGAACTGCCCTCGCCGTTAGAAACCACCCCCCGTGATGGATCTTCTACCACATCCCGGGGAAATGGTCTGAGTTAGTTTTATTGCTTGCAGAACCATGTGCTTCCCACTTTTAGGTTCGCCCCCCCCACCCCGCTCTTTTTTTTATTATTATTCCTATTTTCCACCTTCTTGCAATGTTCAGAATTTTTTGTTCCTTCATGCTGATACCCTTTGAATGCTGGTGAGCAGTTGCAGAGAAGTACAAACACACACTCATCATAGAATGATATGGGGTTGGAAGGGACCTCTGGAGATCATCTTGTCCAACCCTCTGCCAAAGCAGGGTCACCCAGAGCAGGTCCCACAGGAATGTGTCCAGATGGTGTTTGAATGTCTCCAGAGAAGGAGACTCTACCGCCTCACTGGGCAGCCTCTTCCAGGGCTCTGCCACCCTCACAGTGAAGAACTTCCTCCTCACGTTTAAGTGGAACTTCTTATATTCAAATTTGTGCCCCTTTCCTCTTGTCCTGTCCCTGGGCACCACTGAAAAAAGAGCAGCCCCATCCTCTTGACACCCTCCCTTTAAGTATTTATACAGAAAGTCATCACTAAGGCAATCTCTGCTTGGTCTCTGCCAGGCTCTCCTTGTCCCAGCTCAGTCCCTTTGGCCTTCTGACCGCTCGCCTCTAAACACCGTCTTCTCATCTTCAGTCTCTATCTTCTTCCAGTTCCTCCTCCTCCCTGATAATGATCTATTTGAGACTGAGGGTGCATTTAGTCTGTTGGAAAAAGGTGATTTTGCTGCCTCTTTGGCATGTGTAGCCATTAATGATTCTTCGCAAACTGGGTCTGATACTGGATTCAGGACTAAGTTACTCTTTTTATGGGTGGGTTGTGGTTGGTTGGTTGTTTTATTTTTTTTGTCTTACTGTTGCAGCTTCCAAGAGCTGTCTTCTAGTCTTAAATCATTTGGCTTATTCCCTGAAGCAAATTGATTCAGCCTTCCAAGAGAAGTGGAATCGCTCACAGTCCATTTTCTTGGCATTAGGTGTTTCAGATCAGGTGGAGGGGGTGGATCTGCAGGTATCGTTTTTGAACTGAGATGATGGGAGCCTTAATCCCTTTTAAACTGCGAATTACAGAGCAAGCCTGTATATTCTGCATGATCCACACACAGGAGAGTGCAGGAGGTGGTGTGGACTTCCAGATATTAGCGACTCGCTGTGAGGAAGGGATTTTTCGATCATTTTCAGAGGGTCAAATGCTGGTTTCCAGAAATGATTGCATTTCTCTGGTGTGTGCTTTCCTTGGACTAAATGCTAGAAGAAAGAAGCGTAAAATATCTTCTTGGAGATTGTACAAATAATGTCTGGGTGGATTACTCCAAAACATTCTGGCTGTAGCTGGCTTCAGTATTTTTTTTTTTGTGATACTGCCTTAAAAATGAATGTTTCAAATTTGCGTTAATGTCTTTGTTAGGAAAAGTCTGCGTTTATGACAGTTGCTGCCCTTTAGGGGAGCTTAACCCTGGAGGCATTTGTCATCCCCTGTGAAAGGTTGAGGTTAAAAGCTGACGGTTGATTGTTAGATAAATTTTGCATTATTTCCAAGTTCCAGTGGGCTTTTTCACCTGGCCTTGAGCGCTCTCTCCTGCGAGAGCGGCGGTGGGGGACTCGGCATGTAAATTATAGATGTGCAAATCATTGCTGCCTTCCCGACTGCCTGGGTTCTCTCCGTGTTTAACAGCTGATTGTTTCTAGTCAGTCGTCTGTGGACCTTTTATAATGACTGTATTGGGACAGACTATATCGGAACGGAGGTGAACAAGAGGGGATGAGGTAGTGGTATGCATAATGAATGAATGGTATTGAGAGAGGATGAATAGTGGCCAGTCTGCCTGCTCCTGGCCCCTGAGCAAGGTATGACATTGAAAGGTAAGCTTAAGTGTGTTTGCACTGGAGAGAGACACTGTCAGGTCATAAAGTCTGAGATTTTTGACTTAAAACCGAACAGGGTTTAGGGTAGGATCAGATAATTACACAGCTACCAAGCATATCCCCTAAATAAGGTAAAAATCAGCATGTGGTACCAAATCAGGCCCACGTGTCCCTGATTAACCTCCGGCGTGGTAGATTATTAGATGCAAAAGTTGAAAAGATTGATAAATTATTAACTTGAGCACTTTGGCATTTCTCGGTGGGCTGTGCTGTGTTGTTTTGGCTCGGCAGTGGCAGGACCAGGCGTGCTCCGGAGCCGCGAAGCAACATGTTGGGGCAGGAGCGAATGTCCCATGAGACTCCCCTTCCTTTGCAGTAGAAAAACTGAATGATAAGATAAACCCAGGTTGGCTGCTGAGGTCTGACCAGAGATTGAAAATCATTTCGCTCGTAAAGGCGTTTCTAGATTGCAATGGCATTTTAAAACTGGGCTACAAAGCTATTTGATCACCGCTGTGGACATGGTTGAAGAGTCAAGACTCATCTTGATTTTGGGGGCAAATGAAGCTGCTTCTTTAAGTCTTGCTCAGCCAAGTGTGAATGGTCTGAAGCCAGATCTTTTTATATGTTGGAAAAGAAACAGGTTTGGCTTTTAAATGCATTTGGGGAAGGGGAGTGTTGGCTCTTCTTTAAACGCAGTGCCAGTCTTGGGAGATCTGCACTGAGAAGAACCTGGAGCTTTTGAAACCTGGAGGAGCTGAACATGGCATGGAGTTGATGATAGATGAAGTCCAAAACTTGCCTTCGTGTCCTGGCTGTTACAAGCTCTTTTGTTCGGGGAAAGTCATTTTGGTTTGGCTTTTTTTCTTATTCTTTCTTTTTAGAGGTGGGGAGAGGTTTCTCCCTAATGATACATTCAGTGAAAGCTGCTTCATCAGGGGAAGCTGGTGGAAGCTAATGCTCTATTACACCCTCCTTTCTGCTGAAGGCAAATGAAACTGGTTATGTTTTTCTTCCGTCTAATACCATTAATTCAAACTCACTGACCTTCCCACTCAAACCAGAGTGCTGGTTTCACATAGCAGCAAGGCAAGTTTGAAACCTCCAAATAACCAAGCTTTTTTCCTGCTGAGCTTCTGTTCTGGGTGAGAGATGGGTCCGTGTCCACCGTACATGGGAGAATTCCTCCATAATGGTGTGTTTCCATACTTGAAGGCATCTACTTCACGCTTGGCAGTGGCAGTTGCAGTTTGAATGCCATGTCACGGGCTGATTTCCACGCAAGTTTTTCATGATGGCCTTGCTTTTTTAGTCCTCTTAATTTGTCTGACAGGATTGTAAAGTAAACAAGGCTCAAATAAAGAAACAACCCTTCTAGGAGTAAAGCACTTATCCTGGAAATGTCAAATCTAACTGCGATGTGACTCAGCACGGTTATACTGACTTACTCCTTGGTGCTACTGGAGCCACCTCCTACTTTATTTTGTTTTCTTTTATTTTTTTTTTATTTTGAGCCTTTCAACCTGCCACTGTGTCAGTTGTGAAACAAGGGAAGCAGTGAAAATAAGGAAGCTAAACGATCGGCGTTTTGTTTAACAGGTCTGGCATCCTAGGTAACTTAATATTCCTGGCCTAGGGGAGGAATCCGTGCATGGTTATTGGGGTAAGCTTAGATCCCAAGAGGAGAATGTGGCTTTGAGAGACTGGGACGGGGAGGGGGGGGGGAAGATGGTGCTCTGCTGAAAAGTTGAGATGTCAGAAATCAGATCCTTGTAACTCCGTACCGGATTCTGCGTTCCTTGAAAGGGAAGGTATGCGGGGAGGTGTTAACTCACCCTTTCTCGTGGCTGACAGGAGCGACTGCGCCCTGCAAATGAGCTTACGGCTTTTGAAAAAGTTGTGGACATCATAATGAACTCATGTGTTTTGTGTAAAGCTCTGAGGTCTTGGATTTAAACAGATTCTGGCTTGTTTGCAGCTGCTGAGAAAGTTATAAATTAGTCATAATCCAGATATTTTTTTTATTACTTCACGGTTTCTGCCACGTTTTCTTTTGTTGGAGGTTGGCAGTGAGACCGGTGAGTGGGCAGGTTTCCCTGAAAAGGTAAGTTTAAATACTTGCCTTGTTTTGGATCAAGAAGGAGGAGATTTCACCAGTAAATAAACTAACTAACTTTGCAGAAAGCAAAAGCTATGTGTTTTACATGTAGAGAAGAGCCACAGCACTAGCAGCTGGGGCAGGGGGGGTGCATCTCAGAACACTGCTTGTGGTTAAGACTGAAGAAATACACTCCCATGGCTTCAGCAAGTCGTTTAAGCTGCGAACCCCACCTGAATTGTTGGTCACTGCTTGAATTTCCGCATCATAATATTGAGGCTTGCATCTTGCCAAATGAAACAAAAAAATGTAGTAAAATTGAAATGATTAGCAATAATGTACTCCTAATGTTAATCGCTTGCATCCATCGGAAAGTGCTATTTTGCATTTAAAAGCATTCCACAAATGTGTGTATGCTCTGAAAGAAATAAAAAAATTTGCTGACCCAGTGAAATGAACCTGGTATTCGGTCCTGCAAGGCTTATTGACCACTGGAGGATTAAACCATCTGCCCGTCCTCCGTTGCTAAACTCAATTTTACAGATTTAGAGTATAGATTGTTTAGGAGGGGGGTGTGTTTGATTCTTGGCGTACGTCACAGCTAGAGGATTAGATTCTTGCGTTAGGATTTGGAGCGATCAAATGCCAACGTGGGAGCTCCTCTCCCTGAGCTGCTTCGCATGGGTTCCTGCAGACACACGTCAATTTGTGCAGATCCTCAGGTGTGGTCCCTTGACTCACCTTGACAGTGACTTCTCACTGAGAATTTGTACTTTCAGACTGACCTGCTCTAGCTTTTTAAATGTCAGTTCATTGTAAAAAGGAAAAATAAATCTTTCATCACTTCAGCGCGATGCGTCAGAAAAAGATTCAGGGTTAAGCAAAGATTTACATGTTTAGTCATAGCAAGAAATGCGTTTTGTGGGGTTGTAATCTGCATGGGGGCTCAGCAGAGGCTATTTGAGGCTGTCATGCAGAGGTGCCTTGAGAGCCTAGGTGCTGCTGGTGCCTCTTCTCAACGTTGTGCACGTGGCTTTGGGGCTTTACAAACTGGTTTCCTCCATTAATTTTTCCTCCATTAATTTCCTCCATTAACCAGCTCTGGAATTGGTTGTGTAAGTGGGGATCATGTATGAGAACAGCTTAAGTTATATCTGGCTGGTTTGAGCCTGAACCAGCATCTCTGTCTTGTTAGTGCCAAAAGTTTTTAGTCCTCTACTGGTAAATATTGCATTTGATGTAGTTTCCTTTTTTTTTTTTCCCTTTGGACTTCAGTTTATCTGTTGGCGAGGGCTTCCTGCTTGGTGTGGCTTCTTCAGGGTCAGGAGTTGCGTTTATGTGAGATTTTTAAAAGAGTCTCAGAATACATACAGCTCAGTAACAAATGAGTCCTTAAATTGTCCTCTGTGCCTCTTGGTGGCTCCCAAAGTCACAGGTTTCTTCGCTACTACCTGAAGTTTGGTGTAATTAGGACACTTCAGGATGTTCTGCATACAGCTCTCTCCCGCCAGTTTTCTGCAGGCTTGGAAGGCACAAGAAGAGAGTCTTGAGATGGGTGAGCTTCTTAATCCTCTAGGTTTCGTTTTATGTCAAATAGCAGCTGGGGATCTGTTGCTGAGCACCCAGGGAAAGGCTGTGAAGTCAATTGTATGGTGTTACCGTGCTGAAGCCTTTTACTCTCCTTCACAAGGAGCTTCAAACAGGAGAAAAGACCCCTAAAAGAGGGTCCTGAACTGGCAGGTTATGTGCTTCTGTGAATAAGTGTGCCTTGTCACTGGTGTTAGTTTTCCCTTGCTCATTCTCTGTAAGACACAAAAATTGTGGTCAAGAGCATGTAAAACACCCAGGTTTGGGGGGGAGAATGTTCCCCTAATTCTTGAGGAAGATAAAGGATAGATCAGAAGCCAAAACCGCTTGGCTCAGTCAGAGCCATTGTATATAGGCCTGAATCAATAACTGCTTTTCACCATTCAGTTTCTCCTGTATTCATCCAAAAGGCATCAGGACTTTGCAATGTGCACGTTCTGCTCTCAGGAACTGAATGGAGCTGACCAGGCTGCCACATGCGTCACAGAAACCCACATCAACCGTTTTTAGGTCATTACCAGACTAGACTAAATTTAGCACGTGAGCCAGAAGTGTGAGGCTTTGTATCCAGCCTTCTGCCTGGTCCCTATTTCTGGGCTGTCTGCTTGGGCTGTGCCCTACAACCCGTCCTGCATCTGCTGAAGATGACGGGTGAAATCCCCACCTGCTTTTCCTTTTTAATCGCTCAGAGCAGTTACACTGCTAAGGTTTGTTTGCCAAGTTCCTGAATAACACCATGTGAAGTGAAGAGGGAGTTTTGGGGAAGAGCATTAACAGTTTGCTGAGGATATGGAGCTTCTCATTCTGCAGATCACGGGCTTGAGTCCCATCTGGGTTGACAGTGGTTCCAGGTGGCCTGTCCAGTTTTTGGTTGCCCACGTTGGCCTCGGTAGCCCCAAAACCATTAATTGCTGAACACCAGTTGCTGTCAAGGTCTACGCTGGTTTGGGGATGGGAACAATTCAGAGTCGAAATGAAGGGGTAAAGTATTTTTCTTAAAGTTACATCTGAAGTGGAGACTGTTCCCACCTCCTTTCTGTTGAGCCCCACATTTCTGCTAAAATTGTCAGGATGGCAGAGATGAGTAAAGAGGGAGGAAAATAAGTCACTCTGACAGTACAAGGGAAAATTTTGAGGCTCCTGAGAGCAGCCTGCTGGTTCTGCAGTTCCAAGCGGTCCTTTATTTTAACTTCCTTGGTTGTTTCGGGATTCTATTTATTTGCAGTAGCACGCTGGTTAATTGGGGGTTTTCTGTGGCTTAGTAATATTGTCATCTAAAATGGCTTCAAGTTTGTCAAGTCTGCTTAATTCTGATTTGTTAAAGAAGGCTGTGATAAATGTGTGTCTTTGAAATTCTTGCTGGGTCTGCCGGAGGTCACCTGTAATTCAGAGCATCTGGCAGGGGTCAGCACTAGGCTTTTTGTTCTGCAGTGGTGTAAGCTTTGGGCTTTTTTTTCAATTTTTTTTTTCAGCTCATCTCTGAAGGAGGAGATACTTCAAACTCAGTGACAAAATCCCACTTTTCAGGCAGCTGCACCCGCTAACGACTAAACTGTGTTAATTAGTTTTTAGGGCAGTTGCAGTAGTGTTCTTTTGTCCCTTCTATAATGGTGATCCCAAAAGATGATGTCAAGGAATCTTCTGTTTCGGCTGAATTTAACTAATTACAAGAAAGCACTGCCTTCGTTCTCAAAAGCTCGATAACAGTCTAAAAGCTGGGAATAGCAGTGGTCTAACCATAGCTTTTATATCGATAGTGTGGCTTGTTTTACGGTGATTTATGCAGAATTGGATTACAAAGTTTAGTTTTAAATTGATTGCTGCTTTTTTTTTTTTTTTTTAAATTTGATCCACATAACAAACTTCAGGTTTTGTTATTCCTGCAGGAAACCTTGAGGCAAGCGTTCTTCCTGCAGCTATCAGAAAGACATGGCCATAAATTGGGATGGCTAATTTGTAGAACTCCCCTGGGCTCCGTCGTCAGATAACTGATGCGCCTCTCGTTAGGGAGTTGAGAGGGAAGGGGGATAATTAAGCCTGAGCAGATGTGCTAGAACAAGCTCTCGGATCAGAAGCAGAAGGGCTGGATGATGGGGAGCTCCTGACTCCAGCAGGTGCAAACTTGCTCCTCTCTCCTGCTTCCTCTCTCAAAGCGGATTTGATGTTCCTGCTGGGTGGGAAGCTTTTCTTCAAAGTGCTTGAAATTGGGCAGTTGTGAGAGCACCTTCCCAAACCCTTCCAGGGAAATTTCCTGGTCTCTCTCCAGCCCTTCCATCTGTATGGTTCAGAGGAGCTTTCAGAGGAAACCACCCAGCCACAGCCATGAGGACAGAGTGTTCCTGTGTTTCGGCAACACCCTCTGCTGTTCTTCTGGTCATGTTATTAAAAAAAAAACAACCCAAAAAACCAAACAAAAACCCAACAAAAACTACCTTTTTCCCTTCCTCTGGTTGTGGTGGTGTCGCTTGTGCCAGAGTGGCTTTAATAAACCCCTGCCTTCCTGCGAGCTGCTGAGATTAGAGGCTTGGCAGAGCTGGGGAAAGCCACGGCGCTTGAGAAATAGCCTGGACAACTTGGCTTTTGCTTCCGGTGCAGCTGCTGAACGAAGGCCTGGTCTTCAAAGCCTAGAAAATGTTTAAAAAAAAAAAAATAAACAATGGTATTTGACATGACTGAATGCAACGTGGCGGGTGTCCCAGGGTGAGGGCAGCCTCCGTTCTGGGCACCGGTGCCACCCCGGCTCTGCCTCGCTGCGGTTTTGTTGGTGGCTGGCGAGCTCAGGTCCACGGGTGCATTCACAGCTCCAAACAAAGCCCCAAACTCTTTGTTAGGCTCCTTCCTTGGCAACCTTTCCGCCGTGTCCCTAAAGCTTGCCTTTCCGTTGGGCGAGGAAGCTGGCGTGGGGGATCATTGTTAGTCTCCAAGTATGGCTCTTTCATGTCTTCCTCTCGAACACAATGTATCTTTATACCTTAAACTTCAGGAAAATCCTGTGCGGTTAATCCCTTGGGAAAAGCCCAAAACCCCTCGGAAGCACTCAAGGCTTTTAAAAATGCTCTTTCACAGGCAAGTGTTTAACTTCTTGATGCAAAAGCCTGATGGTAGGAGCGGGATGGAAGAGGAATCGCTGAGGCTAATGAAGCACCAGCCTGATTACTTAATGTTCCTGATAAAGAAGTGAACTTTTCCAGGTGCTTTGGTGATGAACTGTGAAAGCTGTGCCATGTTTGCAGCTCGAGTTAGTGGCTTGATGGATGGGAAACGACACGTATTGACCCTCTGAACTTGAAAACATCTATTGTAATTTTTTGAGGAAGATATGTACAGTAGAAGCCAACCTGACTTTGGACTAGGTAGAAAGCTGAGTGACAGACTCATCTTTATAAATTAAACCTTTAAATATAGGTTGCCAGATGGACTCAACAAAACAAAGCTGGGGCAAAACCACATGCCTTGTGCATCTTGTTTACAGCCAGCACTTGGGATGGTGGATCTATTTATGGGACCTACCGAAGAAGCACTGAATAGGCTACAGGTCCCCATTGCTCTCATTACATAGTAAGAACAAAGGGGATAATTGATTTAATAGTGATGACAGTGACGTGTTGGATTGTCATAGGCGTTTGTGGGTACAAATTTGTGACACTTAGGAATCTCTTATACCTTTTTGCAAAACTAAACTGCAGTTTCTTGGTACATGGGACTGTTTGGTATTTTCTCTTTATTTTGCAGATGACCTAGAAAGAAAGAAAAGTTTCTATTAGCTTCAGTGGCTGTATGTAACCAAGGTCTTGTTCCAAAATCATGGGTGTTTTTCTATTTCTTTTTCTTTATGCTTTGGTGTGAGAGAAAACAGTGTGTGGTCTGTATTGGAAACTGTGGTCACGGTTGTCATAACTTCACCAGTTCTGTAGTTCGGATATTGCGTAAAATCGTCTCTTGTTCTGTCCTTCAGGTCCCAAACCCCACATTGTGCGTAGAATCCTGTCTGAGCTGTTCCTTTAAAACATCTTGAGATACCTTTTTAACAAAACCGAGGAGGGGAGAAACAAATCTGATCTCTCCAGAAGTTCTGGCAGGCTCTGTTGGGACTCTTTGCTCTAGCACGGAGAAAAGGACAAATCTGATCCTCATGGTTTTGCAAGCCATCTATAAAAGGTGCTCTGCCCTCTGCTTCCCTGTCACTGCTTTCAGATGTGCCCTTAGAAGGTGTGGGTGCTGTATCAACAGACTTATTAATGACAACGTTTTGTTAATGGACATATCAGTTCAATCCTCTTTGCATAGGTAAGATGTAGTCAGCCCCAAGGGCGATGTTCATCCTTGATGATTTACCACCTGCTAATGCAGCTGGTCTGTGCGTCGTCTGCTGAACCTGAGAGTCAGCAGAAGAGCAAAATTTGACTTGTTCTTGAGAAAATGTATTTCTAATAAAGTGGTTTGAAAGGAACAGAAATCCACAGGTGCCTCGGGGTATGATCCACCCTGAAACAAACACCTGTATGTGGTGGGGCATCATGTGTTACTTCAGACTGGGCCGTTATGGGTGATGAGAAATCTGGATTGAAGCCACATGATGACTTTTCCCTTGTGTTACTTGAGGTCAAGGGAATTGTACTGACCTCTAGCTTAATTTGCAAATTCAATTTGCTTTTATGTCCTACACCCATGCTGTAGAAACCACCAGTGCTTTCTACGATTTGTTTTAAAGCTCGTTTCTTTGAGGACTGGCAGATAACAGCCCTTCTCCAGGAAGGCTCAGAAATGCTGGAGCTTCTGGCTCAAGTAGCAAAGTATTGTATAACAAGCAAATGGCAGTTGTGCCCTATTCTTCAGAGGGAGAAATATTTTGCAAAATGTCTTTGAGAGACCTTATTGCTGTTGTGGTTGGTACAGAAAACACCCAGATGGGTGGCAGTTCGCTACTAGGATTTTTGATGTTAAGCAGATAAGCTCAGGACATTAATTGTCATTGAATGCTTAAAGCTGAAGAAGTTTTGTGAGGACCAGCGCTGCTTAATTTTCACCGGCACTGTCCATTTTAATGCTTGCTCTGGGTTCTGAGTCTTACTCTCAGTTTAAGCACAGCTTGCTTTAGCTGGCACTTCAAATAGTTGTTGCTGTCTCAATTCTGAAGACTCTGGTTTACAAAATCCTTTTTTAAAAAAAAAAAAAAAAACAAAACCAAAACCCAAACCCCAGTGCAGGTGTGACCTCAGCGAGCAAGAAGTACATCACTGAGTGTTTCCACGTACTTTCGCATCTGCTGCTGTAGGGTTGGAAGGAACTCTGCGAAAACAACGCTACGCTATAGATAACTCTGTATCCTTGGTGTAAGAGGTGCTTATGGAAAAGCTCTGCTTTTTGTTTCTGCTCCGATGTTTCAGGTGCTCTGCTCCAGCTGCCGGCTCCGTTAGGTTTATAGCAAAGGTCAGCAAAGCAGACCTCTTCCATGGATCCGGTTCTAAAGCGAACGGAGGCAGTACATCTAAGTAGGTGCCCCACAGCTATCCTTCCAGTCGTGTTGCCAAACCCTTTTGTGCTTGTTTAAAAAGGCAGCTCGAGCAACTTAACCGTCTTGCTCTCATCGCATATGCTTATCACATGGACCAGTTCTTGGGGTGTTGCCAGGGTAGGTTTTTTTGGGGGCTAAACCGGCACTTCCTGGTGAGTCTCACCTCTGTTGTGCCTCTACGCACACACACACACACACACACAAAACCCAAACCAAAAGGAATGGCAAAATTCCTGGCAGGCCATGGAGAGCTGTTGTGCTATGTTATCCTGATTCCAAGGGAGCGGGATCCTAGGCTTTAAATGTGTTTCCTTCCCGCTCGGTGTTTTAATAGTTCAAACTTGAGTTTGTGCGAAGCCTCTTTTAGAGAGAACTTTGGGATTTTTGTTGAAGAGACATCCTGGTGTGAAGTGTTTATTGTTTTTTTTATTATTTAACACTTTCTCAATGCAGTGTTATGATGTAGCTCAAGCCAATGCAGGGTATCAGCATCCCCCCTCCGTGACTCTCTGGAGCCCAATTCAGCATCGCTGCTGGGCAAGAAAGGATCCTGCTGAAGGGGAACAAAGAGGATGGGGACTCTGGTTCCAGAACTGGTAACTGATCTTAAAATTAAGCTGATATTCGACAGAATATAACTCTGGATTTACCAGAATGAAAATATTTGTTTTGATGCTTTCTCCTTAAACTCTTTATCTTGTTTAAAATCAAGAACTTGAGGTACTCCTAGATAACTTTTTTTTTCCTAAATAAAAACTGATGCCAAAATTCAGCTGCTGACCTCCTCTGCATCTGTCTGCTTTAACTGCAAACATGCCATGTCCCAAGGGCTTTACAGCCTGAGAAGATGGTTGTTTGTACATTTGGGGGTTTTCTGTCGCTGTGGCTGAGGTGGCTTTGACACGCTTGCACTTTCTAAATGACTGTGTAGGTTTCTTGGAGTAAAAAAGCATTTTAGTAAAGTCTATAGAAACCTAAAACAAGCTTCACAGGAGGCAAAAGGCCACGTATTTAAATAATGCAGGTCTTCAGGAAGTCTAAATGAGTGAAATGTTCCGGCTGCACAAACGCATGAAAATCATTTTACTTTTAACAGACCTGGTACGTTCTTGTAAAACCTGTGATGGGGCACAGCCCCCAAAACATGGTTGAATCTTTGGCTGGGTGTCAGGTCTAGCTCACGTTTAGGGTCACGCTCTCAATTCTGTGGTTTTACAACCACGGTTTCTCTTTCAGAAGCATTTGGGCGCTTCTTGAATCCTCGCAAAGAGGAAACCAACTGTACCCAACGCAACTGGAAAAAGAAATGATTGTATTTTCTCCTTTTGATGTTTCACTGAAAACACACTTGAAATTCCTTGCTTGTTTGAGAAGTTTGATTATTATTCGTACATTAAATACTCTGTTCCTACCAGGTTGTACAATCGCCATGGTAACAAACTTCTCTTGATGGAAGCTGTAGCAATGCAAATATTACATCTAGTGGTTTAGCTTAGAGGCAGATGTATGGCTGTGTAAACTGCTCTTTGCTGTCGCCTTCGATGCTTCTGGATCTGCCTCTGGTTCCCTCCCGTGACTGATTTTAAATGTCAGCGCAGTGAATTCTGTGGCTTCTGGCTTAGTGGCTGGCTGAGAGCACAGGGTTCCTGATCATTTCCTCCTTGTTCATGGCTTGTTGTGAATTCCTTTGGGATGCTCCAGAATCAGAACAGAGGAAACCAGTACAATCGTATCATGGGGACCTTTTTCCCTCTCCAGTTATCCCAGAGAAGCCTGGGGCATTATGCTCCTGTGTTGTGGCTCCATACATGGTCTTTCTTGCTAGTCCTTTCGGGCTGGATGTCTTCCTCAAACTGTGCAGTCAACTCCAGCTAGGATCACTTTAAGGATCATCAGCCCCATCAGGGCTACAAAGATGATTAGGGTTCTAGAACATCTCTCTGCTGAGGAAAGGCTGAGGGACTTGGGTCTTTTTAGTCTGGAGAACAGCAGACCGAGAGGGGATCTCATCAATGCCTCTAAATCCTTCAAGGGTGGGTGGGGCCAGGCTTTTTTCGGTGGTGCCCAGGGACAGGACAAGAGGGAACAGGCACAAACTGGAACATAAGAAGTTCCATGTGAACATGAGGAGGCCCTTGTTTCGTGTGAGGGTGGCAGAGTCCTGGCAGAGGCTGCCCAGAGAGGTGGTGGAGTCTCCTTCTCTGGAGACATTCAGAACCCAGCTGGACACGTTCCTGTGGGACCAGCTTTGGGTGGACCTGCTTTGGCAGGGGATTGGACTGGATGATCTCCAGAGGTCCCTTCCAACCCCTACCATCCTGTGAAGGAGTTTGCTAATTGACAGTTGCTTATCATTGCAGACTAATTGCACTTAAATTCTCTTGGTTTCTCACGTGTCCTGTGAGAAATCTTGTGCTTGTGGAGGCAACGCTATGTTGCCTTATGATCATGCACAGGAACATCAAGTTGTCTTGATAGCAACTCATTCCAACTTCCTTTCATCAAGTCCAGTCTCTTTCATATTTAAAACACTTGTATGTCAGCTTTTTCTCAACCTAATGAATCTCCCAGCCTTTCTTGAGCAGCAGCCCTCGCATGGGTCACAGTTTTAAGTGGTTTCAAGCCATTTCCCTCCAATGTGGGGCTCCTGGGACTGCCCAGCACAGTCATCTCACAAGCAAAGCTCTGCTGTGATGCAAATCGGAAGGTGTCACCTGGGCCTGTGCATCTTCTCATCCCGAATGGAGCTTGGCTAACGATACCTAGTAAAACGAGGGCCTGATGCTTGTACGTGTTATGTTCTTGTCTGTAAATGCAAATTAGTTGCACTGTAATCAGCACCGCAAAACTGGAGTTGGGCTGCGGCGCTCGTTATCTACTGTCAAAATGACACTGATTGTGTTCCCATCTAATCTTACTGTGAAGGAGCTCTCGGTGCCACCGCTGCAATTAAATGTTGATCCATCTGGTGGAAGCTTAAAAAAAACTGTTTTAAACAAGTTTTCTTGCCGTAAAGAAAAAAAAAGGTAGAAAAAGAGATAGCAGATATTTATTTTTTATTTCAAAACAAGATGAAATTTTCAAGGAAACAGCACAGAGTTGGGGAGGGCAGTGAATTAATCCGTTTCCTCAAGGAAAAGGGTAGTGTTATTCAATCCGGCACGGAACGAGATGTACCTTGTTGTCTTTTTGTGGTGGTTCTCTTTGCTTCTGGAGAGGGAAGACCAAGCTTGAAGCCTGGAGGATCCTCTTGGTAGGAAAAATGCTGACTTAGTTTCAAATTGGTTCGTAGCAGGCAACTCGTATGCAAAGTGTCTTCTGGGGAAAGCTGGCTTTTTCTTCCACCTTTTCCTTATTGCTCCAGTTCCTTGGCACAAAATTTAGTGGAGAGTGCCCAGATGTAAATCATCAGAAGCTCTAAGGAAAGCAAGCCAGGCTGGAGGGCTTGCTGGAACACCAGTTCCTTCTCCCAAAAAACCTCTGATCACACTCACAAGGTATCTTTCAGTACTTGTGGCTGTGCCTGGAAAACGCCTTTTGATGGGTTTTCTGGTGACTGGGGTGTTTATCTTGGGGAAGTTTGTTGTCCTTGATGTGAAATGGTGAAGGGTGTGTGCAGAATAACTTAAAAACGCTTGCTCTTGTGTGATTTCTCATCTCGGTTAAAATCTGGTAGAGAAGCAGTGAGTAAGGCTTGTTGGGGATGGTTGGTTGGTTGGTTGTTTTTTGTTGTTTTTTTTTTAAAGAAAGACTGCATTTCTAACAAGAAAATGCTTGTGTGCAGTAAAATAAAAACTCAGCAACCAAGCAGAGGTTGCTGTTGGGTTATTTGTTTGCTATTGCCTCACTTCCAGAGCTTTTTCATCTGCAGTGAGTGAAACCACCTCGTTTGTCGCAGTGAAAAGGAGGGTGAAGGGATGGGACAGCTGGCTGTCTTCAGAGCTCTCCCCGACTGCCCAAGAGTGACTTGCTGTCCTTCCCAATGCCGTAAGATTTAAGTGAGTTTTTTGTCTCTCCAAGCTGTGGGATTGAGATTTGCCCCAGTGGTGTCTTCCCCTTCTTGGAAGTGGTGCAGACCATGGAACTGTGGATACCGGCACCAGAAATTGTGCGACACAACGTCCTTGGCAAATAGCAAACCTATTTCTGGTGCTGGAAAACCCCTTTGCTTGAAGCTGAAAAGTGCAAGCAGTGCCCTGTGGCAACCAGAATAACTGGCTTGGGGGAAAAACCAATGGATTTTAATAATCTGAATGAGTTTAGCCTGGAGTTCTCGAGAAGTTTGCAACACAGGGTGACTAAAAAGTGCTGTCTCTTGCTGCTAGAAGAAACCACAAGGGATTTTTACTTTTTTTCTTTATAACCTTTTTAGCTTCTGACTAAGTGTCCTTTCTTCTGGTGAGCTGCAGGGTCAGACGGAGAAAGTTAAATGTGAAGAAAAGTTAAATGTGGGTAAAAGGAAAGGACGTTTACTTGGGGGGGGAACACGAATGCTTCAAGCATCAAGGTTCTGGTGCCGGCTGCGGTTTCACGTGTGCAACTGGCACCTCGAGTAACTTGTATCGGGTAAAGGCAGGGAGTTTAGAGGAGGCAAAGCAGCCTACAAGGGCTTGGAGAGAGGGAAGGAGGTGACTGAGCCCTTTTGCTGCCCACGTGGCAGCGTAACCGGTAACGCTGTGAAATCATAGGGCTCCTTACAGATAACAGCGGGTTGTGTGAGCGCTTCTTTGAGCAGGACTCATTCGCCTTGGTAAGAAAATAAAGGTGAATAACCATCAGTCCCAATATTAGAGGCTGGTTTTGTTGCAAAAGTCTTCTTGCAAAGACTTCAGAAGAATTTCACACCTCTGGTGCCTCCAACGAGCAGAGCGAGTGGTGCTTTCCGTACCACAAGCAGCTGGAGCAGCAGCTGCGCTACTATCGCGGTTCTGGGCTCCACGGTTCAAGAAGGAGAGGGAACTGCTGGAGAGGGCACAGCAAAGGGCTACAAAGATGATGAGGGGACTAGAACGTCTCTCTGCTGAGGAAAGGCTGAGGGACTTGGGTGTTTTTAGTCTGGAGAAGACTGAGGGGGGGATCTGATCAACACATGTAAATCCTTCAAGGGTGGGTGTCAGGAGGATGGGGCCAGGCTTTTTTCGGTGGTGCACAGTGACAGGATAAGAGGGAATGGGCACAAACTGGAACACTGGAGGTTCCATCTCAACATGAGGAAGAACGTGTTTGGTTTGAGGGTGGCAGAGCCCTGGCAGAGGCTGCCCAGAGAGGTGGTGGAGTCTCCTTCTCTGGAGACATTCAAAACCCACCTGAACATTTTCTGTCCAGCCTGTTCTGGATGCTTCTACTTTGGCAGGGCAGTTGGACTAGATGATCTCCAGAGGTTCCTTCCAACCCTGACCATGCTGTGATTCTCTGGGTGGTGTAGCAGCACTCATTGCCTGCAAAATTCCTCATGAAGGAGAAAAACCAACTGTATTAATCTTATTTTTAAAACACTCCTTGTGATGAAAAATGTGGATAGTGAGTTATTTCCTCAAAGGTTCTCAACTGCTTAGGTAGCAGAGCTGGATGATTTCTTTTTTTTCTCTTTTTAAAATATACACAGATGTGGTCTTACCATTCAGAATGTTTTCTCTGGTGAGGTCTGTCCCCTGGAAGGAAAGCTGTAGACCATGGAATCATATAATAGAGTTGGAAGGGACCTTAAAGGTCATTGAGTTCCAACCCCCTGCCCTGGGCAGAGACACCTCCCACCAGACCAGATTGCTCAAAGCCCCGTCCAGCCTGGTCTTGAACACCTCCAGGGATGGGACCAATCTCCATGAGTAGGAGAAGACACAACAGAGATCCTTAGAAGGCAAGAACTTGCTTTCTGGTAATGACCATCAACCTCACTGCAACTTGTGTTGAGATGCACGTCGATAAACATACAACTTTATTTTTTTTCCTGGGGCACTCCAGCTTTCTGCCTTGTCTACCACAGGGCGCTCACGGCTGCTCATGTCACTAGGCTTGTAAAAATATTTTCAGTGAAATATTTTTAGCTGGAAAACCCATTTGCCCAAACTTGTAACTTATGTTAAAGAAACTTAATGAGGGGATTTTTTTTTTTTTAGAAGGCTAAATGTTTTCCAGGAAAAAAAGTCATTCAGCCCTGCAGACAGACCAGCCATCTGTTGGCCGTGATGTTCAGCTGGGATTTTGGGAGATCAGGGTGGGAGCTTGAATCCTAACAAATTTTTTTTTGATTTTTTATTTTTTTAATTATTGCAGGGGAGATCCAGCCCTACGGTGGTGGGTGGCCCCGCATGAGGATGAGGGAATGGGAACTCGACCCTGGAATGGGCAAATCCACAGTGGCCAGTCTATTTCTGGCTGATGGCTGGGCAGTCTCTCGCTGTCCGGATTTGAAAGGTTTTGTGTGGGTTGGTGTTTTTTTTTTTGGTCCCCATGCAGAATAGGCAAAACGCTTTAAATCACTTTTCATTCTGACCGAAGAAACAATTTCCTACGAGCTCAACCCTGAACAATAGAGCCTTGATCTTGATAGGGGGGCTCTGGATGTTACTGTAATGCTAATATGTGGCGCGGTTGGCCTTTGCGCTTCTGGCACATTTCAAGCACTATATAGGGAGTCTGTAATCAGCTGCAGAAAAATTCCCTTCTGTCTCTCTCCTAGCAACCCCTTCTGAACCGATATTTGAAAATAAGCTTGCTTTTCCATATCATCATCTAAATATTTTCGACACTTACTGTCATTAAAATTCTCCTAATAGCCTTGGGACTAAGGTAATTTATCTTCAGGTCCTCAGGACTCCCTTCTGGTTTCTGTGGTCTTAAGGCAAAGCTTTTGAACTTCTTACTCGTTAGAAACCTGACTTGTATCGTGATTTTTCTCTTGACTTTTACACTGGCTCTATTTGACACAAAGTCAAATTAGTAGACTGAGATGATAAAGAGATAAAAGCAGGAAGGCCATGAGTCACCTAGACAGTGGTAGGAGCAAGCTGAGAGCTTTGAAAGGGATTTGGTTGTATTTTTGTTAAGCATTTTTACCGCGTGTGATGTGTTCCAGGCTGGTTTTGTAGCTCTGTAATCTTGACCTGATCTACACACGGTGTAGCCGTGCTGTGGAAACAAGGCAGACTGCTCGTACCAGTACAAACCACTGGGTTGCCACTAAAATCAAGAACCTTGAAGTCTTTATCCATTACCTGCTCGTTCCCCTTCTGCAAAACTGAATAGTGAAGAGCGCGGTGACGGAGAGCGTGGGGATAGAGGAGTTCATCTGGACAGAGTGGAATAAAACAAGGTGAGGGGTTTGTGGTCTTCCCCGTAAATGCTGACTGTGTCTTTGAAGTCCTGACCACTTTCTGCACAGATTTACATCAGTAGCCAATGAAGGAGGTGGATGGGAATCCTGGACCTGAACGTAGATATCCTAGGAGAAGAGTGGGGGGGGGGCTGCTGTGAACAGTCTGCTCACCTTCACTGTGGAAATCTTGCTCCAGGTTCTCAATGTTCTTTTCCTGGGGCTTCCTGAAGCTGTACATTGGTTTCTGAAGACCTGGGGCATTTCTCCTTCCTGGGAGCTACTGGAGCTTTCTGCAGATCTGGCACGAGGTCCTGTCTAGCTCTGAAGGCAGGAAGAGGGGGCTTGTTGTGCCTAAGGCACAACTGGGTTCCTTAAGTCTTGTAGGTCTCCAAACTGGCAACTCTTTCTTGAATCTGAAACAGCTGATTAATTGCTGGTGTGTTTGGAATGGGATTCATTTGGGATTTGGTTGTAAGACTTTTTGCCTTATGGAAAAAATCTGACTGAGCTGAGAAAATAGTTGGGTCAGAGCCTGCGTTCTTTACTCGGTGAAACATTGCCCTCAGCTGTGGTGGAGCTTTTTCCGGGAACGTGGTCCAGAAGGACCATCCTCCAAATGTTTCAGGTCCCTTGTGCTGATAGAGGGTTCCCTGACATGGCTTTGGGGGATGGAGAAGCCTTGAGGAGTCTCTTCCTGGAGTCTCAGCTTGTGCAATAATTGTTTCCCTTTCTGAAGACTTGCTGGAGATGGAAAGAGCTCATGGGGTATAAATGTTCTCTTTTTTTTTTCTTTTTGTAGTTGCTCCCAGTGGTGCTCTCAGTCATTTTCTTAGTGGGATTTCAAGGTTTCAAATTCCTGGGCGTTCCTACCTTTAGAGAAAACTTGGTGGAGAGGGGAAGATGGTTCACCCCACTTGTGTTAGAAAATTGGGGCTCACGTGGAATTCACTTTATGCCTAGGAAAGAGGGCTTTCCCCAGCTCCCTCAGTTCTGCTAATGCTTTTCCAGAGATTTCCCCTGTGTTGATACGAGGGCTTTATTGCTGAAATCCACTTTGTGTTCAGTCTGTCCCCAAACTCTTGTATCGTGTTAATAAATGATGCAGTTGTTCCCAAATGCAGCATCCACATCCAGATACACATCCTTTTCGTGAACCATACTCACTTGCTGGGGTTTTTTGTAGGAATTGTAGGCCCTTGCCACAACAGGGAGAATAAGCAAATATGGCACCACACTGCTTACTAGTTGGGTGTTTGTTTTTTTTTGAATTTGGGAACGCTAGGACTGAATCTGAGTGCAGAAAGCTCTGCTTTAATTTATGGTTGGCATTAACTCGCGGAGCCGAAGAGCATATAAGCTGCAGCTGCTCAGGAGCTCGCTCCGAGATCTGGCTGGGAGAGCTGTTTTTTATTAAGTGGTACTTGATTTAGCCCTAAGTAAAACCATTTGTATTTAACCTGATCCGCGAAGCTGCTGTAAGTGTTAACATACTTCAGTATTAAACGTTTCACTCTGGGGCGTCATCATACACGGCGGGTTGGTGTAAGAGCCCCGTTTCTGAACCTGGAATAGTTATCCCTTAGATGAGCGTGGAACTTAAACTCAGTCGAGCCTATATTTAAAACTTATTGTCACTTATTGACGTGAAAAGATCTGGTGACAAGTGTCTGAAACAAGCCATGATACTTTGGTGCAGAGCTTCTCTTGGGAAACCTGTGGGGGTGTAGCTTATCCTAGAGATGCCCCCTTGGCTTTTGGCAGAGGAATCGCTTGCGCTTGGGGCAGTCAAGCATCGATCTGCCCTTTGTGAGCTGCTCTTGGGTGGCTGCCAGGTGCAGCGAGCCACTTGCCATTTAACTGTAGGGCAAAGCAGCTTCTGCTGAACCAAGAAAACTCCGGAGCCAAAACAAACTGCTATAAACTTTTCTCCCTCCCCATGAGAACGAGGGGAAGAAGGTTATTGCATCCAAACTCTTTTGGAGCTGGCACTGTGGGAAAACTCTATCCAATCCGGGAGTCATTGTATTTGAGGAACTGTAATAAATCCTGACGGACCCCACAGATGGGGTGTCGGGATTGAACTGGTGCTTCTGGAGACGGGAGCCTCTTCTCTTAAAGTAGTTTGTGATTTACCTTAAGCGGACCTCATGGGTTGTGATGTGAGATTGGGGATAGGTCTGAGCTGAGATTTATTTATTCCTGGTGGTAGGTCCCAGGAAGTTACATTCCTGGTGGGCTGGGAATATTTAAGTGAGCGTGTATGTGTGTGCCCAGGCACACGAGTGCCTGTTTGCCCAGTGCCCTGAGGGTCCAAGGGGGGGGGTCTGCGTAATTGCTGCAGAGCCGAGAGCTTCCCAGGCAAGTTTTGTGCCTTGAAAGCAGAAAACCTTCTGCATCAGAGTGAAAAATGTTGGTTGTAAAAGAGAAACTGGCTTCAGTTCCTCTCAGCGTTTCTGCCAAGCTTGCTGCTGTGATGTTAAGGATCTTTTATTAGATATTCTGTGCCGCTGCCCCCTTCTCTCAAATGGGGACGGCCTCTGTGGTGCAGAGCTGGAGCAGGCTGAAGTTCAGGTGGGAATAAAGCTTTGATTTTTCTCCTGCTCTTTTTTTTTTTCCTGATGCTTCCCTCGTAATTCGTATTAAGATTATTGATTAAAGGTAATTGCTGTAGGATATTATTCACAATCCATTAACCCTGATTTATAGCCGAATTCTTCAGCAAGCTTGGGTGCTGAAACATCACCATTAATTGTCTTAACTGAGCCTTACTTGAAATGAAGATTTCTTGCCTTTCTCTTTGGATTCCCTTCTTCCCAAAGCGCTCGGGCTTTGATTCTTCCTTTTGAATGATGAGAAATATAGTTGTTCTTTTTGCGCTGTAACGGTGCCTCATAATCTCGCCCTTCTGCCATCTCTCTGAAGACGCGGAGTTTTTTGGTCTTGCAAGTCAAATTAACATGAGATTGCCGTAATTTGCATCGGAGCTGTGGGAGGCCATCTGACAGCGCCGAAGGCAGCCAAGGAGAATTGAATTCATCAGCTCTCGCGTTTGTCGGAGCAGGGACTGGGGCGAGTTCTGCTCCTCTAATCCGGGCAGGGGAATAAACATTTAATGTGAGCAGTTGGCAAGGGCCAACTCTCTGCTTTGTGGCTCGTCTCCCGAGCGCTGGAAAGACACAGAGAGAGAGAGAGAGAGAGAGAGAGATCTCTCCAAGTCCTGGCTTCACCTCCGAGCTTTGCCCTTGGGGTTCATGTCTGTGTGCGCTGAGGCTTTGGAGCTCTTGCTCTTTCTGGATTTTAACTCCCCTCCACCGCCTGAATATGTTTCCAAATACGCTGGTGACAGGGACACGGCGTTTTCTTAAAAGAAGTCGATGGAAAACACTAAGCAGCTCCGAGGGGAAGGGAGGCATCATCTCAACATTGCTCAACGCAGGGGGAGGGATTCTCCAGCGTGTAGAATTGGCTCTTACGAACGTCATTGTGGTGGTGTGGTCACTTAGATGTGTCAAGGCACTTAAATGGCAGGATGTAAATTTTTTTTTAATATTTGGTTTTAAACTATTTGGTTTGACAGGCTTTTAGTGAATTACCCATATCTGAGTTAAATGGGGTTTGTTTTCTGGACTAAATGTTTTCCTTTACTTGATGTATCAGTATTGAGAGCAAACACGAAGTCACAATCTTAGGAGGACTCAATGAATTTGTTGTGAAGTTTTATGGACCACAAGGAAGTAAGTATATGACCCAACCCTTCTGTAAAAAAAAAAAAACCAAACCGATGGCTCATGGTGGGGAACGGTGAAATGACACATTCTTCTGGAGTGGAAAAAGAGATGAGCAAATCTAAGTGGGGGTGAGAAATCAAAGGGGTGGCAGTGTTTGAAGGCTGCTCTCTCTCAAGGGCGGGGAGAAATAGCACTGTGAGCATTAACGCAGATGAACCACCTCCCTCAGAGCTGGGTGCTGCCCTCGGACAGCTCAGCCCTCTGCTATGGCCTTCAGCTCCACTCTTGTTGATCCGTAGCTTTTTCCAGGCCTGGGTCATAAGTTGTTGCATCAGTCATCTGAATTTTTGCCGAGTTTGTAATTAAGATGGCTTTTCTAGTGGCTAGATCACGAGTCAGGTCTCCAGCCTGCCTTAATTTAGTAACATCTCTAAAGGTAAGTAGATTATTCTGAAGTCTCTGTTTTTAATAAGGCTTTTGTGTCTTTGTGCTAAGATCTTCCGCAGTATCAGTTAAAATCATGTATTTCTTGTCAGGCAGCACAGGAAAAAGCCTTTTACCGTAGGAGGTTTGATATGAAATCTTACCCCCTGATGGAGCTAAGTATTATTCCAAAGATGTGTTTTGCTTAATGCTGTAGTTCTATTTATTCTCGCCTGAGTTATGAAGTGTCTAATACCTGCGTTTCTTTCATTGCAGCACCGTATGAAGGTGGAGTATGGAAAGTTAGAGTCGACCTTCCTGATAAATACCCTTTCAAATCCCCGTCTATAGGTAACCAGTAACCACTTTTCAGTCAAAATCCTTTTACTGCTTGTACAGGAGAGGTGTTTGCTTGCAGCATTCTTGCAGGTGAAGTTGCTCCAACCCTCAGTGCAATCAAAAGGTCTTTACTTCAATTTTGCAGAATGCTTTTCTCATAGATGTCCAGATATCATGTGCCAAGCAGAGAGAGGAAGCTCTAGTGTTTTGGCTGAAGGGTTAGGAGCTGGAAGTGTGATTTGGTCACATGTTTGTGTGTTGATGAACTGAATCCCTCTACCATGTGCTTTTTTTGAATAACATAGCCATTTGTGGGTAAGGTGCAGGATACCACAGTGAGTGCAGGAACCTGTTTATATCAAATGACTCATGTATTACGGAGAGCAAAGACCATAGTGCATGTTTGTAATCTTGGGGTGAACCTAGATTTTGGGACCCCGTGTCCCAAAAGTGGATGGAAGTGAAGGCAGGAGCTGAAACCTGTGTCCTCATGGAAGAGGTGATGCTTATGTGGACGAACACAAAAGCAAGGACCTATCACCAGAAAAATTGCAGCTGGCTAAACTGGTCAGGCTTGTTAGACCTTTGAGAGCAAATTGGAAGTTTAGTAAGGAAATGTTCTTTAGACTGTATCCATCTTTTCTTTGTCCTTGGGTAACGGCGATCTAACTCAGGTGTCTTCTGGTCCCTGACTTTATTCCAGTCACTTAAGCTATAAATAAAATAGCCAATACTCCTTGAAAAACTGGAGCAGATGCATGAAGTTCCAACATCTCTCTTCTGGCTTATGAAATAAGTGCTGGGAACTCGGTGACGCAGCGCTTCTCTGTCAGAAGGGTGTGCTTTTGTGGCTCAAGCCACCGGAGGACTCTACAGAATGGAGAAAACAGCTTGAGGAGAACTAATGTGGAAACTTGACTGTATGGGTTGGACGAGATGAGTCCCTTCCAATATCAACATCCTGATTTGGAGTTGATAAGTATTGGTTGCTTTCTTAAAATAGACTCTTACGCTAAGAGTGCCTTCTATTTAGGATCTCTCTCTCTCTGGTGTGAGAAATGATGTGTCTCTTTCCAAATGTGAACTGTGCCTTTCGGGAAAGGTTATTATGCTGTACTTTTACCTTTTTTTTTTTTTTTCTTTTTTTTTCCTGTTGAAACCCTGACTGAGCCACAGAAATGGGCACGCAGCTGAGTAACAGTGCAGTATTGTTGCAGCTACGCGAACCCTCTTCTTCTTCTTGAGTCAGCTCTGAAACTTGCTGTAAACCTCTTTGATTGCAGGCTGTTTACGAGACACACATTATGTTATTTGGTGCCAGTCATTTTTTCCCCTCCCAACTTCTCAAGCGCCACAAACCGATGCAGATCGGGATACTGTCACGTTGGCAAGCTTTAATGTGGGCTGGCTACAGACAACTCTCAGAAAGCACTTAAACCCCAGTTTCCTGGTTGCTAATTGCTTTGGTGCTGGTCTACTCGAAATTCCTTTTCTCTCTCCTTCTTCCAGTTTGTCAGAAATCAAGGTTTCTTGCTTAAAGCAAAAATGAACTTTCTTTCCAGTAGCCAATGCAGGTAAACGGTGGCCAGGCTCTTGTGTATTTGTAGTGCGGTTGATTTGGGCTCCGGTTAGTTGCATGGAAGGTGGTTTGGTGGTTTTTGGTGGTTTGGCTTGGAGGCTATCTAGCACTGGTTGGGGTAAGCAGGAATAAAAGGCAGCCTGGGATCAGAGTTGGCCCCGATACGTTTTCAGAACTGGCACCACAAGGTTGGCCTTTCTCCTTGTGAGCTTGGAGAAGAGTGGTGGGTAGGTGAGGAGGAGGTTATTTTCTGCTCAAATTGCTCTGTCCCTTCTAATGTTGCTTTTGCTGTCTACCTTTTAGTATATAACAGCAGCTTTCCTGCTGTCAGCTTGCTTATACCCACTGTGTGGCAGCTGTCTTACTACTGGACTCATTGCACCTTCTAGCATGTGTGGTCCTACAAGTCTCTGTTTGAGCAACTGAAAAACTCATCTTCCCTCCCTGAGCTCCCCAAAAGGCTAACTCTGGAGCCTGTCTTGCTGTCTCTTGGATGAGGGCTGCTGGAAGCTGAATATGAACCAGCAGTGTGCTGAGGTGGCCCAAAAATCCAACAGCATCCTGGCCTGTGATGAGTAAGACTAGGGCAGTGACTGTTCCCCTGGTAGTGGGCACTGGTGAGGTCCCACCTTGAGTGCTGTGTCCAGTTTTGGGCCCCTTACCACATACAAGACATTGAGGGGCTGGAGGATGTTCAAAGAAGGGCAACGGAGCTGGTGAGCGGTCTGGAGCACAAGTCTAGTGAGGAGTGGCTGAGGTTGCTGGGGATGTTCAGCCTGGAGAAAAGAAAGCTGAGGGGAGACCTTCTCACTCTCTCCAACTCCCTGAAAGGAGGGTGTAGCCAGGGGGGATCAGTCTCTTCTCCCAAGGAACAGGCAATGGGACAAGAGGAAATGGCCTCCAGATGTACCGAGGAGGTTTAGGATGGATATTTTGGAAAAATGTTTACACTGAAAGGGTTGTCAAGCCTTGGAATGGGCTGCTCAGGGCAGTGGTGGAGTCCCCATCCCTGGAGGGATTTAAAAGCTGAGCAGACGTAGGGCTTAGCGATACGTTTTAGCGATGGTTTTTGTCAGTGTTTTGATGGTTGGACTCCATGATCTGAAAGGTCCCTTTCAACCCAGGCAATTCTATGACTCTTTGATTCTTAGCACAGGTGACCTACCAGGTGAAGCTGAGGTTTCGAGTTGAATAAGGAGTCAATGGGAGGCGAGAGCTGGTTTAGCAAAGCAGGGTTCAGCACAGCTGCAGGGAGGAAAGAGCTGGGGAATGGACGTGCCAAGAGGAGCTCTAGGACCCGGGGACCTCCCGACCCAGCCGCAGGAAGAGGTTTGTTTTTCTTCATCTGGTTCCCATTTCTGCTGCCCCAGCCCAGCTTTATCTGGACAGCCAGGGACTGAGTGACGTCTCGGTCCCTTCCTCTGGGCCAGCCCGATCTCCTCATCACTGCTCTTAGAGGCAGACTCTGTGCCGTGTCTGATACCAGTGGTTTTGGCATTACAGATAGCTCTAGAGCAAGCCTTTGTCCCAGCTGAACCAGCAGCTTTCACGAGCTTGTAAATGAGACAAGATCTATTCTCTCTTGGCCACATCCCCAGCAGCGTGGCCAGCAGGATGAGGGGGGGTGGATTCTGCCCCTCTGCTCTGGAGAGACCCTGTCCCAGGGCTGCCTCCAGCTCTGGGGCATCAGCACAGGAGAGACATGGAGCTGTTGGAGCGGGGCCAGAGGAGGCCCTGGAGATGCTGGGAGGGCTAGAGCTCCTCTGCTGGGAGGACAGGCTGAGAGAGTTGGGGGGGTTCAGCCTGGAGAGGAGAAGGCTCCAGGAAGTCCTTAGACCCCTTTCAAGGGGCTCCAGGAAAGCTGGGGAGGGACTCTTGTTGAGGGAGGGGAGCCATAGGACGAGGGGGAGGGTTTTTAACCCAAAAGAGGGGAGATTGAGATGAGATGTGGGGAAGAACTTGTTTGGTGTGAGGGTGGTGAGAGGTTGCCCAGGTTGCCCAGAGAAGCTGTGGCTGCCCCATCCCTGGAGGGGTTCAAGGCCAGGTTGGAGGGGGCTTGGAGCACCCTGATCTAGTGGAAGATGTTCCTGCTCATGGCAGGGGATTAGACTAGATGATCTTTGAAGTCTCCTTCCGACCCAAGCTATTTTGTTATTCTCTCCCAGGCCTTCCTGTTCCAGTGAGCACGGGTGTGCTAACCCAGGAGTCCTCAGCCAGTTTGAGCTCTGGATATCACAGGGGTAGGAATTAGTAGGGAAGAAATTTGCCATGGCAATCTCTGATCTGTAAAGAGGTGGAAGTGAAGGATTTCAGAGATGGTGGAGCCCATAAATGGACAGAAGGTCATCTAGAGCACACATATACCTTGTTTGCAGCCCTTCTGTTCTCAGCACTGCATTGCTCCCACTGCGGTGATGACATGCAGAGTTCAAATTGTCTGTGTAAGTCACTGCCTTGTATAAAGTATAGAATCCAACAGTTTCTTTTCCTTTAATAAATTACACTTTTATGCTGAAGCTTAAAGCCAAAATGCTGTCCTTGCAGTTTTCCTTGTTCTTCTCGTACTGTAGGCGAAAATTTTCTTTCCATCTTAGTAAATCTTAATGCAGTCTTGAACATGGCATGGGCTTTTTGCAGCAAATAACATGATGGCTCGAAGCATATCAATGCGTTCTAGAAAGCTGCTGCTGAAAAATGACTGCTAATAGTTGCTTTCTAATCTGTTCAAATTGCTTTTATCCCAGCATGGCTCTGCGTATAAGGTACATGAAAACTTGGTATTCTCTTCTAAAGTGCTACTGAGAAACCTGAACAGAAAAGGCTTTTAAAGTGGGTTCCAAATTTGTCATATGGAAAGGTGCAGACTTTTTATTAAACCCTAAAAGAGCAATGGTCCCCTTTGCCTTTAGGGTCTCTCGCAGAAGCCTTTGTTTTGGGTGGTTGCTCTTCTCCTGCCAAATACTTGCTCATTTGTCTCATCCACAGCTCCCTTCTCAAATACACCTGGCATTTATTTCCTGCCCTTCTCAGGTTGGTAATTATTGCTGTAGTCTATTAAATGATGCTGCCCAGGGGACAGTGCTCTCCTGACAGTGCAGGCAATGCCTCTGCTTAAAGACCTAGGCTGGGATCTGCGTGAAAAGAGCAGTTCTTGGGAGAGCTTCCAGTGTTCCATCGTGGCCTGCAGTACCTTTCTGGTATTTCTGGCACCAGAAATGCATGGTCTTTGCTGTGTTATCGGGCAGATCCCATCACAGAACGATATAGGGTTGGAAGGGACCTCTGGAGATCATCTAGTCCAACCCCCTACCAGAGCAGGTCCACCTAGAGCAGGTTGGTTGCACAGGAACATCTCCAGAGAAGGAGACTCCACCACCTCCCTGGCCAGCCTCTTCCAGGACTCTGCCACCCTCACAGGAAAGAAGTTCCTCCTCATGTTGAGATGCAACTTCCCCTGTTCCAGTTTGTTCCCGTTACCTCTTGTCCTCTCACTGAGCATGACTGAAAAAAGCCTGGCCCCATCCTCCTGACACCCACCCTTTAAGTATTTATAGGCCCCACCTGTAGGCCCCACCTATGGGCACCTATGAGATGCCCCCACCTCTCAGCCTTCTCTTCTCCAGACTAAAAAGACCCAACTCCTTCAGCCTTTCCTCATCAGAGAGATGCTCCAGACCCCTCATCATCTTGGTAGTCCTCTGCTCAACTCTCTCCAGCGGTTCCCTGTCTTTCTGGAACCGGGGAGCCCAGAACTGGACCCAGTGCTCCAGATGGGGCCTCACCAGGGCAGAGCAGAGGGGCAGGATGATGTCCCTCCACCTGCTGGCCACACTCTACTTGATGCCCCCCAGGATGCCATTGGTCTTCTTGGCCACCAGGGCCCATTGCTGGCTCATGGTCATCCTGTTGTCCACCAGGACTCCCAGGTCTTTCTCCTCAGAGCTGCTCTCCAGCAGGTCAGTCCCCAACCTGGCCTGGTGCAGGGGGTTATTTCTCCCCAGGTGCAGCACCCTACACTTGCCCTTGTTGGATTCCATCCCATATTGGTGCGGGATGAGCAAGAACTATATAATGTACAATAAAAATGGCAATGCACATCCTAGAAGAACACGAATCTAACCAGAGACAAGGCCCTCGTGTCGGCTCTAGCCTTGAGTGCTCCCATTGGGATGAGCTAACTCCGCTCGTGATCCCTAAACACCCAAATCTTCAGAGTTGAAACAAACCTCCTGAATTCTTGAGCAGTTTGTTAGAACAAAACCAACTCCTCAAAAACACCCAGTTGCTTTCTCAAGCCGGTGAACGCTGCTGCTCGTTATGCTTTTGTCAATTAATGTAAATATCCCCGTGTGCTTATGAGGACCCCAAGTACTCCCCTGCTAGATGTTTGCTTCCATTTTTGCTTTCTCCTAGACAATATGTTTTGAGCTGTTTATGGTTTCAGTAACTCTGCTGGCACCGCTTCGCTACTTTTCCCTTCCCTCTGGGATTTAATATCTTCAGGGGAACTTTCTGCCTGGTCTGTTCCTGCTTTTTTCAAAGGGGAGCTGTGAAGGACTCGAAGTACTGTTTTGAGCTCCCAAGTCATGAGAACACTTTGTGTAAATTTTGTATGTTTTTAATCAGCCCGTACGCTTGCCAAGAGCTGGAGATTCATGGTCTTTGGTGCCGTAAACAGGGGAGGAAGCGCAGAGTGTGAGCCCTGCTTAGATGATAAGAGCCAGAGAAACACGTGAATCTGGGAGCCTGAGCTCTTACCTGAAAGCACCGTGGCATTTATTTTATTGCTAAAATCTGCAGAAATATTAGGCCGGCACTGACTCACTCTGGTTTCTTAATAATCAAATGTCACAGCTGCAGAGTTTGCATACAGTATGCTCAGAGCCTCGATTTCTCAAATAACTTCTGTATATTTATACACAGTTCTCGTTTTTCCTCTCATCCCTGGCCCCGGTTATCTGCAGATATCTTATATTTCTATTTCACCTTTCTCCTGAGTGTTTTGCAAAACAAAATGCCTAGTACGTACACAAAACATATGGAAGAGTGTGTGTGTATGTATGTATATAATGAGACATTGTGGCAGCCAGTACAGGAATGAAGCAGCGTTGTTTAGCTCCAGCCAGGATTTAACAGATCTCTCCTGGCCGTTGCTTAATTTTTCTTTTTTAACCGCAGCTGCTATTTTTACTTTCAGCTCCTCTCTGGATTGCCTTACGTTTTGCTGCTTAGAATTTCATGAGCCACTTATCACCTGTGACCATTCTGAGCTGGCTCTTCCCCTCTGTGTGTTGATCCTTCTTCTGACCTATAAGCGACGTGAAAATGCTTGTTCTTTCAAATACGCTTAGCTTTTGTCTGAAGGGAAAGACGAGACACCTAAAGGTAATTTGTATCCCTGTCTCTGCTCCGGTCTGACGCACGACTCTGCACCCTCTGCAGATTTCCCCGCTACAGTCGGAGCATGGGAACGGGCTTGACAAAATGGGGTAGGTGTTTTCAGCCTGACTTGGCACGGATTCACTGCCTTCTGTGCCAGTCTCTGAAGCCTGGTGGGCATCAGGTGATGGTGCACCTTAGCGATGAGATGAACTGATACTGGGCAGTTGCTTTGTGCTAGTTCTGTGGGTTTTTTTTTTCCAGAGATTGCTGCTCTTAGCACCAGTTTTTAAAGCTTGTGGATTCTTTTCTGCTTCCAAGAAGGACCCCTCGGCGATTCACGCCGAGCAGGAGGTCCAGAGTTGATAGCTCCACTATTTTCCATCAGCCGTGTTTTTCTGTCCCCATCTTTGCCTCGTGAAGCTGCCGCGGAATTATTTATGGTATTGTTTTGAAAAGCTACTAGGATTTGAGTATGGTAATATAAACTGTTCTACTTCTGCTGGTAGCGAGCTGACGTTACGCGGCACCACACGCCACCACCTGCAGCGAATGCCTCCACGGTGAGCGCAGAGTCTTAGATTGGATGTGGTTGTTAGTGCCCTGAATGGGCTTCTAACCTCCAAAATTCATTAAAAAAAGCAAAGTCCTCACCTTTGCCAGTGAGAGCTTACTGACCCGAGAGCTCTGGGCAAGGTACGCGCCTCTGAGGTGGGCTGAGCCTGTGCCCTTCAAACGGGGAAGAGCCACAAGCTAAACCAGTTGTCCCAGTCTGCTGAGAGGAATGGGTACGAAGCTGAGGACTGGGGCAGAGGTCTTGGTCTCCTGCCCTCTCCCCCATCTCCTACCACAGTTTCTCAACCAACACCGGGGTTGTGATCGTGATCAACGATCTCCACCAACACGGGGCGGGCTCGTGATCAGTTACACAAGAAGGTAGTGCCTGAAATGAGTGCAATGTGTTTTTAAAAATCAAAAAAAAAAACCCAACCCAGAACCAAAAACATGTTCCCTTGCAGGCTTTTGGGTGTTTGAGGTGTGTGGGGGGAAGTAATAAACATTGTTTAGACTAGTCTTATCTGCCTGTTTGGCAACACTGCAGGAGTACTTGGGAGATCTTTTTCCATTAGGTGGGTTGTCCAGTGGTTAAAAAAAGCAGAGGAAAAAAAATACTGCTCTTGACCGCTCTGTGCTGTATGTAAGCTCTAATGTGCTGATCTCTGAGCTCGTGGTTCTGCCCCAAGCCTTGGGTGGTCGTGGTCACCCAAACCCACCACCACGTTGATTTGGTGTGGGGTTTAAAACTCCCTGCATCCCGCTTCAGAGAGACCGTAACCACCTTCCCACCTCCCCAGCCAGGCAGCCTGAACCGTCTCCTCGTTGGGCCTTAATCTCTCATTAAAAATAAAAACTTTGAGGTTTGTCAGTCTCGCTGCACTGGAAGGAGTGGTCACATCCACTTGTCCCGTTCGGCTGTTTGTTTGGCACCGCAGCGGAATCTGCTGTCACAGTTGTTCGGGTAGAGAAGTGTCCAGCTGGCCTTATTTTACGAGCAAAGAGAGCCGACACGTGGGCAAGTGGTGGCGAGTTTGGGATGGGGAAACGGATATAAACCAGCTCCACTCTGGCACATTCCCCAGAGCTGGTGGGAAGTCCTCTTACAGTTATCTCTGGGGTGGGTTGGCCGGGCAGCTGAGAGCAAGAAGACACGAAGGTGGGAGTCTGGGATGCGCTGTGTTTGCTGGCACCTTGCTTTGTCTCCTTCCCGTGTGTTTCCCCGGGGCCAGCAGCACTTACATCGCTTTGAAGAGCCGTGCTGCGGGGGGAAAAAAAAAAATATCTCTTTTGGGGACCTCTCACCTAAACCTCCCAGCTAAGCTGCCTGTACTTTGAGCTCAGATAAACAACGGACCATTTTTTGAAGCACCGCTCGTTGGATTGCAGCCGGTTCCTGACTTGGAGGAGAAGCACCAAGGGGTACAGAAAGCTTTCTGCTGCTGTGGGCCAGCGTTGTGCAGCTGGAGATGTAGAAAGACCAAGGAGGCAGTCTCCGGCCCAGGTTTCTGATCCCTCTTATCTCCAGCTTTTGAGTCCATTCTTTCTGAATGGTAGATGAGAGCTTTACCGAGGTAGGAGGAACCTTTCTAGATCACAGTCCAAGCCCTATAGACAGAATGATAGGGGAGTAATCGATATGGAACAACCTCTTGCAGGAGCTTTCTACCTGATGGTTCCACAGGACAACAAGAAGTGCCTTGGGGGAGTCTTCATCGTGCCCCAAGTCATCTGGGGATTTGGGCTCTGCCTCTTCCTTGCAGAGCAGCCTACCTTGGTTTTGGCAGTGCCTTCTGAGCCATTTCTTGGGAGCTTTAGTCTGGAGCTGTTCAAGACAGATGTTGATATCAACATGTGTGAAGTTCCTCCCTGGTTCTTCACCATGGTTTTACTCACCTGGAGACCGTGTTCAGCTCCTGCTCAGCTTCAGGAGTCCCCCATCCTCAGAGTCACCACTTGGACCCAACTGCAACTGAGTGCCCTGGGTGTTAAGACCCGTCCATGGTTGATGTGTGTGCATAGTGAGAGAACTTAATTTCATACTGGAATATGTCCAGCTGCTGGACCTTTATGAATGTTCCCGTGTTTGCAGCGTCAAGGAAGATTGACAGCCATTCGGTTAGCTGGTTTTTAATTTAAAAATGCGCTTCTCTTCAAAGATTTTTGTCAATCCAAGGAGTGATTACTCCAGGGCTATTGCTGAACTACCAACATTTTTGAAGGTCAGCATCTGCATATTGGTCTCAGCGTCTTCCAGTATCAGAACAGATGTGTCCCTTTCTATTGTGGGTTTTTTTTCTGTTATCACCCGAAGGCTTTATGTCCGTACAGATTTTCTGCAGTCCTGCTTTACCTCCAGATGCAATCCTGGACCTCATTGTCTCGGTATGGAGAAGGTGGACCACAGCCACTCTGCTGCTCACATCCTTCCTAAGCGTTGGCTGTTCCAGGGTTCAGTGGGAATATTGGTTTAAAAAATGTTAAATTAAGTCTTTATAGGCGGTTCAGCATCTGGAATCATGACTGCTCAGGCTGTGACCTCAGCTTCATCCTGCAGACCGTGGTGAGAACCCAAAATCCAGACCCTGTCCCTTGGTACTCTTTGTGGAATGCTCACCTGGATTTCTGCGTAATATATTAATTGGGGTGTGCTGCGTTCAAGACCATAACAATAAATCTGCCCCAGTGTTTATACTGCCTTGGGAGGTCTTTTTTTTTTTTTTACTCCTGGCTTCCTCTTTAAATTGGAATTTCATTTTTACGTGGCTGTTTATGCTTGCTTTGTCTTTTGTATTTGTAAAAATAAATACAGAGCAAGTCAGTATTGTTGGAGCAACATTAGTGCTTTATCACTGCAGGTGATTTGGCATTTCAAAAAAAGGAGGAGATAATAGGTTTGAGCTTATTTTGGGGTCAGGAAAAGGAAAGATGTTGAACGGAGTTGCTCTTGGACAGGACAGTTTGTGTCTGTAGAAGAATGAGACTTGGGAGGACCTTGAAGAGTTGCAAGAAGATGTGGCAACAACCTGGAAAACAAGGAGTGCAGGGGGATGAGGTTTGTATCCTTTCTTGAAGAACAACAGTTTCATTTGCAAAGCTTGAGACTGAGGACAACGTGAAAGAAGGGATTGTTCCTTGCCTGGATGAATGCAAAGATGACAGAGAAGAATTCCAGTTTTCTAGCAGAGGAGCTGCTTGAGCAGACAACCTGATTTCCTCTCCCTGGATATTGAGTGCAGCTTCAGTGCTGAAGTATGTGAACAAAGAGTTGACCAAAACCTTACAGGTGGGTTTGCAGCACAGCCTTGTCCAACCAGCCACAGGTGGGGTAGGAGATCCTGGGTGAGAACAGGTGAGAGATGCTCAGAAAACCAAAATGAGTGAAGGCAGAGGGATGCCTGTCTCTGGATGGGCTAAAGAGGGTCGGTCTGTGCCCCAGGTACCAAAACAAAGAGTCTTTAATTCAGCAGGTCTTACACATTACCATCCTCTTCTTGTTCATAGAATGGTTTGAGTTGGAAGGGACCTTAAAGATCGTCGAGTTCCAGTCCCCCTGCCGTGGGGATTCCCACCTCAAAGCACCTGGTGTCTTCCCCAACCTTTCTTTTATTCTGCTTTATCAGAATCTTAACTTTTTCCCTCCCTCCCTCTAAAAGAAAGATGAGATTTAGAATCAGGACTGGTGCTCGCTGCAGCTCTCCAGTGCCAGCATGATGGGTCCGTGACCTGATTTAAACCTGCGAGAGCTGCCATAACATAAATATTTGATGGAGCTACGGCTTCCCTTTTTGAGGCTGCTTCAGTTTTTCAAGCTAAAGCACAGCAAAGTATTCCTGAAACACACTTGTTAGCGGGGAGTTGTTTATGCAGTTCCCGGTTCTTCTTTTAGAGATGATTCTGGCTCCAGGCATCGTTTCAGCCTTCCGTTGTATTTATGCAAAGTCTGAACGGTACAAGTAAACATGAAATTATATTTGTGTCATAAGATGGGGGGGGGGAGGAGGGAGTTAAATCCATATGTCAGCTCTTACCCCAGATGGGAACCGTGCTGTCACTCCAATCGTGATCACTCCTTGCTTGGGCAGCGATGGTAAATCAGCGCTACTGCAGCCTCTCGCCGGGAATAGCCGGATAAAGGTGGTGAAGGTGGGGGGGGAAATGCCCAACAGTGAACAGGGACGTGTTCCTACACTTCTTGGGCTGCTCTGGAGAGAGAATTCCCCTGGAAGGAGCTTTTTAAAATGGATTTAAGTCAATATCCCAGACCTCCATTTCTTACTCCTCGCAGAGCTCTGTCGGAAGGAATAGTTGCTATTGGCTAAAGTAGATTTCTGCTTATTGCAGATAGGTGTGATTCCCACATGGGTGGTATTTTTAGGGCTTTACAGGGTGGTGGTACAACAGAGGAGGGGTTTTATTTTATGTTTTCAAAAAAAGGCCAAAAAAAAAAGCTAAAAATCTGGAAGTAACTTAACCTGGGACTGATTGAGGGCTGCAGCAGCACTGCTGGGCAGAGCCCAAATGATTTGGCCAAGCCAGCAGAAATGTACAGGAATATTGGATCCATTTGGCAGTGAAATAACTGGAAAACCCAGTTTTTGATCCCTGCTTCATGTCCTGGAGACGTGATGCCCCCTTCTGTGCTGGGGACATGTTCCGCACCCAGGTATTTGGGTTCCTCCTATGGAAAGGAACAGGAGGAGTTTGGAAGCTGGATTCTGCATCCCCTCACAGCCATCGTCTGAACTGCTTAGCTTTGCTTTTGGGGTGGATTTGCTGTACTTCTCCACAGGCTCTGGTGTGAAATACGATGTTATAATCCTTTTAATATCTTTGTTTTATAAACTCCCTTTGTGGGAAAAGGGGGGGGATGTTTTTTGAGGTCCCATTTGTCTTGAACTTGAGGTTAAAGTTGGAAAACACGGCTTACCTTGAACTGCTGCTATCAGATACAGTCTTGTATCTTATATACCATACATATATTAAAAATATATATATGTACAAGTGTGAGGCATCTTCTGCCATGATGTCGCAAGTCTTGAAACCACAGGAACTTTTTTTTAACAATTTAATTTGCAAGTTGGAACAAAGAAAGCACTGTCAAAAATCTAGAAGTCTGAAATGTGGACAAAGCCAAGATGAGCTTTGTTATTCCAGGCTTTGTGTCTGAGCTGTTTTCTTTTCTAGGAGACCAGAGGTACCAACCAATGTATTAATTGCTATATTGATGCAAAACTTGGAAGTATTAGCTCTCTGCACCAGTCTCTGCCCCTGAATGGCTTACAAATGCAGACTAACGTTGTGACTTCAAATTAATAGAAAATCTTTGTTGGGAGACATTAAAAAAAGAACAAACCCAGTCTTAACGCAAATGTTGAACTTGAATAAACTCTAAACGCAGAAGTTAAGAGATCCCTGCGGCTTTTAGAAACGCTTTATCAGATGTGGGTGCTTGATTGTGCTGAAGGGCAGTTCTTTTCAAGATAATACCCAACCACGAAACCTTTGGGGTACGGATGCGCTGTCAGCAGAGGGTTTTGCTGAATTTCGAGGGAATGGCTGAAGGACCCTGTGGTCAGGATGTTGCCTGCCTATTTTAAAGGTTACACAACTATATATAGCTAAGGCTGGGTTTTCTTTGAAATGAGTGAGATGAGTCTTTGTTCGGTAAATTCCAGCCTTCTCTTGTAAAAACAAACAACAAAAAAGTATCTTTGGCTGTTTTCTGCTATTTACCAGTGTGTCTCTTTGCAGGATTCATGAATAAAATTTTCCATCCCAACATTGACGAAGCGTAAGTAAATCCCAAGTGTATGGTTTGTTGTTTGTTTTTTGGTTTTTTTTTCTAAGGGGTTTGCCTAATTGTGACTGTGTTTTGGCTTCACAATAATATGCTGATGGGTTGAATAATGCTTTCGTCAGTCTCAGGAGTCCAGAGTGAGGGATTTGATAGGAGTAGACGTTGTCACAAGTTAAACTTTCAGGCTGTGGGCAAGACTGGAGAACTGCGTGCTGCAGACTCTCTTGCAGATGTGGTCTTCTTATTGCAACACGCTTCATTTACAGAAAATTCAGGGTTGCTGGTTCCCCCTCCTTGTCGGCTTTCTAGAAACAAGGAACAGCATCGGCTAAGCCACGGCTCCCTCTTTAGCTGGAGTTCCTGTCTGCACTGAAGTTCTTCAAAACTTAAGATGTTTTGCCACATTTTATTTCAGTTAAGGTTGTTAAGGGGAGCCACCTATGCTTCAGTCTCTCCAGTGGAGCCCCATATGGACCAACTAATTCAGTAAAGGCTCCAATTTGCTTTCTTTTGTGCAGAGTATGAAGGTTCAATGTGGTTATAGGCTGCCCTTCTATTAACCACAAGAGAGGGGTAAATCACAGCGTTTCTGAAACCGGGGGGCAGAGGCAGGGCAAGGGAAGGGAGGGGGTAGATTATATTAAATCCCCAGAGCATTTGTGAGTGTGACTGTGTTTAATTCTATCCTTTCCATATGTTTCAGGTCAGGAACTGTATGTCTAGATGTAATCAATCAAACTTGGACAGCTCTCTACGGTGAGTTTGGCATTTCCCCGAAAGCTGAGCATGTGAACATCCCTATTTGGTGTGTTAACACAGTGCAGCTTGTTGGAGACAGATGATCTCAGGCCAATTTATTATTATTTTTTTTTAACTGAAGTTTTAGACTCTTCACTGAGCCAAGATCACGTGAAAAACATGATTTTCATGTGAACATACTTACGTAAGCTGTTTGCCTGCCAGAGGGGCAAAAATATTCCATAAACCTCACAAAGGATCGCTCGATCCATCACCAGACAATGCCAGGCAACTGCACAACAGCACCCTGCCATGATTCAGCACTGGAAGAGAGCAGGGACTCTATCTAAAGTGAAACCTAGTTCCAGCTGCCCCATCCCTGTTTTGTATGTGCGTTGGAGCTGGTATTTTTTGTGCGTAAGGCCACGATCCCGCTTCTACAGAAGATGGCACCAGAAACCATTCCTCTTTGTCATGGCAGCATCGTTTCATTGCAGGCTGGGAGGTGGTGGTGCATCTGATGACTGCTCTGCGTACTGCAGTTTTGGGTTTCCCATTAGGTTGTTTCTGGCTGTAACTCTCCTTTTTAGAGATATAAAAGCATCAGCTGGTAGCGGAAGGCCCGTTAAAGTAGCATTTAGGGAAAGCTGAGACTGTTAAAAGGAATACAGCCGAGTGTCTCGTCTGGGTTGGCTGCATTTTAAAAATGTGAACTTCATCAGATCTTCCAGTTATTCTTTGTGGAAGGGTATTCAGGGAACCTGCACATCAAATCCTTCACGTTTCTTCCACAAAAAGCTGATTTTTACCTATGTAAGTTGAAGCTTTGAAGCAGTTGCTAGAGAGACAAGCTACTTCACCTTCCTCGCAAGGACAATTTGTAAGGAAATACCAGACTTGGTGAATCCTGGGTGGGAAATTGCTATAGCAACTTGTTGAACTTTACTCCTCATCATCAGAATGCCTGAAGTCCTCGCGTTGTGGTTGCACGGGATGCACTTCACACGGTTTTGTTGTGAGAGATGAGCGTAGCCGTGACCCAGGTGGTGTCGCTGATGGAAGAAGCGGATGCTTTTGTGTCCTGGGAGGATTTGATGCGAGAGGGGAGGAATTAAAGCCGCATTAGCAAACCAAGCCCTCTGCTGGGGATGAACCTGCACGGTTCAGTCGGCAGCAGAATCCAGGGCAGTGCAGCGTGGGCTGCTGTTCCAGCCCTTAAATGCCACCTGCAGATCCCGGGGATGACTGAGCAGAAGAAAATTGCTCCGGTGTAACTGTGGGGCTGTTTTTTTTGTGGTCTGTCAGTCTGGGTTTTGCTTTGGAAGCCGTGCGTGGACCAGCCTCCCTGTTGGGCGGCAGGCTCTCGCCGACAGCCGCAGTGGGGCTTCTGCGCTATTTCCAGTTTTACAGGAAGGTTTTCTCTGAGAGGTTTCCTAATGAGCGCTGCTGTATTTTTGTCTCCCCTGTTGCTTGTCAAGGTAGAAATACCAGCTTGGTATTTACTATGATGTATTAATATCAGCAAGCTTGCAAAAATCTGCATTTTCCCTTGCGATATCAGGGATGGGTGTTAGAAAACTTGAAGGTACCAGGTGTGTGTTCTGTGCAGAGCACCTTCCAGAGTAACTGGTGAAAATTGGCATTAAGTGCTTCATTTGACAGTCATCTGACTGCAAACTTCCCTTGCCTTGCTGCAGGGTGCCTTGAAGCTGCAAGGAGGACGCTGTGGTGTCCTCTACCCCTTGACTCAGAAGTCATCAAAAACTGCAGTGCCACCATCACCCCTTCACTTCCAGGGCTTCAATTCCAGTGAAATAAGCAGGTGGCCCATTTCTGAACGTGAAATGAAAAGGGGGAAAGAATATTTCCCCATGCCTTTCGGCACAGCTGTGCTGTTTGGAGTGTCACCCCTTGAAAGCAGAGTTGCTCCTGCCCTGGCAGAGGATATAGGTCAGATAATTCCAGGAGCAACTAAGGTGGAAGAGACCCAGAATAGCTACCAAGAAATTCCTGAGGACCTCGTGGTTAAATTCCCTCTCCTTCCCTAATGAAGTATCACGTCCTTAGCGTTGTGCTTAGGCTTCCTGCACTCGTTCAACTAGTTCCTGCTAAGCCGGTGCCACTTTGGGGGATTTAAAAGAAAGGGGAAATTACTGAGTTCTCTTAATGAAGAAAAATCCCTGCCAGTGTGTCCTTTGAGCTCTGGTGGCCTCTCAGGGCTCTGCTTGCTCAGCCTATGTTAGAGTTTAGTTGTCTAATGGCCATGTTACTTGATCTAAGCCTAATCCGTGGAGAGACTTCACCCAAGAGCAGGTGGTTTCACAAATTTAAAATCAACTTCTTGCTGACAGTGTCTGAGCCAAATCCCCAGGAGGTTTAACTGGTTTACCAAGGCCACTACCACAGCAGAAAATATTCTTACACAGAGCATTCTCACCGGATTCAGTGGTCCCTTGTTGGATTGGGATTCTTTTTGCAGTTGCTGTTGTGCTTCACCCCGGGGCAGCTGGTGGCACTTGGCCACTCAGCGTGCCAGCCATGGCAATTGATGTCATTGCTTTTTGCAGTTGGGTCAGCTATAATGAACCCTACGCTCCTGAGTATCTAAAGCCATGGACTTTCCTCCTGCTCAGCAGGGTTTGTGGTGAACGGGCGACTGAAGTAGCCATAGCACGGAGTCTGTATATCCCAGACGTGTTGATGCAGGAGGGAAGAACTGATAAAACCTTGAATCTCCTTTAATCCTCTTGAGCAAGCTCTGAAAGCACATTCTGAAAGAACACCCATTGGTAGATCTTCAGCGGTTGTAACATGAGGCAGTGGTGAAGATCTGCCTGAATCTACTGTGTGGTTCTTTCAAGGCTGTATCTTTGGGGATGGAATCGGAGCCTGGTTTTCTGTGGCTGCAGCCCGGAGCCAGAGTAACTGTTTGCACTTGGAGATCTCTCCCTGTACCTGCCCACCCATTTTTGATGAATCTTCAGAAAATTCATGGCTCTCAGGTCCTTGTCCACCGTCAGATCCTGTTGAATTTAGCAGCTCCATGAGGTTTGGCAATGGCTGGGCTCAGGAATAGTCACACCTTCCTGTAATAGGCAGGTTGAGATGGTTGACTGCTCCCGTGGTGGATCTTAGGGAGCGTTGGGCTTCCCTTCTGACAGCTCTACTTCAGCCCATGCTAGAGGGGATTGGTGATGCTCATACACAGGCAGGAAGGATTTCTTTGCCACCAGGAAAAAGACACTTTCTATAATTAGGGAGGAAAGGGGAATCCTGATAAAAGAGGTATGGAATATTCATAAACAAAACCCAACGGAAAACCCCACGTGATGAGCACTGGTTGGCCTGTATCAGCAGCTCTCCAGTGGCCAAAACAAAACCCTGGCACGCAGCCCTGCACTGGGGGCTTCATCTCTGCTCTGTGTGGGTTTGTGTGGTCCTGTCAAAGGTCCAGAGAAGGAACGATGATGCAGGGCTTGTTTCTGAACACCCCCACCGCCCAAGAGTGGTGCTTGTCATCTTAGGGATGTGGGAAGAGGGTTTCGTGTATCCACAATTACTCATCGGCGCCAGAAGGATGTTCCCTGTTGAGGATTGTTTAGTGACAGATGCCAGCCGGCACCAAGGTGTTAATGTGAGCTCTTCACATTCTGCAAATTGTTTTGAGTTGGAGGAGGGACTTGTTGGTTGCTCTTTCTATTAACATATAGTCATTTAAAGCACTTGGGAAGATGCTCTGTGCTCAAGGTACATCAATTTAGTTATAGGGCATAAAACAGTGACAGGAGGAGGCAGAATTAGGAGAAGAACTCAGTGAGAGGTGAAGCATAGCACTTTGTTTTATTCTTTTCCTTTTTTTTTTTTTTTTTTTCAGCCAGGGCTGAGCCTAAATGGGAAACAAGGCAATTGTGTCCTTTCACTTCTTTGCTTGACCCACAGATACCTGTCACTGCATTGCTGGGCTGTTGAGTAGCCTGTGCAGTCAGCTGAGGAGCTGCAGCTCTCCTCCAGCAGCAGCAGAAGCTCCTTTATCAGCCCCATGGTTACTTCCCCTGACACCATTTCCTTAATTTTTCACTTGTGCCCAGATTTTCAGTGTGTTTGCCCTTGAAGGTGCTGCTGTTTCAGTGCCGGAGCTTGCAGAGTGATGAATCAGACTGACTCCGGGTCCATGGACATGAACAACTGTGTCTTCTCACTTGCAGATCTCACCAATATATTTGAATCGTTCCTGCCCCAGCTGCTGGCCTATCCCAACCCTATAGATCCTCTAAATGGTGACGCTGCAGCCATGTACCTCCACCGACCAGAAGAGTACAAACAGAAAATTAAAGGTAAGGGTGTAAAGAACATATTGTGGAATGAGTGATGTTACTCTGACTCTGCTCTGGGGGAACAAGGTCTTTGCTGTATGTTATTGTGTGTCAGTGCCCCTTCCTTCCCGTGCATTTAAAATGGAGGTGGTCTGAAGTTAAGCGATGGATGAACTTCTGCTGCTTGAAGATTAAAGCTGGAGCTGGATTAAAGTGTGGAGCAGGGTTCTTAAGTAAGTTTTTAAGTAAGTTCCCTAAGCAGTGAAGGCTGAAATCAAACTGGGTTGGGATTCAATGTGATTTTGAGAGATCAGAGAAACAGTTCAGGAGAAAAGGTGTGCGACCAAAGGAGGGACACGGAAAAGTGCTAAATTGAAATTGTAGCAATACGACAAGGATTAATGGTTTTAAACAGAAAGGGGAAATTTAGATGAGATATTAGGAAGAAATTCTTCACTGTGAGGGTGGAGAGACACTGGGCCAGGTTGCCCGGAGAAGTGGTAGATGCTCTATCCCTGGAAGGGTTCAAGGCCAGGTTGGATGAGGCTTGGAGCAACCTGGTGTGGTGGGAGGTGTCCCTGCCCAGGGCAGGGGGGTTGGAACTGGATGATCTTTAAGGTCCTTTCCAGCCCAAACCATTCTATGAAACGGGACCATCCAGTTGCACAATTATGGTTAGAAAGTGACTTATTAGTTTTGCAGAAGGTTACCTGAGAGCAGCAATCAAGGAATCGGCAGTGATGCTGTTGCAGAAAGCACTTTTGTACTGTGACAGAGCAGGAATTCTTCATAAATGCCCAGAATCCTTCCTTGCTACTTCCTAGTCCAGCCAAGGCTTCCCAGTGCTGTGCCCAGTTCAGGGACCACCATGTAAGAAAGCTGCAGCCCAATTAGTAAAGTCTGGCTGGGGTAACAAGGCCCTCGGTAACAAGGGCAGATGGTCTTGAAGATGTGTCTTAAGAGGCGAGAGGGAAAGAATTGGAAGAGCTTAATCTGGAGAACTGAGCAGGGTTATGAGCTTTGATGTGTCAAAGGTGCCTTCAAAGAGGAAAAGAATGATTTATCCTATGAGCAGGATGTGGTCACAGGTGTTTAACTTGACTTGGGGAGCCCAGGCTAACCATTAACTGGTGAGGGTAGGAGAGCACTGGTGGAGGCAGTTGTGAGGGTACTGGTGTGTCTGGTTCTGGAATGATTGGAAGGACACGTTAGAGAGGGCTGAGCCCTCTCAGTACCTCCTTGGGATCAGGGAAGGCTCCCAGTAAGGAGTCACAAAGACTTTGGATAAGCCCAGTAACAGAAGGACTGTCCTAGCCAGCTGGTATGTGAGCAGCAAATTGAATTATGCAAACATAAGAAATAAGATTAAAAAAAAAGAGAGAAAGAAATCTGCTTTAAATTTGTGCTCCTGTCCCTAGAATCAGCTGCATGCAGACAGGAGCAGGGCACTGTTTCCTGATGGGACAAGCCTATGGAAAGCCATGAACTTTGTGTCCCTTCTTCCAGTGAACACAATCAGCATTTAATCCAGCGGTGGGAAATTTACAGCCTTTGGCCCAGATTTGGTCATCAACTAAGTTTTTAAGAGACCTTGACCGACTGATTAATTTTTTTATTTTTTTATTTTTTTTTTGGTTACTGAATAACCATAAAATTTATTTGTCCCTGGGAGCTCTGCCAGAAGGGTTTGCAGGGCCTGTTTGACAAGGGGGAACCTCCATGAGTAGCACCATCTAATGGTCTTCCTGGTGTGAGTTGGGGTAGCAGCTTTCCTAATGGAGTATTGTGAAAGAGTTGTGCACCTCTGAGGAAAAAGCCTGGGAGTCCTGGTGGACAACAGGATGACCATGAGCCAGCAACATGCCCTTGTGGCCAAGAAGACCAATAGCATCCTGGGGTGCATCAAGAAGAGCATGGCCAGCAGGTGGAGGAAGGTCATCCTCTCCTCTACTCTGCCCTAGGGAGGCCCATCTGGTGTCCAGTTCTGGGCTCCCAAGTTCCAGAAGGACAGGAAACTACTGGAGAGGGTACAGCAGAGGGCTACAAAGATGATTAGAGGCCTGGAGCATCTATTCTATGAGGAAAAGCTGAGGGACTTGGGTCTTTTTAGTCTGGAGAAGACAAGGCTGAGGGGGGATCTCATCAATGTCTGTAAATACTTCAAGGATGGGTGTCAGGAGGATGGGGCCAGGCTTTTTTCTGTGGTCAGTCCAGTGACCCGACAAGAGGTAACAGGCACAAACCTGAACATAAGAAGTTCCATCTAAACCTGAGGAGGAACTTCTTTGCTCTGAGGGTGGCAGAGCCCTGGAACAGGCTGCCCAGGGAGGTGGTGGAGTCTCCTTCTCTGGAGACATTCAAACCTCCCCTGGACATGTTCCTGTGGGACCTGCTCTGGGTGGACCTGCTCTGGCAGGGGGTCGGACTAGATGATCTCCAGAGGTCCCTTCCAGGCCTGTATCATTCTGTGATTCTGTGAAAGCTCCCTCTTGTTCGGAGAGCCTAGGTATCCCCAGAAAGACGTGGGATTTGCTGGTCCGGAGTCCTTCCATCAGCTCTTCCAGGTCACTCCAGAGGTGTTAAACCTCAAGTCACTTTTGTCCTGATGCGAAATGACTCTTCATCAGCTGCAATTTTTGTTTGAGGGCAGAACTACAAATGAGGCCAAGCAAAGCTGTGATTTAAATACTGAGTTATTCGGACCACTTCGCTTGACTCCTCTGAGAGCTGCATGACAGGAAGAACTACCCTGCAGATCTGGCCTGCTCCGTGTCCTGAAGTCCATTGCCTGCTTTTGTTTCATATGAACAAGCTTCCGGGCAAAATGGTTTGTCAGATAAAAATCTTCAGGGCCAGCACAAGGGACAGTTTGGGTGTCCCCTATGCTTTAATGAAACAGGAATAAGAAAAAAACCAGATGCACCCTTGAAAAAAATATAAAAAGTCAAATAAACTGGTGCTAGCCAACAGCAGGTGCTTCAAGGAACATCTGAGGACATCCCTCGGGGAGGCTAAATGGGATGGTCTGCTCCCTCCTTTCCATCCTGACAGCCAGGTACAGGCAGTGAAGATGATCTGGAAGGAGTTTTAAGTGCTTGCAACATGTCTCATGTTCCATATACCCGAGGGTCCTGCCTCTGCTGTCTCTTCCCAGGCTTGCGTGACAAGCAGAAGATAGAGCTACACACTGTCATTCTTCATACCGTAGCGTTTTTAAAAATAGCCTTGGACATGTTAAAGTTGATGCGGTGGATTGGAGCAGCTTCTCTGCTCTGGGAAAATCGGTAGTGCGAATACATAATTTATTGCTGCTTTTCTTCATCTTTTAGTTATGAGCTCACAGAACAGTTGTTCGACATAGCGGTAGTGAAGAGATGGGCGTAGGCTTAGAGTCGTGGCCCAAGATTTGTAGTTCCTGTGATTCTTGGTATGAGACACAAACAAGTCAGGGTTTATCGTGGAGCTTGTATATGTCCATGAATGTTACCAACAGACAGCTGGAAGCTGTGATTCTTAGCATTAGAGCCTTCGGTTAGATCAAGTAGTTTATGGACATAGAGCCAAGAGCTCTTTTAAGATCTCCTTGACAGTCCTTGGTGCAATGGCTTGCCCAGTGGTCAGGCTTCAGATACCCAAAATGGCTCAATATTTGCTGGTGTTGAGCTGTTGGGAACTGGTGCTTCGCTCCCCCGTGTGCTGCTTGTCTTTGTCTTTGGTAGATCTAACATGAAAACTTCTTTTGAGAGTGTGGTGGTGGTGAGTAACAGCAGCAGAAGGGTACTGAGGGGCATGTTGAGTGTTTGCTAGGAGCAGAGGACATCTCCAGAAGCGGTTCTCCCACGTGTCAGCTCTGAATTTCCAGTAGAGTCCTTTGAAACACCGGTATGGCCCACAGGCATGTACCAGCCACAGGGTGCAACCACATCTTGTTCTCACTGCTCCAGGGTTTCAAAACAGATGAATCAAAGTGGTGTTTTCCTGGTAGGAATGGATTGATCAAGGCTTTCTCTTCCTGATGTGAAAGACACTTTGTCAGTATTATTTAGATATTTCCATTTTCTTCCCTTAATAAACTGAAGATCCAAATTCAGAACAACATTCAGTAGAGAATCTCCCTGGAATTTTGACTTTTCCCTTTAAGGGAAAGATTAAATCTCTAAATAAAAGTTAATCTTCCTCCAAGGAAGATTAAACCCTCAGAGAAACCCAGCCCAGGGAGGTTTCCTGGGTGGAAGATGGCACTTTAATTTTGAGGTCCTTCAAGTTGTATTTTAGCTTGGGCTCAAGCAGGCATTTTGCAACAGTAAGAAACAGTGGCTTCCGTGTCCAAATCTCCAGTGGCCCAGAAAGCACTTGAAGTAGTCAGTGAAGAAGAGCTGCTGGCCTCCTGTCCTGCCATGGTCACAGGTTTGTGTCTACTGTGTTTGGGGACTCCCAAAGCAGCTGTGGGTTAGGTGGGTTTGGGGTAAGTGTAGAAGTAATGTATTTCTAAGGTGAACAGTAAGGGACTGCTTTGGTCATCCAAGGACATCCAAAAGTCTTACAGCAAAGGAACTTGGGTTCCCTTTGCTGGATTGTGTGAGGAACAACAACTTATCTGGGTAAACATCCCTTTTCCAGAGGGAGATTAATTGTTGGAAAATTATAGGAAGGGAGTAGCTGCTACAAGGATATGTTATGTTGGCATCCCATCTCCTTAGCTCTGCCTGTCATCTGCTGCCTACCCACCTTCCCATATAAAATCTCTGAAGATGTGCTGCTTTTTTGGGTCCCTCTCATCTTTAAACCATGAGATCTGTCGTACCAATTCTTCTCACTTTGCGGTGTCCATCTCTTTTGGCAGATGGTCCCTGCAACTCCCGTTCTCCGCTTCAGGCAGGAGACATGATCGGGGAGGGCCATGGTGACACAGGAAAGGACCTTCCAAGAAGAGGAGGTTCTCAGTGGCCAGGACCTGAGGATGGAGCCCAAGGCTGCTTTTCCATTGAGGCTCCATGGGCTGCAGCAGCCCTGAGGGCAACCTGAGACCTTGAGCGCTCCGTGCTTCCTGGTGTTTGCATAGTTTAGTACTTTATCAGTTCTTAACAGGTTCTTGTAAACCAGATTTGAACAGCTGCTCCTGTAGCCCCAGTCAGCAGGTTCAGAATGTATATTAAACAGACTGAAGCTACGTGCGTCATGAGATGGAGAAGCTGAAGCTCACTGGGCTCAAAAGCACCTTCCACCTAACCCTCCCAGCTTTTCCAGGGTGGAGCAGGTCTGCCAAGGCCACCAGCTGCTCCGTCCTGGAAACTCCTCCACGAAGCATTAACTGTGGGTTGCTCCAGCCATGCTCTACTCCTGAACCTGGAGTAACGTATTTGGGCTCAGTGTCCATACGTCAGCTCCAGAAATGGGGGGGGGAAAAAATCACAAAAAATGCAGACTTCTTGTGGAGTGTCTTCCTTTCCAGAGGACTGAAGGATGGAGGTGCAGAGGGACGGAGGGACAACTTTAAGAACAACTGGGCTCTGCAAAGCCCAGTCTTTAAAAACTGGTGGTGTAGCGCTTGGTTTTCTGGCATTAGGTGCATCCTCCTGTGGCTTTCTCAGTGCATCCACCTGCCTGTATGGTATGGAAAAAGAAAATCAGGACAAGAGGGAACGTTTTTACACTGAAACAGGGGAGATTTAGACAGGATTTCAGGAAGAACTTGTTTGCTGTGAGGGTGGTGAGAGCCTGGCCCAGGTTGCCCCGAGAAGCTGTGGCTGCCCCATCCCTGGAGGGGTTCAAGGGCAGGTTGGAGGGGGCTTGGTGCAACCTGGTGTGGTGGGAGGTGTCCCTGCCCAGGGCAGGGGGGGTTAGAAGTATATGGTCCTTAAGGTCCCTTCCAACCCAAACCATTCTTTGATTCTATGATCTCCTTGAGGGTAGATGCTCCTTGTGGACCTCATTGCCTGGGAGGAATGAAAGAACGTTCAGTTGGGGCAGCTGCTGGGCTGGGACTGGGGTGTGACATTCACATTTCCATGCAGAATCTTGTTTTTGAGCACAAAGAGAAGGTGTTATTCCCTCTTTCTTCAGGCTTCTTTTTAATTACTGCTGTTTGGAGGAGGCTTTGTTGTATTTTAGTATCTTCATGTGTGGAAAAATGATGAGTTTGCAGCTGAGATTTCCCAACGGCAGCGTGAGCACGACACCCCTCTCCTTCCCAAAGCCCGTGACCTGCGGCGTGGAGGACGTGCTGTCAGGAGACTGAGGTTGCATCACTTCTTTGTACTGTGATGCCACTTTCTTCATGTGAGGTGGAAAAAAAGGAGATAAATAAGAGGAAGACTTGGAAGTTGAGGCTGAGCACCCCTTCTTTAGCCCAGTTTTGTGTCAGGCTTTCACCCCTGCTCCCCTCTGCACACCAGACCAGGTTGGATGGGGCTTTGAGCACCCTGGTCTGGTGGGAGGTGTCCCTGCCCATGGCAGTGGGGTTGGAACTGGATGATCTTTAAGGTCCCTTCCCACCCAAACCATTCTGTGATTCTACCTCCATGAGTGGAAGGAACAGACTTTCTGTGCTGAAGGCAGCTGCCTCCTGGGGACACCAGCCCCTCCTCAGATCTCGCAGGGGACATCATGGGAGCCTCCTGGGGCTGCAAAGGAAGGAAGGGGATTCCAGACTCTTTGTGTTGCCTTTTCCCTCTGTCCCTCTGCACGGAGGTGACCGTGGAAAGCCACAGGAGCCACGGTTGGCAGCGGTTTCTTTCCCTGCCTGCAGGAATCCCAGTCAACCAGTTCTCCCGCTTGCTGCACAGCTGCTTGGCTGAAGTTCAAGGTGTTGATCTGGGTCCCTAGAGCCTGTGTGGCTTGGACCCCGCTGTGAGACATGGTTTCCAGCGGTGACCTGCAGCGTGGTGGCCCTTCTCCCTCACGGAGAGGCTCCCTGCGGGTCCTTCCCGGCTAATCCTACGGCCGCTGCCTGACACAAAGCAGGTTGTGAAAGGGTTGTGCTTTGAAAACAGAGCCTGGGGCAAACCTGTGTTTATTGCAGGGCTGGGGAAAGGGAGCTTTTGCTTTTTATTTAAAAAAAAAATAACAAACAAACAGAAGACCAAACCAGCCGCTGTTCCTGCTGTAGTCTTCTGCTCTGCTCATCCTTTTTTTTTTTTTTTTTTGCTCTGCTTATGCAGAATTTAGTCTGGAAGCTTGGTCTGGCTCTCAGCTTGGCTTCGGTGATGGTTGTTCTGCGCTTTAAAACTCTCAGATCTTCATTCCTTAAAGTCAGGCTCTATGACGGTGACACCTGGGTGGCTTTTAGGTTTGGTCTCTAGGTCAGCAGGGGAGCTCCTGTTCTGGTGGTGAATCAAATCCAGTCCTATTAAGTGAGATACACCGTACTGGGGAAGACTTAGGTTGCTTCCAGCCATGAGTGATGATGATCTTAGATGATCTTAAAAGGTCCCTTCCAACCTAGATGATTCTGTGATTCTGAGTGTGTGTGATGCTGGCGTGGAAGCCTTAGGATCATAATTGTTTTCAAGGGTCTTGTGTGTCTCCAGGGTCCCCATCAGCTGTTACATGCGTGGTTGGACAACGCTGCTGCCTTTGGTCTGAGAAATAAGGTGATCTACGTGACTTAACAAACACGATGCGACCCAACCGGCCTTTAGTCAGAGTTCCCTCGTCCTCTGCCTGTCGAATACGTGGCTGCTGATGTGTCTCTTTCTTTTCTCTCACGCGCAGAATACATTCAGAAATATGCAACAGAAGAAGCACTAAAAGAACAGGAAGAAGGCACCGGGGACAGCTCGTCTGAGAGCTCCATGTCCGACTTCTCTGAAGATGAGGCTCAGGATATGGAGTTGTAGTAGAAGAGGCAACCTGCTTTTCAGAGAGACTCTAATTTCCTAACCATGAGAAGCAGACTATAATATTCATATTTAAACAAAGCAATTTTTTTTATTACTAAACAAGGTTTTTATGAATAATAGCATTGATATATATATATCACCCTTTAGATCTTTTTGATTTTTGTTTTTGTTTTTGTTTTTCTTGGTCATTTCTCGAGCCCGAGGTGCATAGCATATTCCCACATTCCATTTTGGTAGCAATATGCAGCCCGAATGCATGCATTCAGATTCCATTTGGCCAAGTCAACCTGTGCGCTACTGAACTGTCAGCTGCCCTGGTAGGGAGGGGAGTTAGTAAAGAGGTTCGCTTTCTTATCCATGATTTTTCCAAAGACACCACCTTGGATGCTATAACGTGGAACAGCGTTGGTTTGTGTGGGGTTTGGTGGGGTTTTTTTTGGTTTTTTTTGGTTTTTTTTTGGCGAAGTCTATAAAAATCTGGGAGATGATGTACTAAACCGTGTAGATCAGAACAGTGGAATAAAAGGTGCTCCTTCAGGTCAACCTTGCTGATCGTATTTTACGTGGAGTCACATTAAAAAAAAAAAAAAAATAAACAGTACAAATGCATGGAGCTACTCAGAGCATTGAAGCTTAAAAATTTTGACTTGGATTTTAAGTCCGTTTTTATATGTGGACTCCTGCCTGCCCTTCTGAACTGTAGGGACTGACAACCACTGGTCTATTCGCTTTGGGGACTTTGGAAAAAGCCTTCATCTGGATGTTACTCACTTTCTTGGTCTCTGGATTACGAGCTGTTCCCTTTTTTGGGGAGGAAAAAAGAAACAAAACCACCAACAAAAAAACCAAACCACAAAGGATGCTCTCGGAACAGCGCTTTGATTTAGCTGGAGCACACGTGAAGTTCAAACTCTTTACTTTTGTCATAGTTTTGAAACTGCTGCCCTTTAAACGGCTTCAAGTTTGCTCTTTTTTTTTTAATTATGGTTTTTTTTTTTTTCCTCTTGCTTGAAGTATGGTTAAACACCTCACAAACACTCGCCCGTCTCCTAAGAGGGTCCTCTCGCCAGATGGATTAGCCTCGCTGAGAGCTTCAGATCCACGAAGATCGGCCCGTTGGCTGTAGTCCACAAATCCATCGGTGCTGATTTTTATTTTCCTTTTTTTTGTTGTTGTTGTTGGATTAAATTTTTTTTTTGCCTTCCCCCCCCCCACCCCCCCCCCCCAGCCCCTTCTGCACCAGCTTGGTAGCCATCTGCTTGTGTGTGTGTACAACGGGATTAAAATTTCTTGAAAGTTAACAGCAAATATGATCTAGGAAAAAAAAAATGGAATAATAATAAAAGAAAAAAAAAAAGCCTAAAAGCACCAATCGAGGAAGCAAATGAATCTGCTCTTTTTTTGTTGGTTTTTGGGTGGTGTTTATTTTTTTTCCAGGATGCTTCTGAATTGAAATGTTTGATTTCTCCTGGTGTCTTTCGGCGAGCTGAGATTTCTTTTTTGTTTGTTTGTTTGTTTTAATGCTACGAAACCTAATAGAGTTAAATGTCTACCTGGGATGCTGGTATACTTGAATTGGGATAATTGTGCATTGGAGATTCAAACTGAGACGGATTTTTAAAGCTGAGTGTTACCTGCTGTATTCTTTTTTGGGGGGTAGGGGGAGTTGGGGAGCTTTCGGAGGGGTCTGAAGAAGATGTTTTAATTTGTGGTGCAACCTACAAGGACAGTGCATGGGGGGGGGCGGGGGGGGGGGAAATCAACCCACCCTGAGCAATTCTGGTGCAGAGTTTTTGAATGTCAGACTGGTCCATTTGTCGTTTTCCCAGAATTGTGGGGTGTTTTGTTTGGTTTGTTGGGGTTTTTTTTTTCCTTTTTCTTTAGAAACGCCACCAAGTTTTGACTCATTGGGGTTGGAAGGTTACAATCCTATTTCTAATTCTCATAAAGCACAATCAATTTATTATTTTTTTTTTTCTTTTGGGGAAAAAACAAGAAGCAAAAGAAACCTCGTTAAAGTACCACTTTGCTTTAGCATGATTTTCCTTAATAAAAATAATACACAAAGAATTTCCTTTATGTTAATTACGGGCATGAAGCAAAAGGTTTTTCCTTTCCTTCCCCTCCCTGCCCCCCCCTCCTTTTTTTTTTTTTATTATTTTAAAGCAGTAATGTTAGGGCTGTGGCTAGTGACTGTGCTGAAGTTCTCTATCTAGCATTTGTGGCTTGTCGGAAGGGTAATATTAACTATTTAACATGTAATGGTGTACTTAACTCTTATCTAGCACGCTGTTTTTTTCTCATTACTTTGGGGAGGGAGGGGCCACGTTTTGCTGGCACTGTTTTAACTCGCTTACCTGCTGACCTTAGCAGTTTGCTTGTGCTATAACCTTTTACTGTAGGTGCTACTTAGGAGTAGAGTTAAGTGCTGGGTGGTGATATCAGTTTAAAAGATTAAAAAAAAAAAAACAAAAAAAAAATTCAAAAAAAAAATTCAAAAAAAAAACCCCTAAAAAAAAATCACAATAAAAATTTGTATTTTTTCAATATTGTATTAAAAACAGTGTTCTAATTACCTCATCCCCCTTCCTTTGCAGGTTTTTGGGGCTTGCTTTGGTTTTTTTTTTCCTTCCCCTGTCACTCCATCCCCATAACTGGGATTTAGGGCATCAAACCCCTCGCACGTTTCCCCCCCGCCCTTCGTGGATTCAGCTAAATGGGGATTTCCCCCCAAAAAAAAATTACCGGTAAAGTCACATCTTGCCAGGGCCACCTCCTGGAGCTTGTCCCAGCCCTGTGGGCTGGTGGCTCGATGGGGACACCAAAACTTGTCCCCGGCTCTTCCCAAGCTGTGGCAGAACTTGCCCCCCCCCCCACCAGCACGGAGGAAAACCCAGCTGCCAAAACGCTGCTTGGGGGGGGGGGGAGGGAAATATGTGTAAAGATGCTCCTCGGGGACAATACGGGCTGGGGTCCCCTCTGCGGGTGGGGAGCACCCACTCCTGGAGGCCACGGACCCTCCCCTGCTCCCTCCCCTCTTACCATTTCTCACCTCTTTTTCCTGTTTTATTTTCTTGGGTTTTTTTCCCAAATCGCCCTTTTTTCTCCCAAAAGAAACTTCTCTCCCCCAAACAGTTTGTAAATACACCTCGCGCTTACGTAGTCTGGAAGAAAAGGTGGAGCCATACTGAAGCAAGATCCTTCTTTTTTTTTTTTTTCTTTTTTTTTTTTTTCCTTGGGTCATCTTGAGGGTTTGGGTGGTTGGGTTTTGTTTTTTTTTTAATTTTTTCTTCAGAAAACAGTGTTGGTGTCACCTCCTGCTCTGTTGGGGTGACGGGAATTTCTCCGGGTTGACCCCAGGTTGAGCTTCCCGCTGCCAAAAACTCCCCACAGCCCCCCCCCCGGGCGCCGGTTTGGAAACAACCTTTGGCTTCTGTTCCTGTGATCTCCACTTGTGCCCTCGAGTGTTTGGGGTTTGGTTTGGGGTTTTTTTTTCACGTTGAGTGGCCGTGTCCCTCTGTGGTGGCACCTGGTGGCTTGGGGCCCATCAGGGACCTTCCGTGTTGAGTTTCTCCAGACCCAGGGGTCGGTCTGGCGGAGGCAGAAGGGATGGTGATAGGGGGGGACAGGCTGGAGCAGAGCATGGACTCATCCTCCTGCTTCCACCCCATCCATGGTTGAACCCCAACCCATCTCTCTCCATCCCATGTCCACCCAGCCCTTGACACGTGCCGGAGAGATGGAGCCCCCCTTTTTCCATCCCCACCTGGTGGGTGTCATCCATCAGCAGGGACCCTCCTGGCAGCCCTTTGGGGAGGTTGGGAGGTGTTTGACAATTTTCTCTTTTTTTTGTTTGGTTTTTCTCTTTTTTTAACTTTTTCTTTGCTCGTCCAAGTTCTGCTGGCACTTTAGCAGGGGTGTTTGCAGCATGAGAAATGGCCATGATTTTCCTGCCTGTGTTTGGTACCAATCGTGTGATACCTGAAGAGATCAGGGGTGTTTTGCCCTTTTGTTTGAGTCAGCTCTTTATTATTATTATTATTATCTCTTTCTCTTTTTTTCTCCTATTTTTTCTCTTTTTATTCTCCCCTTTTTTTTTCTCCTTTTTTTTTTGTCTTTTTTTTTATCCTTTTTTTTTCTCCTTTTTTTTTGTCCTCTTTTTTTTTCTCCTTTTTTTTTTGTCCTCTTTTTTTTTCTCTTTTTTTTTTTTTTCTCCTTTTTTTTTTTTTCCTCCTTTTTTTATTCCCCCTCCTCTTTTTCTTGCGTTGTTGATGTAGTGGGCACATCTGCCACCCTGACAAAATGCCTCTTCTCTAAGAGTATAACCTCTCCAATAGTTGTGTATAATTAAAGAACTGTAAACTTTTTTTAAAATAAAATAATGTATATACCTTGAAGCTTGGCTGGTGCTTCATCGTGGAGGGCTTGGTCTTGCAGGAAAGACCTTGGGCCTTGTGACGTTGACTTGGTGTCCCACCAGGACTTCACCTGGGGTTCATCCGTGCCAGATCAAAGCTGCTTCAAGGCATCAGAACTTCTTTGCTGTGAGGGTGGTGAGACCCTGGCCCAGGTTGCCCCAAGAAGCTGTGGCTGCCCCATCCCTGGAGGGGTTCAAGGCCAGGTTGGAGGGAGCTTGGAGCAATCTGGTGTGGTGGGAGGTGTCCCTGCCCAGAGCAGGGGGTTGGAATTGGATGATCTTGAAGCTCCCTTCCAACTCTAACTATTCTATGATCTGCCTGGAGATGATCTGCTGGAGGTGCAAGTGGAGGTTGTTGAGCACACCCAACGTGCTGATGGTAGCGCTCGGGGTCACCAGCTCCTTCTCCAGCTATTTGCAAGTGGTGGGTGATGTCCTTCCATGCCCGGTGACCATGTCCAAGGCACCAAAGCTGATTTTTAGGGTCTTAGGCTGGAAACGAGGGATCAGTGCAGCCATGGGGACATCCATCCCTCCCTGTCCCACCATCTGCGCAGTCTCGTAGGGTGGATTTCTTTTAGGGTCTTCTCTTGCAGCAGGACAAGTCATTACAGGTAACGCCTCCCGAGATGCCACGGCCACCGTGGGAGCCGTGTTTGTTGTCCTGGACCGGTAATTATGGCAGAGGTGGCTCTTTTCTGTCTAATTGTGCATCATTTTGGCTTGATGGTACGTGGGGAGTGGGATAACACGTAGATGGGATGCGACCAGGAGTTGGGAGAGGTTCAGGGACCCTCCCCAAGCTGGGTACACCAGGGCAGGGGACAACAGCCTGGCATGTGGCTTCTCTTCATCCTTGCTGCAGCTGCTGTCCCAGATTTGCTGGAGCTGAGCAAGACCTTCCTCTCCATCCTCCTCCTCGCACCCTTCCCTTTGCTCCTGCCAAAGCTGTTTTGTCACCTCTAAGACCCAGCTTGGGGACAGGGTGGTGGGTCTGTGTCATGCCAGTGCCACCTGCTGCCAGCACCCAGCCTGGCAGCCCTGGAGCACCTTCGGGTGACGCTGGGTGCGGGGAGGGGGGGGGGGGGAGTGGGTGGCCTGGGGGACACCCTGTCCCAGTGCCACCTCCTGGGACCACCAGCCTTCTGGGCTCTGCCCCTCCTTGGGGAGGGAGCAGGGAAGGGGGGGACAGCTCTATACCCCCCCCGCTGTGTGTCCCCATACACACTTTCAGGGGAGCTTTTGGGGGGTGGCACTGTCCCCTCTCCCCAGCAGGTGGCCCCCGTGCCACACCAGTAGTCTCCCACTCTGCCCAGTACAGGGCAGAGCTGGCCCGGGTGCTGGGCTCACTCCCTGTCCCCTAGCTGTGGCCCCATCGCTGCTCTGTCCCCACTGTCCCCTGGGTGCCAAGTGCCACCATCCTTCCTTCCATCCATCTGTCCGTCCATCCATCCATTCATCCGTCCGTCTGTCCGTCCTGCCTCGAGGTTTGGGGCTCAACTTGTCCTGGCCTGATCTCCTGTGGGGCTCCAGGAGGTGGGCGCTGCTTGGGGGGGGCTCTGCTGGGGTGACAGAGGGGACAGGGACCCACAGCTGGTGGCAGGTGCTGCTCAGTGCTCCTGGGAGCACCCAGAGGCCTCATCCTGCCCCATGTCAGTGGTGAAGGACATCAAAGGGCAAAGCACTGAGCCTAGGGTCCCCCTGGGCTCTAGGTGCCATCCCCTTGTGGCTCCGGGTGACATCCCCATGTGGCTCTGGATGACAGCCTTATGGAGTTCTGGGTTACATCCCTGTGGGGCTTTGAGTACCTTCCCTGGGGGGTTCTGGGTGCCATCTCCATGGAGCTGTTGGCTACCACCACAGGACCTTGGGTGCCATCTCCAAGGGACTCTGGGTACCGTCCCCATGG
>JAOQGH010000001.1:1204755-1223371 GCA_025769975.1 Gallinago jamesoni | reverse complement strand
CCTTTCCTCATAGGAGAGATGCTCCAGGCCCTTAATCATCTTTGTGGCCTTTTGTTGTACCCTCTCCAGCAGTTCCCAGTCCTTCTTGAACTGGGGAGCCCAGAACTGGACCCAGTGCTCCAGATGGGGCCTCCCCAGGGCAGAGCAGAGAGGTAGAATGACCTCCCTCCATCTGCTGGCCACGCTCTTTTTGATGCACCCCAGGATGCCATTGGCTTTCTTGGCCACAAGGGCCCATTGCTGGCTCATGGGCATCCTGTTGTCCACAAGAACTCCCAAGTCTTTCTCCTCAGAGCTGCTCTCCAGCAGGTCAGCCCCCAACCTGTAGAACAGCTCTGAATCTCACCGACCACAACAGGGTTATCGGTGTAAGTGACACAAACAGGATTTTACCATGTTCCTCGAAGGATTTACTGGCTACTCCCTCCAAAAGCTACATGAGAAGACAACCCGCTTTAAGCCGTCGTATCAAGATGCCTTCAAACACTTACAGAGGAGTCAGTGGGCAAGTCGGTGTCCCACTTGCGGCCTTTGAAATCCCCTCCTCTGTTCCATCGGAACGAACTCATGCACCCTCCCTGTGAAAGCTCTGAAAGCAACAGGATTTATGCAGTTACTGGGGGTTGGAAGTGTAGGAAAGCGCTGCTTTATGCTAATTTCAGGGGTTTCATACAGGTTTCCGGTGTACAAAATAGGAAAAGTTAATACGAGGAGGGAAATTTACAGGATAATTTTTATTTTTAGTTAATGAAGAGATTAAATCCAGCACTTTGTACCCTGAGCACGCAGGAGGAAAATGAGAAATAAGGCTTTTAAAACCACTCCCAAAGTTACATCCAAGTCCTGCATCATTACATTGCTGTAAGAAGGGAAAGTTGGGAAGAAACATTTCTCCTGCTTAAAAGCAGGTCCTGTTGCTGCTGTGTCTCCTCAGAGATCTCCACTGAAGGAACATCTGATACCACCAAAGCTTGACTGTGGGAACGGAAGGGTTTTAAAGCCAGTATGGTGACACCACCTACCCTTGATCCTTTCGACCAAATACTCCTGGTTTGGTGTAAGATCCAAATACTGCACGATGGTGTTCAGAGTTGGGATGAGCGGAGCTTTCACGAGCGCTGCCTGCTTCAGGCTGCTGATGCTGGCTTCTGCAAAACAAGGAGAGCCAGCACAGGTCACCCGTGGCCACCACAAATCTCCAAACAGTCTCCCTTACTGGGCATCTCTACAAAGAGCTCTCCTTTTTGGTGCACCACTTAACGTCCCAGAAACACCACCCCAAACACCCATTCCAATTCCACTGAAATAGCAGAAATCTGCTTTATATTACAGAATATAAAAGCTACAAGAAACCAACATCTACTTTGAAGAGGAGAGGGAGCGACGAGGTGGGATTGATCAGATTTCCCACAAGCATCACAACGGATGCAGCTCTTGAGGAGACGCTACAACAAACAGCTGGCAAAAGGTGGATTTAATTTAAATGCAGCACCTCAAATCCATTTCCTGGTTAGGAGGACATAGATCTGGAGCAACAAGAGAAGCAGGTCCTTCAGGTTTGTCATGACATGAAAGACAGAACACTCCATCAGAATTAAAAAAATAGTTCTTTCAGAAAGCAGCCGATTTTAAGGAAAAGTTTGGAAAAGCACATAGGACTTGGAGACTGGAAACTGAGAGTTTATACGGAGACGCTGAGAGTTTATAGTTCATCTGTCCTTGAAATTTTTTTTGACAGTTTGATATGCAATAATCAGTGATAATTTCATAGAATCATAGAATGGTTTGGGTTGGAAGGGACCTTAAAGATCATCTAGTTTCAACCTCCCTGCCCTGGGCAGGGACACCTTCCCCTAGACCAGGTTCCTCAAAGCCCCCTCCATTTGAGCCTGTAATTCCCCAGCTGTAAGTTTAGGGAAGAAGGAAAAAAAAACAACAGAAAGGAAACAGGAAAAAAAAAAAAGAGAAAAGAGAGGTTTATGAATTTTACATAAAATTTTACATCATTGTGATTCAATCAGTGTTTTCAGGAGTCTTATGAAGACTTAATGAAGACTTTCCAGCTTAATGGAATGACAGGGAACAAAGGTCACACCAATACAGACTGGAAATGGAATAGTAATATTTAGCAGACCTGATTTATGTAAGCCCTCCCTGACGCCCCAGCTACGGAGAGGCTGGCATTAACCACGGGGAACCCCAAAGCCTCATCCCTACCTCCGATCTGCAACTCGGGACACCCCATTCTTCTCAGCTGAGTGCTCACAGACTCGATCTCCTGGACAAGAGGCACTAGAATCGTCTCATTAATCCACTAGGAAAGAAAAAATGTGAGAATTCAAGAGGTCAGAAACAACAAAACCCTCCAACCTTTAGCTTTAATTATCACCATTACGATCACAAAGAAGCTTAACAACAGAAGCACTGAAACCAACCAAGGAGGAAAACTAAATTAGAACACCAATTAGGCAGAGTTTAAATGACTCTCTAATACCTTCTAAAAGGCAAAAAAAAAATCAATTTAAAGGAGTCAGGAAAACAAATCTCTACAAAGTATCAGATAAAGCTTTATTGAACAATGAGCAGAGGGTCATTATGAAGCACAGCCCAGCCCTCCATCCATAAAGATAATTTCTACTTGGAGGGTTCACTCCCTCTCGTATTTGTTTCAGGAAATCAAGGAGCTGACAAACACCACATGTGGGATTTGTACATGACAGGATTTGGGAGCTGAAACAAGCTGGCCCCAGGTTTAGGAACAGATGCTCAGGAATCTGGCGTGGATCTTATACTAATCTTTGCTTTTCACCAATCTTGTGACTTAAAAGAAACCCCACAAAACACACAAGCACAACTACATACTTGTTAGTTGCTATGACTGAAGGGGCAATTCAAAGTTAGATTTAGTAATTATTTTGCCACCGTGTGGAATTAAATCCCCTCTGCTACAGCAATTCCTATTGATAAGATCAATTTGCTTTTTATCACGCTGCTCAGGATTGTCAGAAATTCAGAGACAGCTTTTGGGTTGGAACTTTCCATGCTTTGAGGGCAGGAGGATAAGTGAGAAATACTGCACGGAATCACGGCATTGTCAGAGTTGGAAGGGACCTCTAGAGATCATCCAGTCCAACCCTCCTGCCAAAGCAGGGTTGCCCAGAGCACATCACTCAGGAAGGCATCCAGGTGGGGCTTGAAGATCTCCAGAGAAGGGGACTCCACACCCTCCCTGGGCAGCCTCTGCCACCCTCACCAGAAAGAAGTTTTTCCTCATATTTGACTGGAACTTCCCATGTTCCAGCTTGAGCCCGTTGCTCCTCATCCTGTCACTGGGAACCACTGAAAAGAGTCCAGCTCCATCCTCCTTCAACCCACCCTTTATAGATCCTTGTCAACATTGATAAGGTCTCCCCTCAGCCTTCTCTTCTCCAGGCTAAAGAGCCCCAGCTCTCTCAGCCTTTCCTCATCAGGGAGATGCTCCAATCCCTCCATCATCTCTGTTGCCCTACGCTGGACTCTCTCCAGTAGTTCCCTGTCTCTCTTGAACTGGGGAGCCCAGAACTGGATGCAGTATTCCAGTTGTGGCCTCACCAGTGCAGAGTAGAGGGGGAAAAGAGAAACATCAATTTAGCAGAAACATCAAACAGAAACATCAGTTTAGCAATCTGAGTTACAGCAAGGAAAACCAAATCTTGTCAAACCCAAGACTCTTTGGTTTGTCATTCAAAGGTGGATGAAGTTTACAGCTGAAGTTTTCAGAAAACAAATGACTGAGGTCAGGGCAAAAATGCATCTCAGTGGTCCTTTCTTAAATCATGCCGTGTTTTCATCTCCTCGTGCCAGCCCACCCTGATCCTCAGACACTGCAATTCTTCCCACCCCCTTTGGCATCCAGAGGACACGGAGGGGATTTTCCACTCTGCTGCGTTAGTTCCTAAAAACCCTGTCTCTGAAGCAGCCCTTAGAGACAGGACTTACATTTCTGAACTTAGCGGTCCAGGAATCCATGTGATCAAGGAGCTGTCGGTTCATCGTCACCCGTGCCCAAACCTACGGAAAGGTTTAGTAAGTACAGAGAAGAACTTAAGAGAACACCAAGAGGTTTTACGGTGAATAACAACTTCTGATATTAACTACAGCACATCATTCAAATTGAATTTTACCCAAAATTCTTAAGACACCAGCTGGTTTTATCATGTGACCTCCACAGCAGCTTCACATACGACACTCCAACTCTCTATTCATTTGTGAGCCCAAATTCAGTTTTAAGCTCTCTGCTCTAGTAGGGTAAAGTTGGAACTGTAGGATTGATTTAAGAGGTATTTGAATGGGAAACTTCATTAGGTTAATGCAGGAAAATCGATCAAATTTAATTGAATGCACATGAATTGTATTCCTTCGCAAGTGAAAAGGCTTTATGCTCAATATCCTTCAGCTGTTCCACTGGGTTAAACACAGATCAATTTCAACTCAATTTTTACGTCACAAATATATTTTATCCAGAGTATGCCTTGATCTCTGAGGAAGAAACCATTTTCCAACTAAAATTCAGAATTTGAATAGTCTTAGAGTAAAGCTGTATGAAGATGGTTAAATGCTAGAGGATTTCTCACTAAAAATTTTCTGATACAGCTCAAATCTAAACCTTTGCAAAAAGCTTTATATTTTAGAGGCCTGTTTTTCACTCTCAACCACTTTGCTGCCAAATTTACCTCTTCTGCAGCCTGTTTCGAGCTCAGATCAGCGTCGTCCTTGTGTGCTGACGGAGCCTGGGACCTGCAAGCTGGCTGATACTGGAATTTTCTCAGCATCTGTGCGTTGTCTGCCATGGAACGGCTGTAGTTCCAAAATGTTGGGCTGGTGGAAGGAGAGCTGGAGTCTGAACTCCCTGAAACAATTAATTCATTAAACAAACATGTATGATTATTGCCGAATAGTTCTGGAAGCAACAGCATAGGCAACACATAGAATCAGAATCTATATGGGGTTGGAAGGGACCTCTGGAGATCATCTAGTCCAACCCCCTGACAAAGCAGGTCCACCCAGAACAGGTTGCACAGGAATGTGTGCAGGTGGGTTTGGAATGTCTCCAGAGAAGGAGACTCCACCACCTCTCTGGGCAGCCTCTGCCAGGGCTCTGCCACCCTCAAAGGAAAGAAGTTCCTCCTCATGTTGAGATGGAACTTCCCCTGTTCCAGTTTGTGCCCATTCCTTCTTGTCCTGTCACTGGGCACCACTGGAAAAAGCCTGGCCCCATGCTCCTGACACCCACCCTTTAAGTATTTATAGGCATTGATCAGATCCCCCCTCAGTCTTCTCAAGACTGAAAAGACCCAAGTCCATCAGCCTTTCCTCATCAGAGAGATGCTTCGGACCCGTCATCATCTTTGTAGTCCTCTGCTGGACTCTTCCCAGCAGTTCCCTGTCCTTCTTGAACTGGGGAGCCCAGAACTGGTCACAGTACTCCAGCTGGGGCCTCCCCAGGGCAGAGTAGAGGGGCAGGATGACCTCTCTCAACCTAGTGATCACACTCTTCCCTGATGCCCCCAAGGATGCCATTGGCCTTCTTGGCCACCAGGGCACACTGCTGGCTCATGGGCATCCTGCTGTCCACCAGGACTCCCAGGTCTTTCTCCTCAGAGCTGCTCTCCAGCAGGTCAGCCCCCAACCTGTACTGGTGCAGGGGGTTATTCCTCCCAAGGTGCAGCACCCTACACCTGCCTTTGTTGAATTTCATCAGGTTCCTCTCTGCCCAACCCTCCAGCCTGTTTGGGTCTCGCTGGATGGAGGCACAACCTTCCATCAGTATATGAAGGCTTTGACAAGTGACACAAACATGAACTGCCATGAATACATACACTGAAGTCAGTCTGCATAAACACTGATTTCACCCTTGATTGTCCCTACACAGGACAAAATTGCCTGCAGGTAATTCACCCCCTTTATCTGAAACGCCTTCTCCACAAGCCACCCCTCTCATGAAGGTGATAAAAGCTCATCATCTTATCATAGTCAACCACCACACCACAGAGATAATCTATCAGCACATATATCCTATCCAAAGGAATACTCTGGAGGAAAACTTTCCCAAGACATGGAGACATGTAGAAACAATGGTGTTCTAACTCACGTCCTAATTACTTGGTAATTACTAGCACAAGTCCACTGGAATCCTTTGCAATTTTTCTAACCCAAAAAAGCCAAGCTCAAATAAAACCAACGCCTTCTCCTTTACCAAGCTTTTCCAATCAAATCAGTTGATTTACCTAGTTGAACTCTGTAGTGTTTCTCTTCTTCATTTCGAAGGAAGGTGTCCAGTGATTTGAGGTCTGTCATATAGTCTTCTTTGCCAGTAGGAGAATTGTAGGGAATTGGTGAAGAGCGGTAACGAGATCGTAGCCCACCGCTTTCCACTGGTCCAATACTGGCCGGGTACGGTGATCCACTGGGAGAGGGGCTGAAGCTGGAGACCTTGGGTGAATAAAAACAAACGGTTGTGTCATTTGGGGGAGACAGAATTCCACCTTGATTTGTAAACAACGTGAATATCAAAGATTTGGGGTCGTTTTTATTTTTCTCCTTTATATTTACATTTTGGTTTCTTATTTTTGCTTTGTCCTGGAACAAAGCAGCCACTCGAAAACAGGTGAAGTGACACTGGGGAAAAAGGACAAATCCTGGTTGGATGAATTTCCATCTGCTTTGCAAAATCTCTGCTGGCATATGGGACAGCACCCGGGAGCTGTCTCGGTCCTTACCTTATTGTAGCTGCTGCTTGGCGAATAGGTTACAGCGCCGCCGTAAGAAGCGCTGTTGCTTGACAGAGCCTGTAGCTGAGGGCTGTACCCTGCGATACAACTGGTGGTGAACTTCGGACTGGCACTGGGGGAGCGGGACGGGCTGTAGCTCAGCACGCTTTGACCCTGGATCGGAGGAGAAGGTGTAGAAGACGGGACTTTCTTTGCTGCCAGCTCACGCGGTGGAGTTGTTTGTACCGCTGCAAAAAAAAAAAAAAGGAAAAGCGGAATTAGCATTGTGGATGCAGCAGCCCCAAGCTCTCCTCTCCATTTTCAACACGTAGAGAACGCTATCTGAAGGCAATTTTATAAAGATGCTATAATCTGGCCCCTACAGAACTCAGCAGTTCATCCACTGACAGGACAAAAAGAGAAGACTGAGACACACAACCACAACTCAGTACAAATCCTACAGCTTCAGATTTTGGTTAAGTGCTCCCAGGCACCCTTGCATAACCCTGGGGGGCTTTCTCTAAACTACTGCATCAGCTGCTCTACCCGCCTGCTTTATGCATTTTTACCATGATGAACGTCTTAATTTACCTGTGCGAATAAACATATGAGTTCTTTGAACTTTCGTGAATCAGCATTACTCCTGACTGATTCCCATTTTCTGGGGGAGACTAGCTGTGTGTAATATTACTGTGATGACATTTTGGGTTTGGTTTATTTACCTTGTCAGGTTCTGCTGCAAGTTAAAACTCTGCTCTGATGCTTGAAAGCTTTCTCTCTGAGTAACTGCTCTCCAGGCTGTCATTTTCAGGCTTCACATGAAGGTCTGTCCGTCCCTCTAATTTGGTTCTCAATACCCAGTGTCATATTAGTAGGATATCAAAACTAAATATATAAACCTGCACTCTCTGCTCTGCTCCCAGTCCCATGGACAGGTTATCAATTCCTTGTCCAGCCTTACAATGCTTGAGTCTCTCACTGTCCCTAAGCAGCCGCTGTCACCGCGTGTGTTTGTTTCCCCTCCAGTTCTCCACTTCTTTTGATGCAGCCCAGGATGGGGTTGGCTCTCTGGGCTGCCAGCACATGTTGCCAGTTCATGTTGAGCTTCTCATCCATGAGCACTCCCAAGTCCTTCTCCTCAGGGCTGCTCTCCAGCCATTCTCCGCTCAATCTGTATCTGTGCTTGGGATTGCCATGTCCCAGGTGCAGGACCCTGCACTTGGTTTGGTTGAACTTCATGAGGTTTGCACGAGCCCACCTCTCCAGCCTGTCCAGGTCCCTCTGGATGGCATCCCTTCCCTCCAGCGTGTTGACCGCACCACCAAGCTTGGTGTCATCGGTAAACCTGCAGAGGGTGCACTCTGTCCCACTGTCCATGTCTCCAACAAAGATGTTGAACAGCACTGGTCCCAGTAGGGACCCCTGAGGAACACCGCTCATCACTGGCTGCCAATTAGACATTGAGCCCTTGACCACAACCCTTTGAGTGCGGCCATCCAGCCAGCTCCTTATCCACCAAGTGGTCTATCCATCCAATCCATGACTTTCCAATTTTGAGACCAGGATGTCGTGCGGGACAGCGTCGAACGCTTTGCACAAGTCCAGGTAGATGACATCAGTTGCTCTGCCCTTGTCCACCAAGTGTGTGGCAGTATCATAAAAGGCCACCAAATTTGTCAGGCACGATTTGCCCTTGGTGAAGCCATGTTGGCCGTCTCCAACCACCTCCTTATTTTCCATGTGCCTTAACAGAGATTCCAGGAGGATCTGCTCCATAATCTTGCCAGGCACAGAGGTGAGGTGGCTGCTTTTCTCAATGAAGCAATACAACTTTAAGTATTTTTTCCTTTAAAATGTATTTATCCACAGAAAAATATGATGAAAATATAATTGACAAAGCTCAGTAACCTTCTAGCTCCTCAGGAGACAAGACTGCCAGACAACGGATGCTTCCAGTACTGTTTCCTTCGGAAGGAAACCTGCTTGAATCAAGAGGTGGTCTACACCTAACGCCACTAAAAACAATGCTTTTTTTTCATAAATAAAATTAGTAGCAGACCGAAACTATGCATTTTTGAGTAGGCAAGTGGACGGCTGGGGTGAGCAACAGCAAGATTCCTCATGGACAACTATGAAAATTTAAAGACACGTGCATTTGGTCTAGTTTTTAGGGGAATGCCAGTGCACAGCGCCTGCTTGAATTTTTTCTGATAGCTGTTGCCAAAAATGCCACAATTGGGATAATCAACAGCAAGGTCATCGTGTTTATGTAAAGATGAAGCCCACTTGATTCAAACAAGGTCTAATAACCATCAAGCTACTACAAACTCTGTTCTTTCTCCGTGACCTCCCTTCCAAAGGAGTCCGAGGTACAGGCAACGTCTGAAGGACACTTGCTTCCTTGGTCCTCCTCCTCACTTTTAAGCTTTCCTGCCTTACAAAATTAGGCATAAGCTGAAATTAAAAGGCAATAAAATTACTACAGCCCTTCAGTAAACGGCACAGTGTGCCCAACTGTGGACACAACAGAACAAGATCCAGTAATTAATTTCCAAGTTGTAACTTGGATTAATTCCAGTTTAACTTGAGGGTTGGCTTCATTCAACGCAGGCTTTTTACTTTTCCAATTTCTGCACTATTTTCATACCTGTGCATTGTCCTCCCAGGATATTTCCAAAGGTCTCCAGAATCATACAGAATCAGGAAATCACAGAACGATACGGGGTTGGAAGGGACCTCTGGAGATCATCTTGTCCAACCCCCTGCCAGAGCAGGGTCACCCAGAGCAGGTCCCACAGGAACGTGTCCAGGCAGGTTTGAATGTCTCCGGAGAAGGAGACTCCACCACCTCTCTGGGCAGCCTCTTCCAAGGCTCTGCCACCCTCACACCAAACAAGTTCCTCCTCATGTTCAGACGGAATTTCTTATGTTCCAGCTTGTGCCCGTTCCCTCTTGTCCTGTCACTGGGCACCACTGAAAAAAGCCTGGCCCCATCCTCCTGACACCCACCCTTTAACTATTTATAAGCATTGACCAGATCCCCCCTCAGTCTGCTCTTCTCCAGACTCAACACACCCAAGTCCCTCAGCCTTTCCTAGTAAGAAAGATGCTCCAGGTCCTTCATCATCTGCATACACTGAAAGGCACGAAGCCTTATCTTTGAGTGTTGAGATCTTGGGTAGTTATTCATATATTGAAATTATTCCCAAGGGTTTCCTGCTCCAAGTCAGGCTTTGTGGGCAAACACCTTGACTGGCAGCTTCTGCTGGTGATTACCAACCTGGTGATACTGTTGTTGCCTCAGCAGCAAAGCATTCAAAGGGTCCGTACTTGGATTTGAGTAGGGGATGAAAGGAAAGTTGTTCCTGATTAATTTTAGAGTCACCATTCCAGAAAAGGAAAGTTTATCCTTGTTTTCCTTCAGAAACCAGAACAGTTTCAGGTGTAAGGAAACCCTAATGATATGATGATGCATGCGAAGACGTTTCCTGGTAGCTGTAGCTTAGTCCAGAAGCCTTGGATGACAGCCAGAAGTATTTTTAAAGTCATTTAAAGTGCTTTAAAAATATATGAGGATAAAGTCTCTCTCATCACACAGTGCAGTTGCTTCATGACTGTGTCAGAGGTTCCTTTGATGTACTGTCAACTCTGATCAATGGCTGTTGACACCATCGCTGGAAGAATCCCAGATGCAGGAGGAGCAGAGCAAGCTAAAATAGCAGAAGCCGTACCACTCAAACCATCAGAAACCATCAGAAACTGCACATAAACCCCATAAATTCTACACTGCATTTAAAACCACGTGGATTAAAATGAAGGTCTCGCCTGCTCAGAGTAACCTGCGGTGTGAAAATAGAGATAGAACTCAACCAACACAAAACCACGTGGGTTATGCTACTGTAGAAATTGTCCTCGACCCCATGGCATCTACTTCAATGTTCCTTCACGGGTGCTTTAAACTGAGCCAAAAATAAAATGTCCACACCAGAAAAAACAATGAGGTTCACCAACATGACTGCAAAAACTTTCTTCCACGGACAGGGCATGGACTTATTTTTATCCTTTAGACCACCAAAGTGGTTTTGCTGTAGAAGAGCAAGACACCACCTTCAGAGAGTCCCAACTGGGCATTTATCTGCTGGCATTTTAAATCATGTGGCCATTTTTACCAACTCATCCAACACAAAACCTAATTCATCTGAAACCCTCTTCAGATTAACAACAAATAAAACAATCGCTGGGTCTCACTTCTTTGGCAGTTTAAGTAGTTTTGAAAGGATGCAAAATATGAGTTATCTGAAGGAAAAGGGTTGAAACCCAGAATATTTTGATGGAGACCTGCACAGCTTGCTCCTGCCATGTGTGCTTAGATCCCTCCTAAGAAAGCAGCTACTGCACAAAAGGGAGCTCGGAGAACCCATGGACATAGGTTTTAAATGAAAAGAGAGTAAATTTAGATCAGAAATAAGGGATAAATTCTTTTCTGTGAGGGTGATGAGGCCCTGGAACAGGTTGGCCAGAGAAGCTGTGGCTGCCCCATCCCTGGAGGGGTTCAAGGGCAGGTTGGAGGGGACTTGGTCTGGTGGGAGGTATCCCTGCCCAGGGCAGGGGGTTGGACCAGATGATCTTAAGGTCCCTTCAACCCAAACCATTCTATAATTCTACCATTCTGAAACAGGTTGGGAACAGCTAATGGCCTCGTTGATATCCAAACCACCAAATACAAAGTTCTCAAGTTCAAGTTTTGCAACCAGACCTTCCTTCTGCTCAGGCATTACAGCACTCGCTCGATGAGCAAACCTCTCTTCCACGAGGCAACACCACACAGCCCAAGAAATCACTGTGAAAAAGGGTGGGTTGTCTTTTTTACAAAACTTACTTCTCCATCAAACAGAAAGTTCTCTATTTTCTTTGCCAATAATCCTGGTTGTCAGAATTGAGGGTTCATATTGTCCTAGCGAGGAGGAGTCACTGTGAGTGGAACACCATAAAGCGTTCCACCTCTATTCTCAATAGCATCCACATAAAAATTATTACGGCATTTTATAATTAAACTGCAAGAAGTAGCAAACCATCAATAGCAGAGGTCAACTCGCACACACACGGCTCGGTGTGCTACAGCACAACCTTTCCTTACCAAAGGTTTTGGGGAAGAATGAAATCCCACCCCAGCCAGCTGCAGGGCACATCTGCACAGGGGGACTAACCTTGTTTGATGGACATCCTGAGCTCAAGCAGCAGCTCTGCCTTCTACGGTGGTATAAGCAAGGATTTAGAAATTACGGAGGAGGAAAGACAGAGGACAGCCAGACACACATACTTCGCCCATACCTGCTTAATGATATGGTTTGAGGATGGTTTTTCCTCAAGGTTAGGTTGATGGTTGGACTCAATGATCTGAAAGGTCCCTTCCAACCAAGACAACTCTATGATTCTACATTTTTTCAGAATTCACTTTAATAAGTGAGGAATGTCAACAATTAGTTTAATAGATACATCAAACTTTTCAGCTCCAGGTATCATCTGTGTCCTTGTTTCAGGCTGATCAGGTCATTGACCCTCTTCTCTTCCCAGTGATGAGACTCAGGAGAAAGGCTCCATTATACAACCCACCCAGTGTCCTCTAGAGAACTGGCCTTGAATTGCTGAAAAGATTTTAAATTTACATGATACAGGAACAAACCAAGACCAGGCTGGATGGGGCTTTGAGCAACCTGGTCTAGTGGGAGGTGTTCCTGCCCATGGCAAGGGGGTTGGAACTGGATGATCTTTAAGGTCCCTTCCAACCCAACCCACTCTATGCTTCTATGAAACTGGACACAATGGGAAGCCTCAGTGAAAAAAGGGGGAATAAGCTTCCATCAGCTCATGTCTCTGACTAAAGCCAGCCAGTTGGCATCACAGGACGATATGGGGTTGGAAGGGACCACTGGAGATCATCTAGTCCAACCCCCTGCCAAAGCAGGTCCTCCTAGAGCAGGTTGCACAGGACTGTGTCCAGGCAGGTTTTGAACATCTCCAGAGAAGACGTTCAAAACTTCAAGCTTCTCCTCATCCTCTTTGCACCTAAATACCAGGGGAGCCAATTCTTCACCTACAGAGGTGCACGCAGAGATCTCAGCTGATGTCCAGAGAGGCCCAGCTCCCCACAGCACCAGAGGGGTTGTTATAAAAGGTAGGAAAAAGGTACAAATCAGCCTGGTAGCCAGCGATGGACCCACCGAAACACCAAGAAGCCTCATGACTTGCAAACACTCTCTTGTAGAGGAGAGTCTTCCCAAAATCCATGCCTTGTATTCGGCATATTGTAAAATAAAGAAAGGAGAAAGTGACAGACCAGCCAACATTGTGATCACTTGGTTGGCTCAGGGGCCATCAGATGTTCCTGGGTTGTCTGCTTGGTTTTTGGTTGGTGTTTTGTTTTTTTTTTTTAAATTTGCTTTGTATTTTTAAATTAAATAATTCAGAGGACTCACTTCATAGAATCATAGAATTGTCTAGGTTGGAAGGGACCTCCAACCATCAACCTAACCGATAAAAAAACCCATCACTAACCCATATTCTACATACCCACGCTCAAGAATAATCCCTCTGCCTCATTTTCTAATTTCTTTCAAAGGACTGGAAACGTTCCTGGTTTTTGTTTTGTTTTGTTTTCCCTTTGGCAGCCCCTTTTGTTTGATCCCCACATCGGACTCAGAACCAATTCCTTATCGGCAGCCCTGCTCCACACAGGAACTCAGCACTTGGTACTTTGTCTGGTGCTACACAACGGTCTGGAGACCAGTGTAAAAAGAAAATAAAATTAAAAAAAAAAAAAAGAGGGAAAAAAATATATTCTGTCTCATCATTCAAGCTGGTCAAACCTTCCTCGTGGCTTTAAGCTCAATGAAATATCGTTCCATGCTTGGCAAGCTGAGGGTTTGGGTTGGTTTTTTGGTTTGTTGTGGTTTTTTTTTCCATGTGCAACACCTCCTCCCTTTCTTCCACTCTTCTTGTAAAGTTGACAAGCATCTGGAGTTTAATATGCCCTTAATGGATTCAAGCCTCCGCTGTAAATAAAGTCGTTTGCTTTGCATTAAACGACCGGCACCACACTGGCACTTTTGTTCCGGGAGGCGATTGCGGGGAGTTAATCAACGGGGCTCCTGTGATGAGGGTGTGTTAATTCTCCTGCGGCAGCACCGCGGGGCGGCTGATCGGTGACCACTCTTGCAGCTCGCCGGTGGCGTTCAGCCAGCGTAGACCAGCTCCTCTGCTAGAAAAGGGGCCTTTAAATCAGATTTTAGGCATTTTCCGCTCAGTTCGCTTTTCCCCTTGCCTGAGCTGGGAGAACCATGGTGCTCACTCAAAAATGCTGGCTCAACGATGATGGGAGGAGGCAGAGATGATGCTCAGAGTTATCCTGCTTGTCCCCATCTTTTGGCCACCATAGTGAGGCAGGAGTGGAGTTTCATAGGGTGGGTGGCAAAGGTGCTGGTGGTGGCACAGGGTGGGCTTCACAAACCTTCCCAGGGTTTATGCTGTAGTGGGTAAGGTGGACCACCCCGATTTATTTTCACAGAAACACAGAGTGATATGGGGTTGGAAGGGACCTCTGGAGATGATCTAGTGTCCAGGTGGGGTTTCAAAGTCTCCAGAGATGGAGACTCCACTACCTCTCTGGGCAGCCTCTTCCAGGGCTCTGCCACTCTCAAAGTGAAAAAGTTCCTCCTCATGTTTAGGTGGAACTTCTTATACTCAAGTTTCTGTCCATTCCCTCTTGTCCTGTCCCTGGGCACCACTGAAAAAAGCCTGGCCCCATCCTCCTGACACCCACCCTTTAACTATTTATAAACATTGATGAGATCCCCCCTCAGTCTTCTCTTCTCCAGACTCAACACACCCAAGTCCCTCAGCCTTTCCTCATCAGAGAAATATTCTAGACCCCTTACCATCTTCATAGGTCACAGAATCATAGAATGATATGGGGTTAGAAGGAACCTCTGGAGATCATCTACTCCAACCTCCCCTGTCGGAGCAGGTCTACCTAGAGCACGTTGCTCAGGCACTTGTCCAGGCAGGTTTTGAATGTCTCCAGAGAAGGAGACTCCACCACCTCCCTGGGCAGCCTCTTCCGGTGCTCTACCACTCTCACAGTGAAGAAGTTCCTCCTCGAGAGGAAAGGTCTTAAGAACTTACAGTTTTAAGACCTACCAACTGTTTGCAGCTCATCCATCTACCTGCCACAGCAACCTTTGGCGCCGGTGTCATCTCATGAGAGGTAGGAATCTGAAATACCTTTGATGATCCAGGCCAACATGACGTGAAGGACTTTTTTTTTCACTCAACTAGGTTTCATACTTCATGTATTCAATCAGATTAAAAAGCACTTCCTATGCACTTACTATCTAAGAATGTTTTATTTAAAAAGCTGTTTCAAACTTCCGGCTGTACGTCCAGATAAAACTCTAAACTCCCCGCAAAGGCAGCCTGGAATAATTCCTAAGTGAAAACTGATCCAGCAAGAAATAAATCATTTGCCATTTACTAATAAAATCAAATCCTGTTTGAATGTAATTATACCTTTGAAATTGTCTGGTATTGCTTTTTGCTCTTCTGGCACAAAGTTCTCTACTCATTTTTTTTAAAGTGAGTACATACATCCCGATACAGCTGGTTTCTAACCAGCAGATTTCAATGGTTCCACTAAACATGAAGAACCAACCTCGTTCGGAAACAACAGCAACACAAACTAAGAGATCGTCCACCGTGATTTCCATGAAGAGCCATGACTGAAATTGCTGGTGTTCATCAAACCTCATTAGTCTAAAATAGCCAGAAATGGTCTGGTTTTGATAGCCCCTGAGATGATAGTCTGAATTAGAGGAGCTGCCAACCTCCAGTTGAAGGGAGGAGAGAGGACAACCTCAAACAGAGAGATGGCCAGTCTTGGCCTGGGACTGCTTCTCCTCTATCTGGGACCAACACTGGCTGGTACCTGGAAGTCACATCTCACGCAGAGAGGTCTACCTCCCAGCCAGGCTTGACAAACATGGGCACAGACATCTTCTGCAGCATTTCTCGATGATGCTGGTTAAGAAACTAGGTGAGATCTGAGATGGCAGAAGATCTCCACCAGACAATTACAACTGCACTGGCTTCCACGTGTGCAACTTGCAACCCAAAACACCCTGGGAACCCTCCACCTCCCATCACTCGGCTGTGCTACGTACCAACAAGCAAGTCCCAGACCTTCTCCTGGTCTTTCCTCCATGGGGAGGAAAGAAAGAGGATACTCAAGTCCTCCCTAGCAGGAGGTTTCAGACTCCCAATAGCAGAGACTTAACTCTTTCCATGATGTCCACTCATCATGTTCCACTGGTGTCTCTCACTTAAATCTCATTAATTCGCCTTCAGGATAAATTTGATACCATTCTTCTACAAAATTGTGCCTAGAGGGAATTACCACTGCGGGTTTGATAAGGAAACAATGCAATTCCTCAGGGACAGAATTGATTCTTGTCTTAATTATTACCCAATTTATTTAAAAATCCGCATTTAAATCCCAAATATCCTGCATTTCCATGGCTGTGGAAAAAAACCTTCCCTTGCTCCTCCCGCTGGCCTACACCTCAATCCAATAAAAAATGGATTTTATTTTTTTTTTTCCTGGTGAAGCTCACATCGCTCCAGGAGCCGTGGAATGTTTTAGATGGGACTGACTTTTCGGGACTTGAGATGTTGCCTCATCTCAGCAGCAACAACCGATACCCCGCACAAAGGCAAGATAAGACACGTCGGTTGACACCTCTCTTATCAAGATTGAAGAGAACATCTTATTTCACGCTGGCTCACGGTGACACGTGGCCGGTCGCCACATGTCAGCAGAGACACGGTAACTCAAGCCCTAAGAGGAACTACAGAAACCAGCTCCCATTCCACAGCATCCTCCTGTGGCATAATATTAGGATAATGATCCGATTAATTAGGATGGGGGGAAAAAAAAATATTCAAAATTCCCTATGCTACCAGTTTCTGCGTGAAAAGACCCAGAATAAAACTGATTTTAGAAAACAAACCCCAAAGCCCTTCTATTAACGTGCACTTTTTATCAGCATCTCACATAAAAGAGCAAACATATCCCACTGCAGGAAAAACTTCACATACAGAAAGTCTGGAAAAGAAACAAATAGGATTTTACAAAAATTTATTCGGCACACAAACTCCTATTTGCTGCTGAAGTTTCTGCTGAAAGCCACCATTTAGGTGATGTGACAGGACATTCATTTCATGATGTACGACGCAATCTGCAATGGGTCCTTTTCTGCAGCTTAACTTCATGTATTTAGCACCAAAAGCTGGGGGGGGATGTCAGGATGAGGTGGTTTCTACCTGGAGACTCTTCTCAGCCTTCGGCATGAAGGCGATGGAGAGCATTTGGAGGACCTCACCGCAACACTCCACCAAGGTGAGAAAGAGCAGACGCCTGGTCTTCCTCCTGCCTGGGCCAACAGGGAGCAGAAGCAGCACATCAGAGAGAACATGAAGCTCTCCAAGATAAAAAAAACCAAAACACACCTATAAATTACCCCAGCAGCTGAACTGGGCTGGACTGGGTGCCCAAGCAGTTTCTCTTCAGTTGCTTGCCTCAACCACAGCCACAGTAATTGATGAACAGCATGTTCAAAGCACAGCGTGTACATGCAGAAGGAGTCCACTTTTTTTTCCAAATTTTAAGCAATTCACTTAAATTAAAAATATATATATATACACAAAGTACTACAGTGAAATGAGTCCTCCAGATGAAGGCACCAAGGGAAAGGGTAGCGCAGGTCCAACATGCGGAAGCCCAGGAGAAGGGCAACCACCACATCCCAGCCCGTTGGCCAGCGAGTGTAATCCAAAACTGGAAGTCAAACTACACCGTAAAATCACAAGCCACGGGGGTAGAATTCTCATTTAACATTCCCGTTCCCCCCTCGCCCCCCCAGGCTCTGCAGGTTTCACGTTAAGCGTTTGGGGTGCTGACTCTCCCTTACCCATAACATCCAGGGCAGAACCTTCTTCCCTAAAATTTTTTTGCAGATTATGTAGTTCTGACCCGAGTCTGGGAAACGTAACACAAGATAAACAGCATTCTCCAAGGTAATACTTTCGTCAGCTTACACATTCTTTCCTTTTATTTAAAGAACCCCACAGAAATCCCAATTTCAAATTATTTCACTTTCCGGGCACAGCCCAGAAGTCATCGTAGCACCGTGTAGCGAGTTTTAATCATCTCGAGCCAATATGGCTTTTTTAATTAACATGCAAAAAGCCGTCTTTTAAGAATTACCGACCCAATAAGCGCAAGCGCCGAGAGAGCCGCCATTTTACCCATCGCCGACGGCGTTCCTGGCACCGCACAGCCCTGGCCCCAACAGGAGGATTACTGCCCCAAAGACACAGCACAGCCCAGGCTGGCTGCACGAAGGTGCCAATGTTCCCAGTTTTTAATCCTCTTTTATCGAGGATTAGTGGTTATACTGGAGTACCATGGAAAAAAAAACAAAAAAAAACACCACCATAACGGAAGTGTTTTACCGAGGGATTCGAGCGAGAGGGTGATGATGTGACACACCACCATGGACTCGTCTAGACCAAGACCTGGAGGTGTGAAGCATCACATTAAAGGCAACATCCGGCATGGATGAGGTCCACCTTGGCCAGATGGATCACCTTAAGGATTTGGTCCTCACATCACATTGATTCATAGAACCATAGAATGGTTAGAGTTGGAAGGAACCTTAAAGACCACCCAGTTCCAATCCCCTGCCCTGGGCAGGGACATCTCCCACCAGACCAGGTTGCTCAAAGCTCCATCCAGCCTGGTCCTGAACACCTCC
>JAOQGH010000001.1:1183410-1195266 GCA_025769975.1 Gallinago jamesoni | reverse complement strand
CGCTGGACCCAGCACCTCAGCCGAGGGGGCTGCAGTGTCAGTCGTGTTTTTCTGTGGAAAAAAGAGTGTTTAAAACCATCCCAGCCTGGGTTGTGCTGGACCCAGCGCCTCAGCTGAGGGGGCTGCAGTCACAGTCGTGTTTTTCTGTGGAAAAAGCCCCTTTAAAACCATCCCAGCCTGGGCTACGCTGGATCTGGCACCTCAGCCAGGCGGGCTGCAGTCACAACCATGGGTTTTGGGGTGTTTTTTTTGTGGAAAAAAAAACATTTTAAAGCATCCCAGCCTGCTTCTGGGCCATGGCTTTCCCGCCTGCACACCATCGCGTTTTGGTGGTGGGAGAAACAGCCGCCCTGGTGGTTTTGAGGGTAGGAGAAAGCCTGTTGCTGAACTAATCTGGGGTTAAAAAAAATAATAAAATAAAAAAAGATCAAAATAACACGCTGGGAGGCCGGCAGGGTGTGCGAGGGGCCATCTGTTTGTAGCCGTAAATCTTTGCCCGCTCCCGGCGAGGGCCGTCGGCGCGAAGCAGCTGTGGCTCCTGCGCTGGGAGCTCCTGCGAAACGCGGCTTGGTCTCCTGCCACGGGGACGGGTGTCCCTTCTGCACATAAGAAACCGGTGACAAAACCAGCTCAGCAGACTTCACCGCCTGCTTTTTTCGCCCTGAACGCAGTCCCCAAAGCCTCCCGTTCCCGCTGTGGGTATGGATGAACTTAACTCAGTTTTACCCCTGCTAATTACCCTTCCCGGTATATGGAAGCTGACGATTCCTTCTATTATCGTATTAGGGCTCAGAGACATCTATTAGGATCGTGGCTTTGTTCTGGGGGAAGGTGTTCATGTTTGAAGGCTGTCGCTGTCCCCAAGCAGCCTGGGGTTTTCAACAGGAACCTAAAATACAAAGGAGGAGGATTTAAAACACAGAGATGAGGGAAATAATAAAAATGGGTATAAATCCGTGTTTTGTACGACTGCGTCTTAAGATGGGACTTGACGTCTGATGCACTGAAGCTGTCAAATTTAAGATGTTTTCCTCACACCTAAAGAATGACATAAAAACCACAGTGACAACAGGCACTAGGGGAAGAATTAACAGAGGATGGTTAAGAGCAGCCTGGAAAGCAAAATAATTTTCAGTAATATTCCTTCACTAAGGATCTTATATATTTATTTTGCACTCTGTGCTAAAGATACGACAGATCAAAAATTCAATAAACTTTTATATTAGAGTAATCATAGTTTTATTTTTCTTGGCGTAAAACATATGTAATTTGTTTCATTTCAGGACATCAGCCTACCATCTGTGCCTAGTAGAAACCTCTTCCACGGGCATGTCATTGTACTCAAAATGATAAAATTTTTTGTTGTTATATCCACTGCTGGGATTTTACAAGTTCCCTGTAAAAGGGGATGCGTCCTGCGTGCCTGCCAGCTCACAGCTCTCTGCAAATTTACTGAGAGTCAGGCAAATACAGAAAATACCAAAATAACTTCATCTGATGGTGGAATGAAACGCCACCGTCATTTATATTTTTTTTCTATTTACAAATAGAAGAAAGCAACAGGAGATGATTCTTAGGGCAGGAAGCGACGACCGTGCCGTTCCCATCTGAAGAGGCAAGAAATACGGGAAGCAGGGAATGGAAGACAAGCACTAACTGGCATGTTATGGAGTTGTCCCAGGCAAATGGCATGTGCCTCGGGTCACCTCAGGACCGACTGTCCACCCTCTGCGGTGTCACACTCCGGTTGTCACTTCCACAGCACCCCTCTGGTTTTTTGAGGATCCTGGCTACCGCGTACGCACTCTCACAGCGTGTTGTGGGGAAAACAACACCTCTGCTTTTGGCGTCAATGTCATCTCAGCCCGGAGGCTCAACCACTTTTGAGTTTGGGATGCCCTGGATTTCTGTCATCGGCCTCCCATAGGTATGAAATGTGGATCCGGACCAGACGATGACTTAGGCCGGTTGCTGAGATGAATGTAGCTTTTGCTGCAGAGCCATGAAGGTGTTTTGGCTGGGGCTTGCTGCTTCGTGGAGATGAAGGAGGGCCTTGCCAACACAGGCAGACTTGTGGAGGCAGCTGATGCAGACTGTAATGGCAGTGGAATTCCCTTGTGATAATCAGCGGTTTTGGAGCAGGGCCACAAGCCCGGAGAACTGGGACCATGCCACCCAGCAGGCCTGGTATAACCCACAGTGACCCAGCATCAAAAGGAAGGTCATATCCTTTTACATTAGAAGGTCGATTTAGATGATCCACCAAGAAAATTTCATGATGGTAGGTTGTGTTAATACTGGAAAAGCTTTGGGACGCTGTGGAGTCTCCCCTGTTGGAGGCTTTAAGAACAGGTTAGACAGAATACTGCTCAGGAATGCTGTAGGTAGAGTTGCTCCTGCCTTGGGGAATGGGATGGATGACATGACGTTTCAGGGTCCTGTCCAGGTGCATATTTTCAAGGCCACATATTGCTAATGGGTTTGGAATGGGCAGAGCAACCCATGGGCTTGTGGAAGCTCACATTTATGAGTCAGTGGCTGTTGAGTGTGCTGGGTCTGTGGCTGGCACACATGTTCATTCCTTCTCCACCCCTCTCAAAGTGCTTTTAGTTATGTGGAGAGTGCCCACAGGACCAAAGCCTCTCGACAGGGAACATCACAGATGTTCATTTGAGCTGTACCAGAAAGGTCCTCCAGAGAGGCAACGTTTCCCAGTATGAACAAACTAAGTCTCTTTGAGAATCAGCATGTGCCTCCCCATGTTCTCATGGAAATCTAGACTGTGCTGTGTCATAGACCCGTAATCCTACGTGAAAAGGGTTGAGAGAAGACTTAATTGCAAGTATAAATGTGCATTTGGCCTGCAGAAGGGTAGGCAGCCTGGCTTGCGCTCCCATGGGAATGCCAGGGGCTGGTTAGGACATGCCGTATCCGGCATTCAGGAAAAGATGGGGAAGGAACAATGATGCACGGTGGGGAAAGGGAGCTCTGAAAGGTTCACCTGTCCACATCCTGGGTTTGGGAAGAGAAAACATGGAAGGGATAATGGGAGGACAGCGTTATCAAGTTCCCAGCTGGATGTGTGGGCCTAGATGCTGTGAGGCCATGGGAAAGAGGTCAGGAGACTCTACAGGCTTTTTTAGCAGATCACTTTGTCTTGGGTTGGTGACTTCTGGGGCAGAAGAAGAAACGGGATGAGTAACAGGGAAAGGATTACCTGGAAGAGATGCACAGGGAAGCATAAGGGGACTGGGAGTGCCCGGGTCAATTACCTGGTGCTGCTTTGCAACACGGGTGGGTTATTACCAGCAGCGTAAGTGGCTTTTGGGCTTTGGCCAACAGCCTCAGACAGGTCCGGCCTGAAAGTGCCACCAGCCTTAGGTCACAAATTTTGTGAGTTTTCAGGTGCCATGGTAGGGCCTGTGCACAAATAAAGGGCCCTAGGTCAGGCTGCGGTGAAGACTTCTGTGGAATCATAGAATCGTCCAGGTTCGAAGGGACCTTTAAGATCATCCAGTCCAACCATCAACCTCACTCTGATCAGAAAGTTTGGAAGTGTGAAAAAAATACTATTGGCTTTTAGGGACCACAGACAGAGATGAGGTTTTGGAGAGAGAGACATCTCATAGACCAGGACAACCCAACTCATTGGTCCTATCAGCTAAGCCAATGTGGGCAGGAGAGATGTCTCCAAAAAGTGTTTCAAAGACACAGGTGTCGCTTTAGGACTTCCTGAACATGCCAACCCTCGCTTATTTTACGACAACAGACGTTAGAACAAACAAGGATCTCTTACCTTGCTGGGTTTATGTGGGAAGGCTGATCTCTGGCATGCTGGAGATGAAGGAGCTGCACATGGTCGTGCAGCAGAAGACACGTTCCTGGCAGCAATTCTCTCCAGGCTCTGCTTGCCACAAAATGTCCTGGCTGCCTCAGAGTTAAAACATCTGCTGCCTCTTGGTGCTTCTTGGCTGCCTGCGCTTGCAGGCGATGGAAGAGGTGGAATCTGCTTGGCATCTCGAATCATCAGGGGAGAAAAAGCGGAAGGTTCTTTTTTTTTTCTTTCAAATGGAGTTTTTATTCTCATCTTAAGGCCGCCCGCTATGCTGTAAACAAAACACCCTCATGATTTAGCAGAACTGAGCGGTTTTTGAACGTTCACTGAAGGGGGGAAGACTACAAGACACCCCTGCTTGGCTTTTCCTTCTCTCCCTGGTTTTCAGATTAAAAAAAAGAATTGCATCCCTTGCTTTCCTTTAATGTGAGTCTTTGCAACAGCGGTTGTTCACTAATGTGCAATAAACCAGATTTGCACAGCTCATAAAGAGCCGGGCTGGTTTTCGTTCCTCTAGGGAGAAGGTTGATAGTGCAATGAGTTTGTTATAAGTAGCCTTGATTGGGCCCTGCCCGCCCACAGCTCATCTGCGGGCAGATTACACCAAAGCTGGGGCTGAGTTTTGGGAGGATTCCCGTGATGAAAAGCTCTCTTCTAGTTTGTGCAGTCACCAAAATCTACGCAGGTGCAGGAGAGCTGCGGCTGGTAGGATAGCGGATTTCTGCAGCACCCCCCTCTGCAAATAGACATTTTTGGCCTTCCATCTGAATATGCTCTCTTCAGTTTTGATCCTTACACCTAGTTCTCCACCTTTGTGGCTGTTCCTCGGATATTTCCAGCTTATTTTCACTTTTTTTTTTTTTTTCTCGAATACAGCTGATCTTGCTGTTTTTTCTGCGCAGAGTATGACAAGCATTTAAAGGTGTCCGGTGTTGCTGAAGCTGAAGATAACGTGATTAGCTTTAGAATCATAGACTTGTCTAGGTTGGAAGGGACCTTTAAGATCATCCTGTCCAACCATCAACCTGACTCTGATAAAAAAAAACATCACTAGACCATGTCACTAAGCACTATGTCAACCCAGGTTTTAAATACTTGCAGGGATGGTGACTCCAGCACCTCCCTGGGCAGCCCATTCCAATCTTAATAACCCTTTCAGTGTAAACAATTTTCCTAATCTCCAATCTGAACCTCCCCTGGTGCAACTTGAGGCCATTTCCTCTTGTCCCATCGCCTGTGACTTGGGAGAAGAGACTGACCCTGGCTTTGCCAGGTATTAGAGAGAGGAGGATGCATTTTCCCACAGGATTCCAGTTTTCCATGCTTATTATTATTTAACACATTCCCTCTCTTTTCCAGATTGCCAGTACTTCTGTGAAAAAGGCACCTCCAGAGCGTTTTTTTCTTTATTTCAGGTTGAGCGTCATGAGAGCCATCTTAAGACCAGAGTTTCCAGTATGGCCTCACGGGGCTATGATGCTGTAACTGCAGAGTTTACCCTTTTTTCTACTCCTTTGGCATCACCTCCCAGAGCCAGCTCACGCTCAGAATTGCACCAGTGCCAAACCCCAGTATGGAAAGCGATCAGAGAATCAACAGTTAATTTCAAGATTTGTTTTCTTGGATGGTAATAAGTTATTTTAGGGCTTTGCTGTCTATTTTTGAAGTTCTGGTTTGGATATTCACCTGGACCAGCAGTGCTCCAGGGCAGCCTTGAGCCTCCAAACATTTCTGTTAGTAGCAGGGAGGGTTACAGCAGAAAGGGGATCTGTGCTATGGACTCTGAAGACCTCAATTCTCTCATCAGCAGGAAGAAAGATCGCATGGTGTGAAGAGCTAGAAGGTCCCCAAGACTGGGGCTGAGCCCCTTGTTTTGGTGTGTGATTATACAATAAAATGGGGTCTGGATGTGCAGCAGCACAAGCCATACGTGACGTGACTTGTGGTTCCTCTTCTGCAGCAACCAGTAACCAAAAGCAGTCTGGATTTTGGGCTTACTCCGCAGCAGCCGGCTGCTTCACCGCTTCTAATAACTAGTGATTAATTGTTTCTATTCTGCCAGTACCCAGAGTATTTAGAAATAAAAGACGGCAGCGCTGGACGAGTGCCATTCTCTCATCTCTGCGAAACAGCAGGAACAACTACTGAGAGAGAATGGCACGTAAGAGCCCACTTAGGCTATTATGGATAGCTTTCTGGTGCCCATTGCGATGTTCCTTCCAGCTAAGCACCAAACTACAGTAGATTTGATGGCAAAACCAGTTAATGGGGAGACAAAGATGAGACTGTGAGAAAGGAAGAAACGAGCTGGGAACTTGTTGGCAGAAAGGCTTTCCTCTCCCGTCCCCACGGTTTGCCCGAAGCTTATTTTCAAAGACAACGGTGAAGATTTAATTAATTTTTTTTCAATCACTTCTTAGGACGGAGGTAACCTGCTTGTGACTCAAGTATCTAATTTCCGTGCTGAGGCTTGTCCTGTGGTGCGTTGCTGCTGGAGCGCCCAGTAATCCCAGTCCTCGCTTGTGGGACAGAGCTGGCAGGGGTGGCTGTGGCCAGCACCAGGCTTGGTAGCCCAGCCCCAGGGTGACACCTCAACGGCTGCCGTTGACTGTAGCCTACAGTGCTTCCACGAGCCTTTTGTAGAGGGCTGCGAATCTGCTCACTGCGAGATGCTTTTTCAGGTCGAATCTGCTTTTCTTAGGGAAAAAAAATTCCCCGAGCCGTCACTGAAGACTGATTACACCGGGTTGGATATTTATAATTTGCTTTTCTTCGTTACTGGAGGCAATTTTGCCTGAAGTGCGTAAGAGGCAAGGCGGTTTTCCCCTGGCTGGGCCAGCCGTCCGAACGCAATTACGCTGGGCTATTATTAGCCGGAGTGAGCAGGGCTGAGTTTACGACTGTGCGGGAGCGATAAGCTGACGATGGCTGTGCTTCCTCTCCAAGGAACTGTCTCTCTCTGCTCCGCTCCTCTGCCTCCGAGACACCACCGGGCTGAAGTCAAGGAGGTATTTTTGTTCTCTGAACAGGGACGCCCAAGAGGCGCGGGCCGGTTGGTTTCCTTTTAACGAAAGATTAGGCAGAATATCCCCCACAATTTTACCCTCATCATCCAAGACACTGGAGTCACAAGAGTTTTCAAGTTGTCCGATACCCCTTTTTTATGGCCTTTAGCCCAAATTCCTTAGGACCCCCACGCCATATTGGTTTCCCTGGACTCATCACTTTGCGAAGAGCTTCCCTTTTTGAATCCGTGCTAAATTTAAATTTGCTTTTTCAGTAAAAATCTTAAGTCACAGAGAGTTGGGTAAATCTCTCTAGATGTTCCCTGACCTAAACAAGACACCTGGTGCTGCTTTAAGCCTCTGCACACATTTGATTGGAGGAGTCACATCCTGAACTGCTTTTACGATACAAATCTCGACGACTAAGCCGGGCATTGATGCAGCTGTTTAGATTTAAGGGATATTAATCCCACGAGTCTCAGTTTTATGACTCTGGTGTAGCAACATGTGAGAAGAAAAACTGCAGGTCGGAGGTGTTAATTGTCACCTTGTGCCGATGAAGCAGTAGCATTGTGAAGCAGGGAGGAAAGCAACGAGAATAACAGGTTTAAGAAACGTAACGTAGGAACGAAAGGCTGAAAGTAGTGTATTTCTTATCCTAAAGAGCTGAAAGGAAGAAATTTTAAGAGAAAAATCTTCATAGAAGATCGTTGTCAAGACAGTGATGAACTGAGGGTTATGACTACTGCTAAGCTCAGGACTAGCACAGCTTTGCCCCGTGGGAACAGTCCTGGGGCTGAATGATCCTGGGACATTTCAAGGGACACCGAGAATCTCACCCAAGACACCCCCCAGGAGGTCGCCACTCTGAAATCTCACAAACTATTAAAACTACTTTGATCTTCTCTTCTTAAGTAATCTCACAATGCCAGGTTGTGGAGAACTTTTAAGATCTGCCAAGGCATTGCGACAGCCCCCAACTGTGGTTCTAGGCAAAAAAAAAATCAAAGTATCAGCTGCCGGTGTAAGAGCTCGAAGTGTTTCTTACTCTGTTATCTGCTTTCTGGTGATGGCAGCAGAAACGATGCAAGCCACGTGCGTAAGACAATGGAAAAGGATGAGGAATCAATAAAAGCATTTACACTTGTAAGAAAACAGAGCTACTCCTTGGACAGTCCCCAGAGGGCAAGCTATAATTATCAGGTACTCCCGAAATATTATGTCTATTTTCAGAAGGTGCCAGGCTTTATCCTGAGATAAAGTATCTCGGGAGCCAAAACAACAGGTGACAGAAAGACTCTTCCTTTCAAGGACGCCATTTCAGGCCATCTCATTGGAGATGTCCCGTGTTTAAAGTCTCTTTCAAGTGTGTTGACCATATCACCACTAAGAAAACCCACGAAAAACCCAGCTGCAATAATTATTCTAACTAATTGCTTAACCAGTACCTTAACCAATAACCTTAATCCAAAGATCAGTTTTGTAGCTTCTGGTTTAACATCTCAGTATGGATGGAGGCGTCTTCTCCAAGGCTGGGTATCTTCATACTCTGCAGAACAGGCACTTACTATTAGATAATGGGAGAAAAGGGTCCCGAAGAGACATGTGACCCGTTGGAATCACCCTGAGAGAGAAAAAGATTTTCTGAAGTTAGATGTAATTTTCAATTTGCACTTAACAGCATTAAGTATTTTTGCTTTCTTATAGCCTGTGTACTCAGATCTACCTGCTCACGCTAAAAAAGGGCTTCCCTTTTGATGGTAGGAGCACTTGACCTATCGCTTGCAGTAAGTAAAAATATTCTAACATTCAGCAGTAATTGCAGGTGAAATTTTAAAGCATTTAGTTCATTTTAAAGCATTTAGTTCAAGAACCACCAACGAGCAAACTGCTCCCTTCATGACATATAATCAGGGCCATTCCAAGGAAGCTGTGGTAACCGTGTGTTGCAGTCAATATTTGCCTCATTTTTCATGACATTTCTCTCTTTTAATGCCAGTTACAGCTAAAAGACAATTGGGAGAAATGCTGATACTGAGCCAGTCTTTTGCATAAAAAAGATTTCACACTCAGTTTACTTTAGCTTTGTCGTGAATAGATCACAGCATAACGGTAAATTAAAAAAAGTCCCTTTTGGCTATGTTTCTCCTCAAATATAGCAATAATCCAGAAGGAACACTGCAGACTTAAAAGGACTATATTTCATTTTAAAAGAATGAAATATTTCTTACCTTTACAAAATTACGTGCAGTCTAAACCAAAAAAAAAAAAGTCAAGGAAAAAGGTATTTTTTCCTCCTTTCTGTTATGACTAACCTGTGGTCTGAGGCTGTTGGGGTGGAAGGCTCTGTGAGCTTCCTCTAAGGGGAGGGACATCAAAAACATTTGCAAGAAGCAGGATTCCTAAATTCGCTGAATGCTGCCAGAAAACTACTGGTAACTGGATAATTATAATTCTATGATTATATAGAATAGTTTGGGTTGGGAGGGACTTTAAAAGATTATCTAGTTCCACGCCCCCTGCAGTGGGCAGGGACACCTCGCACCAGACCAGGTTGCTCAAAGCCCCACTTATCCTGACCTTGAACTTTTCCTAGAATATAAATATTTAGTATTTTATGTAAGAAAACCCATCCCAGTATCTGAAATGGAAGAGCTCAATGTTTGCAGGTGTCTTGGTACCCAGACTACACATCTCAGAGAGCAACAATTTCCCTAAGTTGTAATCTATTGTTCCTTCTGGTCTTTTGTACAACAATTACTAGCAAGAGAGAGAGAAAAAAAAAAAAAAAAAAAAAACAACTTGTACCTTTTCTTTAAAATAAAGCTTGAAAGAGGTTTATAAAAAAAGACAATAAAGTTGGAGTCTGTCTTCCTGGAGGACATCTGTAATGGCAGCGGGGACCCAAGACTGTGAAAAATGAGCAAATGGGACAGGAGTGAACCTACTGAAAAATTAAATTTATTTACTTCTGCTGACACTATTCAGTGCCAACACTTAATATGCCTTGTGGATGAAACTTTTCTTTAAGAATTCACCATAGTAACCTCTTCACTATGGAGATACCATTTATGAGCAAAAGAGGCCCCTGAAGTTGGGAAATAACAGACAGGGTATTTCTTAAAATAAGGACAAAATGCCAAAAGAGGCATTTTGGACAAAATGCCACTTCTCAAGCCTTTCTTAAAGACCCACAAGGCTTTCCTTAATTTGAAAAGACCAGGCTGGATGGGGCTTTGAGCAACCTGGTCTGGTGGGAGGTGTCCCTGTCCAGGGCAGGGGGTTGGAGCTGGATGATCTTTAAGGTCCCTTCCAACCCAAACCATTGTATGATTCTATGAAAAATAACATTATAGGAGATGGCAGGCAATACAGAAACGCTGTCTGAAGGAAAGAGTAAAGAAAGGAAGCTGCTCACATACAGCTTGAAATATCCTATTACCAAATGCGGTGAATAATATCTTTTTTTAAACTTTTTCGATATATTTACAGCCATCACTCACATCATGTAGGTGTCCCGTGGCTCTCCCCTCCCCACCGCTCTGCCCCACCCACAAACATGCACACCATCACCACCATCATCATCATCCAGTGTATTTTTATCCCCCAGGTTTTTGGTCTACAACTTCCTGCAGGAAACCTTAACCTCATGTGCTTGCAGCGTCACGCTGCACCCGATCTGCTCGGTAACAGAGAAATGAAGGAAGCCCCAAAATTAAAATATTTAACTCCTGGTTAGAGATGACGCAGAAAGCACCATGAAGTTCGCCTTGCGCTGTGCCGGATTGCAGTTTCCCCCTCAAAAGATTCTTGGTGGATTTGAGCTTTATTCATCATAAACTCAGCTTCTAAGTTCTGCACCCCGGGAGGCAGGAAAAAAAAGCCCGACAGAAAATCAAAATCTTACAGATTGTGATAAAATGGAAATACCTGCAAAGTGTCATCCCGCAGCAGCGGAGACTCCCTGTAAAGTCACGTCCACCGGAGCCAGAGGCTTTCCCTTACAATCAGCAGCGCAGCCTGCGGCACTCTAAACACAATCAGATAGAGAATCGAGCCATTTAAAATCCAGATTTCTCTTTAGAGCTGTCTGTTGGTCTGTATTCACCACCAGGGAGCCCAAATTACACGCAGGATTGAGATAGATCAAGGCATGAGAGACGTAAAAGGGAAAAAGAGGAGGGGGGGAAATGTTTAATTTTTCAGTTTGGGATGGTTGGAAGGGTTTTCTCATCTGTTGTTAAAGAAATGAATGGCAACTTTTCAGACACGCTAGAAAGCAGAGCTTTTGTCCTTTGCACTTCGCTGGTCGCCATCTGCCGTGCTCAATTGTATCGTGTAGAAATCAGATTTATTTTTATTTTTTAAGGAGAAGACACGTGACGGTGTTTCACCATTTGTTCTAGTAATTTTTTTGCATACTAAAAACTTCGGAGTCTTTAAATCATTGTATCTCTGGTCTATCAAGGACATAAAAACGGCTTTGCTTACTTGTCATCGTGGTGTGAGATGAGACCAGTCGCCCGTCCCGCGTGGCAACCTGCCTCCCACGCTGCTCCCGTAACCACTGGTTTGGAGGAAACCACGTGTGATGCTGCGATAGGTACTTGGAAAATAAATGGCCCAGAAAGAAGTTCCTTCCCCAAACACCTGCTCCGCGGGAGATGGCTGTTACGCTGGGTTCTGCATCTTGGATTCATTGCACTGCTCTTCAGCTTCTCCTGCAAACTGGCCCCGGGACCCAAACGGACAGAGATGGTGGGGGCTGCCCCATCACGTTGAGCAGTTCCTGCCTCAGTGCTTGGAAATATCTGTCCCTTAAAGCACTGTGTAGCAAATCTGTCACCCAAAAAGAGAATGATTAATTTTTTTTATTTTTTTTATTTTTTTTTCATGGAATCATAGAATGGCTTGGTTTGGAAGGGATCTTAAAGATCATCCAGTGCCACCCCCTGCCCGGGGCAGGGACACCTCCCACCACACCAGGTTGCTCCAAGCCCCCTCCAACCTGCCCTT
>JAOQGH010000001.1:1149929-1163660 GCA_025769975.1 Gallinago jamesoni | reverse complement strand
TCCAGTTGTGGCCTCCCCAGTGCAGAGCAGAGGGGGAGAATGACCTCCCTCAACCTACTGGCCACACTCTTCCCTACACAGCCCAGGATTCCATTGCCCCTCTTGGCCACAAGGGCACATTCCTGGCTCATGGATAGTTTACTATCCACCAGGACCCCCAGATCCTTCTCCTCAGAAGTGCAAGAATCACCACGTGCTCAGAGGACACATTACAGACAAATAAAAGGAAATCACATAACCACGCAGGATGAGAAACCAGCAGCATTTGTATCAGGAGGACAAGACTTTTCTGTACCAAAAATCCCTCCCTTCCCCCTTAAGTGCAGCTGATTTATTATTTTAAGTATTAACTAAACATAAGCACCTCCAGCTCCCGCTTGTGTAAATATCGCTCTCACATTTGAGCAGCGATTCCAGCACGACAGTAACCTGCTCTGTGTTTGAACAGCACTGAGCGCAGCAGAAGCGTCCCACAAATAACCTATTTTGGGATGAGAGCAGAGAAACGAGCGCTGCTTAATTAATGCACCACTTACAGCCAGCTACAGCCTTAACAACAACAAAAAACATGCAGTATTTTGCACAATTTGGGCAGGCTCGGGAGGAGAGTTTTGGGGATGACCCCAGGGAGCCTCTTCTGTCAGTGTCTAATCCAGCTTCGAAACTTGATTTACCCAAGGAAATTCAACCAGCATAATGCCTTTCTTCTTAAAAGCAAGCACCAAACCTATTATTTCTGTAAGCTGGTAAAATGCCGTTGTAATTAGAAATTCTAGAGGCCAGTGAGAAAGTGCTTCTGACTTACTGAATTCTGGGGTTTGGTAGAAGCCACTCTGTGAAAATGCACTTTTCTGCCAGCAGAGCCTACATCTGTGCTGGAGGTTCCTGTGCACACAGCAGAGCGCAGAGGTGGGATGTCACCTGGGTGTCATCATTTCACAGGCAGATGGACTTATTTTTGTCACCGATCTGCCATTGTCTCTACAGCTTCAAGTGAGTGAGTCTTTCCACCAAATTTACGGAAGGAGGGATCAGGTTAAACAGACTTTAATCCCGCTTTTACCTCCATCTCTGGTTACCCTCCCCCTGGCACCATGACACCAGGGTCCCCTGCAGCCCCTTCCCCAGTGGGGAGTGACAGCCCCGTGACAAGAGAGGGGAGATGGGGACCAGCAAGGAATGGGAGCTGGTCCCCCAATGATGGATGAAGCTCCAGGACAGCAGCCACTCCTGATTCACACCGCGTGGGGACAGCAGTTACCCCACAGTCTCCTCTGGAAACGGCGCTGCTGAAATCCTCCTGCTTTTCCGTAGAAATAAACCAAACACACACAATCCTGCGTTCAACCCACCGAAGGCACGATCATCTCTTAGAGCCACTAAGAAACGTGTTGTGGCTGGGATGTTAAAATCAGTGCCTTGGAGCGTTAAAACAAAAAAAAAAATAGCTAAACCCACAAAAAACGTTGGCTGAAGAAACATAAATTCACGCGCAAGCTTAGGGCTCTGAAGTACCAGGGCGTGTTTAATTTCTACTAAATCCTTACATTCACAGGTATCCTCCCCAAGATGAACACACATGGTGAAATTCAAGTTGGTTGCTGCATGTTTTCTAATTAAATTAGTCTCCCGTGCGGCTACCACCCGTGTCTGCTGGAGGAAAGCGAGGAGGCGCCCAAACTGGGGACCAGCCCCTACTGGGAAAGCCTAACTGGGAATATTTTGCCTAAAAACGTTCAGTCTCCTAGAGCCATAAAGCTTAGCGTGAGTGTAAGGATTGGTGTGAGCCATCGGAGCGCTTGGTGACACGTCGCTAGATGTCCCCATCGGGCCAGGAGTGGGAGCCTGGCAGGGCTGGAGGGATTTGTGAGCAACTTTGGCTTGAAGACACTAGGGGAAAACCTTTCACTTTAATGATTTTAACCTTTATAAAGCTAAGGAAAACAACAATTAGATTTAGATTTTAGATTTTAGCAGCTTGAGATCATCCCTGCTCGGACATGGTTTTCGTCAGGCTCTTTCTTAATGATTCCTGCATCATTTAGGGTCTCTCCTCTGATCCCCCTCCCTGTTAACCCCAAAGCTTGTCCCCACTCTGTTCCCAGTCTGAGTCCAACCTACTCTGCGCTTAAATTATTGCCATTATGAAGCTGCCAGCATTAATGTCTCATCCATACTCCATGTATTCACACAGCTTGTTGTGCTGGCCGGTCTCCATAACACTTAGGCTCCTCTCCTTGGGGAATTTGGTTCATTCCTTAATCTACTGGTATCTTACGAATCGTGAGTGCTTGGAGCAATTTAAACCTGGGAGGAAACAGCCTTTTTAAAAGCAGTTTGGAGAAGTGAAAGGGAAAAACTCTAAACCCAACTATTTTTATGGCCAGCAGTGCCAAAACAAAAAATGCTTCCTCACCCTCTCGCGTAGAGCAATACGGGTTAAAAGGACCCTTTTTCTGTGTTGCTTACCAGGCTTTCTGCGGTGAGCTCGGGCAAATCACAGACCGTACAATGTGGATAATCCAGGACGGAGATGCTGGGGAAGACGGGAAAGAAGGGACTCGTTAAGATGAAGGTAAATACATCATCTTAAAAAATTGCTTTCGTATGTGATTATGCCCAGCCATCTGTAATGTCTTCCTTGGGCCTGGGGTTTGAATCGCAAGGGCAGCCTTATGCAGCCAGTAGTCAGGATGGGCAACGAGCCCATCTCCAGCAAGCCACGTTGGGCACGTGAACCAGCCCGTAGCCGGTCCCCCTCCTCTCCCCGCATTTCCGACTGCCCAGACGGCATCCAAATGGGCTCCCAGCCTCACGTCTCAGCCTAATGGAGCACGTCGATTCCTCTTGGCTCCGAAACTCATCCTGAGTGCATTAATAAGGACTCGAAGGATTTGGATCCATTAAGACGTGACAGATGAGTTATTCAGATGCACATTTTAAAAAAAGGGGAAAAAAAAAAAAACCACAACCAAACCACACCCCAAACAGATCTAAGGTTAAACTGGAGACATTTGATTACCAGCAAGAAAATTCACAATAAGGTCATCAGGTCTTTCAAAGCCCTCCAGGGATATTACCTTTGTAAAAGTAGCCAATTAAAAAAAATAAAAAGAAAAGTGTATATATATATATATATATACATATACATATATATATATATATATATAAAAATATATGTATACATACAGGGACACACACTGATGCTATCCATATCCTGAGATGTGCACTGATCTAAAACGAAGCGTGCACTATCACACAGCTTCAGTTCTTGTGTTCCTTCTTCTTTGCTATTTTTTTGTTTTTAAATTCAGCAGCTGAGCAACGAGCTGACTCGTAACGATCACTGAGCCAGAGGCAATCCAGGGTGAGACCCCAGGTTGGGAGATCCCCTAAAAAAAGGCTTCTTTTAAGGAGTTTGTTCCATTAAGGGCTTGTCTGACCACAAGGACAGATGCTCCTCGCTGGCTCCCACCCATCGTCATCCTAAAACTGGATGTGCCGTGCAGATAACGAACAGGAGTGTGGAACCTCCCCGGATCAGAGCACCCAGCTGCAAACCCCTCCTCATTTCACAGGGGCATTATCCTGCCTGTGAAACCTCCATCAGAAAGCAGAGGAGAGAGATAAAGTGCTCCTGGGCTACGTTTCCTCCTCACTTACGTGCCTTTAAATCACAGGACCCAAAGTGGAAACGTTTATCAGCAAGAGAATTAATGTATCACTTTCTATTTTTCCATACGTGCCTTTTCACACATATACACAACCATAGCATGCAGGAGACAGACCAGCCTACACATGCAGCTGAAGAGCAACGAAAAGAGCATGAATAAGCAACAAAAAAAAAAAGAAGGATCTTTTCATCATTCCAACAGCAACATCCCCCGCGGTGTTCCCCTCTGAACGGGGAAATCCATCCCAGTCCTACCAAGCTGTGAAAACTCTTTCAGTCCTTAGCTGACTTAGTAGCTCGACCTACTCAGACTCAAAATGGGGCAAGTGTCTTTCTCAAATCAGAAGGAAGAGTCAGTGACAACTATGCAAAACCTGAAGAAGTCGGGAAAGCTGAATTATAGTGGAAAAGACCTAGAAGACACTACCCCACCTCGCCTGTTTGAAGCTGTGGCCCACAGACACCAGGAATCCACGGACAGCTGAAAACAAGCCTACTGTCAGCAAGGGAGATGGGTCTATGTGTATTTTAGTAGTCCTGTGAGGCTGGAACCCCCTCATCCAGTCCTCCTCCTTAAGCAGAAGGGATTTGCTCCCCTCCAGTGTATTTCATAGTGGAGAAAACTCTGCCCCAAAGCCATGCTAGGTGGGGACCAGAGGTCACTCAGTCCTACTGCATGTTCCTCATGCACAAAGCCTCCTTGTTCCATCCTCTTTCTCTCCTCCAGAAGTGGCTGTACCTGTTTTTGGCAGTGATATAAGACATGATGTTTTGGTTGAAGAACTTCAGGATCAGCGGGATGCAGTTGGCAAACACCAAATGCTGGGACACGTACTCAAACTGAGGGAGAGAAGCAAAACAGGTCAAGTTAGCTGGAACAACTGGGAATGGAAACCCATTTCCAGCCAAAAACAAAGCAGTCTTGGTTTGCTCTAGACACCTTGCAGACCATCTGAAGACCGTATGGAAGTGTGCTGTACGAGGCTTGCATCGTACACAGCAACTCCCACCAGCTGGAAAACTCTATTTGCCATAGAGTGGCTGCACAAAATTTATGGCAATAGTTTAGGAATAGCTGCACCTAATGACTGCAGTGCAGCTTTTAAAAATAAAGTTAGAGAATCAGAGGATGGTTTGGGTGGAAAGGGACCTCAAAGATCATTTAGTCCAACCCCCCTGCCTTGGGCAGGGACACCTCCCACCAAACAGGTTGCTCCAAGCCCCCTCCAACCTGCCCTTGAACCCCTCCGGGGATGGGGCAGCTTCTCTGGGCAACCTGGGCCAGGTTCTCACCGCCCTCACAGCAAACAAGTTCCTCCCCAAATCTCATCTCCCTCTCCTCTCTTTCAGTGTCAAACCCTTCCTCCTCATCCTATGGCTCCTCTCCCTCATCAAGAGTCCCTCCCCAGCTTTCCTGGAGCCCCTTTAGGGGCTGGAAAATCCATGGCTAAACAGTGTATGGGGAAGGAAAGAGGAGATGTAGGTATTACATGAGAAAACACAGCAATTCCTATTGCAGTCACATGCCAACCCTATTCCTTTTCCAAATTTTGACTGAAAAACTTACCCTTCCTTTCATAGATGCTTTTAATTTCTCTCCCCCTCTAAACATTAAATGGTCTGGGTATGTACAGCTGCATGATACAACAAATCTCTACTGTCTTCTGAAGTGCTAGATGCAAAGAGCAGCAATACCCTACCCCATCCTGCCCGTGCCTCTCAGGAACCTGCAATCACCATCCCAGATTTCCGAGCGAAGAAACAGTTTGTTCCTACGCGTCTCCGCTCAGCCTGGTACAATCTGTTGATGCTCAGTACCCACCGATGACACACCGCTGCTGTTCTTTGCGGGTGAGGAAGACCAGCTGATGATTTTGATTGAACTCTCCCAGTTTTGAGGGGCAGGAAGGGGCAAGAAACCACCGGTCATCTGTAGTGTCAGCTTCTGGCTCGCGTAATAAAACATCTTGGCAGGGAAGAGCCAGACGCCATCACCGTTTGACTTGACAAGGAGGCCAAAATTTAGTCTTTTAGAAAAATTTGTGATGGAAATGCGGGGAAGAAACTTCACGTGTAGCAGATCATCCAGGGAAGCACATTCAGTGGTGCCCTCACTCACATGACACTTGTCCACATTTTAAAGATCATCTTCAAGCCCTTGTATTTGGACATACAGCTGGTTGTCCACAGAAGCTGTGGCTGCCCCATCCCTGGAGGGGTTCAAGGCCAGGTTGGATGAGGCTTTGAGCAACCTGGTCTGGTGGGAGGTGTCCCTGCCCAGGTAATGCTAGAAATGCAATAATTTGATGGTGTTTCTCTGCTGGTGTAAGTAATACCAGATGTCCTCAGAACTGAGACAAAACCCCGTGGATTTTGGTTGGTGTGCCGGGCTGTGTGGTTGCAGCCAGTGGGCACAGGGTGACCTCCAGCAGAGCCTGGACCAGCCACGCCCTCCACTACCCTCCACTGCTTTCTGGAAGCATCATCTCAGCCCCCGCAGTGGTTTTTGGGGGGGTCCTTGAGATGAGCTTTGTCACCAAAAGACATTATGATGGCTCACCCCAAATCAGACACAAAAGTAGAACTGGGAGAGAAAACCCCACAGCTTTCTCCAGACTTAGCACCAGACTGCCAGGGTCCTCCTGCCACCGAGGAAGAAAGGAGAGGAGTTGTTTTGGGGCTAAAGTGAGAAAAATTAGTGAAGGGTTGGGGGGATGGAGGAGAGCAGAAATGTAGGATTGTAAAAATGTGGGGATTTGTTTCATTTTATGCAATCCAATATATGGATTTGTATTTACATAACACAGAGGGATTTGTACCATGCTGAAACCCTTAAAAAGAAAGGAAAATAAGTAGAAAACACTAATTGTTTGACTTGCAGAATGGGTGGAGAACTGGGCCCAGGACACAGCTCGAATCAGTCCTTGGTCCTTTTTGAATTAAGGACAGCCCTCATGTGGGTGCAGTTCGATCGGTGCCATGCAGATGAAACAAAAATCAGTTGCATCTAGGACCCAGACCTCCAGGCTCTGTTGAAACTGGAGCCCCAAGAACTTGATCCTGCTGAGGATCTGGACAGAGGACCAGAGTAGTTGACCTCGTGAGGTCCTACCCAGCACTATTTCTGGTCATTGAAGATGACCACAGAGCAAAAGAGGGTCTTGTCTAACCCCAGTCCCCTTCCCCCTTCTGCTGGGGAGGCTCATGCTCGTGATATCTCCTAAATTTTAATCTCATCAGCCACGGTGTGAATTTTTCCAGAAATCTGGAGGCTCCTTCCACGTGAGTGGAAACAAGCCTGTCAAAACACAGTCGGAGATATATTGCAGGCAGGTTATTCCTGCCCGAGTAACCCTATACAAACCCTGGCCCCGGGCGAGTGTTCACCGCTGCAGAAAAGTGATCCTCATGGAAACCCTTCCTGGAAAGGGTCTATCAGGACACAGCAGCTTCAAGACCAGCTGGGCAACGGCCGACCCCTTCTCTGTGCTCACCTGGTAGATGTGATTGAGCTTGAAGTGCTTGAGGAGCAGCAGCAGCAAAGCCGAGATGCTCTTCACGATGATCTCTTTGTGTCTGTTGACGTCAATCCCCAGTTTCATGCTCTGAAGAACCGTGATGCTGGGGTGGAGAGGAAAGAAGGCAACAGCACAGTGGGGTGTGAGACCAAGGAGGACAAAGGGACTGTTGAGATCTTATTCATCTGGACAGGCTCTACAGAAACAAAGACCCTCGCTTCCTCCCGGGACTCCTATTTCCATCCCCTCCTGTCTGGTGAAGCTGAAGTGCATTAAAAAAAAAGGGGAAAAAAACGCCAATTCCCTTCCACCAGCAATCCTGGGGGAATGGTATGAAGGACACCTGCCATATGCTCATGTGTCCTTACGATTTGTGTCAGTTAGCGTGATTTTGTCATTTGTGTCACTTAGCTAGCAGAGCACAGCGGCTGCCGACTGCGCTCGAATTGTTACGCTCCTTAAAAACTGGCGTTGACATCCTTGGCTTTCACCCCTCTGCCCTGGCAGCAACGGTAGCTTGCACCTATCTAAGGAGACATCCCCAAATCTGGAACCTCCCCCTCCTCCCCCCAACTCTCTCTCTCGTCAAACCCCAACTCTCCTCCTCAGTCCAAGACTTCATGGCAAAGCTGGGATGGCTGGTGGCCACCTCCTCAAGAACTTACGGCATCTCTTCAGGCAACACGTCTGCCAAGATGTTGATGGAGTCGGTTTTGGCTTTAGAGGTGGGCGCTGCAGCGAGGAGGATCTTCAGCAAGGCGATCTGCGGGGGAGGTCAGATGTGGGGGGGATGCTCCCAGGAAGGGGGCATTCCTTTCTTTTATTCCTCTTCATTTGGTGAAATTGGACAACTTCAAGCCAAGTCTGTAGGGTTTCACCAGCCCAACCAGCTCAACCTCTCCTTTTATATCCTGGACAAACAAGCCAAGGGTGGGGAGCACTGGAGCTCTATTTTAGCTTTAATTTAATACATCACGAGCACCTGAGCTCATGGATAAAATAATGCAAGGGACACCTTAATGCATTTAAATCTGTGTTTGTCTCCCCCTATGGACAGAGTACACATGACCCAATTAGCATCTTGGAACCACAGAATGGTTTGGGTTGGAAGGGACCTTAAAGATCACCTAGTTCCAAGTCTCCTGCCACGGGCAGGAACGCTTTCCAGGTTGCTCAAAGCCCCATCCAACCTGGCAATGTCTTTGTAAGGAAAGTCATAACCAACAGACACTCCACAGTTTGCATAGCTGTTGAGAGCACAGCCAGGTTGGCAGAGACCCGAAGGTGTTGCCACCTTGTTTGCTGGGCCATTTAAAGCATGAGGATGGTTTGGTTTGGTTCCTGGCCCAGCAAACCGGCACGCTCGGAGATCAGCTTGATATCATTAACGGAAAGTTAATCTCAGCAAGAAGGGCAAAGGCTCAAGGGACCAGTCAAGTCCATAGGTTGCTTCTTGAGGCCAGAAGTGAAGATACCTGCACTGGTGTGCAACTCAAGAGATGACACCAGGCCATCCCTGACCGATTCCCTGTGCTGTCCAGAGGGCAGGAGCCAGTTTTGAGCTCCCACCAACGTGGAGGACTTTGTTCCTTCTTCCCAATCCTCCACACGCATCCTATTTTCTAACCACTGACCTGTCTCTAAACATTTGACCGTGTCTCTGGGTATCTATACCCCTTGATCCTCTAATTCCCTCCCCTTTCCACCCAACTCTGCTCTGGACTCCCACCAAAATCTCACCAATTGAGTCCTGAAGATGCCCCAGCAGCCCCATGCTGAGCTCTGAAGCTCACCGATTGGCACCATTCCCCACTCAGAAGCTACTCGTTGCTTTTCAGAAACACAGGCTTACCATATACTGGGGGAGATTGTACAACATTGCTCGATACAAGATCTCACAAGGGGTTTCTTGGACTTCCTCTTCCCCCTAGCACAGAGGAACATTAGAAACAAGGGAAAATTAATTATTTCCAGTCCACACTCTTGAGAGCTGTCAGTCATCTCCATAAAACCCAGCTTGAGGACATAATGATGGACATAGCTGCATGCTGACTGCAGGAAGCTCCAGGCCTTTCTCCACTGCTATGTTTGATCGAGAGGGACTTCTAGAAAAGAGAGCATCCAATGTGTGCCCTAAGAATCACGCAGAACGTATGGATTTCTATGACACCTCGGAAATCTTCCACACCTCTATCTAGTGATGGGGCGTAGCGACTTCTTACCAGAGACATGGGGCACTTCTCCAGCTCCTCCTCATTCTTGATCTGGACGTCTGAGATGGAAACGTACTTGTGCTGGCAAAATACACAGAGAGAGGCAGGGCGATATCACAACTGAAGGATGAAACACAGTCAGCCATGACAACAGCTGCTGATTTCAGTAGTGTCTCGTTAGGTGTATAGGTCACAGCAGATACACCAAGAATTCATTTTTGAGTGGGACATCCCTCTGTCCCCGAAGCCCCTTACACATCATGCCTTCGATTACTTCCACCTACTCCTTCTAGGATCCCTCCATAAGTAAATGGAGTAAGTAAAATCATCTCCATCAGACCTTAGACAGGGTCAGTTGGCCTCTGGAGGTGTCTCACTCCGTGTGGAGCACTGCAGGAGCCAAGCCTGGCTATGCTTCCCCCCTGGGAACAGCACAGGTCTGGGCATGTATGTCCAAATCCAGCTGTGGAATTCTGTCACCTTCAAAGCACAACGTGGCAAATGCTCGCCAGGACACAGCAGTGTTACACCTCAGACAAAGGGAAAGTCCAAGTGCCAGACAATCTACTTGGAATTGCAGTGAGGATTCAGTTTTCCCTTTTTTTTTGCAAGAAGAAGTCCTGCAAGAAACTCCAAAAGCTTTTCCTATGACAACTAACAAGAAGGAACCCTCTTACTCCCTCCGGTAACTGGAGGTTAGATGTGAGGATCCCACACCGCATGTGGTGGATATAAAGCCCCTCTCAAACTTGTTCAAACCTTGACTGGATTAATCAAATTAACTGCCCAAAGCAGAGAGTGAATGTTCAGGCTGAAGGTGTTGCTCTACATCAGCTGAAGAGGAGCAGAAGACTAAATTCACATGAAATATTTACTGTGGGCTAAGAATGTATGATGAGTTTCAAATTCCTCAGTTGTAAGTGCTGTATCACAAAGTTAGACTTGATGCCCTTCAATCCCTCTATGGTCCTGGTGATCTTGGCCAATGATTTCCCCACCCCAATGAGATCCCCACAGGTCTGATACCACCTCATAGCATCTGCTGAATTTCACGGAGCAAAAATAGCAAGGGATGAGGTTAGACAAGCTGACTGCCAAGGCTTTCTGGGCTGCTTCACCTGAGCACCGTGGATGGAGCCACCATCTCACCTGCTTCAGTGTCTTCACACTTTCGTGGATGGGTCGTGGTAGTCCTATCAGGGTTTCGGTGTCTCTGTTGGGGATGAAAGAAGGTCAGCATGAGGCTGGGAAGGGAGCTTGTGGTCTACTGAGTCTTCTGAATGCATCCCAAAGGGGTCAAGAATTGGGAGAGGTGTTGGCATGAGCTGCCTGCCCTCCCACTTTCTCCCCAGCAAAGGCCGTACAAGGATGATGGGGTGAAGAATTGGGGTGAAATCAGGTCTCTGCATGAAGCCATCTCGAGCCCACCCCTGCACCTAAACACAAATATACCCTGCTGGGGCTGTGCCAGGATGACTCTACACCCGCAGCTTGATTTATTCACAAACTGGGTAATTTGCTGTGGATACCAGATTGTCCCCACTCCCTCTCTCATGAAACCAGTCTCTGGTTTGGGCCAGGGGTCACTTATTCTGAGCTAGGTCTGATTTTTTAATAGAAAGAGGTCCTTGGAGACCAGCATCTCCAAGAACATGGTTTTTATAACGCCGAGTGTTTTTATAACGTCTTGCTCATGCCTTAGGCTGGTTGAGTTGAGAAAACCTGAGCTCTGTGGACATCTCCCACCAGTTTAATTGCCCCAATGGGAGCTGGGGGACAGACTTTGTCGGATGTGCACACGTAATACTCACTGTCCCAGCGTGAATCCGATGAATTTGTTCCTGCTTGCTTCCAGAAAATGCTCGATGTCTTTCTGTCTGATGGAGCAGCAGAGAAACAAAAACCAGGAGAAGGTTGGAAAACAGACATACACCAGATCAGAGGCTACATTGGTCAGGAAGCATGGCAGTGTGGGACCAGCAAGAACCTCTGAGCTTTCAAGGTGTGATTTCTAGAGGTCCTAATAGCAGCAGGATAGAGCCACCATTGCTCTCATTGGTCGGGAGCAACATGAACCAAAACCATTTCTATTTGCTGTGCAGCTCCATGGGAACGTGCAAATAAACGGAGAGGATTTCTCCAGGATCAGCACCTTTTTATCCACCTTCTGTGCTCTGAGCACACGCATCTTCAAGGAGCATCTGCTCGCTTTGAGCGAACAAATGTTGTCTCCACAGTCTGGCAGAGAACGTGCCGCTCCAAGAGAGAAAGCTAACATCTTGTCCACCTTGGGCATCTTTCATGAGAACTGGTCAGGGTCTCAGCACTTACGAGTAGGACGTGAACCACGAGCCAAGGCTCTCACAGGCAGAAAAGAACCCAGATGGATTTCCAGGCACCAGCCAAGAAAAGCAATCACCGTTTGATTTCGAAGCTGAGAGCATTACGTTAGGTGGAGTACCACGGCACCGCGTGTGCAGAGACCCACCTGAGGAAACCAGTTCTTGCCATGTCCCTGGGAGGAGTGCTCTGGACAGACACACTTAACCCTGTCACTGCTCCCACATTGAAAAGATGTAATGCTCCTGTGTTTTCAAGATGCTGGATTAAATCCAGGTTTCGTATCAACAGCAAAAAAAAAACCCTCACGTAGACTAGAAGGAAAGGGGCAGAGGTTTTCACCCTCTTTTCCTGATGTTCCCCCATATCCTGTGTAGAAGAACTGGTCTTAGGAAAGGCACCAACTTCTTTATCCTCAGATGTTTTTCTCCAATTTTTCCCCAGTTTTTCAAGGCTACTCAAGGAGGCCTCATCTGGCAACACAAGAGTCCCACTCAACAGGCGAGAGGCAACATCATTAATGAGTTCCCGAGATGATTAGTCTAGGACCTTGACTTACTGAGATCCATTGGTGCCACTTGGGATAGCTGACCTTGCTCCCACGGCACAAGCATCCTTCCCAGTACAAGCTGGGATGTCCAAAATGGGATTACCACTAGGTGGCCAAGCTTGGGTTTTAAAGACTGTGGAAGGGCTCAGCTAAACCTAGTGCAGAAAGGACCAACTGTGACAATGAAAGAACTGGAGTCACCTCAGTTCAACTTGCCAGAGGCCAACAAACTTGCCACAGACTGACCTTCAGCCTGCCATGAACTCCAGGAGAGGTAGGACTGGGGAGGATGGCAATGGAACCAGATGGATTTACCTGACTTTGGGGGCCCAGGGAAGCCCTTTGGGGAATGACACCCTTTCGATGGGCGGGCGCTGAGCGGGTATCACAGGGATAATTGCATCCCGCTCCATCAGGTCCAGTTCCCCCTCAATCCCGCTGTCCACGTCATCGTTCTCCTCTTCGTCAACTCCTGCTTCATCATTCTTGAAGGGGTCTCTCTCGTTGTAGATATCCAAACTGTCTTGCTTCACCAGGGGCTGCAGCAGAAGAAGAAGAAATTCAAGTCACTCTAGATTTCATTTATCTCTCAGCCACCAGGCCCAGACCCCTCCATCCTGGAAGGATGAAGCTTCCAGATGTCCCTCAGGTGCGGATTTGCTTCCTAGCTGTTCTCACCACAGCCTCAACAAGGAACATCCCCCCCTGTACCTCTAACTTTGCTGCTCTAGGAGGTGTGACCCCATTTTCCATCTTAAATTTTGGAGCCAACATCTCTCTCCTAGCAAAAGAGGCGTTTTCATCCTCAGACCATAACACAGCAACTCCAAGAATGGACCTAAAAAAAAAAAAAAAAGAGGAGCTTGCTGTGAGCAGTTTGCTCCTGACAGCTTATCAGCCCTTTGCCATAGGGTCAGGATGTCCTCTCACTTCCTCCGGATAAAGTGCATTGTGGGGCTGATCTGTTGCAAGTGAAATTGGTGGGTGAAAAGCTGGTCGTTAGCTGGCAACGAGTTGGCAACGTGCACTGGCAGCCCAGAAAGCCCCCCGCACCCTGGGCTGCATCCCCAGCAGCGTGGCCAGCAGGGCCAGGGGGAATTCTGCCCCTCTGGGGAGACCCCCCTCCAGTGCTGCCTCCAGCTCTGGGGCCACCAACAGCAGAAGGACATAGAGCTGTTGGAGTGGGGCCAGAGGAGGCCACGGAGATGCTGGGAGGGCTGGAGACCCTCTACTGCTGTGAGGACAGACTGAGAGAGTTGGGGGGGGTTCAGCCTGGAGAAGAGAAGGCTCCAAGGGAGACCTTGGAGCCCCTTCCAGTCCTTAAAGGGGCTCCAAGAAAGCGGGGGAGGGACTCTTGATGAGGGAGGGGAGCCCTAGGAGGAGGGGGAAGAGTTTGACACTGAAAGAGGGGAGATGGAGCTGAGATGTGGGGAAGAA
>JAOQGH010000001.1:1089481-1110343 GCA_025769975.1 Gallinago jamesoni | reverse complement strand
GGGAGCTGGGGGTGTTCAGCCTGGAGAAAAGGAGGCTGAGGGGAGACCTTCTCGCTCTCTCCAACTCCCTGAAGGAGAGTGTAGCCAGGGGGAATCAGTCTCTTCTCCCAAGGAACAGGCGATGGGACAAGAAGAAACGGCCTCAAGTTGCACCAGGGATGGATATTAGGAAAAATTTATTGACCAAATAGGGTTGTGAAGCCTTGGAAGAGGCTGCCCAGGGCAGTGGTGGAGTCACCATCCCTGGAGGGATTTAAAAGACTCGTAGACGTAGTCCTGAGGGACATCGTTTAGTGGTGGACTTGGCCGTGTTAGTTTAATGGTTGGACTCGATGATCTTAAGGGTCTTTTCCAACCTAAATGACTGTTATGATTCTGTGATTTTTCCCCTCCATTCTCATCTCTCTCTTCCTCTTGCTGCTTCTTTTCCAGCCCTTTCCCATCCCAGGAGGCCTTAACGGCTTCTTCTGCCTGTGCTCCTGCTCACTCCTTAACGGAGGACGACGAAGATCCAAGCCGAGAGGTACTAATGGGATTTTATCTACCCATCCCGCAACCAGGTCTTCTGGACAGGGTGATCAGCTAATTAGTCTTTGAAAATGACAAAGTCGTAGAATACACCCTGCTGATTAGATACGGGACGGAGTCGTAGAACCTGGACAAGGGTTCTATGAATCACAGAGCTGTGTTAGGAGAAGTCTACATCGTTAGCGCCAGCCCAAAACACGCTACCAAAGGTGATAACACAAGGTTAGAAACACAATCCAGGTGGCTTTCCAAGTGGAAGCAGATCCCAGGCCGATGTCTCTCTGGAGAGGACGTGGAATGAACGTTCCTCAAGTTCTCCTAAAAGCCCTTTGTGTGGGAACACAACACAACTGGGAGATCCTGGAGGTTCTGCAGGATCAACCCTGGGGTCTGCGGAGACGTTGTAAGAGGATGGAGCTGACCAGAGAACCAAAGAAGATCTAGAGTTGGAAGGGACCCATGAGCACCATCGAGTCCAACCCCCTGCTCCTCGCAGGAGCGTAACTCTCTAGGACTTTGCATAACTCTACATAACTGTAGAAGATTTCAGTTTGCTTTTAAATAATCTTAAGCTTTCGAGGAACCACCATAAACAGGACCCTCATCCTGGCCGCGAGGGGACACACCTGAGCTGTAGCTGTCTGTCGAGGACTGCGAGATGGAGCGGGAGAGGGACCGGCGGCCGATCTTCGTCGGGCGCTTGTTGAATTCTTGCTTTTGGTCGGCAAACTGGATCTGTTGAAAGAAATTAAGGGTTAAGTCGGGTGTTTGAAAAAAAAAAACCAACAGCCTGACACAGAAGATTAATCCCAAGAACCCAAAGCCTCCAGCAGACCCCGGCCACCACCTCGGTTACGGGCTGAATCGCAATTCCTATCATTTAACTGGGGACAGGGCACGTTAAGTTGCCTATTTTGTTTAATTTCAGACGCGGCATCGACACCTGGAGCTTCAACCACACAAATTAGAAAGTTCCGTCCCCGATACGAACTCGTTTCTCCAAAATGCTAATGATAAGGGCTGTTCGTCGCAAGAGGAGCCACCCAACATCTTCAGAGCCCATGTGGGGACTGACCCATCCTGTGATGTTTATTGTGGTGACCAGTATGAGACCACTGCCACCAGTTATTGTGGATGACTAATAGCCACCTGCTCAACTTGGGATGAAGAATTGAGCCCTTTTCCGTTTCAGTCATCACCAAGAAATGAGGTTTCAGCCTCCCCAGGACCATCTGTGAAGCCCCAAGCCCAGGAATGGGTCTGAGAAGAGCTGGGCACCACCAAGCTCAGCCCAACCCATGTTACAGCCGCGGGAACTGCCCAGCCCAGAGATAAAACCATATTTTGAGCCAGCGAAGCCGATCTGCTCCAAAACACGCAGAGGACGGAAGAGAGAAGTGAAGAAATGTCACTTTTATCCAGGCACTTTTAAGGGGAAAATGACATTTAACGTTGGTATTCATAGAAGAACCTCTTTCTCCAAGCTTCACTTCACTCCTGACCTTGGCTGAAGAGCAAGGAGCCCGAAAAATCAGTATTTCCTGAGCATAAACTGCCCAGATCCAGGTTTTCACATAAACCAAACATCTGCTCTGCCAGATTATTAGTAATTTTACACTAGAAACTCAACCCTTCCATGCCCCCTTGATGTGCACCTTGGCTCGAACTTGTCTCAAGGCTTCTCTGCTCGCATCGGCGCCAACCTTCATCTCCCGACCCTGAGGGGCGTCACCGGCATTGGACATATCCCAGAACCACAGAATCACAGAATCTTCATGGTTGGAAGGGACCTTTGAGATCATCGAATCCAACCACAAAAAAAAAATCCCAACCAAAACGAAACAAAAAACCCACAAACAGACACAACCCAACAATCTCAGCACTAGACCATGCCCTGAAGTGCCACGTCTACACATTTCTTAGATACCTCCAAAGATGGTGACTCCACCACCTCCCTGGGCAGGCTGTTCCAGTGCCTGACCACCTTCTCAGGAAAGTATTTCTTCTTAATATCTAATCTAAACCTCCCCTACCCCAACTTCAGACCAGTTCCTCTGCTCCTGTCATTATTCCCTTGGGAGAGGAGGCCAACCCCCACCTCTCTACAACCTCCTCTCAAGGAGTTGTAGAGGCCAATGAGGTCCCCCTCAGCCTCCTCTTCTCCAAACTAAACTTTCCCAGTTCCCTCAGCCTCTCCTTGTATGACTTGTTCTCCAGACCCCTCACCAGCTTGGTGGTTCTCCTCTGGACATGCTCCAGCCCCTCAATGTCCTTCTTGTGGTGAGGGGCCCACTCAACTGCAATGGCTCAGAGCCCAAGGGACACGGCGCGTCTCAGAACCATGCCACCAGCTCAACGTCCCTTCCAATCCTCTCGATATGGGCCATATTTAAGAATTCAGGAGAACAGGTTTATTGTTTTAGGAAGTATTTTTAACTTGAGCATAAACCGACTCAATCCGGTGCAACGGGATTAAATATTTACATCTCCAAAATACTGAAAGCCATTAATTGGGTCTATTAACTAACCCCTTGGGGCATGTGGAGAAGTTAGTTTTGTTTAAAGAAGTCACCTAACCATAAAGGTCTTTTTTTGGACTCCCAGTTTTTTTTTCTCAGAGCTGTTCTCCAGCAGGTCAGCCCCCCCCTGCAAAAAAGAGACCTGGGAGTCCTGGTGGACACCAGGATGACCTTGAGCCAGTAAGGGCCCCGGGTGGCAAAGAAGGTCAATGGTATCTTGGGGGGCATCAGGAAGATGTGAACAGTAGGTTGAGAGAGGTCATCCTCCCCCTCTGCTCTGCCCTGGGGAGGCCCCAGCTGGAGTATTGTGACCAGTGCTGGGTTCCCCAGTTCCAGAAAGAGAGGGAAGTGCTGGAGAGGGCAGAGCAAAGGGCTGCCAAGATGGTGAGGGGACTAGAGCATCTCTGTGGTGAGGAAAGGCTGAGGGAGTTGGGTGTGTTGAGTGTGGAGAAGAGCAGAGTGAGGGGGGATCTGCTCAAGGCCTCTAAATCCTTCAAGGGGGGGTGTCAGGAGGATGGGGCCAGGCTTTTCCCAGTGGTGCCCAGGGACAGGACAAGAGGGAACGGGCACAACCTTGAACATAAGAAGTTCCATCTGAACATAAGGAGGAACTTGTTTGCTGTGAGGGTGGCAGAGCCCTGGAAGAGGCTGCCGAGAGACGTGGTAGAGTCTCCTTCTCTGGAGACATTCAAAACCCTCCTGGACACGTTCCTGTGGGACCTGCTCTGGCAGGGGGGTTGGACTAGATGATCTCCAGAGGTCCCTTCCAACCCCATATCATTCTGTGATTCTATGCGATTCTGTAAAAAAACTTGGTCCTGTTCTGGGAACTCAAGCTCAAGCTCAGTTGGTTTCAGCAGTAGCTGGTGGTGCCACAGAGCCAGAATCTGGCTTTTTGGGCCAGTAAGAGAAGGAGGAAGGTAACCAGGGGTCTCAGGTGGGTAATTCTGTGAAGCCAAGTCCAAGCTGACCCGGGGACAACCAGCCCAAGCTGCTGGTAAGGGGAGAAAAAGCCAGGGGGAGGATTTGCAGAAGCACCTGGAAGCTTTTTTTATTATTTTTTTTATTTCCTGCTAATCTTAAGCCAAAGAACAGAACGACACCGGATCAGGAAACACACAGGGGAGAAAAATAAACCCACGTCAAACTCGTATTACAGCCACGGGTTGCGTTACGGATTAACACCCCTGATCCCGGTGGGACGGGGTCTTTGCACACACACCCCCCCCCCATTTTTTTTTTTAATTCCTTTTCTAAGAAGCTGCTGGCCTGAAATAACTTCCCTTTTTTTTTCTTTTTTTTTTTTTTTAAAAAAAATTCATTTTAAACAAATCCCTCGACAGCTTCATCAAAGCACCAGGTTATTTGCGCACGAAACGATGCTCTCGGCCAAGTGAGACAGGCTGGAAGTCTAACGAAAGGGCGAATAATTCAGATTATAATTAACATTTTCCTCTCCCCACACCATCTTTTCAAGGAGACTTTCAAGGCAACTATTTCAAGCCACACGGTAAATATCCATCACCGCCTTCGGAGCCCTCGAGGTGCTTCCACATCCAAGACGGATGGGCGAGCACATCCCGAAAAGCAAAGGGAGTTGGACCAAATTTGGCAGAACGAGAAGTAGACTTTATAAAAAAAAACAACCCCTGCCCTAAACCTCCTTGAGGATTTAAAGCCTTTAAACGCTGCCAGAAGTTGGGTTTGGCTTTAGCTGAGCCGGCAGGAGGTGGAAGGAGGCATCGGAGGAGGAGAACGTGGGGATGGGGCATCTCCTCAGGTTGGTTTTTAGGTGGCCTTGACCCTTCACCAACGATTCTTGGCTTTATCCTTTGAAGAACGGAGCGAGCGGGCAACAGATGGTGGAATTTGCTTTATCAAAGACATTTATTGCATCCCCCCCCCTCATTCAGCGCAGGATTTCACATGGCATGGACACGTGAAGGGTCCAAAGAGCCAACAGGAACGTACCCTCAAGCCCGTTTCTACAAAACACCTTCATTTTGGAGTTGAAATCTCAGCGACACACGCTCCACCCAACCAGAAGAAGAAAACAAGACCTTGCTCTGGTTGAAATCCCTACCGAGGGGCGACAGCGCAACAGCCCGGCTGGAAAGATGGGGACAATGGAGGTGGGGACGAGAAGAGGGGTTTGGTTCCAGGTTGAACTCAAACCAAAACGTTTCTGAAGGCAACAACCAACTCTGCACAGGCTGAAGCTCAAAGGAGAGACCGTGAAGCCTTTGAGAGCTGGAGAGGCTGGGATTTAGGCGTCCAACCTGCTCTGCAGCCACACAAATGCCGAAAAAAACCCCTCAATTCGAGCTGAAGAACATCACCTCTGGGAGTACAAGGGGTTAACGGCTTCTAAATGCGAGCGCTCCTCACATTTCAAATGTCTTCGACCTGGGGTTTCCACCACGAAGTAGCTCTACGCTACTTCACCCGGCAAAAAAAAACCAACCACCCAACCCTCCTCATCCCAGGTTTTCCCAGGAAATCTCCCCGTTTGCAAAACCCATGGAATCCTCCGGAAGAACAACGTGTCCGGCTCAACCCTTCATGGTTCCAAACCTCCTGAGAACTGAAGAGAAGTCCTCCGGAGACTGGGGTTCGTCTCTCCAGAAAGAAGAAGGGATTGGGGAGGGGGGAAAGAGCGAGGAACGGAGGCGGGAAGGGAAAAAAATGGGAGAAAAGTAGAGAGAAACGAACGGAATTTTAAATAGAAAAAAAAAAAAAATTTAAAAAAAATGATATTCCGGTACTAAAGAGTGCCCTCACCTGGGCTTTAATCCCCGAATCTCCGTTGACGTTGTATTTCTTCTTGTTGGGCATGACGGCATCCCCCACGGCCCCCTCGGCGCCGACTCCCACCGGGGTGGGGGCTGCCCCCCCAATTTATACCTCCCGGCCCCCGCCGATCCCCATCCTGCCCCCGGGCTGGACGGAGGGAGGGAGAGAGGGAGGGAGGGAGGGGGAAGGAACCGCTGGGATTTTCAAGCTCCCTGCCTTGTTTTTTGTTTTGGTTTTTATATATATATTTATTTATTTTTTATTAATTTTGGCAGGGAAGGACCCCCAAGACTTAATGAGGCGTCGCGTCCAACAAGCCCTACTCCTGTTTTATGCCGAATTACAGCGTTTTCCTGACCTCTGGACACTCAGCGGCGGTTTTTTTTAGCGTGGCCCGGCTTGTGCGTGCATAACAATAGCTTATTTATATAACCAGAACATTTCCCTGCTCGCTATAATTAACTTGCTAATTAGGCTCTTTTTTAACCTGGGTTCTCCCCCCCACCACCACCACCAGCACCGCTTTCGTTTTTTTTCCGCCCCCCTGATGTCAGATGATTACGTTAACGGAGCCTCATTAGAAGAAAATTAACTAATGAGCAACTAAAACAAGGAAGGCATTTGTTAGATGGCAAAGTAGTTTTTAATTACTCCGTGCCCCAGGGCAAGAGTCCGACCTTGGAAGGGTCCAGACAGACTCCAACACCCATCCCACCGCTCCCATGTTGGACCATTCCTCTTAGAACCATCAAATCATGGAATATTTTGGGTTGGAAGGGACCTTCAAAGACCATCCAGTCTCACCCCTTGCCATGGGCAGGGACATCTTCAACTAGACCAGGTTGCTGGCCTTGAACCCCTCCAGAGATGGGGCAGCCACAGCTTCTCTGGGCAACCTGGGCCAATGTCTCACCACCCTCAGAGTAAAATAATTTTTCCAAGTCTCTTCCCACCTTCTAGGTACCTACTACAGGAAGAGAAGGGCTGCGGGGAACCCTGGAGAGATGTAGGGTCTGGGTGCCAACCAAAGCATGGATGCTTTGCTACCATCCATGGAGTAGGATGAAAAAATCATGTGGTTTTTTCATTTTTATTTAGTGGTTGGAGCTGTTTTCCAAAGAGTTTTGTCCCTGACAACGTACCCAAGACAATTCTCATTGAGAACCTCCATATCTGCTTCCAGGAAACAGGGAGTTGGGAAGCGATGGGGCATCGCCAACGGGTCTCAACACCCATTCTAACCAAATAAAATCCCAACTGGTTGTCCCCAACAGTTGTCTCCATTGCCTGGTGGATGGGGAAATGCTGCCGGGGAAACATCTCGAGCCACGAGAGCGTTTGACGTGTCTCCACGGCAGATTCCAAGGAATCCACAAAAAGAATAAAAAAAATTCCTGGGCTATAGGGAATCAACGCCTGGTTTGTGAAGGGGGGAAAAACCCAGAACCCCCCACTTTAATGAATCTGTAAGTAGACTGGAAAATGGAAATACAGATTATTTCCAACGTGGAAATATGTCAAGAAACTACAAGACCGAGACGAGCACCATTTGCCTAAAGGCAAAATACTAAATACTAAAGCCAAAGTTGTGTTTTCAAGGTAAATTTTTCATTTTTTAACATTATTGATGATCTTTTTTGCGCCAAATCCTACGGGAGATGCTACTTCAGCTCAGCGGAAGCTGAGAAAAGCCTGGAAGGGGGGTAGGAAGCTCACACCACCAAAGCACAAACTACTTTTTCCAGTAGCTCATCGCATCAAGATACTTAAATCAAAGAGCTTTTTTGGGGAGAAACAAAAAAAAACAAACCAAAAACCTTCTTTGATTTCAATAAAGACTGAGTCTAAGACACTAAAATTAAGAATCTCTATTCTACAAGAATGCTAAAAATAAAGGGTTTTGCTGCCCATCCAGTCCACAGCTCAAGTATCTTCTGCAAGTCGTTATGTCCAGGTCAATCTGGCTCAATCTTCAAATAAAACCAAGGAGAATCACGTTCAAACTTCGTAAAATCTGAGTTATCACTAGAATGTCAAAAACCACGTTAAAATCTGCTTTTTGATCACGGCTGGAGACCAACCTCCCCCTGTGTTGGTTTAGCCACGCTGTGCTCTTTTACAATTTTCTACCCTTTTACAAAAATTGCGAAATGAAACCCTAAAATACCGTAACAGCCACAAAATCCGCCCCCCCACCCCGGCTTGTGCATCGTGCAAGAGGAACCATCCTTTTACCTTCTAAATGCTGCGAGGGCAGCGTTTTTCTGGTGCTTTCTGGTCTTAAAATTTATTCTTAGCCCTGGATATTTTATTATTTTATTTTTTTTTAAAGGAACAAAGGGAGAAAACCAAGAGTTTTCCGCGTGACCCGGTGGTTTGAGCTCTCCGGCGTCGCCGACAGCCTGCAAATCCACCTGAGATAAACTTGGGAAAGAAAAAGGATGTTATGGAGCTAATGAAACTCATCTATTTTGTCCAAAACGGTAGGTCAAGTGTGTGGTCCTCAAGAGCTGCCTCTACTTGGGTTATTCGTGTGACAAACCACCTGGGAAGTCTCGCCCCCAGTGGAAAAACTTCTCATCCATCCATGGTGCCAAGTGATAAAATGAAGTTTTATATTTATTTTTTTTAAAGAAAGAAGGGTAAAGATTGGAAGATAAATGACTTTGCAGCTGTGGCTGGAATGGAGGGGATGGATGTGACCACCCTGATGTTCCACCAGAGCCCCGGGCTTGCAGCTCCTGGACCGAACCTCCTCCTCCTCCTGCCTTCTCATCCCGATTCATGAAGGAAAAGCTGGTTTCCACCAGCCCTCGACCTGCCAAGCCAGAAACTTCATCTCCTGCTCCGCTTTCCCCCACGACACCAGAGATGTCTCAGGAGACACCCGAGAAGAGAACCTGCTCCCCTTCTGCAGGACCGGGGATGTCCTCCCCTCTCCGTGCTCGAGATGATCCACAACCCTCAGCTTCTGTTCTCCTCATCCAGGGTCCTATCACTTCAAGAAAAGGACTCTCCAACCCCATTTATTCCATAGTTTGGCGTGCCCTTAAATGAATATGTAATCCTGACACGGCTGCTCACTGAGCCAAAACTTTCACTGGAGCTCCAAAAAAGTGTTTAAGATTTCCAGTTCTCCAGCCAAAAGGTCCCTCAGAGACAAACTCCGGGATGAACACACACCTTTAACCCTTTGGCATCTTTCTTCTGAAAAAAACCAGCTTGAGAATGCGCAGGTTGAGGTTGGGTTTTACCTACAGGACTTGGGACAGTAAGGATGGGAATGAAGCATCACCCGCCTGGGCCAAAACAGTTTCTAAGCTTGTTAGAAACTCAAACCATTGATTACTGAAGACCACCCACCACTGGTGGATCCACTCTTCTCTGCAAACTCCCAGCCCAGCGTATTTCTAACTCGCCTTCAGCATTGGGCTGGGGTTCTGTACAGTGCAAACACAGAACCATAGAATGGTTTGGGTGGGAAGGGAGCTCAAAGACCATCCAGTGCCACCAGGGCAGGGACACCTCCCACCACACCAGGTTGCTCCAAGCCCCTTCCAACCTGCCCTTCAACCCCTCCAGGGATGGGGCAGCCACAGCTTCTCTGGCCAACCTGGGCCAGTCTCTCACCACCCTCACACCAAACCAGTTCTTCCCCAGAAGAACTCTTAGAAGCTCTTAGGAACTTAGAAGTTCTTAAAAGTTCTTAGGAACATTTAGAAGGGGCTCTAAGGTCTTCCCGGAGCCTTCTCTTCTCCAGGCTGAACCCCCCCAACTCTCTCAGCCCCCCCTCCCAGCAGAGGGTCTCCAGCCCTCCCAGCATCTCCGTGGCTTCCTCTGGCTCCATCCAACAGCTCCATGTCCTTCTGCTGTTGGTGGCCCCAGAGCTGGAGGCAGCACTGAAGGGGGGGTGTCTCCCCAGAGGGGCAGAATCCCAGGGTACGAGGGGATTGTGCACGTTGCTGTCTCCCGTTGAGCTTCTCGTCCACCAACACCCCCAAGTCCTTCTCCTCAGGGCTGTTCTCCAGCCATTCTCCATCCAGCCTGGATCTGTGTCCAAAGGCACATCATACGTTCTACGGCACAACCCAGGAGCAGCAGCTTTCCCTGGAAAAGCCCACGGACCATCACAACGGAAGCAGGAGATTTAAAGACCTTCAGCTCGTGTCTGCAAAACCCCAAATCTCCACCACGGGTCCTCTTGCCGAACTCCCGAACCATCAGAATCCCACAATTCAGAAAAAAAAAAAAAGAAGAAAAAAAAAAAAAAAGGTGTATTTTAACCAGCCCTTTTGAGAAGCAAAGCAGAAGGGATTATTATTATTCACTAATTCCTCAATATTTGGTGATTTGGTTAATAACAAGAGGCACGCTGCAATAAACGTAGGACCTTGGCAAGAACGTTAAGACGCAATAATTGAAATAACGACCATAAAGATAATGAGCGTTTCCAAGATCAGGCTAATTATTACTTGAAACGCGGCCGTTGCCTCCCGGGGTGTCCCGAGAAGCCCCATAAAATGCAAATCAGGCAGGTTAAAATCCTGATTAAAAACATTGCTGGAGGGCATAACCCCGAGCCCTTTGTCGAGGGAGTTCGATGCCACTTTAAACCGGTTTTAAACCAAAATGTTGGCTGTTAAAGGGGAATAATGAAGTTTGAATCAAATCACGAAGGACGGATTTTTATTTGTCGATAAAGACGAAAACGGCAAGAATGCTTTTATAGGAATAGGAGAAAACCAACTTTTTATTATCCTGGGGGAAGTATTTTTAGAAGAACCACCAAGAGGGACCCGGCTTCAAAAATAGCAACGGAAGAGACGAGCAGAAAGCTAGGAAAATATAAAAAATATTGGTAGGGAGATGTCAGTGCCTTGCGAAGCGTCGTGTGCGGGGTTGAGGACCACGAGGCGCCACGTGGTCCCTCGGGGACTCGGGAACCCCCGTCCTCCTGGTGCCACCTGCTTTTTTTTTTTGTTGTTTTTGGAGCTATGTCCTTAGGTTTTCCAGCTGCTTTGGGAATTCTTTCCAGCAGAGAAAAAGCACATTTTAATATTTGCCCGTTCTAACCTCTTTATCCACCAAACCACCCAGCGGCACGCGGTGCCCCGAAGGGCGTCGAAAGTTTTAGAGGTTTCATTCCATCTAAAACCGCTGATCAAAATTACCAAGTTAGCCCAATTAAACCCAAAAAGACGGGATCCGCTGCCCCGATCCTGATGAAACTCAGAGTCTCCTGGAACAAACTGCAGTTTCTCCTCCCCTGCTGGTCCCAAATTGCTCTAAAAATTAGCTCTTAATAGAACACATCTCCAAGACGGGGGTGGCCCCGGGGGGACCATTCCCTCCCTCATTTGACCGTTTTCAATTAGGCAGAATGATGTTGCACCAGAGGGGGGGGTTGGCCATTCCTCGTTAACATCGGAATTTAACGACCCTCGTTGCCGTATCCCGACGCGGAGCAGCGAGATGGGAAGCTCCCTCCAGAAATTAAGCGGCGATGGGCTAATTAAAAATAAGAAGCCAAACAACTCACCGTCCAGCCGGGGAGGTGGAAAGAGGAGGCGCTGGCGTCGCTGCCCCAGTTCTCCACGGGCGACACGCTCCCCGCTCACATCTCTTTGGGAGAGGGATGGAAAAGGATGGAAAAGGATGGAAAGGGATGGAAAAGGATGGAGAGGAATGGAGAGAGATGGAGGGGGATGAAGGGGGATGGAGAGAGATGGAGGGGGATGGAAAGGGATGGAAAGGGATGGAAAGGGATGCAAGGATAGAGGGGGATGGAAAGGGATGGAAAGGGATAAAAGGATGGAAGGGGATGGAGAGGGATGGAGGGGGGTGAAGAGGGATGGAAAAGGATGGAAAGGAGTGGAAAAGGATGGAAAGGGATGGAGAGGAATGGAGAGGAATGGAGAGAGATGGAGAGGGATGAAGGGGGATGGAGAGAGATGGAGAGGGATGAAGGGGGATGAAGAGAGATGGAGGGGGATAGAAAGGGATGGAAAGGGATGCAAGGATGGAGGGGGATGGAGAGGGTTGGAAAGGATGGAGAGGGATGGATAGAGACACAGGGATGTAAAGGGATGCAAGGATGGAGAGGGATGGATGGGGACAGAGGGGGAAGGAGAGGGATGGAGCGGGAAGGAGAGGGATGGAGAGGGATGGAGGGGGGTGAAAAGGGATGGAGAGGGATGGAGAGGGATGCAGGGGGATGGAGGGAATGGACAGGTATCCAGAGGATGAAGAGGGACGGAAGGAGATGGAGGGGGATGGAGAGAGACTCAGGGGGATGGAAGGGGATGGAAAGGAATAGAGAGGGATGCAGGGATAGAGAGAGACACAGGGGGATGGAGTGAGAGAGAGGGATGGAGGGAGATGGAGGGGGATGTGGAGGGAAGCAGGGGGACGGAGGGGATGGAGAGGGAAGGAGAGGGATGCAGGGAAGGAGAGGGATGGAGAAGGATGGAGAGGGATAGAGAGGGATGAAGAGGGATGGAGAGGGATGGAGAGGAATAGAAAGGGATGCAGGGATGGAGGGGATGGAGAGGGATGAAGGGGGATACAGTGGGATGGCAGGGGGATGGAGAAGGATGCAGCGGGATGCAGGGAGACACACCAGCCCAGCAGCCAACGCCCCCCCACTCTTGAGCTGCTCTCTGGGGGGGGGGGGGGGCTTCAGTGGCCCGATCTTCTCCCTTTACAAACCAACCTCGAGAGCCAAGCCTTCAGATGTGACACGGGCAGCTCCAAAACTTCACTGGGTTCCTCGTTTCGGTCCAAAAACCCCCAGCAAACCGCCTGAAACGCTGGGATCCAGCCCATTTTTGCAGCGGCGATTTCACGCCGACCCCAGCGTGGAGGGGTTTGAGGGGTTTGGGGTGGGGTGGAGGAGACATCCACCCCATCACCTGCCTACACCCCCCCACCCCCGTCACCCAAACGCCGACAACCCCCGTTGGACACAGCAGCAAGGTCAAGGAGAGACGCACCTGCGTTCCGGGCTGGAGGTCTCCTGGGCCACCAAAATTTCAGGCGAGGTGGGAGAAAACAGCATTGGGGCACCTCTGGAGGTTGAAGGGCTTTTTGGGGTTGAGACTCAAATGTGGTTGGAGATGAACCTCGCCATCCCAGAGCCTCATAAAGTGCTTTGAAATGACTCTCTGGCAGCCCAGCGTCAGGGAAAAGCGGGGATGGAGAGGGCTGGTGGGGCTGCAGCTCCATCTGCTGAGCACCCTCAGCCCTCGCCGCGCAGGAGAAGAGGTGGGAAACGAAGGCGGAGCGGTGGAAAAAGGATCTCCAGCTCCTCCAGAGACACGATCCCGCGGCCAGAAGCTCCCCAAACAGCCTGGGTTACAAACAAAGCTTGCATAGAACCATAGAACGGTTTGGGTGGGAAGGGACCTTAAAGCCACCCACCTCCAGCCCTGGTAAGAGTAAGCAAAGATCTGTTTTGCTCTTCTTCAAGGTGATCCCTTCACTTGAGAGGTGAAGACACGGTGAAAACACGACCACACAAGTGTGTCCCCCGCCCCCGATGCTCCCCAACCTCCACCTGGGGACGGTGGCTTCAAACCCCTTTATGAACTTCAATGAAAAGAAGAAGAGGTGCCGGCACCAAACTGCACCGCGCCAAGGACCCAGCTCCAGGAAAAGTCCTAACCACCAGAAAAAGGTCTCAAAAAATGACTTCAGCCGGGTGACAACGTGGTCACCTGGCCAAAGGAACCAAGGAGGCTCTTTTGCTTAGCGCTATTTTTCACCGCGGAGAAAAGAACCAGCTCTAATCTCAGCCAGTCTGCGGAAAACGAGGGTCAAACGGGTCCGAAGCCCCGAGAGGAGACCAAAAAAAATTGGCAATTATTGCTCGAATATGCAGAAATACGGGGTTCGCCACTTGGGCCGAAAAGTTGGGTGCGATTTCATGAGTTCTTGGAAGATTTCATGACTTCCCCGTGCCGACACGAGGGGGAGCGAGAGACTGCAGGAAAAAAATATCCCGGAGTTTAAGACTCAGTCTACGAAGAGAAACGCTGGAAAAACGGGAACGGTTTTGAGGACCACCCCGCTTCACCTTCCAGTGTTTGTAGAAACTTCTTCTGACCTGCAGGCGTGAGCGGTTGCTCGGGAAATGAACGGAGATCGGCAAGAAGTTCATGGGTTTTATAGAAGTTATAGATTTAATAGGTTAAGAGGTTAAGAGGTGAGGTAAGAAGGAATCATAGAATCATGGAATCATAGAATCAGGGCTTGGAGCAACCTGGTGTGGTGGGAGGTGTCCCTGCCCAGGGCAGGGGGGTTGGAACTGGATGATCTTTAAGGTCCCTTCCAACCCATTCTATGATTCTATGATTCTACGGATGGTTTGTACGCATCCTACAAGGGGAAGCAACCATCCCAAATGTGCTACCCACCATCCTATAGCCTGCACGTGGTACCCACCATCCCATATCCTACAAGTGGTACCCACCATCCCGCATCCCATACATGGTACCCACCATCCTGCATCCTACAAGTGGTACTCACCATCCCAAATGAGGTACCCACCATCCCGTACCCTACAAGTGGTTCCCACCATCCCACACGTGGTACCCACCATCCTACATCCCACACGTGGTTCCCACCATCCCACACGTGGTTCCCACAGTGGCAGAACTTCTGGGGGAACTGCCAACGTGCCAAACCAGGGCTGGAAAAGGCCACTCAGCTGACAGCCAGCGAGGGAAAACGAAGTTAATTAGCAAAGCTTTAATCAGTGGACCTTGATGTAATGGGACACGGAGCCCCCTCGATAATGACAGGCCGCCTCTCCCTGATTTTCCATTTTCCCATGGGAAAGAAGGAAAAAAAGCCTTCAAACCAGAGATTAAAGATTTCCAGAAATGAGGCTTTTCTCTCCGGTTCATCCCCCCAACCTCCTCCCCAGGGCAGGAGGACACCGGACCGCGGGAGGTCCAAGAGCAGAAATGGCCGGATTAAGGAGGAGAAACCCCTTTGCTCGTCTAATATCGCTGGTTTGCTAATTAATTTATACCGGGACACGGCTCATTAACTGAGGAACGGTTCCATCCCAGTTTGTGGCGAAGAAAAACAAGCGCTTCTCCGAAATCTACCCCAAACGACGAGGGTTCGTCCCCACGTCCTCGCTCAACCACAGGGTTTTGCTCCCCCCACGTGCCTGGACCCCACCCCAGGTTAAGAGACTTTATTAACCCTCATTAACGGGCCGCTAACGATCCCTCCTCTCCCTTTTCGAATTTATACTGATTTTTCTCTCCCGTTTCAAGTTTATACTGATTTTCTCTCCCATTTCAAGTTTATAGTGATTTTTTTCTCCCATTTCGAGTTCATAGTGAATTTTCTCTCCCATTTCAAGTTTATAGTGATTTTTTTTCTCCCATTTCGAGTTCATAGTGAATTTTCTCTCCCATTTCAAGTTTATAATGATTTTTCTCTCCCGTTTCAGGTTCATAGTGATTTTTCTCTCCCTTTTCAAATTTATATTGATTTTTCTCTCCTGTTTTGAGTTTACAGTGATTTTTTCTCCCATTTCAAGTTTATAGTGAATTTTCTCAGCCGTTTTGAATATAGTGAGTTTTCTCTCCCATTTCAAGTTTACAGTGATTTTTTTCTCCCATTTTGAATTTATAGTGAATTTTCTCACCCGTTTCCAGTTTATAGTGATTTTTCTCCCCTGTTTTGAGTTTATAGTTAATTTTCTCTCCCCTTTTGAGTTCACGGGGAATTTTCTCTCCCGTTTTGAGTTCACAGGGAATTTTCTCTCCCATTTCAAGCTTATAGTGATATTTTTTTTTTCACCCATTTTGCGTTCACAGTGGTTTTTCTCACCAATTTCGAGTGCATAGTGATTTTTTATTTTTTTTCTCCCATCCCAAACCTCAGCTCCCCTGCCACCTCCCACCCCAGTAAAACCCGGAGCAACCCACGTTTTAACACAATCCAACCGGATCCAAACCGGCTAACGAAGGTGTCCTTTGTCTTTTGAATAATTAAGGAGCCATTATCAAGAACTGGGTAATCAAGAGCCCCCCCCCTCGGCATTCCCGGGCAGCAGGAGCACATGGAGCTCCTCCAAGGGCAGGGAGATGAATAAATCCAGCATCACAACAGAAATCAGAAGGGCAGGTAAATCAATTAGGCGTGTGTTAAAAACGAGAAGAACGTTTAAATACATGTGACATTAAAATTAGACTAATGAGGGATTACTAACAAGTTCTCTCTCCCTCTCTCTCTCCAACCAGAAGGCTCTGACAGTTTAAAAGGCAAAATGCATTATTATTTCGTGCGGGGGCTGCGCGTTTTCCTCCCACGCTGGGGAAGGGCGTTTGGAACACGTGAAATTCGCCGTGGAGGGATGGAGAGGGATGAAGGAAGCGTCAAAATCCGATGAAAAAACCTTCCTTCATCGATATTTGGGGAAAAAAAAAAAAAAAAGGATACATTGATTGAGATTCAAATACCTATATCGCATTGATATTTTTACCCTTCCAGAAGAAAAACAAAACCAAAAAGGTCTTGCTTTTTTTTTTGATATAAACAGAAGGTCCCAAAGGGATTTCATGAAGGGTTTAGGAAACCCCGGCTGCGACAACAGGTACCAAGAGCACACAAGGGTTTGGTCCTATTTAGTTAATTTTATTTATTTTAAGCCTCAGGGCTTAAAAAAAAATAGTAAATTTAAAGTCCATCACGGAGAGCAACGTGGGTTTACCCCAAAATCCCGCTGAAGCGGCAAGAGGATGACTCTTGTCTGTCCCGGTTGCTGTGATGCAAAACTCAATCACAGTTTCTGAAAAACTGGGGGTTTTGGTTTTTTTACCCAAAGAATGACACGTGTGGTTTCTGGCTGCGCGAGAGCCAGCGGCACGATGCCCAGGGAGGCTCCGAAGCTGCTGAGTTTCTCAGCGAGGACTCGTTTCCAGAGTGACAAGAAGATGAGATCTCAGAGCATCTCGACAAACGAATAAACCGCAAACAGCAAATATTAGAGAGGGAGAAAAAAAGGGAGAGTCCTGCAGCAGATGGAGGGGGGCCAGAGGAGGGACCACGGAGATGGTCCAAGGGCTGGAGCCCCTCTGCTGGGAGGACAGGATGAAAGAGTTGGGGGGGTTCAGCCTGAAGAAGAGAAGGCTCTGGGGAGACCTTGGAGCCCCTTCCAGGCCCTCAAGGGGCTCTAGAAAAGCTGGGGAGGGACTCTGGATGAGGAAGGGGAGCCATATGAGGAGGAGGAAGGGTTTTAAGCTGAAAAAAGGGGAGATTGAGATGAGATCTGGGGAAGAACTTCTTTGCTGTGAAGGTTGTGAGACAGTGGCCCAGGTTGGCCAGAGAAGCTGTGGCTGCCCCATCCCTGGAGAGGTTCGAGGGCAGGTTGGAGGGGGCTTGGAGCAACCTGATCCACTTGAGGATGCTCCTTCCCATGGCAGGGGATGGGACTAAACGGACTTTGAAGGTCCCTTCCCACCCAAACCATTCTGTGGTTCTCTGCCAGGACCATAAATCTTGACTGGCCCATGAGGACACTCCATGTTCAGGCTCCACGGACACCATCCTGCTTTTATCAAACACTTCCACCACCACCCCTAATTATAGCTATCTATAATGAGATAGATTGGATATTTGGAAAAACGTCTTCCCCAAAAAGGGTGATGAAGCCCTGGAAGAGGCTGCCCAGGGCAGTTGGTGGAGCCACCATCCCCAGAGGAATTGAAAAACCAGGCAGAGGTGGTGCTGAGGGACATGGCTCAGTGGTGGGTTTTGTCAGCGTTGGGTTGATGGTTGGACTCCATGACCTCAAAGGTCCCTTCCAAGTCCACTCATGGAGAACTGGGATCTGGCCTCTCCCAGCCAGGCGAGACTAAGCGCCTCCAAAAACGGGACAAAGCCACCTCGGTACGGACCCCGTGGCTTTAAAAGTTTGTCACAAATAATTTTTAAAAGCGTTTTCCCACTTTTTCTACTTCGGGGAGACTTCCTTCTTAAGAGGAGCAATTGAAACACATCCTGGGAAAGGACAAAGGGGGCAGAGAGTCTCTCCAGTCTCCTCACAATTACTTACAAACACTCAAAACTTTCTTCCCAACGCAAGGAAAAAGCCTTAAACTCTTGAAATCTGCCTTAAAATTCTCCTGTTGTTTTATAAAATACGGAAAGACAGATGTTTTCTTCAGCATCGGGGTGTTTGCTTTAAGAAATTAAACTGGATATAAGAGGGGACAAGGCTGGCAGGTGGGGTGCCCCAAAACCTAAAACTACTAAATTAACCTAAAACTGCTTAATTAAAGGCAAACAATTAGTAAGGACTTGCCATTAATAAGCCGTCCCACGGATGAATTCGCACGTGAATTTAGATGGAAAAAAACCCAACCCCAAACCAGTCCAAAACTGAAGTAATTTGCCCATTTGCTTCACATTCTGGGGGGGAAGGGGGGGGGGGGGGGGGGAACAAAACCTTACCTAAAAATGGAAACAACTTCCACTTCCCAAGCACAAAGCCTGCCTTGTACCTTCTTCCTCACAAAAATCTAACTAAAAATCAAGCTAAAACGGAAGTTTGCAATGGTAAGACCGGGACGGGAGAATTTTCCAGCGGCCGGAATGTTGAAATGGCCCACGGACCACGAGATTAAATTCCTCATCCGAAAGCTCGGAGGAGACCTTGAGCTGCTCCAGGCGAGGGACAGAGCCTATTTCAGTTTGGTTTTTGGAAGAAAGTTGTCTTTTTTTTTTTTTTTTTTTTAATTTAAATCAACTCCAGGGATTACATCACTGGAGAACATGATTCAGCAGGATGAGAAGTAGGGGAAAAAAAAAATATATAAATCATCAAAAGAAAATCAAATCCTGAAGCAAGCAAGCCCACTCCTGCCCTCGGCCTGGCTTCTCCCCATCGCGCAGTTCTCCACGTCCTCCCCAAACATGAGGGCTCTGTCCAGAGTCCATGGCTACCACCGAGACCATCCGGGAGGGCAAGGAAAACTCATTAAAAAGCAAAAAAAAGCTGGAGAGGGATTTTTTAGAAGAGCATGGAGCGATAGGATCAGAACGGTTTTAAACTGAAGGAGGGGAGATTGAGATGAGATCTGGGGAAGAACTTCTTGGCTGTGAACTCCCATCCCTGGAGAGGTTCAAGGCCAGGTTGGAGGGAGCTTGGAGCAACCTGGTGTGGTAGGAGGTTGCCCAAGGGCAGGGGGTGGCACTGAATGGTCTTTAAGGTCCCTTCCAACCCAAACCATGCCATGATTCAAGTTAAAACCACAGGAACACATCTCAGGCTGGTGGAGGGTGACACATATCGACATTAAACTGCTTCAGAGTGGACAGACACCTCCTGGAGGTCTCTATTGTTGCTTCTGAAAAATAGCAAGTGCTAAGCATTGGTTTTTAATGAAGTGATGATTCAAAAACATCTCCTGAATGTGTGAGTTGGGAGGCTTAATCACCTGATAAACACAAGTCTTTGCTGCATCAGTGTTCCCCAATCCTTCAGCATCAATGAACCACCAACATTCCCCTTTTCTTGGCCAAGACACGCAGCTCAGCCTCTCGTTGACACCACCACCAAGCAGCTCTCTTCCTTCCACTCATCGCAACGTCACAACCACCAGCACAAGTCCTTCCGTTTTAAAGTGGTTTTCATGCTTTTTCTCCATTGGCCTAATCACCAACCTTATTTCAAGGGAAAATCACATGGGGTTGGAAGGAACCTCTGGAGATCATCCAGTCCAACCTCCTGCCAAAGGTCCACCCAGAGCAGGTCCCACAGGAACGTGCCCAGGTGGGTTTGGAATGTCTCCGGAGAAGGAGACTCCACCACGTCTCTGGGCAGCCTCTTCCATGGCTCTGCCACCCTCACACCAAAGAAGGTCCTCCTTATGTTGAGATGGAACTTCCCATGTTCAAGTTTGTGCCCATTCCCTCTTGTCCTGTCACTGGGCACCACTGAAAAAAGACTGGCCCCATCCTCCTGACACCCACCCTTTAGGTATTTATAGATGTTTCCTGGAGCTCCTTTAGGGGCTGGAAGAGGCTCCAAGTTCTCCCCAAAAATGAGTAGATTCCTTCTGCAGGTGGTTCCCCTGAAGCTCCAGGCAGCAAAGCACGGCACGGTGGCCTGCAGGGACAAGGGAGAGGGGCTGAGAGGGGACACTCGATGGGACAAACCAAGGGTCCGTGCTGTCCCCACACCTGCAACAGGGCAAAGAGTTAAAAAAAAAAAAAAAAAGGCCACGTCGAGACCCAGAGCACTTTGAACACCCCAACATTTAAATGGGAAACTATTTTCAGCTTTCCTGCCCACTTAAAACTAAAAGCATGAAATAATTTAAAAAATAATTTTAAAAAAATTCAGCAAAGCCGCTGTGGTTTCCAGCAAAGGTACTTTGTGTTCTTTCCCAGAGCTCGCCCTAATCCCCTGGTCTTTTCAAATCCTTTCCGGGGTGAAACCGTCCCCCTTTTGTACAAATATATCTATAATTATGAAAAAAAAAAAAAAACAAAGAAAAAAGAAAAATCCCTACAAAAATCTAGCAGGTGTTGCACGAATCAGCTCTTCGCTAAAAAATTGCCGATCAACGTCAAACGCGTCCCTTCCTTTACACGGTTTTCGTTGTGACACGCGCTGAATTTATGCCTGATTTCCTTGCTTTTTACTCAAAAATACATGAAAACCCACGTTACAAGTAGCCACCCCAGTAAGAGCCAGCAGCCCCTCCAGTCTGCCCCAGCGAGGTATTTTTTTGGGGTGGTTTTAATCCGATCGAGACCAAAACGAGATGAAATCCTTTCTGCAGCGGGTTATGACTGGAGTTGTTTGTCCCAACATCGGTCACCATGGCCAGAAGAAGACACCTATGTTCCCCGGATGACGTCTTGGACCCTGAGCAGCTCGGGGAGAGGATTCCAGCCAGGGACACCTCCCACCAGAGCAGGTTGCTCCAAGCCCCCTCCAACTTGCCCTTGAACCCCTCCAGGGATGGGGCAGCCACAGCTTCTCTGGGCAACC
>JAOQGH010000001.1:1041201-1054868 GCA_025769975.1 Gallinago jamesoni | reverse complement strand
GGAGATGTCCCTGCCCAGGGCAGGGGGCTGGAACTAGATGATCTTGAAGGTCCCTTCCAACCCAAACCATTCCGTGATTCTATGATAATAAATTAAAAAGCAGTTAAAGGTTCTCTCTCCGGCACAAACTCTACAAGAGCTCGTGCTCAGGGAGAAGCGTCGTTAAATCAGGACATAATTTAATCGGTTTCACGTACACTTTAATGGAGTAAGAAGTAACGACTTCTGATCACTCTTCGCATTCTTCATTCTACAAATTGTATTTCAGAGCAAATACAATTAAATCAGAAGAGCTGCGCCTACGAAATATGAAGGTTCAAAGTTCTGCTAGGAAGAAATTCATCAGGCTGAACTCCTGCTCTGCCCTAGGAACAGCCACACGATTTTTGGCGCAAAAAAATGCCAAACCAACAGATAGATAACATTAGCCTTCCCAAAATATAGATAGAAACAACAAACCCAATCATTTTCTAAAGGTATTTGGTACACAGGTAGTGGGCACAAGCACGACAGCCATTTACTGCTTCATGGCCTTCAGCAGGAAAACGCTCAGTTGGGAAATGATCAAGGAAAAAAAAAGTTATTATATTTTTTAAAAAAAATCTTTGACCTCAAAGCTCCCTGAAGAGCTGTTATTTCACGTTCCTGGGTCTTATCTTTTCATGTACTGACTTCTCCCGTTTCGGAGTTTGGATTTAGCTGGAAGCCCAGAAGAGTGTTCCATTGACTTTCCCCACGGTTGGCACCATAAAAACGAGCAGAGTTTACCAAAACTTCACTCCTTTTTACCTCGACGCAGTATTTCCTCTTAATCTGGAGAGGATTGCTCCAAACAGCAGACTCAATTACCATTGCAACAAAAAAAAAAAAAAATATGAACAATTTTCCCCTTTCTGTTTGCAACCTCCATCAGCTACCGACAGTGACCGCTCCTATGGAATTCCAGCTGTAAAAGTCCCCACTTTCAGTTTGTATTTACAAATTTTCTACCAAAAAAGATCCCGAACCGATGTTTGATAAGAAATGAACTTAAATTATGACTTCTCTAGGCTGAAATTGAGGTGCTTCGGTGGGATTTTTTGCCCCCAAATGCCTTTAACTGCAGACCTGAGCCTAGAGGACACCGAGCTTCAGGAAGGAGGTTTCCTTCACACGACTGAGGTTCCACCCTCTGATCTCTGGCTTGAATCTGCCAAAAAATAGACATTTTAGAAGAAAATTAAGCAGGCAGGTTTTACACCCTACCGCTGCGGTTGCTCTGCGCCAACATTTGGACCGGCTCGGTTCTTTCAGTCTTGGGTTTTCTTCCAATTTAACCAACGGGGCAGGGAAATCCACCTCCTGCCTCTGCGCCACCTTGGTGGTGGTGGTTCCTCCTCCTCTTCCTTGTTTGAGTTAAATCATCACATCGTTTTACAATTTGCTAGACAAGAGGTTTTTTTTTAAAAAAAAAAAAAAGAAATCTGAAAGGTCAAACAACTCCGAAACTCATCATGGCTTCACCTCGCTCATCCTTCCAGCCTCAAGACGGGACCAAAGCTAAGACCAACCCTTTTAATTGCTTGTAAAACCCAAATCCCAGGTTTCTGTCCCTCCAGGACAGAGACAAACACAAAGATGGTGAGGGTTTATTGCCCGCCGTCTACTCGTGTTCACAGCCATTAGGTTTCTACCACTTTTTTTTTTTCCTTTTCTTCCCCCTCCTTTATCTTCTTTTCTGTCAAAGGTTGACGTATTGATCTTCGTACGCAGTTCCAAGCAGTCACACGCAGACACCTTCTAAAATTAAACCCCGCGCGTTCACAGGGGAGAAAGATACATGAATATTATACGTAATAATAATAATAATAATAAAAAAAAATATGGCCTCCAACGATAAGATTTTACTAAATAGCTTTCGAAGCACGCTCAGCTCGTTACGAGGGAATTCAGCCCTCGGGCTGGGGAGAAACACTTATTTCCCAGCGGGAGCGATCACGGGGAGGGGGTTAGGATGAAACCAGGAAAATAGGAAAAACAAGGCACCTGCCGAAAACATCCCTCTGCCCCACAGAAGGACGACATTTGGGGGGGGGAACGTCGGGAGGACGCGTTGACCAGGGGAGAAAAAGGCGACACTTTTCACGGTGGGAGGTGAAATCTGCTGGGAGGCAAGGTCAGAGTCATCATTTAGACAAGGCACATGAGAGTCATTTATAGTCTTAGCAGAATAAAACCTCCCGTGGCAGCTCCCCAGTCAGGTGATGTGCCAGCCCAGTGAGCACCAGGCATTTATTGGGATGGAATCGCAGGATTTTACAGCCAGGAGTTCTCCGAAAAGGTTGTGACAATCCAGAAGGCCGTCGCACCTCCTTTCTCTATCACTACGCCCTGATTTTTAATTTTTTTTTTTTATTTTTTTTTTCCACCCCCCCCTTTTGCCTGCAGACAACAGCTTTCCAGCGCCGCTGGCGCTGCAGAGGCGGCGTAGCTCTGGAAAAGCAAGCTGTGCTCTGCTCCAGCCCACTAAATGAATCAACAGCACCAGCAAAAAAAAAAAATATAAAATTTAAAAAAAAAAATCAAAAAAAAAATCAATCCCTTCCAATTCTAAAAGCCTCTCTTTTCAAACGATGCTGAGGAGCAAAAAGAACACAGCTTGACACGCAAGGAGCGAGCTGCGCTTTCGGGACCGAGTGGCGGGGGCAAAAAAAAAAAGCAAAATAACCTTGCCTTTTAATATAAAAAAATCCACATCTGAGTATAAAAACTTCAGAGCTTCACATAAAAACTCCACAGCCACACAATTGCCGGCGTTTAAACTTCCCAGTGTGGTGTCAAAGCGTTTACTAAGCCCTTACTTGCCCATTAGTTAAGATTCATTAAAGCAAGCAGTTTAATGCGTCTGTTCCTCTCTCAGCTACGGGGTGATCATTAAAAGGCTAAAAATCACGTGGCCTAATCAGTTTTGGGGAGTCTTAATTGCAACCCCTCACTAGCTCCCACCCCCCCGCACGCCAACTGCAGCGTTTCCAGAAGTTCTAGGACTTGTTGGCCACTTTTATGGAGGAACGCCCTGAGGAATGACACAAAATGGAAGTAACCACCACCCCCCAAGGCTAATGAGCGAGCACCTAATCATCAAACCACCCTTCAAATCCCCAAAACCGTAAACAATTAGTGTGACTCAAGGCCCTGACTCACAGCCACGGGTAAGTTTAACCCGGGACACCTGAGAGGGTTTAACTCAGCCGGCTGCGGGAGCAGGGATGGTGGAACAAATCCCACCACCACCACCATCTCCTGAGTCACCCCCACCAGAGGTTGCCAGCACCCCGGCATGTAGCCCCATGCCACCACCGAGCCAGTTCTGCACCAAACTGCTGGTGGAGAGGCCATTCCAGCCCTCCCTTCTCCACCAACGTGTTCCCCATGCTTCTCCAGCACCGTTCTCAACCTCGTCCTTGACCCCACGTTGGAGGGAGTCACGCCAACGGAAAATTAACTCAATGTAATGCGAGGGATTTTATGCAGTTGGAGCTCCCTGGACTGCCTCATCTCGGAGCCATGTGAGAACCTGGCTGGAGGAGAAGGGCAAAGGGTCAAGAGACGCAAAGATCTGGAGCACCCCTGAAGCTCAGGTCATCAGCTCCATGCCTCAGACAGAATCACAGAATGATATGGGGTTGGAAGGGACCTCTGGAGATCATCTACTCCAATCACCCTGCCAGAGCAGGTCCACCCAGAGCAGGTCCCACAGGAATGTCTCCAGGGGGGTCCCAATGTCTCCAGAGAAGGAGACTCCACCACCTCCATGGGCAGCCTCTGCCAGGGCTCTGCCACCCTCACACCAAAGAAGTTCCTCCTTGTGTTGAGGTGGAACTTCTTGTATTCAAGTTTGGGCCCATTTCCTCTTGTCCTGTCCCTGGGCACCACTGGGAAAAGCCTGGCCCCATCCTCCTGACACCCCCCCTTGAAGGATTTAGAGGCCTTGAGCAGATCCCCCCTCACTCTGCTCTTCTCCACACTCAACACACCCAACTCCCTCAGCCTTTCCTCACCACAGAGATGCTCCAGTCCTCTCATCATCTTCATAGCCCTAGACACAGCTCAAAGATCTGCTCATCAAGCCTTCTCAGCAGCAGCCAGCTCTGAAGCAGCACCAGAAAACCAAAGGGTCAGCTAAATCTACCTGTGTAGACCACGCCAAGGTCAGAGCCATGTCCGTTAGTCAGAATTAGGTGCAAAAGCCAATTCCGATGCCACCTCAGAAACGAGGTCTTCCGGCCACTTGTTGAGAGTGTGGATCTACAGCAAGGATCCGGAGAGAAGAAAAAAAAAGGTGATCACAGAGATCTCCACCTGGATCTAACGGGAACCACCTCTACGGGTGCCACGAAGAGAGACCCAACGTACTTGCCCGTGACCTCTGGGTTGGTAGGAGAGCCATCGTGGCACCACCAGCAGCATCAGGGCCAGACACCAGCTGTAACAATCACAGCAAAACGAAGGTATCACCTAAATAAATAAAATATGCAAACCCCCGAAGTTGTTAACGCTCAGGAACCGTCCCCGCTCCGTCAGGGTGGAGGGCTCGTTAGCCCACCCGAAGGCAGACAGGCGCAAGGAAAATACTCTCATAAAAACATAAAAACCAGTTTTAGACACAAGAGTGGTATTTAGAGGCAAGAACAGTCAGGGCTCAGGACCACGAAACAAACATTTGGTCGCAAGGTACTTCAAGAGCGCATCTTCAAATTTCAAGAAGGAAAAAAAGCCCCAAAAAACCTGCAGAAAAAACCAGTACAATTAATATATAAACAAGTCAAGAAAAAGCTACTTTTTTTTTCCTTGAGATTTTTGAAGAAAAAAAAATAAAATATTATTTTTTTTATCTATTAAAACTATTAGGAACTACAGTTTAACTTGTTTCACTACACACCCGATATGATCTTGCTCACCTATTTTAAACAGACCTTTATGTCAGGTCCTAAAGCAAAGTTCTGTTGGATCCGACTTAAAAATAAAAAAATTAAAAAAAAAAATATCTGCTTCTTTCAGACTTATTTTTGTACTAAACCTTCTTTCAACAGATGCCTCGGCTCCGCGTGCCCAATTTTTCTAGTCGCGGGGCTGGGAACAATTTTTTTATTTTTTTAATTTTTTTTATGGCTCCCAAATCTGGTGTTTTATTTAAATAACACGGCGGAAAGGGCTCTGGATTGGTAAATCTGGGAAAGGAAAGGCCGAAGAAGCTCTGGAGTCTCTGGAAGGCGCACAGAGAAGTGGCTGGAAAGCAACAGTTCGGGGTAGGGAGGGGGGAAAAAAAAAAAAAAATAACAAGAAAGAGAAGGAACAGTACGTACTCCCAGCTACTCTCCATCGACACATCTCGCTTCCTTTAGCGACCAGATTGTCAGCTCAGCTCCCAAAAAACAAACCCAGGCAGCCAGATGGGGAGATCTGCTGGCTCTTCCCTCCCGCATCCAGGTTTCTCCCGAAAGCCTGGCAGCCTCCGCTGCTGCGGGGAGCATCCACGCTTCCTTCCAGCGGCCTCCGACGACGATGACTCCCATTGCCCACCATCAATGGTCCCTCTTCCCTCCTCGGCTGTCCTCCAGACAAGGGATTGGACTGGTTTCGGCAGCGGGAGGTTGATGGTTGGACTCCGTGATCTTAAAGGTTCCCTTCCGACCCGGACAATTCCATAATTAGGAAGCGGGGTGAAAGGAGAAACCCTTTCTGAGATGTTTAGGAAAAAAAAAATAAAAAAATAAAATACCAACCACCAGAGGGATAAGGGAGGAGTTTAGAAATATTAAGCACACTTGAAGAGAAATATGGATACCCCAGAGGGTCTCTAAAAATAGAGAGATTGGATGAGGATATCAAATGAGGGAGGGCTCCAGGCACCGAGGATGGAAGTCAGGATTTCGGTGGAAAACTGTCCTTGACCAAGGAACTGAACGCCCTCTCTGAGGGGATGAAGGAACCCTTCATCCAGACTCTCTTCATGGGGAGACCTTGCCTTACAGTGACATGCTCTTTAGGAGAGACTTCAGTTTTCCAGAGAAGCCACACAGGAGGAGATGATGGTTATGGAGACAAACTCCTTCATCCTGGGGCCTTCCAAAGGGAGAAGAAAAACGAGATGCCAACCTAGATGATTCTATGAGAGAAGGCAGAGCCCAGCGAGATGTAGATGAAGTCTTAACCCCAAAATTCCCATAAGCAGGGATGTTCCCCTTATGACGGGGACGTTTCTTCCCCAACATTCCCCCAAAAGGTCCTTGTATCATGGGACAGAAGTCCTGAGATCTCCAAAGGGAAGGGTGCACCAACAACTCAGGTTGGTGCTACTCAGGAATTTGTGGAAAGCAAACCCATGGGGGGTGGCACCTGTGTCTATAGGAGGCTGTATCTATAGGAGAATACATATGTCCCCCCTTAGGGGGAGTAATTATGTCCAGGGGTGCATCCAGCTGAGGGACACGGATAACACACGCGTGTATCTACGTGAGCAGGTCAGAGAGTGGACTTAGAAGAATCTATAGGTGAATATTGGTATGTGCATAGTCCACCTATGCAAAGACCACGGGGATGCCTTGCACCCCTATAGATCTCCAACCCTGGAAACTTAGAATTGTAGAGTCATTGAGGTTGGAAAAGACCTTTGAGATCCTCAAGTCCAACCATCAATCCAACACTGACAAACCCACCACTGACCCATGTCCCTCAGCACCACGTCTGCCTGGCTTTTAAATCCCTCCAGGGATGGTGAGTCCACCACTGCCCTGGGCAGTCTCTTCCAGGGCTTCACAACCCTTTCCAGGAAGAAATTTTCCCCAATATCCATCCCAAACCTCCCCTAGTGCTACTTGAGGCCATTCCCTCTTGTCCCATCACCTGCTCCTTGGGAGAAGAGACCGACCTCCCCCTGGTTCCCCCCTCCTTTCAGGGAGTTGTAGAGAGCCAGAAGGTCTCCCCTCAGCCTCCTTTTCTCCAGGCTCAACACCCCCAGCTCCCTCAGAAGTTCTCCGGACCCTTCTCCTTGTTCTCCAGACCCTTCACCAGCTCCATTGCCCTTCTCCGGACACGCTCCAGCCCCTCAACGTCCCTCCTATCACGAGGAGCCCAAAACTGGACCCAGGCCTTGAGGTGGGACCTCACCAGTGCCCAGTCCAGGGCGGGGGGAGAGGGTCATTGGGCCAGTCCTGCTGGCCACACTGGTCCTGACACTGGTATGGTATACCTGAAGGTATGTCACACATGTCTATGCTATAGCTATGTGCATCTATAGGGGCGTACGCATCTCTATACGTGTTTGTCTCCGTACCAGCACGCATCGTGTCACCGTCGGTGCGCTCACCCCCGCCACACGTGGGGGGCTCACACAGACACAGGGGGACGTAGGGCTGGGGGCTGTGCCGGGGTACCCCCCTGGTGAGCTCACCTACCTGGCACACACACACACACACACCTTTCCCCACCAACACCCCCGTTGGGGGGCGCTGACACGGACACGCCAGGGCAACACCACGCTTGGTCACGCGTGCCCGTGGGGCATACCCACGGCTGGTGTTTGCCACCTACCCCCAGGGCAGGGGGGGGAAACAACACACAGAGGGGGTGGGACCCCATGTCCCCAGAGTGTCCCCGAAACGCAGCCACAGCCAGGGGAACACGGCACGAGAGCAGCCCCACGGCAATGGGACACCCCCCCGCCCCGAGCAAGCCCACAGCCATGGGGGGGGGCAACCCCACAGGAGCACCCCCAAAGACAGAGGGGCAACCACTACGGCCACGGGGGCACCCCCACAGGTTTATAGCCACGGGGGCAACAGCCACAGCAGCATCCCCCCACAAGTACAGCCACGAGGGCAAGCACCACAGCCACGGGGGCAACCCCACAGGAGCAACCCCAAAGACACAGGGGCAACCACCACAGCCAGAGGGGCACCCCCACAGGTTTATAGCCACAGAGGCAACTGCCACGGCCACAGGGTCACCCCCACAGGTTTATAGCCACGGGGGCAACAGCCACGGCGGCACCCCCTCCCCCCCCGACAAGTACAGCCACGAGGGTAAGCACCACGGCCACAGGGGCAGCCCCACAGGTTTATAGCCACGGGGGCAACTGCTACAGCCACAGGGGCACCCCCATGGGTTTATAGCCACAGAGGCAACCTCACAGGAGTACAGCCACAGGGGCAATCGCCACAGCCACGGGGGCACCCCCATGGCCACAGGGGCAACCCCCACAGGAGTACAGCCACGGGGGCACCCACCACAGCCACGGAGGGTCCCCGACAGGAGTATAGCCACATGGGCACCCATCACAGCCACGGAGGCACCCCCACAATAGCACGGCCACAGGGACAACCGCCACGGTCACGGGGGTACCCCCACGGGAGTACGATCACTGGGGCAACCACCACGGCCACTTGGGCAACCACCACGGGAACAACCACACGGTCACGGGAGAAGTCGCCAGGGCCACCGACACCCCATACCCGCGTACGGGACGGGATGGGGGGGGGGCAGCGCCATGTCCTTAAGCCACCGGGCCGGTTCCCACCTCCCCGGGTGCGTGTCCCGGTGGGGGTGCGGGGTCCCCTCATAAAGCCACCCACAGGAAGGGGGTGTGTGGGGGGTGGGGGGTCCGCACGCCTACGGGTGGGTGCTCTCTCCCCCGTTACCTTCTTGACGGTGCGCGGCGCCTCGGTGACGGTGCCGTCGGGGCTGACGAGCGCCTCGGCCGCCGGGCCGCCGCCGTCGCCGCCGTCGCGGTGCCGGTGCTGGGGGTGGTGCGGGTCGCTCCGCTTCATTGCCGAAGCCTGAGGTACCTTGGTGGCGGCGGACAGCCCGGGGCAGCCGCTGAGGGGAGGCCGCTCGCCGCCGCCGCCACCACCACCACCGGAGGAAGAGGACGCCGGGGCCGCCTCCCGCTCGGTGGCCGGTAACGGGCAAGGAGCCGCGGCCACGCCGTGCCCGGGAGGGTGAGCGGCCACCGGCTCGCACGGCGGCCCCGCTGCTTTATCCATGGGGCCGCTCAGCTCCTTCAGCTCCACGGCGGGGGCTGCCACCTGCACCGACATCGCCGCCGCCGCCGCTTCCCTCAGGGACCGCCCGCGGGGCACGCCGGGAGCTGCAGTCCTCCCGCCCCGCCGCCGCCGTCAACTACAACTACCGGCAGACCCTGCGCCGCCTGCACCACCCACACCGCCCCCGCCGCGCACCGCGGGGTCCCCTGGGAAATGTAGTCCAATTGGGGGGGGCGGTGGCGAGGGCGGGCCGCCGTCCCCCGCGCGGGCCTGAGGCGCGGAATGGCGGCGGTGGGAGGCCAAGGCCTGGCCGGGCGGTGGGGCCTTCGGAGGCCCCCACGCTCTTTGAGAGTGGCCGGTGCAGCGCTAGACCTCCCTCCCTCCCTGTGGAGAAGTTTGGTGGGTTTTTTTTTCACGTTTTAGTGAAATTTTATGTTTCGGCCCGTCGCACACACACACACACCCCAGAGCAAGGGCCGGCGCTAGGCCGCTCCCCCGGGGCCTGGGGGCTCTGCCACAAGCAAAACTCCTTGAAGACAAGGTGCCAGAAAGTTCTGGCGAGGCGAGTGCCACATCGGAAAGCCTGGAAATTTGCTCTCCTGCCAGGTTCTGCCAGCCCACAGAGCCCCTTTGTGGGGGCGGCCTTCCTTTGAGGGAGGGGGGGGGGGGCTTCCCGCAGGGAAAATCCAGTCATGAGCCCCACGATGAGAGGGACATTGAGGGGCTGGAGTGGGTCCAGAGGAGGGCAACGGAGCTGGCGAGGGGTCTGGAGAACAAGGAGAAGGGTCTGGAGAACTTCTGAGGGAGCTGGGGGTGTTGAGCCTGGAGAAAAGGAGGCTGAGGGGAGACCTTCTGGCTCTCTACAACTCCCTGAAAGGAGGGTGAACCAGGGGGGGGTTGGTCTCTTCTCCCAAGGAGCAGGTGATGGGACAAGAGGACATGGCCTCAAGTAGCACCAGAAGAGGTTTAGGGTGGATATTGGGGAAAATTTGTTCCTGGAAAGGGTTGTGAAGCCTTGACAGAGGCTGCCCGGGGAGATGGTGGAGTCTCCACCCCTGGAACGATTTCGGAGCTGGGCAGATGTGGTGCTGAGGGACACGGGTCAGTGGTGGCTTTGTCAGTGTTGTGCTGATGGTTGGACTCGATGATCTGAAAGGTCTGTTTTTCTAAACCCGGAAAGCTCCTCTTAAGGACGAGGAATTCAAACGCGCCCTTGCTTTTTTTTGAATCATTTACTGTCACCATTATTAGGATAAATGCAGTATCTCTGGGCACAAGCCAAGGGCCACAGCCGGTGCGTTCGGGGCTGCAGAGTGAGCAGGATGAGGTCGTTGTGGTCTGACAGGGGCCGCTTGGAGGCAAAAAAACAGCTTCTTGACACCAAAGGGGATGTGATCGGCCGAGATGAGATGAGGCACGGTGGGAGGCGAGCAGGACCCCACAGAAACCCTCTCCCCCCCCCCAAAAAAAAAAAAATCAGGAGGCAAAGGAGCGACTGAGGACGAAAGGCTGCGAAACCGAAGGAGGATTCCACGCGTGGAGAGGAAGGACCTGGTCAGCAGCTGACGACACGCCGCCTTGGTAAAAAAATCACTTGGGGCAGGAGGAAAAAGGGTTTAATTATACGCCAGGGTGGGAGCTGGAGTGGGAAATGCCAGGGAGGGAGGAGGAGAGAAAGGGCTGTAAAGCGTTTAATGGGCTCCAAAGGTGGCGGAGAGGACGCCGGGAGGAATGTGTGAGTGTGGGGGGGTTGAAGTTAAAGGAAAAGAAGCTCATGACTGGGTGCGTGGAAAGCGGCGGGAGGGAGAGGCCCCGACTTTATTGAATTTAATGCAGTTTCCTTACTGAAGTGAAATGAGAGTCGGCGTGAGGGTTTCACAGCGCGGCTCTGCCTCTCCCTGGGGATCAGAAAGCTCCGTCTGGGGGTGGGTTTCCACCTCAGAAGGGGCCTTTGGAGACAAAACTCTTTTGAGAGCTGCTCGTGGGAGGGATTCGAAGTTGTAGCCGGGTGAATATCCCTGCCCCTAAGAGGAGAGAAGGCTCCGTGCAGAGCGGGGCTTGTGCTGGCCTGCAGCTGGGGGCCGAAATCCTCCAGATGTTATCGTCTCCTGGTGCCGAAGATCCTACCATCCGACCAAAAAAAAAAAAAAAAACCCCAAAACCCGACAACAATAAAAAATTTGAGAGGAATTTGCTGCTGGGGCAAAATCCTGACCAGGAGTTTGGGCCTTTGGGCTACCAGCCACCCCTCACCCTCCCCAAGCCGTGCGGTGCCCCACCTGGCTCAGCGTAGGAATGGTAGGATCTTCACCGAGAGGTGAAGGGTACCCACCAGGGATGGTGTTTTCCTGGAAAAATAAAAAGGTTATGTGCTAACCTCAGCAAGCCCCCCCAAAAAACCCACCGAGATCCCGCACTCCGAGCCATCTCCTGGGCTGCGCTCGGCTGGGTTTATCTGGGGGAAAACAAGCGGATTTTGGGACAAGGAAGGGAGAGGCCGGTTTGGGGAAGGGAGGTCCCGAGCTGTTGGAACGATCGGTGAGAGCGGCGCCGAGGGGAGAGGTTGGGGCTGGCTCCTTCCCCCGTGGAAGCTGGCGGCGGGGACGGGAGCGCGGGGATCGAGGCAGGGCTGCCTCGGCCTCTCGAAGGAGATTTTGGGATAAAACGGCCTCAAAAAAGGCAAAGAGCTTTTCCTCGGAGAGCGGTGGCGGCGCGTAGATCAGCTCTGGGGAGAGGGATGCCGTGCCTGGTGGGACCGAGCTGGATGGGGTTGGGAATCCTGCTTGGAAGGGATGGTGCAGCCTGGGAACCAGCGTGTGGAGACCCCCAAATGCAGCGTATTATAACCCAAAAGTGAGGGAAGAAGGAGATTAGACACCCATCTCAGAACATTCCATCGTGATCTCCATCCTTTTTGCTTCCCCAGATTAAGGAAGGACGGAGGGAAGCCCAGGCGGACGCGGCTGTGCTGTGGTGCAGCACCCCCCACGGTTTAACCCGGCAAAAAATGAAGAAAAAACAGGGATTTCTCCACCAAAATGGAGCGTGGTTGCCATATTGCCTTGGAACCCTCCATCCCACCGCGCCACATCACTGCGGTGACGCCGGAGACCGGCCTCCGGCCAGAGGCTCAGCAGAGCCCCCACTGACCGCTCGCCCGCTCGGGGATTTGCCCGTTTCTGCGGTGTTTAGCCCTAAAAGCAGCGCTGGCAAAAGGAGGCAGCGGCCGGGGGAGTTCAAGGGGGGACGGTACAGGCTGATCCGGCCGCGGAGCATCGCCCGGCACCGCTACGGAGCCTTCCAGAGGTGAAGAAAAGAGGAGAAAATAAGTGATTTTTATACTTTTTTTTTTCCCATTTTTTAGGTCTCATACCCTCCCGTAAGCTGACAGAGAACAGTTGTCTTCCCGAGATCCATATAATCCCAAATTAAAAGTCGATTCCACCCTATTCCTTATAATTCCACCTCCTGCACCACGGATACGTGTTTTGACTGATTCTGCCTCTCCTTCCCTCGGATTTGTCCCCCGGGGGCAAAAAGCGTATTCATAAAGCATATTATCCAAATTCCTTAAAAATTCCCTGCCTCGCCCCCGACGGACGCTCTCGGTGGGGGGGGAGGGAAGAATTGGGGGGAGATGTGGGACCCTCCCCAAATCCCTCTTAAATGCAGGAGAACGGGGGTGGGGTGGGGTGGGGGGTTGGAATTCCTCTCCCTGCCCTCAGATTTTTTTTTTATTTTTTTTTTCCACGAAATCTCTGTAATTTTTCAGCTGCGGCCTCGCTGGCGAGCACCAGGACGGGGGGGGGGGGTGGGACGCCTGATGGACGGACAGACGGACGCAGGTACAGGCATGTACGGACGCCTTTTCCTTCGGAAACGGCCTTAAAATAATAACTGGAGGATATAAAAGCTGTTTGACAATGGGGGGGCCGGGGGGAGGAAGAGGAAGGGCTGCTTCTTCTTCTCTCCTTCGTGATGCGAAGCGGGGCCTGAAATGTCGCCCCCCAAAGCGAAAGGGAAAAGAATAAATAAGAATAAGGAATAAGAATAAATAAGGGGGGGGGAATTTCACCTGCCACCGTTTGAGCTCTTCCCTTTCCGTGCGCAGCTGGGGAAATTAATCTTTTTAATTTTTTTAATTGGGTCTCGCCAGCCGAGGAGCGGAGCGGGTGGCAGCTGGGTCACCGAAGGGAGGAGATTTGTCCTTAAAACTGCCCCAAAAACGTTCGATTTGGGTACTGGAGGAGCTGGGGGGGGGGTGAAGGTTGATGCTCTTGGGGAAGAGAGGTTCAGGGAGGGGACGCAGCGACGGGAGCAGGAGCATCCCCAGCCCCGAGGGGGGGGGTGGCAGGGACCCTGCTCCAGCCTTGTCCCTGTCCCCAGGGGAGGTTGTCTCCTCCCTCGGAGCTGGCACGGCCACCCAGGGGGGGGTCTCGGGTGCCTTTCCTGGTGCCACGTCACGCAGGGCAACCACAGGGGTTTTCACTCTTCACACCAGCGGTTTCCTGGCTGCGGTTTCCCCACCCGGGGACATCATCGGTCGGGGAAACCCACGGTGGCAGCTGTCCCCTCGTCCCCAAAAATCACAGAATCGTAGCACGGTTTAGGTGGGAAGGGACCTTAAAGACCATCCAGTCCCAA
>JAOQGH010000001.1:810570-822641 GCA_025769975.1 Gallinago jamesoni | reverse complement strand
TGGTGTGGTGGGAGGTGTCCCTGCCCAGGGCAGGGGGTGGCCCTGGGGGGGCTTTGAGCTCCCTTCAACCCAAAACCCTCTAAAATTGTATGATTCAATCTCAGTTGGGACAGTTCATTCCTCTGCAACATCTTACTCAATTCCTCACCTTTCCTGATATTTAAAGCTTTCGACCGTTTGCCCACAGGGCCCTAAAGGTCCCAGAACTGGGATTTACACGTCTCCTGCACAAAGGGATTGTTCAGGCCACGTCAAAGGATGAGCAGCTTGCACCTCCCCAGTGCAGTACACTAACGAGTCTCTAATTTTAATGAGCTACGCAGGAAAATGAAGAGGGGGCAGCACAACACCTGGCTTCACCTCACAGCGTTACGGAATTTTAGATGGAATTCAAGATGGGACTGGAAAGCCAGTAACTGCAGGACCAGGGAAAGAAGAAGATAAGAAAGATTAAGACGCCACTTAAACTGAGCGACAGCTCCTTCAGCAGCACGTTCCTTGCAACCCCTCAATTAACAGCAGGGACAGCTCAAACGCTGCATTTCAGCCTTTTCCTCCACTTTTCCCACTCCCTGTCCCTTCCAGCCACCTCCTCAGGCCACCTGCAGGGAGCACCTCACCAGCAGAGCCCAGCTGATCTTTATACTGGGTTTTTTTTGCAGCTTCAAGGACCTCTAAACCCAGCCAAGATCTCAAGATGTCACTGGGACAGAGACAGACTTATTTTTGGGAACTTAAGGAACAGAAGAAATAGTATTTACACAAAATCTCACACCCTGGAAGGTACAAACTCCTGCATGTCCACCAGTTGCCTGCAAAACCTCCACCAATTTATCAAAGCAGCTTGTTGTTTGTTACTATTTTTGAAAATATTAGATAGTCAAAATGAAATGTGTCTACCACACCCCCACCATAAGGAGTGGAACCGCTGGTTTTCAATTAAATTTGTTGAAGATCAAAATGGTACAATCATTAAAACAGCAACAAAAACATACTGATTCCTGTCTCTGGCTCATTTTCTGGAACTTCTTCCCTTCTCCATCTCCAGACTTTGCCCGTTTCCCTTCCCACTGGGTGGCCACTTTCTGCATCTTTCCTACTCATATTGTGACGTGTCTTCTCCGTCCCGTTTATAGCTGGTTATCCTTTACAAGAAAGATGGACCAGCTCTCCTGCAAGCTCTCTGAAGCTCTCCCCTGAAGAAACTACATCCTTCTGTGTTCCACCAGCCCAGCAGTAATAACGAAACGCTCTTGTCCTGAGCGCTGCTGGATGAAGACCTGCGAGTCTTTGCATCCCATCCACCCGGGACCAGGCACTTCAAAAAGAAAGACTCCCTGGAGGACAATAGATGACGGATCCGATGTCAGAGAGGAGCCTGACAACTGACCACCATCGCTCCTCGTAGACATGAGTTTTTCAGGCCTCTGTCCTGAAACTCCCTTTTTGCTCCTGATTTTAACTCAGGGTCTGATGATCGCTGTGACCCGCACCAGCACATTATTAACTCACCAGCACATAATTAACTCACCACAGTGAGTTAATTACCCAAGCCCTACCTGTAGAGGCCCAGCCAGTCGCCCTTGAGCACACAGGTAAGCTGGGGACCCGCGTGCTCCAGGGTCTTCATGAAATCTTCCTGACGGAAAGGACGGATCTGCGGAGGATTCTGCGCAACACAAGGACCGCGTTACACGGCGCCCAAAAAAAACGGGGGGGGGCGGGAAACGAGGTCCTTATTTACACTGAAAAAGGCTGCACGAGGCAGACCCAACGAGGAACAAAAAAAAAAACCCCACGTGAACACCTTGCTCAGCCTTGTGAGTAAAATTCAAATTAGGCTGACAATAGCGGAGCTCACTGCAAAACAGGAAGCATCTGCCCCAATGTTTGTTTCAGCTTTTTTCTTTTTTTTTTTCCTTTTTAATTTTTAAAGGAGTAATAACCCTCTTCCTCGGAGGAGGGAAGTTCACTGGGAGTATCAGAGGACGGGATGAGCACATGGCAGAACCATTCCCCGTCCCCGCAGCCACAGGAAAGCAGAAGCGACTGGAAAAGCGAACATACCTTCCATGGAGTAATGGCCCTCTGCAGAGGCATCAGACTCGCAATATAATGCTCCTGAGAAGAAATACCCCCCCAAAAAAATGAAGAAAAAAAGATGTTACAACAAATCAAGGAGCCCCTTGAGTGGTCACCGAGTGTGATGGTCTTCTCCAACGCACTAGGGCACAACCAACAGCCTCCTACTCTCTCTGTTTTTTTTATTTCATGGTTGTGTTTTACGTGAGCCCAAGTGTCCCAGCTCATTTCCCACCAGGGACTAGGTCACAGAACCACGCTGCGTAATCCCAAGCATGTGGGAAGAGCTCAGGTGGGAAGAAGTTGGCAGGAGGGACTCAAAGCCAAGAAGATGCTCCGTCCTCCCGGGTTCTACCTCCTGAGATGAAGTAGAAAAGAAAGCGGAGGAGCCAAACTGGGCCAACTGGATGTTCCCCCCAGAAAAGCAGCTTTCTAGTGGGACTGGACAGGGAAGGCCCTGAGGGCAAGCACTCGCTGAAATCTGCCTGAGGGTGGTGATCACCACAGTGCCAGGTTCTTAAACTCTAGAGCAAAGCTCCCCAAAGCCAGAGGGGAGAGTTTCACACTGGTTATGGGTCTGATTCCAGAGTTAAGAGGTGAAGAGGAGCCTTTTGGGTTCCTGTCCCTCCCCTAAATGCTTTGACCTCCCGCTGAGAAGACCAGAGGTGGCGTTAGAACCAAATAACATGGAACACCTATTCCTGCATCGCAGGAACCAAACAATGTCTGTCTCTGCAGGGAGCGTGCTGGGTATCCAGCCTGAAATCTGCATTCCAGAGACATTCAGTTCCTTTCCATGGAGTCTCTTAGAGCGTGTGAGCTCCTGAACCTATTACAGATGCTCAGGTAGGGGTGAATAAAAGGGGGCAAGCGCCAACTTGTCCCTCCGGCGCCTCCTCTCCAGCTCCCCTCAGCTTCCCACCGCCCCGACGGGTCCCTGCCCGACTCACCAGGGGGATAATGAAACTCTGGGTGAGCTCCAGGAGGTGACGCCTCAGAAGGGCGCTCTGGACTTCAGAGGGACGTTTCCTCTGGATGCCCTGCAAGCACAAGCCCCGTGTTCACAGAAGGTGCCGCTCTCTCCTACCCACAGCGACGAGGAATTCGCAAACTATAAGCCACCCTGGTCCCCAGCAGCCTGGAAAACCACCCAAAACACCTACTCCGCTCTCCAGCTGAGCATTTCACTCACACTCCACCCAACACAACCTGTTTTTTTCAGGCTATTATTTTTTTTTTTTTATAAGGATTGTTCTCACTTAGGTTATCATTAGTGCCAGCATTTCATCCGTAATATTAAGTGAAAAAAGTGTAAATCTGGCATGATAACCACATCAAACTATACCGGGGTAAATCCTTACAGGCTTTTGGAGAGTTTTATCTGTCCAAACCAAGCTGTCAGCACTGTTTTCCCATAAGGACACACAGGATGCAGGACAGAGCAGAAACTGCTTACCTTTAGTAGTCTTTTTATCAGGGTTTTGTCTTTGTGAAGAAATGTTTTATAAGAAGTATAGATTCCTACAACGAAAAAGAACCCCCAAATTAGAAAAAAAAAAAAACCCAAACTTTGCCCATGTATCTAAAGGAGGCTCTAGATTATATATTATTAGATAGTGCAGGGATAACAGAACTGAAATTCCTAGCACAAACCCTGGCAGCTCCCTGTGTGTGTGTATAATTACAAAAAGTATGAAAAAATGATTACAAAACTGATGAAATTGCTAATGCAGCCAGTACTCACAGCAGGATTAAAGGACACTACAAGGGACTCAGTTTTGGGTCCCGCTACACAAAAAAAAAGCTGTGGCCAGGCTGGAGAGGGGCCACCAACATGACCCAAGGGCTGGGAAGCTGCCATGTGGGGAAAGGCTGAGGGAACTGGGTTACCTCCACCAAGGGCCACCAAGATGATCCAAGGATGGGGAAGGTGCCATGTGGGGAAAGGCTGAGAGAACTGGAGAAAAGAAGGCTCAGGGGAGACCTCACCACCACCTTCCAATATTTAAAGGGTGGCTCCAAAGAAGATGGAGACTCCCCCTTTCCCAAGGAGTCACATGGAAAAGACAAGGGGTGACGGGGACAAGTTACTCCTGGGGAAATTCTGATGGGACACAAGAGGAAAATTTTTCACACTGAGAACTATCAGCTGCTGGAATAATCTCCCCAGCGAAGCGGTGGATTCTCCATCACTGGACACTTTCAAGATGCAGCGGGACAAGGAGCTGGGCCACCTTGTCTAGAGCGTGCTTTAGCCCAGAAAGGTTGGACTAGATGATCCTTAAGGTCCCTTCCAACCTGGGATTCCATGATTCTATGACACTGAACTACCTCAAGGACCTAAGCTTATGGTGAGACAACTTATGGAGTCAGCTGATGGCCAGGCCTGAGCTGAACAGTTGGTTAAGTGAGAGATAGCTGCATGTAGGTAAGCGAGTTCCTTTGACCCCCATCGCATCTAAAAACCAGGTGTGATATATAAAATAAAATCAAGAAAATCACAAGTTCTCCCAACTGAAATAATTTGTTCAATCGGCTTTTTCAACGGTGGAACAAAGATGTACAGTTTTTCTATATTAAAGGGGGAGGCCACCACAGAGAACTGTGTGTGTGAGAAGGTGGTAGCACCAAAAAAATCTGTTGAGATACAAAGAATAGCACATGCAACGTTCACATGCCTGCAAAATCCCCCACCTGGGAGGGTAAATAAAATTAAATGATGTCTGACGAAAGGACTCACCTGGTTTTGTGTCCAGGGTTTTCAGCTTAGCCAGCTTCTTCACCTTGACTTGCTTGGGCAGGTCTCCTGGGGAAAGACACCAAATGACTAAGTTCAGGGCCTGAACGTACCCTCAGATTCACACACGAGAGGCTCTGCCCTGGAGAACATCCAGTCCCACACTTGTACATCGTAAATCACATCCTCCTGTAACCCCAGCCTCACATAAACCTTCTCAACTGCTAACTTTCCTGCTAAAATTTTGGAACAGGAACACGTTAAAGAGGGACTGCAAAAAAGCTCCACTCCTCAACCGAGAGGTCTCCTTGGCTTCACCGATAATGGAGTCTCTCTCTCCACCGCTCCGTTCTTCTCTTCCCTGTCCAGGAAGGACTTCCCCTTTTCTTAAGGCTTCAGAAATAAAACACAGCAAGTTGTCCTCTCAAGGATTCCTCGTGCACGTGGACTGAGTCAGAGTCTGGATTTCCCTCTGGTTTCCGAGCTCTCAGGGAATGAAGCCGTGTAAAACGATGGCTTAGCAGCTCGTTGCCAGCCTCTGACCAGGTCTACCAGCACTACAGGACTCTGGTTCCACCCTTACCTGACATTCTGAGCTCCCCAACCCGAAGAATATGTGGCCAGTGCTGGAGAGTTTTGATAAAGAAAGGGTTTGTGACTCCCACAACGATGTTTGGCCTAGAAAAAAGGGGGGAAAAAAAAAAAAGCAGAACAACGCTGACCTTGAGGGTTCCTTCACACAGACAGTGGCAGGTGGGTCACGAGGGTCTTCGGGCTACTTACGGGGCTTGTGTCCTGGTGGTGTACTCCTTAAATTCACTGTCGTGGATGGTAAAGTAGGGCCGGTAGTCGCAGCAGTACCGCAGGGGAGCAAGGCAGCTGGAAGAACAGACACAACAGTCTCCAACCACACTTCAGAGAGGAGGAACCTCCATTTTACACCAGCTTTGTGTCCCAGAGCAGAGTTTTGTTCTGCCAGAAGTAACACTATGGAGGAGATTCAGGCTTTTTTTTTTTTTTTTTTCCCAGCTAAAGCAGAGTTCAAAGCTGGGGAGACAAAGTTCCTCAGGGCTATGAACCATCAGTTTGCCGATGACACCAAGCTGTGTGGTACAGTTGACACACTGGAGGGAAGGGATGCCATCCAGAGGGACCTGGAAAGGCTCGAGAGGTGGGTCTGTGTGAACCTCACAAAGTGCAACCAAGCCAAGGGCAGGGTCCTGCACCTGGGACATGGCAACCCCAGGCACAAATACAGGTTGGGCAGAGGATGGCTGAGAAGAGAAAAACTGCCAGAATTTCTTCTTATATTTCCCCGTATCTCATAATTTGAAGGCCTTACCTGGTAAGCGCCAGAACCATTTCTGAAGAAACTGTAGGGGATGGTGCCATGACAACAATCGGCTCTCCCAGTAACATCAGCTCCCATAACATCTGGACATGAATGAGCACGGGCTGGAAACATCTGTGAGTAAAAGGAAGAACGAGGTTAGAAATGCAGTTCAGGAGAGATCAGACACACTTATTACATATAAATCTACCCAGATGTGTGTCTGTCCGGGAATTTGAAATCTAGGATTGATCTTTAGCATCCCATAAGAGAATCACAATCACAGAATGATGTGGGGTCGGCAGGGACCTCTGGAGAGCACCCAGACCAACCCCCTGACACAGCAGGGGCACCCACAGCAGCTCCCACACCAACGTCTCCATCTCCAGGGTGGGCCCAATGTCTCCAGAGAAGGAGACTCCACCACCTCTCTGGGCAGCCTCTGCCAGGGCTCTGCCACCCTCAGACCTGACGATCCTGGAGGTCCCTTCCAACCTGGTACTCTGTGATTCTATGATTCAAAGTAAAATGCAGGTGGATGTCTATTAGAACAGCACTTACAATGCTAAAAATTTTGTTTCAGATACACAATGTGTGTCCTTCAGAGCTAAAGCTGTCACCAGCTGAGGGTGGGAAAAACCCTCCTCTAACCAGGACACGGAGACGTTAAGGGCAGCACACCCAGGTTCAAACACTGCCCAAGCTCTGCAAGCCCCTCATTCTAAACGACACTGCAAAGCAATGATTTTTGGTTCCTCATTTCCCATCTTCATCATCCCTGTGATTTATGGGATACTCTGAGCAGGGAGAAGGGAAAGCAGATGGAGAGGAGAGGGTTGCAACGATGGTGACTCACCTGAAAAGATCCAGTTCGTGAATGCTGGGGAGAACCATTGGGGCTGGTAACAGATTCTAAATGAGAAAGGAAAAAAAAAATAAATAAAACCAAAGAAACCCTAAACTGTTAGTAAATGGAAGCATCCTGACTGCAATGCCATCTGAGCTGACCATGTCAATCACAAAGGAGCTCTCTCTACAATAAGCCCAAAGAGAACAAGGTTAATGCTTAAAGGTATAACCAGGCACAGATCTGGATTGAGCAGTCAAGGTCCATATGAATTTCCTTCCCTATAAGATAATCAAAAATCCCTTCTTTTCAAGATTTGAAAAACTGCCCATGTCTGCTCCCTTATTTTCTAGAGATTCCTCTGGCGGAAGACAGAGCTTCAGATACAGATAGAGAAAATAAGGGTTTGTAATATGGGCACCAAAATTTGCGAAAGAACAACTTTATTCAAAGGAGAGAAAAAGGGAAAAGAAGACATGAAGAAGAATCAAAATCAGAGCTGAATCAAAGGGGTAAAGATGCTGCAAAATCAGCCCAGAAGACCAAGGCAGAGTCTCGTGCAGACCTACCCACGCATGGATTCCCAGGGAAGGTGAGGTGAACAAAAACGGGGAGACCAATGGACATACATAACTTGAAGCCCACAAATTCTCTGCGGGGTCTCCTGTTTTAAAAGGCAGAGGCAGGAGAGGGTGCAGCGTGAACCAGATGGGGAGCCCACGCCACATTAATCCCAGGACAAAGTGGGATTTCCAACGGGATAGGGCTGAAGGTGCTGTGGTCCTTCCCCACCCTCCTCCCTTAGCAGCCAGGATTCTGCCCCTCGCTGGCGCGTGTCACGTCGTTGTCACCTCACCTCTTGATTGAACTGCTTCACGGGGCTCGATCCTGGTTTATCCACCCTTGAGGGGATTCTCACCTAGAGCACAAACGAGAGCAGAGAGATCACCCCAGGAGGTGGCAGCAGTTAGTGCCCCCACGCTCCGCTCTCACTCACGTGAGAAAGCTTCCTCAATTATCACCTCTAATCTAGGGATGGGAGGAATAAAGGGAAAGAATCTAGAGCAAAGAGCGATTTTAACGTCCCGAAGCAAAGGGAATGCACCTTCCGCTTCCCAGTTTGTCCCAGTGATCTGCTGGGGAGCACAGATCATCCGGCAGCGACAAGTACCTGAATGACAACTCCCATCACGGGGAGGTTCAGAGTCTGTCCCGGCACGGGAGGCGGCCACTGATCGATCTCGTTGCACACTGCAGGGACGCAGGCAAAGGCAAAGGTTAGTGTGAAGGACAGTGCAGCCAATCCAGCTGCTCCTGTGAATTCTGACAGATTAATGACCGCTCATTCCTAGCTCACAGACACCCCCCCCCCGGCCAGCTGGAAGCAAGCACTCTATCATGTCATTGGGCAGGTTTAGGTCAGACACCAGGCTCGACGCCTGCATCACCGTCCCCAGCGCGGGAGCAGCAGCGCTGTGCTGCTGATAAACCCTGATTAAGTCAAATAGTGGAATAAAGACCTAGACAGGGATGTAGCATTAGCAGGTTTTTTTCCTCTCTCTGGGAATACGCTGTATGTAAAACTGACAGCATCATCTATTCAGGCTGTCAGACATTCCCCATGAAAGCATCCTTTACAGCCGCTTATAATTTTGACAAGCCAACCGCTTGGAGGAAAGCTTTTCCCCGTTGGAATTTGTTCCAGAATGAACTCATTTGGACCCTTCCAGCTGTCTTTCAGGAACCTCCTGACAAACCCTCCGGAAGATTCCGCGACGTGAAACCCTCCCCTCCCGTGTCCGAGGGCTCACCCGCCTCCAGGCACGGCTCCAGCTTGTCGAAGTATTCCGGAGCGATCAGCTGCAGCAGCGACTGGAACAGGTTCACGTATGGAAGGCGCGACACCAGCACCAGAGACTGGAAGAATCATAGAATGGTTAGAGTTGGAAGGGGCCTTAAAGATCATTGAGTTCCAACCCCACCGCAGGGACACCTCCCACTACACCAGGTTGCTCCAAGCCCCATCCAGCCTGGCCTTGAACCCCTCCAGGGATGGGGCATCCATGACTTCCCTGGGCAACCTGTTCCAGTGCCTCACCACCCTCCCTGGAAGGTACATTTAGGAGTCAGACACCTCCCAACATGATCATTTCTAGCACCGCATACTACTTTGCACCTAAAAACCAGCATCAAGAACACCAAAGAGCTCAAAAGCAGCACTTCTACTGCTGGAATTCTGGCTGGTGGGATTTTTTACTGGTGGAGTTCTAGATGCTGAACCCTCAGGCTTCAGGAGACCCGGGGTTTCCAAGCAGGCGAGGAGTATTGTTAAATAAATAAGCTTCTAGCAGGGAGCCACCACAACTAAGAGGGATGAGACTGTGACCTCGCAAAAGAGGAGGAAAAATAAAAATAAATTGCTACCAAAACAACCATATCAGGTGGAGAACTGCGAAGAAGCAGGCCACTGAAACTGAAATTAGGTACATAAACAAAATTAAGGAATTCTCGGGAAGAAAAAACAAAGTAATTTGAGATAATGCTAATTTGTTTCCAGCAATGCCTTTTTTGGGGGCTATTGTTTTGGTCTCTGTCTAATGCTTCTTCGTGAAATACATCACTATTTTTTACAACTTTTCCAACTCAGCCCCCCTGGGGGAGTTTCAATATTACGCTGATTATTACGGAATCATAGGAATCACAGATTGGTTGGCAGGGACCTCTGAAGACCCCCCAGTCCAACCCCCTGCCAGAGCAGGGGCACCCACAGCAGGTCCCACAGGAATATCTCCAGGGGGGTTGCAATGTCTCCAGAGGAGGAAACATTCTCTTCCTCTAATCATTCATGAATTAAGTAGGATCCAGTGAAAATTTCTACAATAGCCATTTAAACACCTCCTTTCCAACCCAAAACTCTGCCATTTGAATTAAAAAAAGCCACTGAAGCGTGACAACACGCTTTGCTGAGGAATTCAAGGTGCCCAGTTCTTTCGTAAGGCTGCCAAAGAGCCAGCACACCAGCCCGATGCAAACATCTGCTCAGCAGCTCCCTGTGTTCTCCAGCTTCTCTGATCCTCCACCTTCTTGAGTGATCAACCCGCTGGAAAAAATGGATCTTAGGATCAAAGTGAAATATTTTTCCCTCTCTAGATGTCTGAAGCGTCTGGAAGAGGCTGCCCAGGGCAGTGGTGGAGCCACAAAAGCCAGGCAGCCGTGGTGCTGAGGGCCATGGGTCAGTGGTGGGTTTGGCAGTGCTGGGGCCATGCTTGGACTCCATGGTCTGAAAGGTCCCTTCCAACGTCAACAATTCTATGATTCTATGAAATTCCACTCCCTTTCAGGCAATGACCATAACTAACTGAACAACACCAAGCACTTTACATACTTATGCTGAAATAAACATGCCGTTTGTTTTATTTTTCCCAGTGCCTGTGTCAAAGGAATTTGTGGTAAGAGACAAGGCTGGGGAGGTACCAGCGGTGTCACTGCTGCCGAGGAGCATCAATCAGCCCAGCAGGAAAGCCATTCCCAGAGGGCTGCAAGGAAGGAGAAAGACTACAGCAGTAACAAGCGCAGGGTTAAGCTGTAATTAGAGCAGCCTGCAATAACGAAGTTCATCCTCTCGCTGCCTGGGAGGCTGGAGGTACAGACTGAAGGAAAGGCTGGAGAACTTCAGGATCTCGTGATTCCAAGAGCAGGGCACTGCTCGTGTGATTAACGCCCCGTGGTGACTGCACCCAGGTTTTGGTGGGAATTACACTTTCCACGTAATTACACGTTTGTTGGGAATTACACTTTCCACGTATCCCCCCTTCTCCACGACTTTTGCTGTTTCCTGCAGGAAGGCTGTGGGTGTCAGGTAGGAAGGGGTGCTGTTTTAGGGCTATCTGGGTTCAACACTCACCTTCTGGAAATAACCTCTCTTCATGGAGCTGTCCTTGACTTGCCTGAAGTACACGTAGCCGAAATAATGAGCTGACTCCCGCTGCAGAGAGACCCGCAACGCCGTCAGGGAGAGAGACCCACTTCTGCTGCCACCAACCCCCCCCCCGGGGCACTGACACAACGCCCAGCTCCTGCCATGAAACCATTCCAGCCCTCGCTCCCATTTTCCAGGCTCAGCTCTCTGGAGGGTTCCCTCCATGGGAAGACAGAGAAAAAATACAGACAACCAAATTCACGTAAAACCCAAAGCTGAGTGAGGCTTCACAGCGTCCATGGAAACCAACAGATCTCACAGAAACCCCCCGTGAGGTCTTCAAATGATCTCTATCGCTCCATGCCTTCCACGTTCCCACATGACATCAAATTTCCACAGACATCAAGGAGGAAGGAGAGTTATCAGTGTCGAGCACAAAGACCATCCCTAGTACCACTTTTTGAAGCCCCACAGATGCTTCAAGGCACTTTTCTCTTCCCAAATATTATTGTCCACAACTGAATCCAGTACTTTGGTGGTTTTACTTCCCTTCCTCCTCTAAAGCCAGGTGAATCTGTGTGAGTCTTCTACTGAAGTGAAGCAGTGAAACTGGATGCAGGCTGAAAAATCTCTAGACCAGAATTTAGAAAAATAAATCCTCCTGCTCTCCCCCAGACCAGCAATCCATTTCTGGATCGCACATCACAAAAGCATCTCACAAAAAGCTTGCAGAAGTGTTAAAAAGGCACATGCAGAGGAAGCATCGTCTCAAAGGAGAAAGCAGAAGAGGACAAGCTGATCTGATGGCCATCTGCTCAATTAAAAGAAGCAACAGAGCTCAGCACATCCCTTCCCTGCGTGAAAGGGCAGCTCACTGGTGGAAAAAAACCCTAACAGACACTCCTGATATTGGTTCCAGCAGCTCCCACAGCCAGGCCAAGGGTGGATCTGCAGCTCACCAATTATTCAAACTGGTTTTATACATATAGATCCTGCATCAAATGGGAAGAATTGCCATCCCTCAACAACAGAGGTAGATATCTAATTTACCACACAGAATCCCAGAGTGATGTGGGGTCGGCAGGGACCTCTGGAGAGCACCCAGTCCAACCCCCTGCCACAGCAGGGGCACCCACAGCAGCTCCCACACCAACGT
>JAOQGH010000001.1:718307-729729 GCA_025769975.1 Gallinago jamesoni | reverse complement strand
GCTGGGGCCATGGTTGGACTCCATGGTCTGAAAGGTCCCTTCCAACATGGACAATTCCATTATTCTAATAATCCAAGTTGCAGAGATGTGCAGGTTCTCTGTGAATTCCTTCCACGTGTGTCACTCACAGGGAGAGCCAACACGCGGCCGAGGTCCCCGTGGGCAGGGGCTGTGCTTCAGGTGTGACTCTGGGGAGGGGGACATCCTGCTGCAGCCCAGGCGGGTGAGTCCTGCGGGGGCCACCGCTGTCGTTTGAGGAGTCATTCCCAAAGTATTCCTTCTCTTGTGAATGTCAAAGTCCATCTCTTCAACAGCAGCCTCATGCTGGAGGAATTAATTTTTTCTATGTTTATCAGGGGCTTCTTCTTTCACCACGTTTTGGTATTGCTCTTCTGAATTTAACAGGTTATTGCAGTTGGGTTTTTTTCTTTTGGGTGTCATTTTGTGTCCCCCCCAGTTCCCAGGAACAGCAATTCCTTTGTTCAGTGACTGGTCCTGCTTCTGTCCCTTCAGTGCTTCTCCCTGTGGCCACCAGCTCTCCCAGGCCCTGCTTGGGCAGCCCAGGCAAAAAGAGCAAACCTTCTCCTTCCTTGCCATGTAACTCCCAGTTTTGATTAATCGGTCCCAGTGTGGGGCTTGGGGGAGGACACTGGGACAGAATGGACGGGCATTACACTGGGTGGGCCTTAAGGTCCCTTCCAACCCAAACCATTCTGTGATTCCATGATGAGAAAAGATGGTCATAGAATAAATCATTGAAGAGGGACCAGACACCTGCTTTGTGGATGGAATGAAGAGGGAAATCTATTAGGACAGAGCAGGGATCAACTCTGCTGTGATGATCCGGAGAAGAAGCTCCAGGAGTTTAATTTTGATGCTGGGAAACTAGAAACCAGTGGAAGAATCTGAAGAGATGGGCTGGTAGAGAGACTGGGGAGGAGAAATATCCTGGGAGCCCAGTTTTTTTGAACTTTTGGGTACACTGGGTAGCAGGAAGAAGAAATTACAGCATCCAGATCTGAAAACATGGTCTTGAATGAAATATTTGGTTTCCCAGCTGTATGTGGGGTAGGATTTTGGACAGCTTTAGTATTTTTGCACTAATAAGGGACATCAGAAAGGAGACAGACACCTCAGACTTAGTAGGAAAACAGCAGCGTTATTCATGGGAAAAGTCCCTAAAAATGGCCATCAGGAATTTTTGAAGTCAGACACACATCACACTCAGCACGGAGCCATAGAGGGCGGGAGATCTGTGGGAAGGTTATTAGAGCAAGGCTGGTGAGGAGTCTGTGTAAGGGCTGTAGTTGAATTCATGGGAATAGATAAGATAAAGATGAGCATTCGGGGGGGAAGATGCTCCTGGATCCTTCTTACAGGGAGGTGGGAGGCAGGAGACTGCTCATTTTCTCCATGACTCATCTGGAGAGCGATGGGAGATTGCGGGATCGTTGCAGGAACCTCCAAAGTCTTGTTCCTTGTAATTAACGTGGGTCAATCCTTTCAAAAGCACCCGGGACTGCATCGGTTGGCCTGATTTGACTGATGAGCGTGATTGAGGTTGGACGTGGAGCTGTTGGGCTGGGCTGGAGGGGGCAGGGATGGGAGTGGACGTGGTTGGGTGGAAGTGAGAAGCTGAGCTTGCAGATGGAGCCGGAGGGGAGGACCCGGAGGCGTGATTTGCAGATGATGTTCTTGGTTTGCATGCGGTCAGGAAAGGGAGATAAGGTGCCAGCGTGCCCTAGGAAAAGGAGGTCTCCTGGAGTTGGCATCGAGCACGGGGACGGGGTGCAACGACAGCATTGTGTCACCTCCAAGCCTGAGAAACCACTTGGGGTGAAGAGGGGTAAGAGCGTAAGAACAGGAAATGGAGGGAGGAGAACACGCGGGTGATTACGCTGACGTCGCTTCAGGTGGGGTAGTGTTTATGGCTGATCTATTCCAGGTTTTCCAGAGGTATTTGGGTTCCTGGTTCCTGGGGCAGATTAAACCGCATCTCCCTGCGCCGTGGGGAGTTCGCACATCACCCGCGGCTTTGATAGGAATCAGAAGGGAAGGGCTTTCCCTTCTTGAAGAGCCTGGGCTGTGCAAAGCTTCGCCAAAAATCCTCGTTTTGAATTCTTTGACACCAAACAAGGACTTTCTCTTTCCTCTTCTTTCCCTCCAGTGGCTTAATGAAGCAAAGATTATCCAGAGACTCGTGGAGCTCATCCATTCAAGCCAAGACGAGGACGTGAGTATGAGGGGGCTGAGCTTGGTCGTTGTGGGCAGTGGGTGCTGTAAGGTCTAGGAGAACCTCTCCTCTCTTCCGTAGTGCCCAGGTGACTTCTGGAAGGAGATAATCTGGCAACCAGAGGACAGGATGTCCATCCAAGCTCAATACTGAAATATTTTCTTGTATTTTGAGTTATCTTACTACTAATTTCTTAGTTCGTTCTGCTGCTGCATCAGTTTGTCTCAATAGCTACAGCCAGTGGTAACTAATTTGGTTTTAAGTAGGAACAGGAACTGTTGAAAAACTTTTTAAAATTAACTTTTTCAATTAATTACTATAACTTTCAATTCTTTTTAGACTGTAAGTAAGTAGGTATTCCATTATAAAATCTACAAGGTGCAGTTCTGTGAGCCCATGAAAGACTTGCTGAGTATTAAGTTATGAGTGCTCTTTTGTTTTTATCTTTTTTTTTTTTTCCCCCTCCTTTCAATGATTTTTGCAAAACACCCGAGCCAGGAGCTGTAGGTCTGGATTTGAGGGTTTTTTTTCCATTTGGGAGCTGACTGCCCTCTCCGATGCTGAGGGACACCGGTCCCTCGCCGCCTGCCTTCGGCTGAGAAGGGGCTGGGGACCCTGGTTAACAGGTTCCTGCCAGCACCAAAGCCAGCGGGAAGGATCCCTTTGGGGTGGTGTTAATGCTGAAAGCGTGATGCCCTCGTCCCATCACAGCAAAAATCACCCCTTCTGAGGGGAAAATTGGGCAGTAGGACGTTGATTGGTGTGCCCTCGGCGGTGCTGGGCGAAACCTAAATTCCACATGCTGAGAGGCTGTGACTGATAGCCAGAGCGAGACGATTAAGTTATCAAAAAAGTACTTTGGAGCCTTTTAACACATAGTAATTAAATTGTAAAAGGGTTTTATCGAGCCATTTATTTTTCTTCGTGCAGAAAGACCTCCTGAGTAGTGAGAAGAAGGAGTGAAATGCTTGGAAATGGGAATGCGTTGGAAATGTGCGAGTTAACACACTTGGGCAGGAAGATAAAAAAAGAATCCTCACTTTCTGAAATCTTTAACTGCGCGTAATCGTTACGTTGAGGAAGATCTCCTCTTTGATTCTTAAAATCTGTTAGTAGTTTGCAGATGAATAATCTAGAGCGTGGCAGCGCTTGTTCTGAAAAATGGATTTATTCAGTTTCTCGGTCCCCAGCCGCGTCCCATTTCCCCTGACCCCAGGACCAGCCCCGTTAAGCCCTTAGCACTGAAACCTCCCCTGTCTCCTCGCTTCCAGAGGCAATCCAACGCTTCCCAGACCCTGTGTGATATCATCAGGTTGAGCAGAGACCAGAGCAATCAACTCCAGGACATACCTGAGCCTGATCCACTTCTCACAGCACTGGAATCGTAAGTACTGGCCAGAGGACTCTTGGGAAGCTAATTGCTGCTGACATTGTCACTGCTGATGGCTCCCTGGGGACATCCCTGCACTGAGTGGTCTTAAGCCCTCACTTAACTCTTGGAACTTGTGCCAACCGTTCAATATTGCTTTTAAATTTCAGTAGCATCATTTCACCGCTTCTGGTGAGATTTCTGGGTTTTTTTGCTCTCCCCAAAGGTGGGAGATGGGGGTTGGGGATCCCCAGAGCTCACACCCTGATTCGGGACAAGGCAACACCGGTGAGTGTGTTAAAATGGTCAAAGGGTATTGTAGAATCACAGACTGGTTTGGGTTGGAAGGAACCTTAAAGCCCCCCCAGTGCCACCCCCTGCCCTGGGCTGGGACACCTCCCACCACACCACCTTGCTCCAAGCCCCCTCCAACCTGCCCTTCAACCCCTCCAGGGATGGGGCAGCCACAGCTTCTCTGCCCAACCTGGGTTTGGAGGAAGGTGAATGGTGGTGGCAGTAGTTGAGGGAAGTCCCCCAAAGGCAAATGTTAAGATGCCCGTGTTGGTGGTGTTCCATGGTGCCAAGTGCGAGTTCAGGTGCAAGGTTTCACTCAAACAGCCCTTCCTGCCCGTAAACACGTTGCACCATGGATTTCAGATCATCAAGTTGCTGTTGATCAAAATGGGGAAGAAAATTCTGGGACAAGAGCAGGAGTTTCTCACCACAGTAGCTCACATGGTGACCTTTGGATGTTGGATGTTTGGATGTTGAGCCGTGGATGTTACTTTGGATGGGGTGTCACCAGCTTCCCCCCAGCCTTTGCTGAGGCTCCCTGTCTCCGGCACACGCTGGTTTGGCTCCTGGGTCATTTGAAGAGTTTGTAACTCGTGTGAAGTTCCCCAGAGATCAGGCGATGCTGGGACACGGCCTCTGGACATCTCACCAGAGATTGTCTGCCCCTTCCTGCGACCGAATCATTCATCTCCCTGCTTTTGTTCTCCAAATGTGGGTGAGCCATGACAGTCAGCCCGTGCCCTTCAGATCCCTCCTGAGCACTCCCTCCTCATTCCAAGTCACTCCTCTTTGTGGCCAGACGGTGACAATTCAGATCTTTCCTCTCTGCTAAGACATCAGAGCTGGAGTCAGCTCCTGTTTCCTCAAAGCCCTGTCACGTGGAACCATGGTGAGCTCTTCTCCTGTCTTGGGATCGTTGCATGGTGCTTTAATTAGAGCCAGCACAACGCGGATACATAATTGGTTTCATCCTTTCCTGCCTTCTGATTGATGAACTTTGCAGGGAGGATTTGTAAATAGAGATATTGGTGTCTTATTAGACTTGGTAGTTTGGCCGGAAAAAGCAGAAAAGATGTTTTTAAGTGTTTTGTTTAGTTTGCACGTGGACTTGTGTCAGGTGGTGTGTCACCAGAATGGTTGTGGGGAGGGGGACCTGGGGAATTCCTGCACTTGGAGGCTGGTGGAAGGTGTTGGGTGGTTGGAAGGCTGTAACCTAGTAATGAAAGGGTACCATTGACCAGTCGGCAGAGCAGCATTTGCTCATTTCAGGTGTTTGAGTCCCATTTGAGAGGAAGGGTGCTCCTGGCAGAAGGTGGTGAGGCCCCATGTGTCCCAGCGGGGCTCGTCTCCTCAGACCTTGCCGTTGTGTGCCCGGGCTTGAGTCAAAGCTGGAAGAGTTTTTTTCATGTGAAGTTGTTTTTTTTGTCTAAATCCAGAGCTAATTTCAAGACCGAGTTGGACGGGACTTGGAGGAACCTGGTCTGGTGGGAGGTGTCCCTGCCCGGGGCAGGGGGTTGGAACTCAATGATCTTTAAGGTCCCTTCCAGCTCAAACCATTCCATGATTCTAGTCTATGATTCTAATTTCTCTAACTTAACTGAGGGGGGGAAATTGATGAGAAACTTGCACACACAAAGACTATTTATGTTTCCCAGATCATGTTAACTATGAGTTGTGTTTCCAGAAAGTGTTGAGTTTTTTCAAATTGGGTCTATTCCTTCTGCATTGCTTCTTTGCTCTTTATAATGTAGAGTTAAATGACTCGTGTTAGCATCTCTTCTGCTTCCTGAATCTGCTTCAAACCTAAAAATGTCTACTGGAGATTCAAGATGAGATTAAAACCAACAACAAAAAAAAAAGGTTATTTTAGGCCCGGTCGTTTCACCTGGGAACCTTTCATGGGGGTGGTGGGCAGGATGGTGGACCATGGAGAATGTGGTACTTTCAGACTTTTTCCATCATTTTTGACTTTCTTGGGAGTTTTGGGGTGGGATGCAGAACCCTGCTCTGTGTGGGGCAAGAGGTGGCTGCCCCTGGTCTTTCCTCAGAGCCGCTGTGGCACCAGCAGGAGAATTTAAGCAAGTTTCCGTGATTATACAAAGAATTAGGCAAAGCTGCAGTTTGAAGTTGGGCTCGTCCATCGCTCAGAAGGTCTTTAGGTTCCTCCCCTCCCTGCTCGTCTCTGTGCACATTTCAAGTGCTCCCTGTGACTTCCAGGAGAGAAATAAAAACGCTTTTGCGCTCTCAAAAAGCATTTCTAGAAGCCACTCTACCACTTGGCTGCTTGGAAGCAAAATATATTTTGAATTAAAGTGGGTTTTTTTGCAAAACTCATCTTTCTGCTGTAAGTCACACATCTCATTACCTTTCCGGGCCGATTTTTCTGAGCATTGGTGGTCACCTTTTTTGATCTTTGGTAACTTTTTCTGTCTCTGAATCACGGATCAGTGATCACAGAGTGCAGCACAGAAGAGCCGTGCTCAAGGTTACGGAATAAATATCAAATGTAGATTCTCAGTAAGTGCTGGCTCTGTGCAATCCAAGTGAATTGGGTTAATTACAGTAAGCTCTACTTCGTTCTCCTGCCGCTTGTGCTTGTGCCGATGGAGTGTATTTAGATGCCACTTAGTAAAATAATTTTATCTTGTGCATTATTCATGCACTTTACATTTTTATCTCGTATTTTATTTATACGGATGTAAATGAGATTTGTTTTTTTCAAATGTTAGAAAATAGTTAAAATGAGACCGTGCACTTGAGTAACTCTGTTTTGAGCTGGACACATGGCTCAGGCGGTGGAGGAAGGCGCTCGCTGAGCCCTGGGTGGTGGAGAACTCCTGCTGCCATCTGGGGCATTCTCCCGGGGAGGAATGGGGACACCGAGGTGGCAGCGGGCACTGGTGCATCCTGGTGCCTGGACCTCATGTTCCACGGATCTGTTACTCGTTTAGCAGAAGGACTGTTGCCTTTGTGCCCGTTCTTCTTCAGTTCTGAGGCCGTGTTTGAGTCTCAGAATAATTCTTAACCCTAGAGGGGACCAGTGTCATTATTGATCCTGACCCCAGAGTCTTCAGCACTTCACCTTCCATCTGATCTTGGATCTGATCTTGGATCACTTCACAATCCATCTGATCTTGGCTTAAGGCTCAAAGAGATGGTGAACTGATTAAAACATTTCAAGGAGGTAATAGCTAAAACTACTTAAAATGAGCATATTATTTACCGTTTGTGTTTGTTGGCCTCCGTTTCTGGGTCCTGGGTCATCTTCTCATGCCAGTGGCAAATGAAAAGGGTCAACTTCCACCCTGTGGTTCCTGTCTTCTGGCCATCTGAGGGATGAGTTTAGGCTGTCGGCTCAGAGCTCCCTGTTGGCTTGAATCCATTCATTTGGCTGAGTTAACTCTGCGGTTGCCTTCCAGCTTCTAATGAAGAGGCACAGCCTCTTGATAAAGGGGAAGGACAATTTGGTTTGGAGTCTGGGTGTCTGTAACCAGGGCTTGCCTTAGTGCTGAGTGAGCAAGTTCAGAAACTGGTGTAGAACCATCCTTCTCATAGGTGACCTCAGAGAATAACGTCTTTATTCTTGCTAATTAAAGAAAAGAAGAAAAAGAAGGAGAAGAATCACAGCCTTTTTTCCCCAGAAGACCCAGAAGTGGATATTTTGTGATTAAAGCAAATGCCAAATGCTTCTAACTCTTACACTGCTAATGTGTGTTTGTGTTCCTCAACAGGCAGGAATGTGTGGAGCAGCTCCTGAAGAACATGTTTGATGGAGAACAGACTGAAAATTGCATAGTGAACGGAACACAGGTTCTTCTAACGTTGCTGGAAACCAGGCGCTCTGGGTAAGGCAGCAACAATTTCAGGAGTTCCAGCCTCCTTTCACTTGGGCAAAAAAAAAGGCAGAAGAGGGTATTAGGGAGGAAGGGAGACGCTGAAAATCCCAATTTCTAAAATAGGAGAAAATTTCTAAAAAAGGAGAAAATAAGGAAGGGTGAAGGAGATGAGGGAGGGTTTGGAGGAGGTCCTGGGGAGGAGGGCAGGAGATGGCACTGGGCAAACAGGGTGCTGCTCAGAAAGTCACCTGGAGAGTTCAAAGTGAAAAGCTGAGATACTGGTTCTGCTGCGCCTTGTGCCCGGGGTCTCCGGAGGGTGATGAGTTGGGCTTCCCCGTGTATTCACGGATGTATTTTTGAACACTTGGGGAGGGTTTGCCGTGTTTAACAAGTGTTTGTAGTTATCTCTTGCTGATGTAATTACTTTTCAAATGTTTGGGAAGTTTTAAAAGCCAGGAGGCACTTCAGGGATTTGGTTTTGTCAGCCCTGTCATCCCACTCGTCTCGCTCACAGGTTTGATTACGTAAATAGCATCGTGTAAATGATGTGTTAATACAATGTCCTTATGTAAATATATTCAGTAGCTGGAAATTAGTATTCTTCATATTCAGAGTTATTTTTCAAGAGGAAATGTCCCTCACGGCCGGCGCGACTGGAGACCGTTGTAAGACTCTGCCCTCTCTTAACTGCTGTGCTTTGCTCCTGGGCAGGGTGGAAGGACTGATGGACTCGTACACTCAGGGATTTGAAAGGTCTTACACTGTCAACAGCAGCATCTTGCACGGGATCGAGCCCCGGCTAAAGGATTTCCACCAGCTGCTGCTCAGCCCTCCCAAGGTGAAGCGTCTCAGCCTTCCCCGGGGTTCCACTTTCCTTCTGGGGTATTTTCTGGCAGCGCCACGTGCTGGAACAGCCTTTTGAAGAAAAATTCACTCTTAAATTTCATCATTCAGCTGCTTAGGGGGTAGGCTGTAGGAACTTTAGAAGCCATTCTATTCCAGTAAAACCAACAAGTAGAGAACGTTGGGACTGGTGGCTTGTGTAAAGGTGGGGAGGGGGGCGTGAAGAGAAAGTAGATATTTTGATTTTAATCTTTGCTTTTGGAAGTCCACATCGCACGACACTTCTCTGTGTGGGAGGGTGGTTTCGGTTCACAGGCAGAGAAGATTTTTGAGATGAACTAGTTCTGTTTAGTCACATCGGGGTGTGTGTGCCCCCCCTCCCCGGGGACGCGCTGATCCTTGAGGTGCTCGTTACCTGTTCCCGACAGAAATCAGCGATCCTGACTACAATCGGTGTCCTGGAGGAGCCTCTGGGGAACGCTCGTCTGCACGGGTCCCGTCTCATAGCTGCTCTGCTTCACACCAACACTCCCAGTATTAATCAGGAACTATGCAGACTCAGTACCATGAATTTATTACTTGTGAGTAATGCGACTGCCTCAGTGGGGAGAGGGGGAGTAACTTTAAACAGGGACCAGTTTTGCTTTTCCCCTTCCATCTCTTCAGTCCTTTGCTTCACGTGTCCCGGTGTCTCATTATTTTTTCTAATCTGCTGAAAGAGGGAACATCCATCCCTGGAGGAGCTTTTGTAACACAAATGTGGTTGCTCCGTGTTTTGAAGGGAACCTCGTGCTCCACGTTAGCTGTGCGTTGGTTCCGTGTACCCATGGGGGGGGGTGTGTCCCCCTCCCTGAGCTCCGAGAGCTGCTCACTGGGGCTGTGAGCGGGGACCTGTTCTGGAAACTGGTGTAACTCACCAGTCTCTCAGAAAATTATTTTTATACTTCCAAACGGAACAAGACTGGGACCGAGTATTGACCCCCTGGGGGACGCCGCTGGTCCCAGGCCTCCAACTCGACCCTGCTCCATTAACCACAACCTGCTGAGTTGTGTCCCACAGCCAGCTCCCAGCCCACCTCACCGCCCCCTCCTCCAGCCCACGCTTCCGCGGTTTCCTAATGAGGATGTTATGGGAGACGGCATCAACAGCCTTGCTGAAGTCAAGGTAGATGACATCTGCTGCCCTCCCCTCATCCAGCCAACCAGTCACACCATCACAGAAGGCTTATCAGATTGGTCAAGCATGACTTACCTTTGGTAAATGTGTATTGACCACTCCCAATAACTTCCTGTTCTTACACCATGTTTGGAGATGACATCAGAACAAGTCTCTCCATTACCTTCCCAAGGGACAGAGGTGAGACTAATTGGCCTGTAGTTCCCTGGGTCCTCCTTCTTGCCCTTTTTGAAAACTGGAGTGATACTGGCCTCTCTCCAGTCCTCAGGCACCTCTCCTGTTCTCCGTGACCTTTCCAAGGTGATGGAGAGTGGCTCGGCAATAACATCTGCCAATTCTCTCAGCACTCGTGGGTGCATCCCATCAGGGCCCATGGACTTGGGGATGTCCAGTTTGACCAAGTGGTCTCTAACCCGGTCCTCCTCTACAGAGGGAAAATCTTCCTCTCTCCAGACTTTCCCCCTTGTCTCCAGGGTCTGGGATTCATGAGCGACAGCTTTAGCAGTGAAGACCAAAGCAAAGAAGGCATTCAGTAACTGTGCCTTCTCTGTCCTTGCCCAGAACAAGAGGAAATGGGCAACAAACTTGAATGTAAGAAGTTCCACCTAAACATGAGGAGGAACTTCTTTCCTGTGAGAGTGGCAGAGCCCTGGCAGAGGCTGCCCAGGGAGGTGGTGGAGTCTCCTTCTCTGGAGACATTCAAAACCCACCTGGAGACCTTCCTGTGGGACCTGCCCTCGGTGGACCTGCTCTGGCAGGGGTTGGACTAGATGATCTCCAGAGGTCTTCCACCACCAGGGCACCCACCTCATTCATCAGTGGGCCTACGTTTTCCCTAGCCTTCCTGTTTCAATTGATTATTATCTAATTATTACAAATTATTTAGTTAATATTTTTCTTAGGATTAATTCGGCCACGGAATAGCCAAGGCTGTTTTCTCAGAGTGGCTGTGCTGTGAGCCCTGTGTCTGAGGGTGTTCCCGGTGTCTTTGTTGGCAGTCCGCGTTCCAGCAGGGCAAAGGGAGCACCTTCAGCTCCAAGTGGGTATGGTGGGACACAAGTAAATATATTTTAGTGGAATTTCAGGTTAAACACCTACTTGGGCAGTGTTCTAACACCGTTCGGTTGCTAAGAGCTGGAAGATCTCTCTAGAGTGAGTTATTTTTTTTGTTTCTCATTTTGTTCCAGGACTTATTTTTTAAATACACGTGGAATAACTTTTTGCATTTCCAAGTGGAGTTGTCCATAGCAGCTATTCTCTCCCACTCTGTGCAAGAGGGAAAAACGACTACGAATGACCTGGAGAGCAAAGAGGAGGTGCTCAATGGAAACGTGGCCACAGAGAACTCGGAGACTCCAGAAACCACCACAGAGAATATCATGGTCACGCACGTAAGTCTGGTCCTGTCACCCAAGAGTTTCAGGCTGATTTCAGCCTGAACATGAATTAACAAGAAAATGGTGTGAGGAACCGCTCAGGAGTGTGGAGTTTATCTTTAAGGGTTATTAAGCCTTGGAATGGGCTGCCCAGGGAAGGGGGCTGGACTCGGTGATCTTGAAGGTTCCTTCCAACCCAGACAATTCTGTGATTCCAAGAAGGAGAGGGAAGTGCTGGAGAGGGCAGAGCAAAGGGCTGCCAAGATGGTGAGGGGACTAGAGCATCTCTGTGGT
>JAOQGH010000001.1:675621-694274 GCA_025769975.1 Gallinago jamesoni | reverse complement strand
CAGAGGGGCAGGATGACCTCCCTCCACCTGCTGGCCACGCTCTTCCTGATGCCCCCCAGGATGCCACTGGCCTTCTTTCCCAAAATTTCTAGAGCTCTTTGATCATTTGGGTCTAAGCCCGGATTTTGCAGCCCCTTTGGGCACTGAGCTGTAGATCATGCTGTGTGTAGCCTCAGGAGGAGCTGTGTTAGGTCCCATAGCACATGGGTTTCCATCTGGAGGTAGTTTGGGTCGTTGACCCCCCGGCAAAGCTGTCAGAGCTGTGTTTGCCCCCAGGGTTCAAGAGGCTCCCGGTGATGGGGGCAGTGGGATGTGATGGGGGCAGTGGGACGGCAGAGGGAGAGCAAGGTGTGTCCTGCAGGAGTCACAGAGATGTTTGCAGTGAAGCTGGGCAGGAGAGGTGGTCCAAAAATTGCAATGTAAAGTGTTTTCTCTGAACTGGTGGGAATGTCCAGGAGCGGCTGGGTTGGTAGCTTAAGTTAAGCCAGCTCCCGACGCGTTCATCTTTATAAATAAACCAGCACATCGCTTGTGTTAACTGGGGATCAGGAGTTGGTACAGAATGGGTTTGTGACAACTTCGGTGATTGCGAAATATGAACTTTGTTGAATCCTGTTTTTCCGAGCAGAAGTTGCCTTTCAAGGAAAGCAGTGGTGGTGTCAGCGTGAGGAAGCTTTGCCTTTGCGGGATTTGGGCATTAGAGCAAAAAAAAGAGTGAGCGAGCGTTTTCTAGCAGCTGGGTCTGGAAGGAGGGTATGTGATGGTTCCCACTTACACGTACTCAGCACACGCAGTAAAAGCTGAGACCACGGTGCTGTCCTCATGGCACATTCTTCTCCGAGGAGCTGCTGTGGCTGACGTCCATCTGGGACAACCAGAGCTCCCGGGTCCCGTGTCTAAGGCCACATGTGTGCGGTTGGGAACCTTCTAGAACCCAGAGGTGACACCATCACGGCTTCGCTCCTGATCCTGGTGTCCAGGGAATACCTGTGCATCCCTCCTGGGCCCTTTGTGTCTGCAGGTGTTTTGCACGGACACCGGTGAACTTGGCCAGAAGAGTTTCGGCAGCTTTCCTTGTCATCACCGAACATAAAACATCAGCTTGTGAAGCAGCAATATTTTAAATATTTCTTAGCTTGAAGTTATTATTGTAATTTGTCGTGTAATTATTCTGCGTGAAATCCGAGTTCTTGGCAGTGGACATCACCCAGAGGAGACGGGATTGTACCTGCCCCAAGGGACTTGCCGTCCTCGAAGCCAAACCGCAGATGATGTTTAAGGTATGAAACGCCCCTGGGAAGAGTAAATGATAATGATCAACTTGTTTCCCTTTCTCCATCTTTGCCACCCCCTGCCGTGCTTTGGAGCAGTCTGGGAGATGTGTCGCTGGAGAGTGTTCCTCAGTTCATCCCCCATTGAGTGACCGTGGCCAAAACTCACCCAGTTCCATCTTCTGCAGCTGGCTGTGGCGGGAGGTGTTCCTCACCAGTGTCAGCACCCATGTATTCACCCTTCCCGGAGATTCCCAGCTGGATAATTCCCTGCTTTCTTCCCTTTGCAAGTCACCAGGCAATGGTCCACTGCTGCCACCAAGCTTCTGTAGACCCCAAGATTAGCTTCTTAGAGTTCTTCTGCAGAACCTCTGTTGTATGAAGATCCAGCAGAGACTTGACTTGTGTTACATCTACGGTGAAGCGAACCTGATCCACTCTGTGAAGCCCGATATTCACCAAGCATCCAGGCGAGGAGAACACCACCAGCCTCTGCTGGGGCTGTCCCGAGGCCACCAGCCAGCCGTTGAGAGGACACATTTCCAGTTTACTGTGTGCAGACTCTCTTCTGACCTTCTAGAGGTGAAGATGGCTGGGCTTATTGATGCAGGCCATATTTTCTGGTCTTATTTTCTAGTAAGACTGAAGAGTTTGGACATTGAGGTTGTGCACCGGGGGTGGTCAGGTATCTCAGGAGCATTGCAGTGCTTGGAGAGAGAGAGGAGGCTCTGTCACGGGTGGCCTCCACAGCAGTGTTTACAAACTTGGTGGTTAAGCTGCAGACGTTGGCTACGTTGGTGAACATAAAGGAACATTGTCCTGGGTCTCGTGGTGGACAGCCCAGGGGCACGGCTGTAGGTGGCATTCACAACTTGTTTGTGCGGAGGGATTGTCCACGGTGACAAGAGACACAGTTCTGGACAGACGGACGGCTACTGTTGGAACGGTTGTACAAGTGGCTTTGAATTCGAGCTTAAAAATGCCTAATTCTTTCTGGAGTGGGAAGCCGTAGAGATCTGTTTGCAGAGCTTAACCCAGGAGAGTCAGGAGATGTTGTTGCTGATGGCTCTCCTTCCCCAGCCCCAGGAGGGGACAGCCCTACCCTTTGCAGGTGACACGTTCTCCGTCCCTGCCCTCAGCCCGCCCGGGGCTTGGAGGGGACGTGGAGATGGACGTGGTGGCACCGCTGGCAGCAGGGACACAGCTGGCTGCTAAAAATAACCCGACCAGAGGAATAGTAATGCAAAATATTTATTCTAGGTCTCAATCAGATGCTGTCTATCACCCCTCGCGTGGGTCCTCGGTTGTTTTGCCCGGGCCGTGTCCTTCTGCGGAGGTTGGCGTGTCCAGCTCTGCTCCTCCCATGGCCTCTCCACCGGAGAGACGTTCCCGTGTCCCTCAGGACTTCATAACATCCTCGTGTCATGGAGATTGTGGTGATTGAGTTGAAGAGGTTTATCTTTGGAGCAATTCAAGTCTCACGAGCTCCGGTCTCTTGTGCGGGAAGTCATTTTCTAAGGCCATTCCTGGTGGCCAAGGGCAGTTCTCTGCCAGCTCTTCTGTCCCCTGCCACGTCCCTACGGTGTGTTCCTGTGCTTGTGGTGTTTCTTTTGAAGAGCACGTTAGCCCTTTAGCAAGATAAATGTTTGGATCTCGTTATCCCTCATCTTTTTCTGTATTTTTTTTTTTCCAAGAGCACGCAGAAAAGTAGCTGCAGAAATAGAAACTCCATCTCAAAATCTCTGTCACGTGTCTTAATTACCAGCCTGATTAGACGTGTGCATTATGAACTCCCCCGGCAGCCGGTGACGGGGCTCCAGCTCACTCGTCTCCCGAGTTTCCCTTCCGTTTTTGTGGCCGTGCTCCCTGAAAGGGGGAGAAACCATTCCTGGAACTGGGGCCGGGTTAAAACCCTGGGGAAGATCTTTCACATCCCCTGCCTTAGAAGGCACAAATTGAGAGATGTTCACGGAAGTCACTTCTCCAGTTAGAAATACGAGTCTTTTTAATGGAAATGCAGAAGATCTGGAGGTTTTGTGTTAGAAGTTGCTTTTTCCTTTTTCAGGGCTTGAGCTTCTGTGTCGTCGTAGGGAGACGTCATTGGAAATGTTGTCCCTGGGGCATGGGAGTGTGTGCTCTGAAGTGTCAATGAAAGCGAGTTGGTGTCACCCCGTTTGGCTTCTGAAGACACCACTCGGGAACATCCAATCAGTTTTTCTTTTTTTATTTCTTCTTATACGGATTTTAGGTTCCGTACTTAAATGGAAGAAGGAGCAGAGCAGCGCAGGGGCCTGCATGAGATCAGAAACGCTTTGCCAGGACTGGCAGCTGGAGGACTTGGACTTTTCTTGGCAGTGTTGGGTGAGGGAGGGCAGTCCCGGGAGAGGTGAGCTCCTCCAGGCCACCCTTCCCACCAGAGGCTGGACCAGAGGGTCTCCTGAGGTCCCTTCCAGGCCGGGCTGCTCCATGGCTCTGCCCAGACGCTCGGTGCCTTTTGGGTTGTTGCTGCCAGTGGTGAACTTGGCTTTCTGGAGGCTCTCAACAACTTGGCTGGTTGTACTTCACCCTCTCTTCCTTCTGCTCTTGCTCCTCTGTCTTCATCCATAGGCTGGGGAGATGTCTGGGTCACAGGCAGTGGGGATACACGGGGGGCTCTTAGGCTGGATTTTTGGCAGAAAATGGGAATGCCTTCCTTGAAGAGCTGTCGTTCTTGGTGTCTTGTTGAATTTTAGGGAACGTAGCCTCCAGGATGCCCACGCTGCTTTTTAATTCCAGTTTAATTTCCGTTCTCATTCCTTTATTGGCATTTTTGTGGCCTGTGCTAGCAGAGGAGGAGGAATGGTTTTTTTCTCTGTTGGAACATAAGCCCCTTAATTGACATTTTAACGTGAACCTGAATTCTCCCCTCGCAGTGACGCGGACTGCATGGTGATCGACAAGCTGGCCATCACTGACATGGGCACGACAAAAGCATCCAAACCCCTCAACAACGTGGCCCAGCACTCGGAGGAGCACCAGAACCCCGCCACCGTTGTCACAGCTGTCACAGAAACAGCCACAAAAGACAGGTGAGACGGTCAAAAATCTCCTTGACCAGCCTGCGACAGAGAATGGGTTTTTCCCGTGTCGCTGGATGAGGTTGTTCTACCTCTTCTGGGCGGTCAGAGCTAGAGGAGTAGAACGTCTGGACCATCTTGGAGGCGTTATCCTGCAGGTGGAGGCTGCAATATATCACACGTACCTCTGAGTTTCCCAGAAGTGCTGTCAGACCATCTCTTTTATTAAAATAATGGACTTCTCGTTTTCCTCCTGCATAGCAAGCGCTCGGGCGGCGTGGGGTTGTGTGGTTGGGTGAGCAGATAGACATGGACAATCCTGTGAGGAACGCGGGAGTGTGTTTTGATGACTGAAACTGGAGGTGATCTCAAGGAGAATGACATTGGGTTTTTTTTTTTTTGTGAATGTGACAGTTTAGGTCTTTTTAAACACAAATCCTTCTGCACGTCTGGTGCTGTCACCTCCACAGGAGCCCCGGGTGAGGCTGGTCAGGTCGGAGCCTTCTGGTGGACTTGGGACCTTGAGGGTCACATTCCAAACTTCTGGGTCAATACGTTTAATCAACGTTGTGTCAAAGCTGACTTTGCAATTTCTGTTTTGATTTCTAAACGTAGCATTTTCTAAAGGACTTGAAGGGGGATCTCATTAAGGAAGCTAATCACGTTTCAGCAGGCAGAAGAACCAAACCTAGAGGAAGGATGGAAGGAGAAGGATAGAAGGAGGAAGGATGGAAGGAGAAGGTTAAAAGGAGGAAGGATGGAAGGAGGAAGGATGGCTCAGATGCTACCAAAGAGGAGGTTTTCCAGCCAGGATGAAAGACAGCGTGAGGAGCGAGGGCGTTCCAGTGGTTTTATTTCTCTAATTATTACTCTTTGGGTTTCTCTCTAGGAAAGAAGAAGTCTTGCCCTGTGCTGAAGCCACGTTAAATGGCCCCGCTTGATGAAAGAGCTGCAATGGGACGTGTGTGACCCAGGCCAGGCTGCTACCTGGTGATGCAATTTGTCAATTTATTTTTTTTTTTTTTTCATTTTAATTTTATTTTTTAATAAATGCTGCATTGATGAGAGAGCTGGCATTCAGGACCAGACACGCAGTTTCAGCACCAACAATCTGTTCTGAAAGACACTTGCATTGTCTAAATGTAGCATTGATCAGTTAGTCATCACAGGAACGATGGGGTTCTTCCCGAGCAAGCCTTCTGCCTAATTTCAGTTCCTTGTCCCCCTTCCCCTCTTCTCCCTTGTTTTTTTTTTTGTTTTGTATCTGGGGTTCAAGTCCTATTTTCTTAGTGTTATTGCACACAGTATTCAGCTTCTCTTCGGAAAGGTAGCAGGTCTAACGCTGGGACTCGGACAGCGCACAGGAGTCCCGCAGTCGTGCGACCAAAGTTCCTGATGGAGCTGTCTTTGGGCAGCATTTGCACCGCTTTTGTATAGCAATAAAGCCTTATCAGAAACATTTCATAGGAGGAAAAAAAAAAAAAGATGCAAACACTTTAAACGGGAAGAAGCAGGGAGGGATTTTATTTCACCTTCGTGTGGGGCGGGAGGGAAGGGGTTGACCTGGTCCCCGGCCGGAGGCCGTGTCGCTGCGGTGCCCTCCTGCCGGACTGTCGGGAGGAGCGGGACGTCCCCGGGAGCTGCGGGGTGCTCTCCTCCGGAGCCGTGGACCCTGGGGCAATGAGCCCTTGGCCTCCTCTGCCCGAGAGCCGTCGTGTCTCCCCTCCTGGACGTCGCCCTGCGTTGGCTGCGGAGGATCTTTGCATCCCTCTGGAGGATCTGCAGGATCGGCATCCCCCGGGGACAGCCGGAGCGGACGTGGCACAAACAGGTTATGCTGGCTTTTTTTGCTTTTTTTTTTTTTTTTTTTTTGGAAACTGATGTATTTTCGAATTATTATGGAAATCCTTTTTCCGTTTTGTTTTGTTCTGGTTTTTTTTTTAAAGTTTTTAACGGATGCAGGAACAGCAACACTTTTGCACTTTGTACCTAGTGACAGCAGGGGAGCGAGGTGGCCCCCGCGCAGGGCTCCTCCTGCTGCTTCTCCCCAGGGAGTCGAGGTGGCTGGGGTGGGGGGGGGACACGTTCTCCTGGGGCAGCAGGATAAAGCAGCGTGGGGAGATGCACTGCTCTTCACCCTCCCTGGGGACGAGGTCCCTTGGAGGTGTGTGTGTGGCTCGGGGACACGGGTGACGGCTGAAGGACCCGCTCCCCAAAAAGGCTTGGTTTGAGCCAGCTCTGCCCCCACCTCTGCTTCCAGCTTCTCCCCACGGGGCACCCCAGCCCGGAGCTGCTGTGGGTGTAGGTGTTGGGCTACTGGCAGAAGCAGGCTGGGGCTGGGGACCCCCGGGGGGGACCCCGGCACTCGCTCTCTGCCCCCTGTAGTGTCAGTCCGGAGCTGAGCCTGCTTTTGTGTGTAACTGCCCCAAAACCCTCCCCTCCAGTGGGAAACGCCGCTTCTTTGAGTAGTCCAAGACCTAAGCTGGAAAATCATCCACCTTGGAGTGAGAGCATGAAGCTTGACACGGAGGTAGCCACAGAGCTCATTTCCAGATCCATTCTCACTTGCGCGTAACGAGGGACTGCGTACCCTGGGAGTGTCAAAAGGTGCCTCGGGCAGATCTGGTGTTAGAGGCAGAGGCATCCCAGCCAGATTTCAGTCTTTTCACAGAAAGAAAAATACTTTATTTGTAACTGTGATGAGGTCCGTGGCGCGTGCGAGCTTCCCGTGGCCGTTGGGAGAGGTGGCGTGGGGAGGGGGCTGCGGGGGGTGCGGTGTGTTCTGGCTGCTGGAGCCCATCCCTTCTGCCGGGTCCGTGTCCCTCGGGGGGGATCCTGCCCGAGGAGAAGGGGGGCTCCTTTCAGCGGGCAGGGAGAGCTGAGGGTTCGCTTTGCCGGAGCAGCAGGAGGGGGGGGGTGAGGGGGTGAGGTCCCCGTTCCCCCGGGGGCGGTGGGTGCTGCTGGCAGAGCTGTGCTTCCAGCTGCGATCGTCACCCTCTCGGCGCAGGACTGTTGCTCTGGGACTCCTCTCACTCACTCTCGTAATTTAATAGTAATAATTTAAAGTTAGGTTGTGCTGGGAGCTAAAAAAAAAAATCTCCCTTTCTGCTTTCTTCGCCCCCCTTGCCGTCTGGAGATCAGTCCCACTCTCAGCCAGGGTTACGGGAAGTGATTAGTGGGTTTGAGTTCCTAATTGGAGACACGTTAAAGTCTTAATTTTCAGAGGATTGGTGCTAGAGTTGTCCTGCAAATCAGGTTCTCTTGGGGCATTCCTTAGACACCCGAACCCGATAACTATGAAAAGTCTTGGTTGAAGACCGTGGTTGGGCTTCGGTCCCAATAAATCCCAGGTGATGGGAATGGTTCTCCCCCAGTCTGTCCCCGTTCCCAGCTCCCCCCCTGCTGCAATCCGGGCCGATCCCATTCGGGGTCAGGAGATGAAGGGGAGATGTCTGGAGCAGGCACGGTTCCATCATCCCTCGGGCTCGTTACGCTTGGGCCACCTCGTTAGACGTGATGTTTGCCTTGGCTAACGTCATGGATGGGGGTCACCTCCCGTCACCTGGCGCCGTGCTGCGGGTGCAAGGGCACGGGCTGGGGGGGAGACCTCCTCCTGGAAAGTGGCAGCAGTAACACCCCGAAATGTTGGGGAAAGATGTCCAAGGAGGTGTCTGTGCCTTTTGTTGCAGCTCCTGAACTTGTCATTCGTTAGCTCTTGGCTTGGAGTCTATCAGTTTTAAGGAAAGTTTTCATGAAGTATGTGAACGTGCCCGGTGAGCAGCTGCGAAACCACAGGGTAGTTATGGGGAGGCTCCTTATCTTGGTTGTCTTCGTTTGATGACTGGTGGCCGGTTACTTCTGTGATGAGACAATTTACTAGTGGTTAAATGGTGTGTGGAGATGCACGAGCTCTCCCGTGACCGCCGGTGGTCCCTCCCTGTCCTGCTCCAGGGATCTAACCCCTGGATTTTACCTCGTTGCTCCCAGGGCAGCCACCGAGCCCGTCCGGAGAAGTTCCTCACAAGTTCCTCACCCCCTGGTGTGGTGGAACGTGCGGGATGGGGCTGGGGGGGGGTTTCCCTGCCTGGCTCAGGTGGGTTTAGAGGGAAAGGGTCCAGAAACGTGTGTCCAGTCCTAAGTTGGGGCTTCCCACTTGTCTGGGGAGGTCAGAGGGTCCTTCTGCCCCACGGTCCCTCTCGCTGTGTGTCCCAGGGCAGCACTGGTGGATTATCTACTGAGAGGGGCTTTACTGACCCCCCCTGAACCCTGGGAAAGCCCCCGTGGGCAGGGAGCGGTGAGAATTCAGCAGAGCTTACCCCCAGCGCTGCCCTTCCCCGTTTCCCTGCAGTATTTTTGGGTCTGCCCATATGGACAGAGCACATATAGAGATATATATATCTGTCAGTTTAGGTCTGACTGTGCCTGCTGGGGGGGGGGGTGTACAGACAGATATTTTCAATCTGCATTATTCCCCGTGGATTCGTACGCTCTCAGCTGGATGCTCCCGGCATCCATCTTCCATCCATCTTCCATCCATCTTCCATCCATCTTCCATCCATCTTCCATCCATCTTCCCTGGGGAAGCGGGGATGGGGAGCACAGCAGCTCCATCCCCAAACACCCCTCCTCCCAGACCAGCACCAGCACGGCATACCTTACTGGGGACGGTGGTTCTGCTGGAAGGCTCTGGTTGAGTGGTTTGACCCAGTTGATGCGGTGGATGATGAGAGCGGTGGCCGCCGCGGTGTTGCCTTGTCCCCGCGTTCCGCCCCGGGAGAGGAGCAGTGGTGCCTCTTCTGCAAAGTTGGCACTTCAGCCAAGGTAAATAGTTCCTGAGGAGTAGCACAGCTGTCTCTGGGGGGTCGGACTGGGGGGGGAACGCACTCCTTTGGGTGATGGGGCCACTCTGGGGTCCCACCATCAGGTGCTGGGTTCAAACCGAGGTGCAGGTGAGGTCGTCCTTGGAAGGAGAGGGGTCAAGGAACGTGGTTGAAGTTTATTCAAGAGTTTCACCAATCTTCTTCTAACAAATTGCCCCCCCCCCCCCCGATGTGATTTTTTGCTGCTTCTCTTGAAGTTCCAGCAGACAAAATCCCAGGTATCCATCTGGATAAGCCTGATAGAAGTTCCGTGAGCGTTTCCACTGCCCTGACGGCGTTGTAGAGCGCTGCGGCTGGCGAGCGGGGATGGAGAACTGGTGGGTGCACAAGTTGAAAATAAATTTAAAAAAAAAAAAAGGAAAAAAAGAAAAGAAACACCCCCCCAAAGCCTCCCCGGTGCCGTGACACCCACCACCCAGTTTGATGTCCCCTGGAGGCTTCCTGGGAGAGTTCCCCGGAGCCCTGCAGCCCGGCCGCCGCATTAATTAGACTTGACAACTAAGATCACTCAATATTTTTGCGACGTTGGCTTTTTGGCTGCCATCTGGCAGCTCGTGTGGTTTTCAGTCATTTTAAAGAACAGGTTTTTCTTCTCCTCTAGCTCTTCCCAAAGCACCCACCTCACCCCAGGCACGCTCAGAAGCCAGAAACCGTGGGTTTGGTTGTTATTGAGGGGGTTTGTTGTCATTAGAAAAGAAGGAGACGGAAGGAAACCCGCCGTGTACAAGGGTGTGCTGCTTTTCTTTGGTTGCTTTGGTGTTGGGTTTTCTCCACCCGGCATCAGTTCTCTCTGAAATCCCGCTCCGTCTGCGGCTGCGAGCTCTCACCCGGCCAGCGCCACGCGCTTCCCGGCTCCTTTTGCCAACCCCTTCGAAATAAAACATTTTTGGATGCTTTTCCCCCAAAGTGAAGTTCGGCTTCTTGCCCGGTCCTGGCGCTGGGGGAGCGGTGCCGGTCCCTGGGCTCAGCCCTGCGGGAGGGGTTTGCTCTGGTTGGGACATCACCAGAAACCACCCCACCAGGGAGGTGACAGCTTGGTCTGAGGGTCTTTCTCTTCCCGTAGCGTGGGGTTGGGGCTTTACCTTAAAAACACCCCAAAAAAAAAAGACATATGGGAAAGAGCTGAAGGAAGAGGGAGCGCTGTGCCCGCCGTCACGTTGTCTCGTTGGGGGACTGACTCTTAATTGGCTTAAACGAGGACACCTTGCGTTCGGTCCCCTGGGCAGGGAGTGTGGAGGAGCCTCAGAGCTGTAAGTGGAAGGTGCCACACGCTTCGGGGTGGCTTTGGGACAGCGGCTGGTCCCTCGGAGCCTTCTGGCTTCCTCAGCTTCTCCCCATGGGGCGTGAAGGGCTTGTTCAAGCCTTGTCACCCCCGGAATCCGGCGTGGGGGGGTGTGTGGTGTGGGTAACGCTGGGCTCGGGAGGATTTGGGTTTATTTTCAGGAGTGACGTGGTCGGGGCAGAGCTGAAGGCTCTCGGGAAGCTCCCGAAATGAGGACCTTGGCTTTGGAGGCCACCGAGTGCGGGTGCCATTGGTGCCACTGGAACTCGCCGACCTCGGCACTGGAAGGGCACGTGGTGACCAGTCCCCCCTCCCTCTTCGGTGCTGGACAGAAATGGACTCTGTTTCCCAGTGACCGTTCCCCATCCCCTTTCCCCACCAAAGTATGAAAAATGTTAGTGAAATACGCCTATATATAAAATATATTTTTATATTTGATGCTGAGCAGGAGAGAAGAATCCTTCCTTCTCTCCCTGAAGCTGGGGGGCTTTTGTAAAGGACAGATCCTTCCCCATCTATTTTTTATTTTCCCAAATTGCTTGGTGATGTAAACTATGGAAAAATCAGATGTAAAAACCAGATGTAAACTATGAAAAAAATCTTCTATCGTGTAATTTTGATGCTTGTAACTAGTTTTTCAGAACTTTCTAGGAATTCTAGAAATGCTGTAGAGAATCTCCCACTGTTGGTGGATTTTGAGTAAGTTCGTCCCCTGCGGGAAGCCCTGCCGTGGTCTCTGCCTAGGTGTCTCCTGGGCTGGATCGTTAATGGAGCTAAACTTGAAGCGTAATTAACTACAGGCACAGCAAATGTTAATTGGAAAATTCTTGTCGTGTAGAGTGTGGAACTCTCTCTCACTCGTTGGTCACCCCATGGAAATCCTTTGCCAAACTGATGAACGGTGAGTGAGGACCAGCCGGAGCTGGGTGGCCGGCAGAAAAGTCCTGCTCTTGCTCCATTTAAGCGCCTGCTGGAGTGGCTGTAGCTGGGTCCCATGGGTGCTGCACCCACCTGGGCTTTGGTTTACAAAATTGGTGTTGAGGAGGTTCTCATCTGCATGGTCAGGAGCCCCAAGGTGACACCATGATGGCGTGTTGGGTGCTCCTCATGTTGGGTACTCCTTGCATTGGGCATTCCTCACTGTTGGGTGCTCCTCATGTTGGGTGCTCCTTGCGTTGGGTATTCCTCACCATTGGATGCTCCTCACTGTTCAGTGCTCCTCACTGTTTGGTGTTCCTCACGTTGGGTGCTCCTAGCTGTTGGGCACTCCTCACCGTTGGGTGCTCCTCACTGTTGGTTGCTCCTCACGTTCAGTGTTCCTCACATTGGGTGTTCTTCACTGTTGGGTGCTCCTCACATTGGGTGTTCCTCACCATGCCAGTGACTTTGCCCTGGAACTTTAGCTCTTTTCCTGCTCATCTTGTCTCCAGACTAAGGCTTAAACGCGATCCCGTGCCGGGACAATCTGGACAAATGGCCAGCGGGTGAGTGGCTCTCGTTCTCCGTGTCACCTCGTGGAGCGGGAGGGACCTGGCGGGGGTTTTTTGGGAGCCGGTAGCAGTGGGGTGACAGCGGGCACCCTGCCCTCTTACTTGGAAAGACTCAAATTGCCTCAAGAAAACCGCTAATTATCTCAGGCTATAAATTGACGTCAATTTTGGCTGTACGGTGTGGATCAGGTGAACATGTGTGTGTTACGTGAGAACATTAGAGGATAAAAAAAAAAAAAAAAGGAGTATTTAGTAAATTGCACAGTAAATTGTAATGGGTAATTAGTGTTCGGTTCCCGCCCATCGTCTGAAATGAAATATTATTAAGAATATCTTTGCGCCATTTGCGAAGCCCCGGTTCCTTTTTGGGTGTGAACAGAACTTTCTTCCTTTCCCTCTTAAAAGCGACCGGTCAGAGCAGGGGCTGGGGGGGTTCTGCCTCCTGGGGGGCTCCTTGCTGTCCTTCCAGAAACTTCTCTGCCTGGGACACGTGTCCCCTCACCCTGTCATTGACTTCATTTACTGTGTCCCCTGCTGTCCCCCCTGTAACAGCCCTTCCATCCTCTGGAGCTCTACGGGCTCCTCGGACACTCCCCAGCTCCCGGCGGGATGGAGCCTTGGGGGGGGGGGGGGTTTGGGGGGGGGTAACTTCAGTTTGCCCCATTTCTCACTGCACCTTCTGTGGGGCAGCCCCACAAGCCCGTCCGTGCCGGGCATTGCCTGAATCCCCTCCTCTCACCAGTTCCTTCTCCCCCCCGAGGAGCGTTCCCAGGGGCTGCAGCGGCTCCTGGGACGGGACCCTGCTGGGGAGGGTGTGTGTTTTGGGGTGTCCCCCCCCGTGGGCAGCACGGTCCCCGTCTCCGGGGCAAAGCCCTGATCAGCAATAAGGATTCCGGGCAGAGAAGCACCAGTGCCTTGCTTTGGGTCCGAGGGGAGTCGTTCCTTCTCATTCCGGGTGGGACCCGTCGTGTCTCGTCCGGAGGGAGCCGGGAAAGAGGGAGAGGGGCCGGGATGCGCCGGGGGGGGGGGGCTCCCACGCCACCATGGGGGTCGTGATCTGCAGACACCCCCGCGTTGTGCCGAGTGCCTTATAGTCTTATTCCCACCCGATCCCGACGGAAGGTGTTCCTGTTCCCCGTGCTCTCCTGCCTCTTCCACCCCCTCACCCCGGGGCTGCTTGTGCCCCTGGGTTCCTCCGTCCCCCGGGCTGTCCCCCCGAGATTCCCGAGATTCCCGGCTCTGCCTGCGCTGCCTGGCTCCTGCCAGGGCTGTGCTGCCACGGGGACCCTGTCCCTTCTTTCCTAAACCCTTTCCCTTATTTTCTGGACTCTTTCCCTTCTTTCCCAGACCCTTTCCCTTCTTTCCTAAACCCTTTCCCTTATTTTCTGGACTCTGTCCCTTCTTTCCCAGACCCTTTCCCTTCTTTCCTAAACCCTTATTTTCTGGACTCTTTCCCTTCTTTCCCAGACCCTTTCCCTTCTTTCCTAAACCCTTTCTGTTTTTTCCTGACTGTTTCCCTGGACCGTTTCCTTTCTTTCCCAGATCCTTGGACTCGATGATCTCAAAGGTCCCTTCCAGCCACTAAGATTCTGTGATTCTGTGATTCTTTCCTAAACCCTTTCCCTTATTTTCTGGACCCTTTCTCTTCTTTCTCGGACCCTTTCCCTTCTTTCCCAGATCCTTACCCTTTTTCCCCCAGACCCTTTCCCTTCATTCCCTTCTTTCCCAGACCCTTTCCCTTTTTTCCCAGACCCATTCTGGGACCCTTCCCCTTCTTTCCCAGACCCTTTCCCGGACCCTTTCCCTTCTTCCCCAGGATTCTTTCCCTTCTTTCCTCGACTCTTTCCCAGACCCTTTCCCTTTTTTCCCCAGATCCTTTCCCTTCTTCCCTTTCTTTCCCAGACCCTTTCCCAGATCCTTTTCCTTCTTTCTGGGACTCTTTCCCAGACTCTTTCCCTCCTTTCCCGGACCCTTTCCCTGTTTTTCCCGTGGCTCAGGGTGCGTGGATGATCCAGGGGCCGGGAGCTGTTGGTGCTGCCGATGTTGCCGTGTGCCCCCCTGTGCCCCCCCCTGTGCCCGTGTCACAGGAGAGGGGGAAAGATGGGATTTGGGAATCCTGCTCTCCGTGCAGGAGCTCCAGGGGCACCTTTCGGGCCGGGTTTTGGAGGGAGAAGGGGCTGGGGGCGCTGGCGTGGGGGGGGGGGTGGCAGAGAGAAGGTAAATCTGGGCTCCAGCCTGTCCCCAGGGGTGTTTTACTGGTCCCCGGCTAAAAAACGTGCATTGGCTTCATCCTCCCAGTGTTGAACTGGGCGTACAGGCGCCCGAGGAACTCATGATGCATAATCGTGTGTTAAAATAGAGCTCATATTTAATAATAAATATATTATTATTTAATGCGTAATTTAAATTAAAAGCTCGTTCGTCGATACGGCGTGTACAGATTTTCCCCTGATGAAATATAACTAATTCCTCGTCTGAATTTGGGGTGGTTTTTTTTTTTTTTTGAATGAAAGTTAGTTTTTCTGCAGAGCGGTGGCTGCTGACGAGCTTTTCCCTTTCGTAATTAACCCTTTGGTGGCAGCGGGGGCTCAGCTGTCAGTGTTTGGTTGGAACAGGCTGAGCGTGGGCGCCGTCACGAGCCGTGCAGTTCTGGGGCTGGGTTTGGGGGTCCCGTGTCCTGGGGGGGAGGGGGGGGGGCAGGGGGGGAGGATCCTGTGGATCTGCAGCCTTTGGCGGGAGGGGACAGAATTCCCCTGGGTCACTGGTGGGATAATGGGGGTACTGGTGGGATGCTCGTGGTGGCCGTGCTGGGTCACTGGTGGGATAACTGGTGTGCTGGGAGGGGGGTGTGGATTTCCCCCAGCTGCCCCTGGGCTGTTGGGTGGCGTTGGTGGGGCTGTGCCATCACTGCTGTCACCGCTGGGACACGGCTCGTCCTTGGCATCAGCTGGACCCACCGGGGGGGGGCTGTAATTAGGGGATCGTTAGTGCCCAGCTTGGGTTAGGAGTCACCAGGCAGTAAAAACCCTGCGTTTTCCCAGGGCAGCCCCGGATGGGGACAGGGATGGGGACAGGGATGGGGACGGGGATGGGGATGGGGACGGAGGAGCCCTGGGGGTGGGGGTTTGGTGGGAGAGAGATGGGGAACAGCGGGAACGTCACCCACCCCGAGAGCTGGGCCAGGAGCTCTGGGGCTGGAGCTGGGCTTTCCTGGGGCCGGGAGGGTCCCCGGGGAAATGGGGGTGATGCTGGGAGGGGGGACGGTGGAGCAGCCCGGGGGGGGCAGATGGACTCACGTACAGGGCGCCCCACCGCCCCCAGCCCCTCTGCAGGATCGTACAGCGTCCCAGGGTTGGGGGGAAACTCCTCCTCTGGGTTTCTCGTTGGGCTGGGACACACTGGTGGGCTCAGACCCCGAGGCAGAACAGCAGAGACCTCCTGATTAAAAAGAATTATTGGGATTTCAAGTGAAAAAAGCCAATTTCTTCTCCCAGGCGGGTTGGTCATTTAAGGAGCAGATCCAGAGGCGAGGAACACTGGGAGGAACACTCCTGCCTTTTGCTTGCTGGGCCTGAAAGCTTTTTTTTTTTTTTTTCTTCCTTTTTTTTTCCCCTGTATTTTTGTAACTTCTCCTGGAAGCATCACCTCTCCTCTCGGCCTGCGGGAGCTGGTGCCCCAACAAGGAAAAGGGGGCGTTTTCTGGGGGGGCAGCGGCCGCGGGACGGGCAGGGCCAGGGCTCGGTGGAAGGAGCTGCCGAGTCCCCTCGTCCCTGGCTCTTTGTCCCCTGGTCCCTGGCTCTTTGTCCCCTCCCTCCCCTCGTCATCTTTGGTTGTTAATGTATATAGGGACTATTTATATATATATATATTTATATATATATATATATATTTCTAAATTCACCTTAAACCTATTTTTCTCAGAGCTTTTGGGTTTGCATATAACTTGTCGATCATTAAGTGTGCACCTTCTAAAATGACTTAATTATTGGTACAAATTAAAAAAAAACCAACAATTGAAAATCCAAGGTACTGGGCACACGGGGTGGGTTCTGGAGGGGCAGGATTCGCCAGGGGGGGGGGTCGTTCCCTGGGCTGGGGGTGGGAACGGAACAACTCCGTGTTGGTGGGGGGGGGGGGTTCAGTTCAAGACAAAAAAATACTATTTTCTACTTGTTGCCATTTTCTGTAGGTAGGTAAAAGCTGCGGTTTCAGCCTGAAAAGCAAAAAAAAAAACCCAAAAAGACCAAGTGCTGGAGGGTGCGTTTCAGTGGGGGCTTTTCTCAGTTGAGGCTCCTGGAAAAGAAGGTGGTTGATGTTTTGGTGTTTTCCTTCTCTCCCCCCTCTTTGCCTTTTGTGCCCGAGCGGGGGCTGGGCTGGGTCCCCTTGGGCTGAGCAGCAGCAGCCGCAGGCGTCGAGATGCAAAGTTTTATAGAAGCCCTTTTCCTTGATCTGCTGTTTTGTAAACCTTTTCCTTCCCACAACCCGAGGGCAGGCCGGCAGCGCTTAAGAGACATAAATATACGTGCCTGGGTGTCCACCATATATATATATATAGATGTATGTGTATACATGGAGGGGGCAGTATGTTTTACTGCACGTTAAACTCCCCCACGGGCTGTGTCTGCTCCGACAAACCAAAACTTCCTTTTTAGGCCCCGATTTTCCTGCCCCGACAGGATGCCAAGGTGGGTAATTGGCACGTGGCAGATCTAAAGCCCTGGGAATATTCAATATTCGCTGCCCCCTCACCCGGGGAACTGGGGTCTGGGCAACTGGAGCTCCTGGAGTTGCTCCTGGGGGCTTCTCCTTGCCCTCCCGGGTTCCTCCTCCGTGTGACCGTGGGTCGGAGCTGGGGGGGGGGGGTGGGGGGGGGTGGCGTGTGGCCGTCTGACTGTTGGCACAAACCCCTCTGCTCCAGCCCGGCCACCCCAGGGCTCCACCGGGGGCCACCTTGGGCTAAAGGACCCAAAACGCTTGTTTGAACTATAATATACAACAGGTTGGTTTGGGGGGGTTGTTTCGTTTTTGTTGTTGGTTTTTTTTTTTTAAATAATTCCATATCTCCAGGAGGCACGGGAGCTGGAGCAGAGCCCGGGGGATGGAGGGTCCTTCCGGGGGGGGGGGGGCACGGGACCCTCCCGGGCTGCAGGGACGGCCACCACCACAGTCCCCGAGTCACAACCCGGGTGGCGCTGAATCCCAGGCCGGGGGGGATGCAGGGGGGCACCTCACAGCCCCCCGACACCAGGGGATCCCTTCCATCCACTGGTGCAAACTGGGGGACAGCGCGGTGGCCGGGGGCAGGTCGGGGATGGGGCTTTGGCGCGTTCAGAGCCTCATTTTTGGGGTTCTGGGTTCCCAGATTCTCAGCGTCGCTCCCACTCCCGCTTTGCTCTGCCAAAAGATCCCGTCCTTCCCCCCCCCCGAGAGCCCCCTGTCCCTGGGGACCTGCTGCAGGTTTTGGGGGGCGGCCGGTGTTGGGGGCTGGCTCGATGCCTTTCCTAAAATCCAACGCCCCCGGCCCGCTGGCCGGTCGGTAACGTGCCCCCTGAATAGCAATAAGAACCACTCGCCCGCGGGGCCGGGGTCCCGGGGCCGGTGGCTGAGGCCGTGGCCGTGCGGGGTCCCCGAGCCCGGGGGCAGCAGAAATCCCACCTGGGAGCCGGGAAGGGCTGGCAAAGCCGGGGGGGGCCCACCTGGGTTCATTGGGTTCATTAATTTAGTGCAATGATGACAGAGGGGAGCCTTTTTTTTCTTTTTTTTTTTTGTTTTTTGTTTTTTGTTTTTCTCTCATGATGCCTACTGCCCTTAAATGTTGAAACCGGGTCTTTGTAAGCAATGTCTGTGTATCTATGTGTATATACGAGGGACGGATTTTAAATTACTGCCTTTTTTTTCCCCTGTTTATTTTTTCTGAGTAATTCCAGATGTACTTTAGTCTCTCTACTGTCAAAACTTTTATATTGTAAATCTGATGCTGGTGGCTTTTGGTTATTTTGGTTTTGTTTTTTTTGTAAAAAAGGAGACAAAAAAAAAAAAGGAAAAAAAATAGAAGAAAAGGAAAAAAAAAAAAAAAAAAGTCTGCATCTCTCTATGTTGTCAGTTTTAGGCTGTAAATTCCAACTATCAATAAAAGCTCAAAATTCAGGTGCCAGTGGTGGATTCCTCCATCCCACGGGACAGGGGGGGGGTACAGCTGATGGCGGTGACAATGAAACGAAAGGGCACGTGTCATATTAATTTTTTTATTAAATTCAGTTAGTTTTTCTCTTTATATAATAACCTTTTTCCTCTAGGCACAATACAATACAAGGACTCTGTATGTTTGACACAATGTACAGAAACTTCAATAATCTACAACTGCTCAGGTAAGTTACAAAACCCTCCGTGACACCAGGACCTGCCACAGCCATTATTGTACACGGGGACCGAGAGGGGACATTTTGGGGGAGGGGGGCGTGGGGGGGTTAAGACTGTACAAAGAGTCTGCACTGAAATAAAACAAGGGGGAGAGGAGCTGGATGAGCTTGGGGGGGGCTGTGGGTCCTGGGCCACCTCCTGACGCCTCCTGGGGGTCCCCGGCCAGTGCCCCCTGGGTTGAGCAGGGCCAACCCCCCCCCAACCTTCACAGCAGCGCTGGGGGGGGGAGAAATGGGGGGGGGGGGGGGGGGGGG
>JAOQGH010000001.1:565120-575822 GCA_025769975.1 Gallinago jamesoni | reverse complement strand
TATGTGCCACATTTGGGGGTGTCCTGAGGCCAGACCCCACCAGAGGGGGCGGGGGGGGTGTGCTGCCAGGTGGTGGGGGGTGTGTTGGTGCAAAGGCCGTGGGTGTGGGGGGGTAGCGGGGGGGGGACACACACATGGCAGAGGGGTCTGGGAGCCCCGTGGGAAGCACTGGGGGGGGTGCGGGTGCCAGCCCCGGGGCGGGTGGGGGGGTGGGTGCCCCATTTTCATGGGGTGACCCCCCCGCGCTGAAGCCTTGGGACCGGGCGTGGGATCGTGGCCGCTCTGGTTCCCATGGGATGTGCCGGGAGCTCGGCCAGGGTGGGCACCCGCCGCACCGGGGGGCAAAGCCCCCCCCCCGCCATGGGGAGCATTGTGGCCACCCCATGGGGGCTACTTGGGGTGCGGGGGGGGGGGCAGCGGTGCCGGGGCTGGGAGGGAGCCGGCCGGGAAAGTCCCGTGTGCCGTGGCCCGGGTGACACGGGAAAGCCGAGGCCACCGGTGTTTCCGGGCACCGGCTGCCTCCTGTAAACACCCCCCGGGGGTAAGGGGGGGGTAAGGGGCAGCGGGTGCTCACGCCCCCCCCCCCCGGGACTTCCCGGCTCTGCAGGGCCGCAGGAATTTGGCCTCTGTCCCCGCTCCCGTGGCTCGTGGCCAAGCGGTGTCCGGCCTGTGACGCGGCCGTGCCAGGACGGGCACCTGGTGCCCCTGTGGGACGGGGGGTGGGCACGGAGCGTGTGCGGGGCGGCGTGTGCGCGGGGATGCCTGCAGCGGGTCACGCCGTGGGGGTGTGTGTGGGGGGGTCTAGAGTGTGTGTGTGCTGGGACACGCGTGTGATGGCATGTAATGGTGGTATGGAGTGTGTGTGTGCACAGGGACACGCGTGTGCTGGCATGTAATGGTGGTATGGAGTGTGTGTGTGCACAGGGACACGCGTGTGCTGGCACGTAGAGGGGTTATGGAGTCTGTGTGTGCTGGGACATGTGTGTGCTGGCACGTACTGGGGTTACAGAGTATGTGTGTGCTGGGACATACATGTGCACAGAAGCTCTACAGTGTGTGTGCACAGGGACACATGTGTGCTGGCATGTACCAGCGTTATGGAGTGTGTGTGTGCTGGGACACGTGTGTGCTGGCATGTAGAGAGGTTATACAGTGTGTGAGTCCAGGGACACACGTGTGCTGGCATGTAATGGGGTTATGGAGAGCATGTATGCCTCAACACATGTGTGCACAGTGGCTCCAGTGTGTGTGCTGGGACACATGTGTGCTGGCATGTACTGGGGTTATGGAGTCTGTGTGTGCTGGGACACACGTGTGCTGGCATGTAGAGGGGTTATGGAGTGCGTGTGTGCTGGGACACGTGTGTGCCCGTGTGTGTGCAGGGGCTCTAGCCTCTGTGTGTGCTGGAACACGCATGTGCTGGAGAGCGTGAGGGGCTGCAGAGTGTGTGTGCATGCTGGGACACGCGTGTGCTGGCGTGTGAGGTTAGTGATCACCGTGTGCGTGTGCCCTGTGCGTAGGGGGGTTCAGAGGGAGCGAGTGTGCACGCGTGTGCGCAGACTGGGACACGCGTGTGCCCGTTACCGTGCGGGTAGGGACGGGGGGTGGGTGCGGGGGGGCTCTGGTGGGGGGGGTGCTCTTGCCAGCACTGCCATGTCCCCCTGTCACCCCCGTGCCACCCCCGTGCCACCGATTCCTCCCGGGCAGCCACCCGGGGTGGCAGAGCCTTGTGGTCACCCCCATGGGTCCCCCTGTCCCCCCAAAATGTGTGGGGTCACCGGTTCCTCTGCAGGGGGCGGGGGCAACCACTGGGGGGTCCCTGTTTGTGACCCTGGGGGGGGGGGTTTGAAGAATCCTGGGCCCTTGGGGACCACGGGGACCTCGCACGGCACTGGTGGTGACAGTGCTTGGGGGTCGATGTGGGGCTGGTGGGGGTTCCACAGGGCCGTGGGGTCCCCTCTGTGGGGGGTGCCCAGTGGGATGGGGGGCACAGGGGTGTCCCTGGCCGTGTGGGTGCCCCCCCGTGGCAGGACCCGGAGTGGGGGGTACGTGGGTGGCTGCAGGGAGCAGCTCCTCTTCCTCCTCCTCCTCCTCTTCCTCCTGGCCCGGGGCAGAGAGGCGGGGGGGGGAGAAAGGGGGGGCCAAGCAAGGCGGGGGGGCCAAGCAAGGCTGGGGGGCTGCGGCCCCCCCCCCCCCCCCACGCCCCGCGGGGGGGCGGCTGCCCCCCCAGCCCACCATGGCACAGCCAGCCCCCCGGCTCCCAGTGCCCTGGCCCTGCTGTCGCCCCCCCCCTGGCACTGACCCCTCTCTCCTGCAGGGAGCCCCCGGACCGGAGACCCTCCCCGGCCCCGCTCCTCGGGGAGCCCCCCGGACCGCAGCCCCCCGCCTCGCTGCAGCCGCCCGGCGGCCCCCCCCGCCACGGCCCCCTCCTCACGCAGCACCGCCTGAAGCTGGCCCCCCACCACGGACCCCAGCTCGCCCCCCGGCACAGACTGCTCATCCTGCATCGTGGCCCGAAGCTGGCCCCCTGGCACGGACCCCAAATGCCCCCCCGGCACGGACCTCTGGCCCCCCGGCACAGCCCGAAGCTTGCCCCACACCATGGACCCCAGCTGGCCCCCCGGCACAGACCACTTGCCCCCCGGCACAGACTGCTCATCCCGCAGCACAGCCCGAAGCTCGCCCCCCGGCACGGACCCCTGTCCCCCCGGCAGCCCCCCCCGCCGCCCCCCGGCCGTGGCCGGCGGCACGCTGCGTGGCGCTTGGGGCAGGCGGTGCGGGTGGGCTGCGTGCTGGGCACCTGCCAGGTGCAGAACCTCAGCCACCGCCTCTGGCAACTGAGGGGCCAGTCGGGCCGGCGGGACTCGTCCCCCATGAACCCCAACAGCCCCCACAGCTACGGCTGAGCGGGGGGGGGGGAGGAGGAGGAGGAGGAGGAGGAGGAAGGGGGACACACACACACGCAGGCCGCAGTGGATGGCCGTGCCCCCCCCCCGCCGCCCCGCGGGACCCCCACTAAAGCGCTTGCAGAGTCAGACGTGGCTGGGGTCCCTCTGCACCCCCCTGGGGGTGCCCGGTGTCCCCCACCCCGGGCAGAGCCGTGGCCCCACCAGGGACAGGGGAGAGCCCCCACGGAGGGGCTGCCCCCCAACTCTGCCACCCCACGGAGCAGACAGGGCCAGGGCAGGCGGTGGCCCGTGGTGGCCCGTGGTGGCTGGGGCTGGTGACAGCGGGTCCAAGGGGCGTCGGGGGGGGGGGGGATCCTGCTGATGGCAGCAGCATCTTGTGCAAGAGCCCGTGGCCCCCCCCCGCGACTCAGCAGCTCAGCACCCTGACACGGCACGCACGGGGGGGGGGGCTCCATGGCCCCACCCCACAAGACCCCCTTGCCCCCACCCCAGCCCCCTCCTGCACCCACCCAGGGCAGGGGGGGCATCCTGCCAGGACAGGGTGGGGGGGACCCCACTCCAGCACCTTCCCCACGGGGGTCCCAGGTCGGGTTTGGCACTTCGGGGGGGTCCCATCCCTCCCCTTCCCCTGGCACCCTGTTGTGTCCCCCCCCCCCAATACTGCCCCCCAGCTCTGCGGTGGCACCAGGACAGGGTGCTGGGGGGTGACGAGCTGTCCTCAAGTATTGGGGGGGGAAAGAGGAGTGGCTGGGGGTCCTGTGCCCCCCTCCTGCCCTGTCCCCTCCAGTCCCCCTGGGCAGGCTGGGGACAGCCCCCACCCTGTACCCCCCCGGGACAAATTGTGCACCCACAGGCTCGGGGAAGGGGGAGGAGGGGGGACTAGGACCCCCACGCTGTGACACCCCCACGGCCTGGTGGGACAGGGATGTGCTGCCCCCGGCACCAGCGTGGGGGGGTCACTGCCCCCCTCCCCATCCCGGGCTGTCCCCCAGCCCTGGGACAGGGGTAGGTGGGGGGCACATCCAGTAGGGGGGGATGCGCAGGGAGCTCAGCCCCCTCCTCCCTCCCGGCAGCACCCCCAGGCCCCTGGGTGCAGCCCCCCCGCCCAGAAAAAGCACCTTCATCCCCCCCCCCCAAGCACTCTCGTCCCTCCTGGGAACAACTTTATCAGCCCCCCCCCCCAGGAGCATCCCCCCCCCCCAGCAGCACAGGGCACGGGTGGGGGAAGCACCCAGGGGGGGCTGCTCCCGACCCCTCTCCCCTCCATCCCGGGGGTCCCAGCCCCCGCTCCAGCCCCCCAGCGGGGACGGGGGGGTCCCCACGGGAGATCTGGGACCAACCTCGCCATCGCTGCAGCCCCCCCCTTTGGCAAAGGGGTGAGGGACCCCACGGGGACCCCAGGCCTTCCCCCCGTCCCTCGGGTGCCCCCCCAGCCGTGGGGGTCGGCGCTGAGCACCCCCCCCCCGGTGTCCCCGGGGCCAGAGAAACCCCGGTTTGTGCCGAATAAAGCGCGCAGGATCCTGACCTCTGGTGCGGGGGGGGCGGCTTCCCACGGGAACGGGGCGCGGGGGGGGCCGGGGCGGGCGGGGGGGACCCGAGTCCCACGGCCACCGCCGGCAGAAGGTGACCGGCACCGGCGGCTTCCCGCAGCGTGCGGGGCGGGGGGGGGACACAGAGCAGGGAGAGGGGTGCGGGGGACGGGGGACAGGGGGCAGCAGTGGGGGGGGGGGGCCAGCTGTGGGAAAGGGCAGTGGGTCTGGGCCGGATCCAGGGAGGAAGGTGAGGAAGAGGAGGGTGAGGGTGAAGAAGAGAAGAAGGAGGGTGAGGAAGGGCGAGAGGAAAAGGGCAAGGAGGGTAAGGAAGGGTGAGAGGAGGAGGAGGAGGGTGAGGAAGGGCAAGAGGAGGAGGGTGAGAAAGGGTGAAAAGAGAGTGAGAAGGAAGGGGAGGAAGGGTGAGAGGAAGAGGAGGAAGGTGAGGAAGAGGAGGCTGAGGGTGAAGAAGAGGAGGAGGAGGCTGAGGGTGAGGAAGGGCAAGAAGAGAAGGGTGAGGAAGGGTGAGAAGAGGAGGGTGAGGAGGGTGAGGAAGGGTGAGGAGGGTAAGGGTGAGGAAGGGCGAGAGGAGGAGGAGGAGGGTGAGGAAGGGTGAAAAGAGAGTGAGGAGGAAGGGGAGGAAGGGTGAGAGGAAGAGGAGGAAGGTGAGGAGGAGGAGGAGGGAAAGGAGGGTGAGGGTGAAGGGCGAGAGGAGGAGGAAGAAGAGGGTGAGGAGGAGGAGGCTGAAGGGGCTCCCACAGGAGAAGTGGGGACGGTGCCGGGTCTCTCTCCAGTGGCCCCCAGCCCACCTGGACACGGGTCCCGCGGGAGCCCTGGTGGCCCTGTGGCTATTGGTGGCCAGGTGGCGAGTGCCAGGGCAGGATGGTGACCCACAACCCAAAGGCCCTGCTCCCCCCCCCCCGGCCCCCCCCGCAGCCCCTCACCGTGCCGTTGGGCCGTCGTGTCCCCGGGGGGGGGGTCTCGCCGTGTCCCCGTCCCGCAGGGTCACCGGGGCTGGTGGTGGCCCTTTGACCCCGCAACGAGCCCAGGGCCACTGGTGGGGCCACCCATGGCCGGGGCTCCCCAGCCTGGGGTCCCCAGCCCGGGGGGGGGCTGCGGCAGGGGGTCCCCAGCCCCCCCGCCATCCCCTGGCCCCCCCCCGGGGAGCAGTGTCCCCCCCCAGCCGGGGCCGTGGGCTCAAAGATTAACCGGGGCCAGTTAACTGGTGACCGATTGCCCCCGCGCCGATAAAGCCAGGGGGGCGCGGGGGCCACCCAGAGCCTGCGCCCACCCCCCCTCGCCACGGCATGAGGAGCCTCCAGGCGGTGAGTACGGGCAGGCCTGACCCCCCGCGCCCCACACCTGGGGGTCAGACCCACGCACACCGCCCCACACCTTGGGGCTGGATCCCCCCCTCCGCCCTAAGTCACCCCACACCTCGGGGGAAGACCCCCATACACGTCACCCCACGCCTCGGGGTCGAGCCCCACACCTCAGGATCAGACCCACACGCATCACCCCACACCTGGGGGTCAGACCCACAGGCGTTGCCCCACACTTCAGGGCCGGACCCCCCCCAAGTCACCACACACCTTAGGGTGGCCCCCCCGTAAGCATCACCCCACACCTTGGGACTGGACCCACACGCACCACCCCACACCTCGGAGTCGGACACCCCCAAGTCACCCCACACCTTGAGGTGGCCCCCCCATAGACATCACCCCACACCTTGGGGTCAGACCCCCCCCCATATCTCCCCCCACACGTGGGGCTGCAGGTCCCCCCAGGTACACATCGCTGGGGCCGTGAGGCACAGCCCCACAGCGCCCCCCTGTGGGCGGGGGGGTTGGCGCAGCTCAGCTCTGGGGCTGGTGCCATTTGGGGGGGGGGGTGTGAGGGGGGTGGAAATCCCCCCCAGGGTCCTCCCTGCGGTGGGGGTGCCAGCCCCACGGGGGTCCCAGCCCCACTGGGACATCACCTCAAGGGGGTCCCAGCCCCACGGGGGTGGGGGAGGATGCACCGGGGGGGGGGGGGGGGGGGGGGGGGGGGGGGGGGGGGGGGGGGGGGGTGGCACGGGGGGGGGGGGGGGAGACACCCCCACCCCCCCAAGGTGCTCTCTGTCACCCCACTGACCGAGCCCACTCTCCCCCCCCCCCCAGGACGCTGCCCCCCCCGAGGGGCCCGAGGCTGGCAAAGCCAAGTCCGAGTACCGCAACTACAGGGTGAGGGCACGCTGGGACGGACGGACGGACAGACGGACGGGTCCTGGGGGTCCTGTGGGACAGTCCCTGCCCGGAGGGACGCCGGGGGGTGGGTGGGGGGGTCTCCCACCCCCTTAGCGCCCCCCCTGTGCCCCCCCCTGCAGGAGGGGAAGCTGCTGGACCGCGTCTACTCCACCTACCTGCAGATGCACACCCACCAGACAGTCGACTTCGTCCGCAAGAAGGTGCGAGCCCCCCAACACCCCCCCACCCCACACCCCGACACTCTGGGTCCCCACCCTGCTCGGGGGGGGTGGTCCCCAGGGGGGGGGTCCCTTCCAGCTCCCACCGTCTCCCCAGAGCGCCCAGTACGGGAGCTGCTCCCTGCGGAAGATGGGGGCCATGGAGGCGCTGGAGCTGCTGGACCAGCTGGTGGACGAGTCGGACCCCGACGTGGACTTCCCCAACTCCTTCCACGCCTACCAGACGGCCGAGGGCATCCGCAGGGCCCACCCCGACAAAGGTGACACCCCCCCCTCAGCCCCCCGGTGACACGGAGCCCCTCGTGGGGCCACGTCCCGCAGGGGGTGATGGTTCTGCTCGCCCCCAGACTGGTTCCACCTCGTGGGGCTGCTGCATGACCTGGGGAAGGTGCTGGCGCTGTTCGGGGAGCCCCAGGTGAGCGTCTGCAGCGCCCCACACCTTGGGGTCAGACCCACAGGCATCGCCCCACACCTCGGGGTCAGACCCATCTGCACTGCCCTACACCTCGGGGTCAGATGTCCACACCTCATGGTCAGACCCCCACATGCACTGCCCCACACCTTGGGGTTGGACCCCCACATCTTGGTGTAGGAACCATCTGCAGCACCCCACACCTCGGGGTCAGGCCCTCAGGCATTGCCCCACACCTTAGGGTCGGACCTATACTCATCACCCCACACCTTGGGGGTCAGACCCATCTGCAGTGCCCCATGTCTTGAGGTCAGACCCACACACGTTTGCCCTATACATCCACCTTGGAACCATCTGCATCACCCCACACCTCAGGGTTAGACCCCCATGCATTGCCCCACACCCTGGGGTCAGGCCGTGAGTCCGAGGCCCCCCCTGGGGGATGCCTGTCGCCCCCCCTGCAGTGGGCCGTGGTGGGGGACACCTTCCCGGTGGGCTGCAAGGTGCAGAAGTCCGTGGTCTTCAGGGACACCACCTTCTGTGACAACCCCGACACCAAAGACCCCCTGTACAGGTGAGGCCGGACCCCCAGGCAGGGCGCTGTGGGGCACTATGGGGTGCAGGGAGGGGTCCAGCCCCGAGCCCCCCAACCCATCTCTCTCCCCAGCACCGAGTATGGGATGTACCAGCCCCGCTGTGGTCTGGAGAACGTCCTCATGTCCTGGGGACACGACGGTAAGGACTGGGGGGGGGAGAGTGGGGTGGCCGGGGTCCCCTCCTTGGGGCAGGGGCTCTCGGGGTGCCTGCCCCACACAGGGGTCCAGCCCCAGCCCCGCACCCCCCCTCTCTCCCCAGAGTACATGTACAGAGTCATGAAGTTCAACCGCTTCGCCCTGCCCAAGGAGGTGAGGGCTTGGGGAAGGGGACCTGTGGGGCAGACCCCCGAGTGCCGTGGGGCAGACCCCCACCGTGGGCCAGGGGAGAGCGGGCTGGCACGTCCCTGTCCCCCCTCCCCAAGGCCTTCTACATGGTGCGGTTCCACTCCTTCTACCCCTGGCACACACACGGGGACTACCTGCACCTCTGCTCCGAGGAGGACCTCCGCATGCTGCCCTGGGTCCGAGAGCTCAAGTGGGTGGCCTGGGGGGGGCCGAGGGGGAATTTGTGGGGGGCTCAGAACCTCCTCCCACCACTGACACCCCCCCCTCCTCGCTCCCACAGCAAGTTCGACCTCTACACCAAGCAGGAGGAGCTGCCCGACGTGCAGCAGCTCCGGGGCTACTACCAGTCCCTCATCGACAAGTACTGCCCTGGGCAGCTCTGCTGGTGAGAGGGACCCCCCCGCTGCGGTGGGACCACCACACCGGGACCCCCCCATTGCGGCGGGACCCCCGCTCTGGGACTGCTGCACCACATGGGAACACCAGCACCAGGATCCCCACACCACACCGGGACCCCCGCATCGCACTGAGACCCCCCCACTGGACCACAACCACGGCACTGGGACCCCCACTGCACCAGGGACCCCCCCCAGCAGGACCCCCACCCATCCCACAGCACAGTGACTCAATAAACCTGCTTCTCACGTACCCCCAGTGTCAGTTGTAGCCCCCGGCCCCGCTGGGGGGGGTGGGGTGTGTGTCTGTCCCTGTCCCCCCCACCCCATAGGGGCAGGACCCCTCCTCCGGCCCCAGGGAGAGCCGTGGGGCTGGAATGTCAAAGGCTTTATTTAGAAAATTATAGGAAACCTCTGTGCTCCCCCCCCCCAAGGAAGCACATTAAGCCAGAGCCCTCCCCCCATGTTGGGGGCACAGGGGGCTCTGGGGGGGGGGGAGACACATACAGCTCCCCAAACTGCCCCAAGGGGGGGGCGGGAAGGGTAACCGTGGGGGCTGGCGCTGCCTTAAAGCCGCTCCTGCCAGCACAGAGCATCCCCCCACCCCCCCCAAAAAACAGAGCACCCCCCAGCACACAGCACCCCCCCAGCACAAAGCATTCCCCCCCCCCCCCCCCCCCACAAACCCCCCCCGGCCCCCGGGGGGGGGGGGGGGGGGGGGGGGGCCGAGGAGCAATGGTGACACCCGCAAGTGATGAGCATGCTGTGTGCGAAGGCGCTGGCAGTGTGACAGCAGTGGGGGGGGACACACACCACCCTGCCGCCCCCCAGCTGGGGACGTGATGGGGGGGGGCCACGCCATCAGTCCGTGGGTGGAAGACGGGGCCCGGGCTGGTGGCTCCAGGCGTCACTTCTTCTTCTTAGTGCCACCGTGGCCATCGGCCGCCCCCCGGGACCGGCCCTCGCCCCTCTCCTCCCCGTCTTTGGCCTCTTTCCTCCGCACTTGCCCGTTCTTCTCACCACCCCCCCGGTCCGTGGGCTCCCCCCTCCTGGGGCCTTTGTGGCGGGTGGGGGGCGTGCCCCCCCGGGGACGGCGGCCCAGGGCTCGCAGGAGGCAGACGGTGGCCACCACAAGGTAGAGGGACCAGAGGACGGTGGGGCCGGAGAAGGGCCGGACGAGCTGGCGCAGGGACCGCAGCAGCCAGGGCAGGAGGGCGTCCGCCGGGCGCAGGGGGGACAGCTTGTCCTGGGGGGCGAGGAGGGGGGTCAGGGGGTCCCTGGGCCTGAGCACAGGGTGGCCATGGCACGAGGGAGAGGGTCTAGGGGTCCCTTGGCCTGAGCACAGGGTGGGCACGGCGTGAGGGAGGGGGCCAGGGCGTCCCTTGGGCAGGAGTGTGGTGTGGCAGTGGCCATGGCACAAGGGAGGGGGGCTCTGGGGGTCCCTGGGTTGAGATTGTGGCCACGGCGTGAGGGAGGGGGCCAGGGGGTCCCTTGGGCAGGAGGTCCCTTGGCCCAAGCACAGGGTGGCCATGGCATGAGGAGGGGGGTCAGGGGGTCCCTCAGCCCGAGCACAGCGTGGCCATGGGACATGGGCGGAGATCGGAAGGGCCCCTTGGCAACAGCACAAGGAGGGGGGTCTGGGGGTCCCTCAGTTGGGATTGGGGCCATGGCAGGAGGGAGGGGGGATCAGGGGGTCCCTGGGCCTGAGCACGGGGTGGCTGTGGCACAAAGAGCGGGGTCAAGGCGTCCCTCAGCTGGGAAAGTGGTGGTGGCCCATGGGACAAAGAAGGGGAGTGGGGGGTCCCTCGACCAGAAGTGTGGCATGGAGGTGGCCCCAGCACGAGGGAGGGGTTCTGGGGGTCCCTTGGCTGGGAACGTGGTGTAGTCGTGGTAAAAGGGGGGATCTGGGGGCGTTCCTCACGGCATGGCCGAGGCAAAAGGTGGGTCTGGGGAGTTCCTTGTGGCATCACCATGGCACGGGGGGGATCTGGGGGAGGTTCCTCGTGGCTGAGGCACAAGGGGGTCTTGGCGGGGGGGGGGGGGGGGGGCCCA
>JAOQGH010000001.1:486265-509139 GCA_025769975.1 Gallinago jamesoni | reverse complement strand
GGGGGGGGGGGGGGGGGGGGGGGGGGGGGGTAATGGGGGGGGGGGTCTCAGAGACCCTGCCCCTCAGAGCTGGCCCCCCGGCACGTCCCTGCCCTTCGCTGCGGCTCAGGCCTGGGCCAGTGACGTCTCCTGGCCGTGGCCATGAGGGGCAACGCGAGGCCGGAGCCCCCCCAGGCCCCTCTTCTCCCCCCCCCCCCACCATGGGGTTCCATCCCCCTGGGACTGAACTCTCTGCTCCCCCACCGTGTCCCTTGCGCTCTGGGGGGGGGGGGACGGGACGGGACAGTGGCCACTTGGCTCCTACGCTGGCCACCTCTGCTCCCCCTGCCACGCAGCATCCATCCCCCCCCCTCACCCCCCAGCTCCTGCGGGAGGGTCTCGGTCTCTGAGGTCCCCCCTGGTGGTCCCAGGCCCTGGGGGGGGCAGGATGGCTCATTGCGGGTGCTGGGGGGCTGGAGCTGTGACCGTTACCCTGTGGGGGGGAGGCAGTTTGGGGACAAGTGGCTCTGGAGGGGGGGGGGGATGCCGTGGTGGTGAGTTTGGCTCGTGTTGGTTCAAATCCGGATCCGGTTTGATCCATATCTGGATTGTGCCCTTTCCCTGGGGGGGGGTCATGCCCGCCCTGGGGCTCGGTGGGGCTTTTGGGGGGAGATGCCCTGGTGGGAGGGGAAGGAGAGGCCGGTGAGGTTGACATGGTGTGGAAAGGAGAGGCGGGGGGGCCTCGGCGTGGCTCCTGGGGGGTGGCTCTTGCACCCCAAGTCTGGGGGTCCAGCCCCGGTGGGTGAGGGGGGGGCGCAGGTGAGGCCACGGGAGCCCCAGGTGCTGGTCACAGGCTTGGGGTGGGGGATGCTGGCCAGGGCCTCCCTGTGGCCAGGTCCCTTCCAAGGGCACAGTGGGGGGCTCAGGGGGGGCGGGGGGACATTTTACCCCCCGTGGGGGACCCCGGCTCCCCCAGCTCCCGGGGGGTGTGCGGTGCCGTGCTGTGCCCCGTGCCCCCCATTCCTGCACGGCCCCGCTCCCTGCGCCCCAGGGGGGTGGGGGGGTGATGGGGTCCAAAGGGGACCTTTGGATGGTTGATGTTGGGGAGGCTCTGGGGCTGGGCCCCATCCCACCATGGCTGCCCCATCCTTCCGTGGTGGCTACATACCATCGCTATGGCCCTCTTGGCACCGTGGTGGCCCCATCCCGCCGTGCTGGCACCATCAGCACCTTTGTGGCACCATCCTGCCGTAGCGGCTCCATCCCGCATGGCTATCTCATCAGCACCATGGTGGCTCCATCTCACCATGGCGGCACCAACAGCGCTGTGGTGGCCTCAATCCCACCACGGCTGCCCCATCAACGTTGTGGTGGCCTCATCCCACCACGGTGGCATCATCAGCGCCACGGTGGCTCTATCCCACCCTGGCTGCCCCATCAGCACTGTGGTGGCTCCATCCCGCTATGGTGGCCCCATCAGCGCCGTGGTGGTTCCATCAGTGCCATGGCAGCCCCATCAGCGCTCCGGTGCCTCCATCCCACTATGGTGGCCCCATCAGCGCTGTGGTGGCTCCATCCCACTATGGTGGCCCCATCAGCGCTGTGGTGGCTCCATCCCACCAGTGGCCCCACTGGCAGGGTGGCAGGTCCATCCCGCCGTGGCTGTGCCATCCTGCCATGTCCGCCCCAGCTCGGCAGCGCTGTGACCTAGAAACTTCAGCTGTGGTTTGTCGCGGTGGTTGCTCCTTGCCGAGGAGGGGAACGGCCCCCCCGGCCAGCCAGAGCCGGGGTGCGGGTGGGCAGGAGCCCTGCGTGGGGCAGGAGCCCCGTTTGGGCAGAGACCCCAGCCCCGCCATGTCACCTCATCCCGTGCCAGCCCCCGCTCTGTGTGTCCCCTCAGCTGGGGGAGGGCTGGTGGAGCAGTTGTCCCCCCGGGGTGAGGAGGGTCTGGGGGTGCAGGAGCGGAGCCCGGCTGGGCTGGTCCCCATCCCAGGAGGACTCATGGCCACGCTGTCCCTGCCCTCCCGCCTGCCTCCCTCCGGGTGGCCAAGGGACCCCCGAGGTTGCCCCCGGGGAGCGCAGTGGGTCCCAGGGCCGGTTCTGCCCCCACCCCACTGCCCGCGGGAGAGCAGCACCCATGGCCCCGGGGCTGAGGACGGGGGCTCTGCTCCCCACCGCCCCCAGGGGTCTGGGGTCCAGCCCCATGCCCCCCCCTCATGGGCCAAGGCCGCGGGTCCCCCCCCGCCGGCTCAGATGCTTTTGCCACAAATCTGGGAATATTGGCTGCTGCCTGGATGGCCTACTTCTGGGAATTAGGGGATTAGGGGAGAGCCTCCTCCCTGGGGAACAGGAGCCAGCGCCGCCCCCCCCCTCCGTGCTGGGCAGGGGGCTGGGGAAGGGGGAGAACTGGGGAGGTGGCTCCGGTGGTTATGGGGGCTCTGACCCCCCCCATGTGGGGGGATCCCCTGTGGATCCGGTTCCACTGGGACCCAGACCCCAGTGAGGTCCCATGAGACCCCAGACCTATCCCCGCCGGAGGAGCCCCCCGTGACCCACTCCCCCCCGGGAGATGCCGTGTGCCCTCGGGGCCGCGTTGGGGGGTCCCTGGGTGTCCCCAGACCCCGGTGGGGTGGGCAGAGGGTCCCGGCTGGTGCCCGAGCGCTGCCGCACCTCCCACCCTGCAGAGCCGCCCAAAACGTTCCATTTCCGTTTTCCAACACCAAATCCTGCCAAGAGTTGCCGTCTTTTTCCTATTTTTTTTCCTTTTTTTTTTTTTTTTTTCCCCTATTCCCTGCAGACACCGCTGGTTTCCATGACACCCCCGTTCCCCACGGAGCGGCTCGGCTCCCCTGGCCACCCCTACCCGTGGGGCAGGCGGGGAGGTGACACGGGCGAGGACGGGGTGGCACGGCCCCCAGCCATGGCAGGGGTCACCCCGCAGCTGGCCGTGCCCTCCCCGGGGGTTTGGCTGGGCTAGGAGCTCGGGAGGCTCGTTGCCCGCCGTGGCGGTGGCCTTGGCCCTGCCACACGGCTGGGGACAACCCACGGCTGGTGGCCATGAGCCACGCTGGGCACTCACCGTCCCGGCAGTGAATCCGGGCAGTTTGTGGTGGGTGCGGTGCTGAGAGTGGCCACCCCATGCTCTGTGGTGGCCATCGCCCTCCTCGTCACCTCCAGCCCAGCTTGGGGTCCTGGGCCTGGCCAGAGCGTGCCACGTTGGCGTGGCTGGTGCTCCCATGCTGGCACCATGGGGTGATGGGGTTAGACCAGTGTGTCCTCATGGTTCCACCAGGGTGGTGGTTCCATGCTGGCGCCCTGGGGTGATGGGGTTAGACCAGTGTGTCCTCATGGTGCCACCAGGGTGGTGGTTCCATGCTGGCACCTTGGGGTGATGGATTTAGACAAGCGTGTCCCCATGGTGCCACCGGGGTGGTGGTCCCATGCTGGCACCCTGGGTTATGCTAGCATGTCCCCATGGTGCCATTGGGGTGGTGGTCCCGTGCTGGCCCCCTGGGGTGACAGCGGTACAATGCCACACGTGCCTGCGGTGCCTCTCGGCTCTCCAGGCCCTCGTGGTGCCGTGGGGGAAAGGGGAGACATTTCCCTGGGGTTTGTCGGTGTGTCACCCCCGGCATGGTGTCCCCGGCCCTGATGTCCCCTGTCCCTCTTCCCAGGCCCCCCCAGGACATCAGCCTGGAGGAGTTCGATGACGAGGACCTGTCGGAGATCACGGACGACTGCGGCATCGGGCTGAACTATGACTCGGACCACTATGAGAAGGTGCAGGAGCTGGGCGAGCTGAGCCCCCCCGGGGGCTGCCCAGGGCTTTGGTGGGGACCGATGCCCCTGGCAAAGCCCACCCACAAGAGCTGTGGGAGTCCCTGTGCCAGGTTGCCGAGGGGATGCCCTGCAGGGTGCAGGTGGGGACCCCCCCGGCATGTTCGGTACCCTGAGACTTCCCACCACCTCTGGCTGAGCCCCTGGGGTGGCCACAGGGGACATGGGTGGCTCAGCAGCTGCCACCAGCTTGGGCAAGGCTGGGGTGTCGGGCATCCCCTGCTTCTGGTGGCTCCCCTGGTTCCTGTAGCTCCCCTGGGTCTGGTGGCTCCCACCACCCTGGGTCTGGTGGCTTTGGTGCGTCCCCTGGTTCTGGTGGCTTCTGTGGTTCCCAATTAGCTCTTCCCCAGCTCTGCCCTGCCCCTGGGGAAACGGGGGGGGTGGCCAGGCCGGGGTGTGGGTGGGACGAGCGCAGGGTCTCAGGGCCAGGACGGGCAGGGGGTGACGGGCAAGGCGCTGGCAGAGCCGGGGCGTCCCTGCTCCCCGGCACAGGGCACTTTCCTCTTGGAGCCCCCCATTCTGTTGGGGTGGGAGCGGAGGCGCTGGCAGAGCTGCTGCGGAGGGGGGGGGATTGTGCCCTGGGGGCCATGCCATGCCATGCCATGCCATGCTGGGCTGTGATGGTGGCCACCACGGCCACTAACCGAGTGCCGCTTCCCCAGGACTGCCTGGTGCTGGAGCGGGGCGAGCAGCCGCACCCCGTCTGCACCTTCCAGGACGACTTCCAGGAGTTCGAGATGATCGACGACAACGAGGAGGAGGAGGAGGAAGAGGAAGAGGAGGAGGAGGGCAACGGGCTGGAAGCTCCACCGTCCCCTTCGGCCTCGCCCATCCCCTCGCCCGCTCTGGAGGAGACGCAGAAGCACCGACCCACCACCCTCAACCTGACGGCCCCGGGCACCCAGGTGAGCCGGGGGGGTGGCTGGGAGGGGTCTCTCTGACCCCCCTGGGGTCTCTGCACCCCATAGCCGGAGGAGGAGGAGAAGCGGGGGCTCTGTGGGGTGTGGGGGGGGTGTCTGCCTGGGGGTGGACACTGGGAGCGTGGCCGGGGGGGGGGCAAAGACAGCGCCGGCTCCAGGTCCACAGCGGTGGAGCCAAGTTGGGGATGGGTCTGGGGGGGGGCCCTGCCAGGCCCTTGCCCGGGGGGGGTCCTGTCCCCATGTCTGGGTTGGGGACACCTCCACGTGGTGGGGGGTTGTGAGATGTGTGGGCACGGGGGGGGGGGGAGGGGCCTGCACGTCGCACATGCGTGTGCTCGGCTGTGTGTGTGCACCACTGCTTGTGCACCCCCCCAGCTCTCCTTTTCCACCCCCGGAGCTGGGCTGAGGGGCTTCCCCCGGGGTGGGGGGGGTGGGGGTGTCCCCCCCCCGCAGAGGTGGCTGCGCAGGGGTGTCCCTGTGTCCCCACGGGCACACAGCCGGTGCGGTGCCGGCCGGGAGCTGCTGCGCCGCCGCAGTGCGTGGGCAGCCTGCGGTGCTGCCGCTGCGTTGCCATGGAGCCGGGGGGGCTCTCGGCATCCTCAGCCCCCCTCCCGGGGGGGCACCGCGCGACGCTGGGGCTGGGGGCGGGCGCAGGAGGGTGACAAACCCCCCGGGCTCCCCTCCAGAGCCCCCCCCCCCCAAGCACCCCAGGGGGATGCGTGACCCCAGCCGCCCCACCGTCGTCCCTCGGGGTGTCAGCGCAGCCCCCGGTGATGCCGGCCCCCACCGGTGTGCCCGGGGTGCAAATCCCGGCAAATCCCTGCTCCAGACCATTTGCCCCATCCCCAGGAAGGGGAAAGACTGATCTTGGGGTGCCAACCCCGTGCCCCCCACCACCCGTCCTGTGGCAGCCCCCCTCCCCGCTGCCACGCTCGTGCGTGCCCCGTGGCACCGGCCCTGCTCCCTAATCTCCCGCTCGCCGGGATTATCGCTGCCCGCGCTTCCCACCGGGATTAATCCGTGCCGGAGCGGGTGGCCATGGCCCTGGCGGCTCCCGCCCGCACCGCTGGGACGGCGGCTCTTCTGGGGAGGCAGCCGGGGGTCCCGCTCGCCGGGTCAGGCTCCGCTTTAGGGGGGACAGGGCACAGCAGGGCCCCACTCGGGGGTCCCGGGGGGCAGCGCCGGGGTGGGTGCGTGCCCTGCGTGCTGCGGTCCCGGGGCCGTGCGGGATGGACAGTGTGCTGTCCCTCCGTCCCGCTCACGGCCGGGGCCGGCGTCTGGCCGGGCAGGGGAGCCGGGGACGTGGTGGCCCTAATCCGGGTAAGCCCCTGGGCACGTGGCCCGGGCGCTGCCAAGCTGGGGGGGGGCAGCGAGCCCTCCCAAGGGGCGTCCCTGGGCCCCTCCGGCTGCCTTCGGTGCCCCCGTACCCCAGCCGGGGACCCTGGCTCATCCCCCTGCCGTGTCCCCAGATGTCCCTGGGCTCGGCCACCCTGTGTCCCCTCCTGGGGAGAGGAGCCCCCAACCCGCTCACCCCCCCCCCCCCGCTCTCCCCCCAGGACTCCCTGAACAACAACGGCAGCTTCCCCCAGCCCGCTCACCGCACCACCTGGCAGGACGCCCTTCTCCACTCCTCCTCCTCCTCCTCTTCCTCACACGCCGGTGAGCACCGTGTTCGTGGGGCAGGGATTCGCCCCCCCCCCCCCCGGGAGGGTCCCCCACCCATCCCCTGGGGTTGAATCTCCCCCCCCCCCCCCCCAACCCTCGGTGGGGTTTGACCCCGGGGGGGGGAGGTGGGTGCTGACGCGGGGGCTCTGCCTTCCCTTGCAGCACACTCGTCTCCCCACGCCTGCATCCAGGACGGACCCTGCCTGGAGAGCCCGAAGGGGCCGAGCCCCGGGGGGGCCGGGCAGCCCCCCGCCCCGCTGCAGCCCTCCCCCTTTGACTCGCAAGGCAACAGCCACGAGTCGCTGGCACATGGTAACCCATCGCCCCCGAGAGCCGGGGAAGATTATAACATGAATATCATCTCCTCCGCGCTCCGAGCACCGCACTCCCCGCCGCGCCTCCGCCAGCCGCCCCCTCAACCGTCTCTCTCTCCAACAGGGCCTGCGGCTCCCCACGGCCCCCCCGACACGGGCTCGCCGCCCCGGGCCCCCCCGGCCGCCGCTGCCGATGCCCACCGTGCCCCACCAAAGCACAAGGCGGCCCCTGGCCGGGAGAGGCCGGCGCACGGCGAAGGGGGCGGCCCGGTGGCCAGCAGCCCGGGGTCCCCCGCAGCCCCCCACGAGAAGGCCGGCTCCCCGCGGTGCCGGGAGCAGCCGGCGGCCGTGGCGGTGGCCGGGCGGCAGGACGGGCGGGCGGCCCGGCTGGCGGGGGCCTACGTGCGCCCCGCGGGGCCGGCGGAGCCCCTCAGCTCCGACGGGGAGGGCCCCCAGCCCGGGCGGGCGGCCAGCATGCGCGGGCACCCCTCGGGCTCCTCGGAGACCACCTCGCCCTCCTCGGACCCCGGCATCGAGGCCGACCTCACCAGCCGGACCGCCAAGCCCTTCCTGCCCGGCGGCCGGCACGGAGAAGACCTCAGCTCGCCGGGCTCCGACTCGGACGTGGAGGGGGAGATCGAGGCGGCCTTCGCCGGCGGGCGCCTGGTCAGCAACATGATCTCCTCCATCTCGGAGACGGAGCTGGACCTGAGCAGCGACAGCAGCAGCGGCAGGTCCTCCCACCTCACCAACTCCATCGAGGAGGCCAGCTCGCCCACCTCGGAGGCCGAGCTGGAGACGGAGCTGGAGGCCCCCGGCCTGATGGGCATCAAGGACTCCCTGCTGCTGGACAAGGGCAAGGAGGAGGAGGAGGAGACCGGGGAGAGGGAGCTGCCGGAGCGCGGGGTGGTGAGGCGGGAGAGCCTGGCCGAGCTGAAGATGGAGGGCTACTACGACAGCCTGGACCCGGTGGACTCCTCTGCGCCCGTGGGCCAGACGGACGTCCCCGTCTCCAGCCCCCTGGACCTGAAGATCGACCCCGACCACAGCCTGGAGAGCATCCGGCGCTCCTTCTACCTGCCGGTGGGGCCCAAGCTGATGCCCGAGGCGGACGAGGAGGACAACAGCGAGTACGACTCCGACTCCGAGTCGGAGCCCGACCTGAGCGAGGACTCGGACTCGCCCTGGCTGCTCAGCAACCTGGTCAACAAGATGATCTCGGAGGGCTCCTACCCCATCAAGTGCCCGGACGAGTGCTTCCAGCAGACCCACTCGCTCTGCGACACCATCTCCCCAGCCTCCGACCTGGAGCCCGAGATCCTGAGCGAGGCGCTGGACGAGGGGCCGGGCTCGCGGGACTCCCCGGTGGGTGCGGGGGACCCGGCCCCCCTGCCCCGCTGCCAGCGCGCCATCGAGCTGGTGGACATGGAGACGCTGCGCAGCTCCCTCCAGCGCGCCGAGGACGAGCGGGCCACGGAGCCGGTGCCGGAGCTGCCCGCCGACGAGCCGGGCCCCTTCCTCTTCCTCAGCAACCCCACCAACGACACCATCGCCCCCGTCTTCCCGGGGCGCCCCGTCGCCCTCGACAGGCTGGGCGCCTCCGAGGTCCTGGCCACCTTCGGCTGCCGCTCGGGGCCCCCCCGCGCCGCCCCGCTCCCCGAGGTCGCCCCCGAGGAGCACCGCACCACCACGGCACCCTCGCCGCCGGCCACCGGCCCGGAGGACTGGGCCGTTGACAGGGACCTGGACTCGGGTGTGCTGGAGGCCGACGCCATGATCGACGCCGTCCGGTTAGCGCCCCAGGGGCAGAGCCCCGACGGCCGCCCGCCCGCCCTGGATGTCTCCACCGCCAAGACCAACCGCGGCTTCACCATGGCCTACTCCGCGGACGAGGACGAGGCGCCCTACCTGAAGGGCTCCCCTTTCCCTGGGGACGCGCTGCGGGGGAGCTTCGGGGGGGAGCTGCCGCCCACCCCCGGGGGGCCGGAGCCGCGGGCACTGGACGAGTCCCTGGCCTACGACTCGGTGAAGTACACGCTGGTGGTGGACGAGCACACGCAGCTGGAGCTGGTGAGCCTGCGGCGCTGCACCTCGGTGCTGAGCGACGACAGCGACCTGCTGCGCGCCTGCGACCGCTGCGACCTGGAGGAGGAGGAGGAGGAGGCCGCCTTCGGGGACGGGCTGGTGGCCCCCGACGCCCACAGCTCCTCCGAGGACTTGTCCCCAGAGGCCGACCTGCAGTTCTCCAAGAAGTTCCTCAACGTCTTTGTCAACAGCACCTCGCGCTCCTCCAGTAAGTGACCCGTGCCACGCCGTGCCATCCCGGGCTGCTCTGCGGGCTGGTTGTTCTCCCACGTCCCGTCTCAGCCACCCTGCCCATGGCACGGTCCCTGTGGGGCACAGCACAGGAGGGGTTGTGGGGCTGGATCTGATGGGGTCTCCCTTGTTGGTGGACGATCCCCAACAGCCCTTCACACCAGCACCCTGTGGGGTCCTTGTCCCCGGGCTGCTGGGTGGGGAGGCACAGGGCCAGAGGCTCTGGTGGGACCCCCCTGAGACGGGGTCACGGGTGATGGCCATCTGCTCCCCACTGCCCTCCGCCCCAAGGGTGGGCAGAGGCGGTGGGTGCCCCCCAGGTGGTGGGGTGGGAGCTGTCCCCCAGCCCCATGGCAGCCTCCTCCTCCGCAGGCACAGAGTCCTTCGGGCTGTTCTCCTGCATGGTGAACGGGGAGGAGCGGGAGCAGACCCACCGGGCCGTCTTCAGGTGAGCAGCCCCCCCAGCCCTGGCCATGGGCACCTGGGGGGGGGAGTCTTGCAGGACCCCCTCTCTCCCACAGCTCTGCCCCTCCCTGCCCACCTCCTCCATCCCACATCGCCCCCCAGGTTCATCCCCCGCCACGAGGACGAGCTGGAGCTGGACGTGGACGACCCCATCCTGGTGGAGCTGGAGGAGGATGACTACTGGTACCGGGGCTACAACATGCGGACGGGGGAGAGGGGCATCTTCCCCGCCTTCTACGCCCACGAAGTGGTCGGCCAAGCCCGGGACGCCATCGGTAGGAGCCTGCGGGGTCCCTGGGGCGGTGGGGGGGGGGTGTTGGGGCTTGTGGGGGGCTCAGGGGGTTGTGTCCCCTCTCCCCACGCAGGCCTGAAGAGGAACCCGTGCTGGGTGGAGCGGTTCAACGTGCAGTTCCTGGGCTCGGTGGAGGTGCCGTACCACCAGGGCAACGGCATCCTCTGCGCCGCCATGCAGAAGGTGAGCCCGCGGCAGGGGGCCGGCGGCGTGGCCCCCCCCTCCTCCCCACACTGCCGTGACGACCCCCCCCGTGTCATGATTCCACTCCATGTCCCCCCCAGATTGCCACCACCAGGAAGCTGACGGTGCACCTGCGCCCGCCGGCCAGCTGCGACCTGGAGATCACGCTGCAGGGCATCAAGCTCATCCTCACCGTCACCGAGTACAGCCGGGACGAGGAGGTGAGGGGCGCGTGGGGTGGGGAGGGCGAGAGCCGCGGGAGAGGGGGTCCTGTGAGACCCCCTGAGGTGGTGGTGGGTGCAGGTGCCTGCCCTGCCATGAGCCAGACACCCACACCTCCAATCTCTCCTTCTCCATCTCCTCCTCCTCCTCCTCCATCTCCATCGCCTCTTCCTCCTCCATCTCCATCACCTCCTCCACCTCCATTTCCTCCTCCTCCATCGCCTCCTCCTTCATCTCCTCCATCGCCTCCTCCTTCATCTCCTCCATCGCCTCCTCCTTCATCTCCTCCATCGCCTCCTCCTTCATCTCCTCCATTGCCTCCTCCTTCATCTCCTCCATTGCCTCCTCCTTCATCTCCTCCTCCTCCTCCATCTCCATCTCCTCTTCCTCCTCCATCTCCTCCTCTTCCTCCTCCATCTCCATCGCCTCCTCCACCTCCATCGCTTCCTCCTTCATCTCCTCCTCTTCCAGTTTGAGCGCTGCAGCCACTTCTTCCAGATGAAGAACATCTCCTTCTGTGGGTGCCACCCCCGCAACAGCTGGTGAGACCCCCCCCCCCTCCTCCTCCCCTCCCCAGCCCCCCTGGTCATTCCCAGCCCCAAGGGACCCCCTCTCATCCCCTACCCAGGGCACCCACACACCTGTGGTGCCACACCAGGTCCCTCTGCCTGGTCCTTGTCCTGGCATGGCTGCCCCGGTGGGTCTCCCCTCCCGTGGGGCAAGGAGTGGGGTGTGGTGTCCCCCCCCTCACCCTGCTCCCCCCCTGCAGCTACTTCGGGTTCATCACCAAGCACCCGGTGCTGAGCCGCTTCGCCTGCCACGTCTTCGTCTCCCAGGAATCCATGCGGCACGTCGCCGAGTGTGTCGGGTACGGTGGGGGTGGGGGCGGCCACGGGGGGCTGCGGGATGGGTGCCGGGGCTGGGGGTTACAGGGGTTTTGGGTGCAGGGGGTCTGGGTGTGGGGGGGGGTCTGTCTGTATCAGGGCTGGGGGTCCAGGTAGTTGCGGTGGGAGGGGTCTGGGTGCTGGGGACCTGGCTGTGCCCAGTACTGGGGGTTACAGGGGTTTTGGGTGTTGGGGGGCTGGGGAGTATGCATGCGGGGGGGTCTGGCTGTGCTGGGGGTTACAGGAGTTTTGGATATTGGGGATCTGGATGCAGGGGGTCTGGGTCTGATGGGGTTGGGGATGTGGGGCATCTGGGTGCAGGGGGCTGGCTCAGAGGGTTTGGTGCTGGGGGTCTGGGTGCAGGGGCTGGCTCTGCCAGGGCTGGGGGGCTCCACGCCAGCCCCCCCTGAGCCCCCCCCGTTGTGCCCTTCCCTGCAGCCGAGCGTTTCAGGAATATTACCAGGAGCACCTGGAGTACGCCTGCCCCACAGAGGACATTTACCTGGAGTAAGGGGACGGTCACTGTGTCTCCTGCTTCCGCGCCCCCCTCCAGCCCCACAGACGGCCAGAGACTCTGTCTGACCCCCACGACCAGCCGGCTTGGCCCCCCCTGCGCATACTCCAGCCCACGCCCCACGGACTCCCCGCACATCCCGACTGCTTCTCGGGGAGGGGGGGAGGGGGGGCCGGGGGCCAGGCCGCAGCCGCAGACCCTGGGTGGGCATCTGGGGTGCGCCCAGCGCTGCCCCGGCCCTGTGCCATGGGGACCCCGGCCACGGGGGAGATGCAGCCGAGCCTGGGGGCTGGGGGAGAAACTGCCCCCCCCCCCTGCATGAGCAAAGCCAGCCCGGGGCCGCAGGAGTGGGGACTGGCAGAGACCCCCATGGGAAGGGAGACGCCGGGGGGTGAATGGGGTTAGGGGAGTTGGAGGGGGGGAAATGCTTGCAGGGGCAGCGGGGAGGGGGGCTCAAGGGGGTGAAGGGGGCTGTGGGGAGGTTGTGGGGGGCTGATGGGGGCACGGGGAGGTGGGAGTGATGGGGTGAGCATCTCCAGCTGTGAAGCCCCCCACGTCCACGCTGTCCCCGCACGCAGCACCACCCTCCCAGCCCCCTCCAGGGGGGCTCCCCCCACCGCTGCAGGTCCCCCCACAGTCACCCTGCACCCCAGTGCACCCTCCACAGCCCCCGGGGTCCGCGGCACGGCCCCTCCTGCCCCCGGCCCCCTCCCCTCCATCGGTGGCCCCTGCCCCACCACCGCTCTGCCATCCCCTCCTGGCCCGGGGCGGGGGGTGTGGGGTGCAGGACTGACATCTGGGGTGGGGGGCTCCCCACAGCGCAGGGGAGGGGCAGCGCCGCCGGCCCCATGGGAAGCCCCCCCGGCCTGAATGTGTGTGCCCTGCGAGAGGAAGGCTGGGGGGTCGGGTAGGGGGGTCCGGCCGAGTGTGGCAGGGGGCCGGCGGCCGCCCCCGCTCCTCACTGCTGTGCCTGGTGATTTCTTTTGCTTGCTGGCCCCCCCCAGACCCCCGCCCCCTCCCACCCCCACCCCACCCCCAGCTAGTTTAGTGCCGAAAACTCCACTCCGCGCTCTGTACCGATAGCGACCCCCTCACCCCCACCAGCCAGAGGGGGCCCCAGCAGCCCCCACTTGTACAAACCCCGGGTCAAGGTTCTCCCCCCACCGCCTTGTCATCCACTTGGTCTTTCAATAAAATATATGCTTGGTGTGACCGCGAGGAGGGGGCGCTGGGTCGGTGCTGGGGGGGGGAACCCAGGGCTGGGGGGGGGCACTGTCACCTGGGGATGCTTGGTTGGCACTGTGGGGAGACCCCAGGGCTGGGGGGGGACAGGGCAGAGTGGGGGGCACTGCACTTGGGAAGGCCGGGTCAGTGCTGGGGGGATTCCCCAGGGCTGGGCGGGGGGTCCTCCCCTCCCTGTGGAGGCTGCTCCTCTGCAGCCCACCCTGGGAGCGGGACAATGGCCATGGCACTGCCCTGCACCCCCAGGAGGCTCAGGGCTGGGGAGGGACGTGGGGACTCACTGCGGGGTGGGGTGGCAGCGGTCCCCGGGGGTGGTGGGACCCCGTGAGCAGGGTGGGGTGGGCAGGAGCAGAGCACGGGGTCCCTCAGAGCACCGTGGCTGGTGTTGGGGTGCCACTCGCCAGCCCCACAGCCGTGGGTTCCCCACACCTGGCTCAGTGACCCCCTGCACGCCCCTTTTTACCTCCCCACCGTGGGGTACCGACCCCAGGAACCTGCCACCCCCCGACCCGGGGAGCCCTGAGGTGTGTGGGGGGGGTCATGGGTACAGGTCTGTCCTGTGCCACCCTGCACAGACCGGTAGCCCTGGGGAGCAGCGAGCCACCCTGACACCGCCCCCCCCCCCCCCCCAAATGCAGGAGGATGTTTCTCCTGCCCAGCCCCGCTCCCCTCCCTGGCCCCCCATCCCTGGGGCTGGGGGGCGCGCACAAGCCCCCGGTGATCAGGAAGCCACAGCTGCCCGGGGCTGGGGTTGGGGATCCCGGACGGCAGCCCTGCTCTGGGGGCTGCTGGAGCAGAGAGACACCACGGAACAAAGCAGAGCTTTCTTATAAATTTATTACATAATAATAATAATAATTAATAATAATAATATAATATAAGAAACATAGATCTCTGTGGGGTATGTGTATCACAACGTCAAGGGCGGGAGGCGAATGGCCACACCTCCATGACTCTGGAGAAGGAGAAAGCTCCTCCGAAAAATCCATACAAAATAAGGGTGAAGTCAAACCGACCCTGTCAAATCAAAAACGGAACGAGAGGGAAAAAAAAATAAAAACAAACAAACAAAAAAAAACAAATCCGAAAAAATAATAATAATAATCTGTATATAACCCACAGGTGAGTCCGTCGGGGTAAATTGTGGGTGGCGGGGCCGTGTCGCACGCGCGGGTGCGAGGCGGGAGCCGGAATATGCACATGCAGAGGGTGAGGGGGTCCCCGCGGGTGACACACGCATGCGGCAGTGGGGGCTGCCCGCGGGGTGGGGGGGACACGGGACAGAGAGAAAACCACCCCGCGCTTTGTGCCCGACGGGAAGGGGCCGGAGAAGCCCCCTCCTCACCCTTCCCAGCCCGGGAATAAAGCGCTGTGGGGTCTGTTTTCCCCTCTCCTACAGTCAGAGGTACAGACGGGAGCTGATGGAGAACAGGGGGCGATGGTGTCAGGCTGGACAAAGGAAAAAAAATACCAACAACTTCTTGGTTTTCGTTTCTTTTTTTTTTTTTTTTTAAAAAAAAACAACCCCAAACCCTTCAAAGCCAGAAAAAATAAAAACAAACCCCAAAAAAACCCTCCAAAAAAAAAAAAAAGAAAAAAAGTGTTTCCCTTTTTTACAGCAGAAACCCCAAGTGGTTGAGAAGCCATGAGGATCACAGTAACCGCCGGGCGGGACGGGACGCGCGGCACAGGGCTGCGGGGGCTCGGTGCCACGGGTGCCGGGGGAGGGGGGTGGGTTCCTCGCCCCCCCACCCCTCTGCCTTCTCCTGGATGGCTTTTCAAAGCAAAAATGTCTCACGGGGCCGGGAGATGCCAGTGCGGCCAGAATAGATACAGAGGCAGGAAAGCGCTATCTACACCTGGGGAGAAGCCTCTCGGCTGAGAAAAGAAAGGTCAGTGGCTGCATTAGCGGGGGGGGGGGGACGGTTCTGGGGAGGGGGGTAACGGCCACAGGACAAGACCTCAGCCCTCGGCCAGCCCGGGGTCCCTGGTGAGGGCACCGCATCGCTGGGGTGAGGGACCTGACCCCGTGGGCGCTGGGGGGGTGCGGGAGGTGGCCGCCCCGGTGGTGGGGGCTTGGGGGGTGCAGACAGGGTGGGAAGGGGGTTCTCTGTGTCTGGGGGGGGGGGGGGGGCACAAGCAGGTCAGCAGAAGGTGGGGGGGGGGGTCTCGGCACCCTGCACAAAGCCACCGCCGCGAAGCAGGTTCACCCGGTGGCCGCGGTGCCGGCTGGGGACAGTGCCACCCCCAAAGCCACGCGTCCGGGAGGGGTGCAGGGGGACAGGGAGGGCGCAGCGCCGGGCGGGAGGATGAGGAGGAGGATGAAGGTGTGTGGGGCAGGGGAGCAGGTTTGCGGCAGACCCTGGCAGCCCTCGGGGACCGGAGAGAGGGGGGGTGACAGGGGCGGGGGGGGGCAGCGTGGTGGGAAGCCGCCTTCTCTGGTGTTAGGCCTGACTGGGACGAGCCGTGGTGTCCCCGGGGGGGGTCACGCAGTGTTTGCCAACACAGGTACGGCTGCAGCTGCTTTGGTGCGGGAAGCTGGGATGCACGGGGAGGGCGGCACGGCCGCCGGCGCTGCCGGGGCAGAGCGGTGCATCCACCATTTCCAGCCCCGGCCAAGAGGACGAGGGGCAGCGGGGGGAACCGGAGAGGGGCTCCTCGGAAATGGCGAGAAGGCGTCCAGCTTTCCCGGGTCCCAGACCGAACTTTCTGCAGAAAAAAAAGAACACCTCAGTTGCGCTTCTGCAGGCTTCTGGCCTCTTGCGGCAAGAGGCGGGTGCAGGCGAGGGGGGGGCGTCTCTCGGGGTCGCCCCAGAAACAGCTGCGGAAGGGGCAGAGACTTGGGGTTTGCCCGGCGGGTGCCCACCGGGCAGCCTGCACTCAGGCCAACACACCTCACACTCCCACCAGCAGTGCCCGCCGCCCGCCCCGGGGGGTACGGGGGGCTTTGAGAGCCACGGGGGTCTTTGAGGGCCACTAGGGTCTCCAAGGGCCACCAGGGTCTGCGAGGGCCACCGGGGTCTCTGAGGGCCACCAGGGTCTCCAAGAGCCACTGGGGTCTCTGGGGGCCACCAGGGTGTCTGAGGGCCACCGGGGTCTCCAAGAGCCACCAGGGTCTCTGAGGGCCACTGGGGTCTCCAAGAGCCACAGGGGGCTCCAAGGGCCACCAGGGTCTCTGACGGCCACTGGGGTCTCCAAGAGCCACAGGGGGCTCCAAGGGCCACCAGGGTCTGCGAGGGCCACCAGGGTCCCTGAAGGCCACCGGGGTCTCCAAGGGCCACCAGGGTCTCTGAGGGCCACCGGGGTCTCCAAGAGCCACAGGGAGCTCCAAGGGCCCCCGGGGTCTCCGAGGGCTGCCAGGGTCTCCGTTACCTGCGGGTGCAGCGGGGATGGAGCCGGCAGCGTGATGGGAATGAAGGGCGGCAGGGGAAGAGGGGAAGGGGATGGTGGTGGGATGAGGTGACAGGGCAGGCAGGGACACACAGGGACAGGCAGGGGCAGGCAGGGGGCATGCAGAGGGTCTGCAGGGTGCTGGCAGCACCAAGCCGGGCGAGGGGCCGCGCAGCCGGGGTCAAGCCATCAGCGGTGCAGACTGGCCAAGCCGCGGCGTGCAGACCCCCGCCGTGCTCTGCCACCCGTGTCCCCGCAGCGGGAGCCGGCCCTGGGGGTCCCAGGGGATGGAGCCCGAGCTGGGGTGGGGGGGGCTCTGCAAGCAAGCGGCAGCAGGAGCCAAAGCCAGCGGGCACAGGTCCCCGTGTCACCCCCGGGCTGCACACCGGCGTCCCCTCATCCGTGGGGGGGCTCCAGAGCAACCTCCTGGAAGCAACGCCAGGAACAAGCAGCCAGATGAATTCCTTGGGAATTCCAGTTTCTAGGATTTGGGATAAAGGCTGTGACCCCGACCCGGGGATGTGCCCAGGCCCCTGTGTGCAGTGGGGGCTCCTCGGGGGGCTGTGCGGGGGGGTGCGGAGGAGCTGGGTGCTCCCCCGGGACGTGCCGGTGCTGGGGAAGCAGCCTCAGGCGGGGAGCCCCCACGGGCGCTGCCAAGCCTGCGCCATGCGGCAGAGGGACAAGGTGGGGACGGACGGAGCTGGGGGGCTCTGCGTGGTAAAGCAGGGGGCGAGTGCGGGGCCAGGGGGGGCCAGAGCAGCGGTGGCAGCGGCAGTGATGGCAGCGGTGGCACAGGACGTCTCCAGTGCGGGACTGTCCCTGCAGCGAGCCCTTGCCAACGGAGGGTGCCGGGGCGGGTGAAGGAGCCAGAGCGCGGGCAATGGAGGATGAGGGGGCGGTCGGGGGGGGCCAAGCCGGGGTGCGGGGCATGCGTGCGGCTGCACATGCTGCTGGCCACGGACGAGGCGTGCAGGGGCCAGCGGGGCAGAGCTGGGGGGCGATGGTGGGGGGTGTGCGGGGGGGGGATGGCATGGGGTGCATGGTGGATGATGGTGGGTGATGGTGGGGGACGTACAAGGGGGGTGATGGTGGGGGGTGCACAGAGGGGTTGAAGGTGCCAGGAACATGGGGGGGACGCGTGGCAGGGGCCCAGGGAGGCAAATAGAGGTGGTGGATGCGCGTCGGCCGAGGGGTGATGGGCCGTGCTGTGGCCATGGGGCAGGGGGCTGGAAGGGGCAGGACCTGCGGGGTTCCCGTGTGGGGTCCCGGGGGGCAGCGGCAGCGCTGGCACAGAGGGGGCCGGGGTGCAACGGCACAGCCCCGGGAGAGCGGGCGGTGGGCTCGGGCAGACGCGATGGCTGCTGTCGCGATTCGGACGCCTCTTGGCCCGCCCGGTTGGGGGGCGCGAGGCCTGGGGTACCCTGGGCTCCAAGCCCCTCGCGCCGTCCCCGGGCGCCCGACCCAGCCGGGAGCAGCAGGATGGCGCCCGGGGAGGGGGCAGAGGCCGCGGACCCCCGGGGAGCTCCGGGTGGAGGCACGGGGACGGGTGCCCCACGGGAGCTCGGGGACGGGGGACGGCGGCTCAGCCTGGTCTGTCCCGGGGAGGGCCTGGTGCGCCGGCGCAGGGCAGGGACCGTCCCGGGGAGGGCCTGGTGCCCAGGGGGGGCTGCCGCCCCCTGCCCGGGCCTGGGCCTTTTCCCTGGCTGAAGGTTGTAAAGGTTCGGAGATGTGTGAGGGTCAGAAGGAACCTCCTTGTCCTTCCCTCTAGCACCAGAAGAGTTAATGCCTTCGTGGGGGACTCGGCTTTTTGGGAACACCGGTCACCGAGCCGTCACCTCCCGAGCCCTGGCCACCCCTGGGGGGCCGGGGACAGGCGAGGAGGGGGCACCACGCTGGGGGACAGGGACGCCACCTCCACCAGCGCCGGGGCTGGCCTGGCTCACTCCGGCTCCCCCGAAGCCATCGGGTGACGGAGTGGCCGCCGCCGAGCCCCGCTGCCCCCCCAACCGTGCCACCGCGGCACCGCCATCCCCAGGGTCCCCAGTGGCATGGCCGGAGCCAGCCCGGCCACGGGACCCACACGCCGGCCTCCTCCCGCTGCCGCCGGCCATGGTGGCCCGGCTGGGGGTGGCCAGGTGGCCCGGTGGGCATGAGGGTGGCGGTGGCTCCCCGGGGACACGGTGCCTGCCGGGGGCGCCGGGCTCTGCAGGGCGGTGGAAGCCTCTGCCCGGCGGGCAGGGGGTGGAAGACTCGGTGCATCCCAAAAAAACCAAGCTTTTTTTTTTTTTGTGTGTGTTTCTAAATCTTTAAAATCCAGAGTGTCTGAAAGGAGCTGTTGGGGTTGGTTGGTTTTTTTTTTTTTTTCTTCTTTTTTTTTGTGGTTTTTTTTTTTTAAAAAGACTTTTTTTTTTTAACATTCATTCAGTCAGTCGCTAAAAAGTCCCATGAGGCATGGGCGTCCCAGGGGAGGGGTGCAGGCACCGCCTCGCCAGCATCTCAACAAGTCTAGATATATAGATTTAGTAAAATTATAACAAAATCAGGTGGCTATAGCTATAGATATAGATATATAGATATTTGTTCTCTCTTTTTCAAATATATAGCTGATTAAAAAGATGCAAAATAAGGATGACTAGGACGGAGTGGGAATCCTGTAGTTCAGTATCATCTCTTGTAGATCATCAGCTGCTCTCTATATAAATGCACGGAGATTATATATTATCCATCAACGCGGTCCCCCTTGGAAACAAGACCCCAAACCAAGGGGAAATAAACCATCTCCCTCCCTCCCTGCCCACCCCCCACCCCCCACCGAAGGTTGGCAAAGCGTTTTCTGCTGGATTCCCCACCAGCCTCCCTCCGACACCCCCAGACATGCTTCTATCCATGCGGGTGCAGCCCCTCTCTCACCGAGCAGCAGCACAGAGTCCGGGGCCAGTCTCTCCCGCGGGAACGGCTCTTCTGGCTGGCACGGGGAGGGAGCAGCTCCGGCTGTCACCGCCGGCGCCACCGCCGCGCTGGCACTGCCCTGCCTCGGAGACCTCTGCGCCACAGGCACCTCCGACCCCGGCGGGGACAACCGGCAACGGGGCCGGGGCCACCACTGACCCGCCGGCTCGGGGCAGCTGGGGGTCTCCACGCCACGGGACACCCCCACCTGCCCGAGCGGCATCACGCACCGGTCCCGCTCACCTCCCTGCCGCGCTCCGACCTGCCTGACACACCTGGGCCACCTGGGCGAGCGCCTGGGCTACGGCAGAAGCCCTCTCCCTAAGCCGGGGCTGGGCTCCTGGCCGCGCCGTCCCGCTCGCCGCCTTCCACCACGGGGACCCCCCCGGGGCGCCTCGGCCCCGCCGGCCCCCAGCGACGCCCCCGGGGAAGAGCACATCAAGCGATATACAGGCCAGACTCTCTGGGGGGAACAGAAACGAGGATGTATTTCATGCAACATTCCTTGTCCCGAAGGCGTCGTGGGGGGGCCGGCGGGGCTGAGCGGGGCTCGCCCGGGGCTGGGGGGGGAGGGGGGGGGGGGTCCGGTGTGGGAGCAGGCGGGAGCCCCTTCGGCTCCGCGCCCGTCAGTGCAGTGCTCAGAGTAGAAAGAGAATCAAAGTGGGTTTTATTAGTCTAGTAGAAACGCCCCCCACCCCCCCCCGTGGTGGCTCTGGAAGAGGCCAGGGCTGCCTGGGACGGTCAGCTGTCTACCAGCTGCTTGAGCGCCCGCTCAATGTTCATCCGGTGCCCGACCCGGGTCACCCCCAACTCCACAAAGTCCTCCTTGGTGAGGGCGGGCAGGTGCGTGCCCTCGATCTCATGGTCCTCAAACTTGTCTCGGTGCTCCACCAAGTTGATGCTTTCCAGCCAGTCCCCGACGTCGTACTTGTTCCAGAGGTGGAGGGGTTTCTGCATGAAGGGCCGAGGCGGGTGGAGGGTGTGCAGGGGCGGCCCCGGAGAGGGGGACGGGGACGGGGAGCGGCTCCGGGCGCTCACGCTCCTCACCACAAAGCGCACCTCCTTGGGCTCGTGTGGGATGGAGAGGCTGGAAGATTTGAGGATGGTGGGAGGGGTCAGACCGTAGGGCCGGACGGTGCTGAGGGGCTCCGTCCGATCCAGAGCCGGCTTCACGGGGCTGGGGGTACGTCGGGTTACGGGGTAGCGACTGCCAGGTCGGACTGTGTAGGTGGTCCCGGAGCTCCGCTGGGAAATGGTGCTGAGTTCTCCTAAACTACTGAAAAGTCTGCAGAGAGAACGGCACAGCGGGAGAGAGGAGAGAGAGCAGAGGGCAGGGGTGAGGAGCAGGACCCCAGACACAGGAGCACACACACAGTTTGGGGCGGGGGGGGAGGCGGTGGTGGGGGGGCTGCTGGAGGGCTGAGGCGGGGTCGGGGGGGGTCTGCAGCACTCGGGGGACACGGCTCGGAGCACCTCAGCCAAGACTTCCTTGCAAGCCCTGCCTGGGCTGCTCCAGAGGAGGTAGAAGAGGTTCGAGCAAGTATCTCCTGCATCTCCGGTTCCCGGCCAGACCTGTCCCCGCTGCCACCGCTCTGAAGCCCCTGGCTGCCTGCCCGGGAGGAAGGTGGCCCCTGGGCACACACCAAGACCTGCTGCAGCTGAAGAGCTTGCACCTCGCCCTGCCCAAGGTGCACCAAAGCCACCGGCCCCATATCCCACCGGGGACCCCCGTCTCCCCTTGCCGACTGCCCCACATCCTCGTGCTCATGGGTCCCACCACGGACTCGGAGCAAACCAGTGCTGGGACAAGAGGGAACCTTCTGGCATCTCCCCAGTGGGGACAGGACTGTCCCACCACCCTGAGGATGGAGGTAGCAGGGTCTGATCCTCACCCGAGGGTGACCACTGGGTAGCGTGGGCTCAGGCGGCCCAGAGGAGCCTGGATGGCTCTTCCCCTTGCACTACGCCATGTCCACCTCCCCCCGCGTCGTGGTGGGGACAGGCCATGGAGCTGGGCAAGGGACAGCCCCTCCTGCAGCACTTGGCCCTACTGCTCGCCACGAGAAGAGCCTGATGGGGCCAAGCCGGGCTGCACACACACCTTCCCTCCACCATCACCTCCTGCCTTCCCTGCCTGCCCCGGCACGAACAAGCATCCTGGCTATGAGAGAAGAAAGGGATTCAGGTGAGGGTCGGTCTCTTCTCCCAAGGAACGGGCCATGGGACAAGAGGAAACGGCCTCAAGTTGCCCCAGGGGAGGTTTAGGATGGAGATTGGGGAAAATGTCCTCCCCAAAAGGGCTGTGAAGCCTTGGCAGAGGCTGCCCAGGGCAGTGGTGGAGTCGCCATCCCTGGAGGGATTCCAAAGCCGGGCAGACGTGGTGCTGAGGGCCATGGGTCAGTGGGGGGTTTGGCAGTGCTGGGGCCACGGTCTGAAAGGTCCCTTCCAACCCGGATGATTCTATGCTTCTGTGATTCTATCTAAAACCTGAGAGGGTGAGGTCACGGAGGATGAGTCCTTCAAGCACCATGAGCTGCCCGAGTGTCTCAGCCTGGGGGCGCAGGGAAGGCGCCTGGCTCTGTCCCTGCCCTGCTTTGGGGTCTCCCTCCACAAGCACCCACCGCTGACTGTGGCTGGGACCTGGGGCTGTGGTCCTGCTCCGTGGTGGGGTCTCAGCTCCCAGGAGGGCTCTCAGCAGGGACCCATGTCCCCCAGCAGCTCTGGGGACCCCTGTGCAGAAATGCTGCAGCTGTGGGGGAGCCAGAGAGGGGAGGAAGGGGAGGAAGACCTTGCTGCTTCAGGGCTGCGCAGCCCTGGGCCAAGAAGGCCGGCGTTAACCGTCCATGGCCACCTGTCTGGGTCAGCAATGTCACTCTGCTGGTCCTCCAAGATATCCAACAAAATGCCACTGAACCGCAGCTCCCCGGCTCCTGGAGGTGACATCGGTCACCAAAGCAGCATCCTCGGGCTGCCTGCATGGAGCCCCCTGTGCAGCCCCGTCCCCTGCTCCCCTGCTGCCCCCTGGGCCCTGCCATCCCACCTCGGGTCCACCCCCCCCGGGAACAGATGGACACCCTGGACAACCTGCTGCTGTCCCAGGGGTACAGGTCATGCTGCCAGGAACGTGCACACACCACACCGGACCCACACTTCTGGGGGGCTCAGGAGCACTCAGGGGTTCTTAGAGAGATGGCTCCGAGAAGATGGGCTGAACATGAAGGTGAAGGTCTGCTCGGTGTCTGCGGGCTCTGGCACAGCTCCCCCCAGCCCTGCTGCCTGGCACAGAGAGCAGGGGGGGTCACAAGGAGCCGGGCAATGGATCACAATCGGGAAGTGCCCTCGGAGGGATGGGAAGAGCCGAACGACCTTGAGGGCTGTGGCACAGGAGATGGAAGGGAGAGCGACGGAGTAAGACTCGGTGTCCTGCTCGGGGGCTGGCAGAGAGCTCAGCTCCCCATGGGGAGCGATGGACGGGGAGAAAGCTCTGGTAGGTCCCAGGAGGGGGGGACTGGGAGGCACCAACACAGCACGGCCTCTGCTGGGAGGGGGGGCTGAGAGAGTTGGGGGGTTCAGCCTGGAGAAGAGAAGGCTCCAGGGAGGAGACCTTGGAGCCCCTTCCAGTCCCTCAAGGGGGGGGCTCCAGGAAAGGTGGGGAGGGACTCTGGGTGAGGGAGGGGAGCCCTAGGAGGAGGGGGAAGGGTT
>JAOQGH010000001.1:461729-476356 GCA_025769975.1 Gallinago jamesoni | reverse complement strand
GGAGGTGTCCCTGCCCAGGGCAGGGGGTGGCCCTGGTGGGGCTTTGAGCTCCCTTCAACCCAAACCCTCCTCTGATTCTATGACTTGGGACTGTTCCTATTTCTTGTTCCCTGCTGGTCTCAGATTCTCCTATCACCCCTGACGGTGGGCACCGCAAGAGCCATGGGGACCCCTGGGGACACCCTGCCTGCGTGGGACAGCTGGGGACGGTGGCTCCAGGCACCTGCACGGTGCAGGCTGGGGGCAGAGAGAGCAGTGCCTGTGGGTCGGGGCAGCAGGAGGGTCCCTGGGGCTCGGGCAGAGCCGAGGCACCGTGGCCAGACACAGAGGGGTCAGCGGAGCCCCCCATCGCCTTCCTCCAGAGCCGGCTCCCCTGGGGGGCTCACCCACAACCAGAGCCTGAGCCGGGTCCCACCTCTGCTTTCTGCCCAGTGAAGCAAAAGCTTTGCATTTTAGGTGCCAAATTGTGTTGCAGGGGAAAAAGGACCCCAGTCTGCAGCAAACGCCTGACCCTGGGTGCAGGTAACGGGAGGGGAAGCCAGCACAGAAGGTTAATCTCCAGGGCCAGACACCAGCTAATGGCGTACAGAGAGGGAACCCCCTGCCCCCAGCCCGAGCCCGGGGGGGAGCACCGAGTCTCCTCCTCGCTTGTGTGCCCTACACATCCCCTGGGGTTCCAGCCCCACACCTTCCTGGGAGCTACGTACCAAAACCTGCGCCCAGGGGGTGTCACAGGGGCTCCCTCAGCAAAGCAGGGACCTGGGAAAGGCAGGACCGAGCGGGGATCCAGGCTCATTGCTGATCCTGGGGGACCACAACAGAAGCAAACCCTAATGACCCATCACCCTAACGACCTTAACCCCTAACCTAATGACCCATCACCCTAACGACCTTAACCCCTAACCCTAATGACCCATCACCCTAACGACCTTAACCCCTAACCCTAATGACCTCTACCCTAACCCTAACGACCTTAGCCCCTAGCCCTAATGACCCCAAACCTAACCCTAATGACCTTAACCCCTAGCTCTAATGACACTAATGACCTTAACCCCTAGCCTTAATGACACTAACCCTAACGACCCTAATCCCTAGCCCTAATGACACTAACTCTAATGACCCTAACCCCTAGCCCTAATGACACTAACTCTAACGATCCTAACCCCTAGCCCTAATGACACTAACCCTGACCCCTAACTCTAATGACCCTAATCCTAACCTTAAGTCTTATCCTAACCCTACCCTAGCCCTAATGACCCTGACTCAAACCCTAACCCCCTGACCGTCCCCTAAACCTACCCCTAATGGCCCTAACCCCTAATGATCCTACCCCTAACGACTCAAACCCTAATCCTACCCTAATCCTAATGCAAACCCAAACCCTAACCCCTAACTTTACCCTAATGACCCTAACCATACCCTAACGATCCTACCCCTAATGACCCTAATCCCACCCTAGCAATCCTACCCCAAATAACCCTAACCCCACCCTAATGATCCTACCCCAAATAACCCTAACCCTACCCTAACGATCCTACCCCTAATGACCCTAACCCTACCCTAACGATCCTACCCCAAAAAACCCTAACCCCACCCTAACGATCCTACCCCAAATAACCCTAACCCCACCCTAATGATCCTACCACTAACGACCTTAACCCTACCCTAACGATCCTACCCCTAATGACCCTAACGGCCTGAACCTACCCCTAATCACCCTATCCCTAATGACCCTGAGCCCCAACCCTACCCCTAATGACTCTACCCCTACCCTGACCTTTTTGGGCAGCACTGGCCAAGGCTCATAGCCCGTTGGCAGCGCTGGCCCCATGCTGGGGCTGAGCTTGGGGCTCGGGACTGGGGCTCGGGGGCCATGGCTCGGGGGCCGGGCAGGGTGGCTGCAGCTGACGCCGGGAGTGTGGCAGGGACGCCGGGTGGAACAATGTCCAGAGCTTTGAGACAAAGGGCGCTGTGCAGCGGAGGGGAAACATCAGCTGATGGTCAGGGTGGGCCAGACGGGGCTGGAGGGGAGCAGGCACCGCCATTGTCTGAACCGCCGGCTCAGCGGCACGGGGCCCGGCGCAGCCACACACCGTCCCCGGCCCTTTCCGGGCGGCCTCCCGACGGCGGGGGGCTGAGATGGCACCGGCCCCCTCCTGCGCCGTGGGACCAGCCGAGCACCATGGCCACCACCACCCCGACACGCAGACGCTCTGTGACGGCCAGCGCCAGGACTGAGGGCGTGAAGACACGGGCGTGTGCGATGGCGTGAGGACCCCCCGCCACCGACGGTCTGCAGTGCAGAACCTGCACTCGTCTCTGTGCCCAGCTCCCCCGTTCCTGGCCACCCCTGGGGGCTCCACAGCCACCCTGCGCTCCACCAGAAGGACCGAGGTGGGGCCAGATGGCTGCTGAGTGTCCCCCACCTCCACTTTAACCTGTCCGTGCCCCAGCCCGGGGCTGGAGCAGAGCTGTCCCCGGGGAAGCGGCTGGGAAGCCATCAGCAGCCCCGGTGGCACCGGGCAGGAGGAGTGTCCTAGCGCTGCCATCCTGCTCCCCCGGGACGGGCCAGTCCGGCCAGGCAGCGGGAAGGGTGGGCAGACTGGGAAATTCACCAGAAAATGGCAGAAAATGACAAGTAAAAAAATCAAAGGTGAGACTGGCCAGAGCTCCGGGGCTGGGGTCACTCATGGAAGAGACAGGGATGTAGCAGCGACTTTCATACACGCTACGGGAACAGCGCTCCAGGACGGACAGACAGACACGGAAGAAGCACAACCGGGACCACACGGCTGGCCATGCACGCTGGGGAAATTTGCCTGGTGGGCACCTGGGCCAGGGGCACCTGGACAGCTCCAACCCCCCAGTGCCCACCCAGGCCTGCAGGTCACCTCCCGGCGAGGGACAGGGACCCCGCCACTCAGCCCAAGTGACCCCCTGCAGATGGGAATGGCCTCTCTCGGGGTCTCACTGCCGGGTCCAGCCTGGTGAGCACCCACAGCTCATCAGCCACGGGCCTGAGAAGGGATTCCAGCAGCTCTGGTGGCAATGGAGACCTGGTGGGGACGTGGCCAGGAGCTCTGCCAGCAAGGACACTGAGACCTGGTAGGGACATGGTCCAGGAGCTCTGCAGCAAGGACACCGAGACCTCCTGGGGACATGGCCAAGGAGCTCTGCCAGCAAGGACTGCTCCAGTGACAGTCATTAACCAGTTTGGGAGAAGGGGGGGTGTCAGTTTTTTGTACCCTGACTTCCCTACAGCTGTCCCTGGAGAACACTTCTCCACGGTTTAAGTTTGTGCCAACAGTGACCTCCCTGGGGACAGCATACATCACCTGCTGTGGGCCACCAGGCTGGAGCTCCCGTGGCCCTGGGGTGCCTGCTGGAAGGCAGCAATGTGCTCTGGTCTCCTCCAGACCCCCCTCCTCGCAGGGCAGCTGAGCCCCAGCCTGGGATGGCTGCATGATCCCAGGGCAGCAAGAGCCTGAGGAGCCACCTCCTCTGCCTGATGGGAGTTTTGCTCCAGATGGTGACTGAGGGACACCCTATGACTGGGAAGTCACAAACCTGCAGGGAAGGGAGAGCCTGGTGATTGACTGCACACTGGGAACTGCTGGGGCTCAAAAGGGGACATTTCCACCTGGGGTGGCAGCTGGCTCTGACTCACCACCTTTGTGGGGTCCGTCCTCACCTTTCACGGGTCTCTCTGCACCCATGATTGGGGTCCATCCCCACCCTTGCTGGTGTCCCTCCTCATACATGATGGGGTCCACCCTCACCCTTGCTGGGTCCATCCCTACCCTTGCTGGTGTCCCTCCTCATCCATGATGGGGTCCATCCCCACCCTTGCTGGGGTCCCTCCTCACCCGTGATGGGTCCCTCCCCGTGGGGCTGAGTTTTGCCAAGGGGACCCTGTCCCTGCTCATCCCTTGTTGGGTGCCCCCCTCCCCGGGAGCACACAGTCTCATCCGGGCCGTGGTGGGAATCCCATGGAAGCCCGAGGGAATTTCCTCAGTCGTCACCTCCGAGCAGCAGCACAGACATCACAGCACGGGGACACGGACATGCTACCGGGACACAGCGGGGCGGGATGGGACAGAGGGGGGGGACACACGACACTCACATGCCAGAGCAAGCCCCGCCGCCCGCTCGGGGCCAGCCGGGGCGGCGGGAGAGCGGGGAGCGGGTCGGGGGGAGCCGAGGTGAGGCTGCTATGGGATGAGAACATGCTCACTTACACAACTCGCCCACCCTCCGGAGGCCAGAGGCGGTTCTAGACAGAGCAGCGCGGACATGCAGATGGAGAGCAGGAAGAGAGGCAATGAGAGAGAATGTTAGCTCCGGTCCGGGGCGGCAGCGAGACGGAGAAGAGCGAACGGACTTCATCATGGCAGGACCCCGGCCACCCCATGGGCCCAGGCGCCCCGGCAGGGCCCCCCACGTCACGGGGACAGGGGGGCTGCGGTGGCACAGTCCCCGTGGTGGGGACGGCAGAACCGCCTGGGGCGGGGGGCTGAGCCCCGGGCAGCCCTGGGGAAGGGGGGACCCGGGGGACGGCCGATGGCACAGAGCTGCGGCTGCTCCCGACCCAGGGGGCAGCGAGGGGACCCGGGGAACGGCCGACACAGGGCTTTGGGGGGGCCACTGGAGGTGGGGACGTTCCGCTCGTGTGATTGCTACGGGCAATGGGACACTCACAATCGCATGGATCAGACAGCCAAAGCCTGAAGGATGGGACAGTGCGGGGGGGAGAGGGGGGGGAGGAAAGGGGGGACGGGGGGGGGGACTGGGGGAGGGCAGAGGAGGGGAGGTGGGGGGGGAAACAACATATGCATGAGAAAAAATGCCCCACGGCAAGAACAATAAAGAGCAGCAAATAGAGTTCAGCAGCTTTTCTGCCCGTTCCCAGCAGCGCTGTTACGTGGGGCGCTTTTGGGAGTGTGACAGCCACAGCCACAGCCATGGGGGGGGTGTTTCATGGGGGCCTTGCCAGCGTTTCCCAGAGGGGATAATCACCGTTCCTCCAACACAACCTCTGCTGGAGCCCCTGCCGAGGTCGATCTGTGCCAAAGGACCTGTCCGGGGCTGGTGGGGGGGACCCAACATGTGGTGGGCAGGAGCAGGAGCAGGAGCAGGAGCAGGAGCAGGAGCAGACCTCGCAGCTCCTCACGGGGGCCAGAGAGACCTGCCCGGGCGCCGGGGTCTCTACTGAGCTTCCTAAACCTCCTCCCACATGGTGAAACCCCTCGGCTGCAGAGGGAGGAGGTGGCCTGGTCTCTCCTAGCTGGCATGGCTCCCTCCTCCCAGCAGGGACCCCTGCTCTCCCCGCTCTGCGGTGCCGTAGCGGGGGCTGCTGGCCATGCCTGGCTTTGGCACGGTGGCTACCAACTCCAAAGGGTCACTGCTCCCACTCAGACCGTCAGCCCTTTGGCCAGGAGCGGTGCGGAGAGCACGGCCACCCCGGTGGGGAGCAGGGGTTGGTGGCCCTGCGGGTGGAAAGCCCCAGCAGGTACCTGCTGCTGAGGGTCGCTAAGAGCAGGTCCAGTGAAGACCACCCTCTTTCAGCTGGAGGGTCCAGCCCAGCGCTGGGCAGCCCCAGGGCGGCCGAGGGACGCGTGGTTATCCCCTGGGGAACGCCGGGCACCTCCAGGGCCGGTGTCCTGGCTGTGTCGTGGTGACCAACGGAGTGATGTAGAAGAGCAAGAGGACTCCCAAACGCGCTCTGGACACTCTCCCTCTCGTGCTTCTCCGCACAGGAGGCTCTCAGCTCCCCACTATGGCTTTCCTTGGGCAATTTTGCAGGAGCTGTCTCCCGCCTGCGCTCCATCGGGGAGCAGGGGGAATCGGGAGCGACCCCCGCTGGCAGCCAACATTTGGAACCATGTCCTGGCAGGGTCAGAGCACCACGGACCTAAGAGCTGCTTCTGCCTTAACTGACCCTTCCACCTCTCGGTGCCAGGAGCCTGCTGTGGCCTCCTCCCATCTCCTCTTTGCAGGAGAAGGAAATTTAGGGTGAGTATCCGTAGGAGAGTTCGTCTCCCCCCGGGCTGCCCCTGGGACTCTCTGAGACAACCCCTCCCCAGGCTCTCACCGACCAGGAGCAGGACAGCCCACGGGAGCACACGGGCCTCTTCCCACGCGGAGCTTTGCCTCCCGTTTGGGGACAAAATTACCAAAATTTGAATGGGCCCCTCCGTATTTCTCCGTACAACAGGAAAAAACCAAACCCCTTTCTGTGCAGCCCACTCCTACTGCACTAAGGCCCTGAGAGGAACTGCCCCCACAGCCCTTCTCCTGCGCTTGGGGGATCAAACAGCTCTGTGGTGGGACCTTCCCGGAGCTACTCTCCACCACGAGTGAACCCCACAGGCTTCAACCCTTCCCTCTCCGGGGTCACTTGGGACTGACAACAGTCTTGGTGGGACCCAGAGCTCTCCTCACCAAGGTCTAGACCCAGGGCTCTCCTCCCCAAGGTCTAGACCCAGGGCTGTGCTCACCAAGGTCTAGACCCAGGGCTGTGCTCACCAAGGTCTAGACCCAGGGCTCTCCTCACCAAGGTCTAGACCCAGACTTCTCCTCCCCAAGGTCTAGACAACCCCTCCCTGCTCTTCCCACGTCTGGACAAGCATGAGGCAGGGTCCCGGTTTGCTCTTCTACTCCCGGCGGGGGGATGAGGGGATGAGCTGGGATTAGTAGATGTTAGTGACCGGATGAGGTGAAGCCCGCTGTGCTTGCTGTGACACGGACACATGCGGAGACCTGCTACCCACAATGCCCCTGTCTCCTTGTAGGCAAAGCACGTCCACGTCAAAAACAGACACCCCCCCAACTCCCCCCCAGCCACCCGTGGCAGGACGCGTGGGGCTGCTGTCACCCGGGAGGGAGGGCAGCGCGTCCCTCCCCTCTGGAGCTGCTCTCTCCATCACTTCGCTTCGGCAGCCCCCCCTCGGACCCCTTCGCCTCCCCCAGCCCCTCTCCAGCCACCCGCGCTTCCCTGCGGAGGCGCCTCTGCCTGGGAAAGGCGTGGAGGGGGACGGGGCTGGGGGGGCCCCATCCTCAGCCCCACATCCTGCGGGGAGGGCTGGGGAAGCGCCGTGGCAACTGGGAGGGAAGAGCATCCTCCAGAGCTGCACTGCACTCACTGCACTGCATTGTGCTCACTGCATTCACTGCACTGCACTCACTGCACTGCACTCACTGCACTGCCTTGTACTCACTGCACTGCACTCACTGCACTGCCTTGTACTCACTGCACTGCATTGTATTCACTGCACTGCATTCACTGCACTGCATTGTACTCACTGCACGGCATTGTACTCACTGCACTGCATTCACTGCACTGCATTGCACTCACTGCACTACACTGCACTGCATTCACTGCACTGCACTGTACTCACTGCACTGCATTCATTGCACTGCACTCACTGCACTACACTGCATTGTACTCACTGCACTGCACTCACCGTGCGGCACCCACTGCACTGCATTGTACTCACTGCACTGCACTGCATTGCACTTGCTGCACTGCATTGACTGCACTGCATTATATTCTCTGCACTGCACTGACTGCATGACACTGCACTCACTACGCTGCACTCACAGCTCTGCACTCACTGCACTGCACTGCACACACTGCACTGCCTGCACTGCACGCTGCTCCGGACAGCCCACAGGAGGCCTGGCGAGCCCCAACACCTCCGGGAGCCCCCAGCGCAGTGCCGGTGGCCCCGCTGCAGAACATCCCTGGGAGCAGAAGCCCCCTCCCACGGGACGGGGGGTCCGCGGGGTGAGGGGTGGGTTTTCCGTTCCCGACAGAGATGCGTTAAGCACCTTCAGGCCCGGCAGGGAGCAGGGGGGAGAGCTGCCAAGCCTCCCCCCGGGGCTGCAGGACCACCTTCCTCCTCGGTGGTACCTGAGGGAAGGCGGGGGGCTCGGGTGGGGAGGGTCTGGGGGCTCGCAGGGCAGCACGGCTGCTGCGACCACCAGCTGGGACTCGCCTCTCTGCAGGCTTTGTGGCCACCAGGTGCCCGGTGGCTCCAGGCAGGGCTGGGGGGCACCCGGCTTGGTGCCACCGAAGGATGCTGCCATTGCCTGCCGAGGGGCTTCGGCCTCCTGGCACACGTTGCCCAGGACCCCCCGCTCAGCTGGATGGCCACCTACTCTCCAGAGCTCAGGGCAGCACCAAACCCCCCACCAGATGCCTCCAACCCCCTCTGGGGAGGGCGCTGGGCAGCGCAGGTCTCAGCTGGCCTCCCCCGTGCCCATCTCCTGCTCTTCCTCAGCTCCCTACGGACAATTCCCGGGACCGAGGCGAGAAGGGTCAGCCCTACTTGTGCAGGGGCTTAGACACCGCGGAGGGACAAAGAGCCTACAAGGAAACAGGGGGTTGCATCTGCAGCGGCTGAAAGCTTGCACCAGAAATGTTACACCATTTAACTGAAACAGAATTAATTGATGAGTTTATATAGAAAGAGGTAGCTTTACCCTAGGAGCTAAATGCCTAAAGGGCTTATTTTTCTTCTCTCTCTCTTTCAGATCTGTAGAAATACAAAGCAGTTGTGGGTTTCCAGAACAGCACCTGAAAAACTCAGTTTTGCATCTAAAATTCTGCTTCACACGATACATTTGGCACACTCGGCTGATGGTCAGAGAGAAACAAACAAGCAAACAGACAGACAGACAGACAGACAGACAGAGAAACCCCCCTCTGCAGAGCACCCTCCACCCCAGGTTCTTGGCTGCAGGAGCCGGAGCCCCAAGGGGAACCTTGTTGATGCTTCAGCCGCTCCTGGCTGAGCCCCCTCCAGCCCCGGGGGTGGGAGCCCCCTCAGAGGTGGAGGGGGAGAGATTGTGACCGTGTGCCACGAGGACTGGGTGGCCAGGGCCACTGACAGGACGAGGGGACACTGCACAGGGAGATGCCATCTCAACACAGGGGTTAAGGCAGCACAGCGAAGGCGTGAGTCACCCTCAGGTGCCTGAGCTGGGCTGCAGCTCCGGGCTGGCATCCGCAGGGCTAGCTCTGACTGTCTGGGGGCTAGTCAGAAACATCTGCAGGGCTAGCTCTGACTGTCTGGGGGCTAGTCAGAAACATCCGCAGGGCTAGCTCTGACTGTCTGGGGGCTAGTCAGAAACATCTGCAGGGCTAGCTCTGACTCTCTGGGGGCTAACCACAAACGCACACCTCTTGGTCAGCGCCAGCTTTCTGGTTCCAGCCGGGACCCTCACAGACCTCCGCAAGAGAATGGCACCAGGCGCTGCGGCCACCACCTGCAGAGGACTTTCCTGCCCTTAGATGGAACTACTGTAAATTCAGAAGTTAATGTGCTTAGAGACAACCTCCAGCGATGGAACCAGCCCCTGGAGGGACACCAGCACCTTGAGGTGGCTCCTGAAGGGTCTCCTCCTCCTCCCCATGTCCCATGGGACCCCGGGACACCTCTGGCTCTAGGGAAGAGCTTCAGTTTGGGGCACAACCCTTTCTGGAGCAGAGCTAAAGGTAAAACGAGGGAGAAAGCTGTGGCACCATGGGGGCACAGCCTGGCCAAAGGGACACAGCCCCGGAGGGGACGCTCCAGGGCTGGCATCCCACCTGCACGGTCCCACCTTGCTCCTGCGGGCAGGGGTGGCCACTGGGGCAGGTTTGGGTAATTCTGTCGCTCTCAGGAGAGACTGGAAAACCTGCTCCGGAATTGCCCGTCTAACCTTATCTAACTGCTCTTGGCATTATTTTCTGAATTTACAGCAATTTCCCCAAAGAGAGGAGCTTTCACAAGGCAGGAGAGGGCTGACATCATTACACAGTCTATTTACAGCTGACTTCCTGGGAAATATTTCAAGTCTTTGACATCAACTGGGAGCATAAGAATTTCGGAGACAAAAGGCCGTGGCTTTCAGACCAAGAAACGGGAACGTTTAACTCTGCGGGGCCGCGGGAAGTGCCAGGCACTGGTGGCAGGGTGGGGAAGGGGAGGGGGGACCAGGAGGACGGGGTCTCCATGGGAGGTGACGTGCAGGAGCTGAGGCAGGGTCTGCTGCTCCTGATGGGACAGGGGGAGCACTCTGCCTTCTGCAAGGACGGGAAGGGGGAAGCAGTGGTGGAGGACAGGAGGGGGTTAAAGAGAGGCAGAGGATGGAGAAGGGGGGTCCCCTAGACCCCAGGGAGGGGCCTGCGTGGGGAAGAGCAGGTCGGTGGTGATCGGGATGGAGAGGGGAGACCGGAGGAGGAGGGAGGAGTGGGGTCGGGGGCTGCTGCTCACCGCTGGCTCTGGGAGGGGGCAGGAGACCCAGCAGCCCCTCCGTAGCCCCGGGGCCGGGACAGGAGCCAGCATGGCTGATGCCTGGTGGGGGTAAGTCCTTGGAGATGCCGTGCCTGGAATCTCCACGAGCCCATGTCGCCATGAAAAGCTGAGAACAGCCACGTTCTCCAGCATCACCGGAGACAGGCAGAGTCAGCAGCGCTTAGGAGGAGGAGGCATGGAGTGCCCCATTTCAGAAGGGTCCCCAAATGCAATTAAACTAGGAGCAATTAAACTAGGAGCCTTCAGCACCGGGACCCCGTGGCTCCCCACTGAGCCGTGCAGGGGGAAGGGAGCGGGTGGGAGACACCGGTCCCCGCGGAATGGCCACCACATGCATGGGGGGCCAAATGCAGGGAGACAGGAGGGTGCAGCAGGGCAGGACGCAGAGGTTTGTACCATGCTGTGGTCCTGCCCATGGGTTCTGTCCCCCCTGAGAGGTGGGTGACTGGTGCAGCTGGGCTGGCACTGCCAACGCCGGCACCGGCAGGGAGACCTGAGCCTGATGAAGGATGGAGCTACACCAACACCGGGGGGGATTGTCCCCCTGTGCCACAGCCTGAAATGTCACCAGCAGGGCTAGCACCACCTGGAGCTGTGACCCATCGCTGGGGTGATCTCTTGGATAAACCTTTCCAAAAGAAGGGCTCCCCTTAGCTCCGAGCTGACCCCCAGCAACTGCCCGCCGGTGGGACCTGCTCACTGCAGCTGCATCCTGCAAGGGCGGAGGTTTTGGGTCACTTCCTGCTGTAACTTTAACTTTCAAAGCCTTGGAAGGGTTCACTCTCAAATCTTGGGCTCTAATGTAGAGGTTTTTGGGTTAGTTTGGTTTTACGGGGGGGGGGCAAAGGGTCCACACTGCTTGGGGAGTGTGACAAACACAGCTCCAGCGTGGCAGAGAGAATCGGTGTCTCCTGAGTTCCATGAGGGAACCCGAGCAGGACTTTCAAGTGAAAGAGGGTCCTGCATGTCCTGGGGTCCCTCTGCTGTCACCATAGAGATCTCCTGGGCTGAGCAGAGGAGGAGGACAAGAGGTGAGAGGATCTACCATGCTTTGGCGCTGCGTAGATACCTCAGAGCCAGCAGCCAACCCGCTGGCCCCACGGCCGGAGATGTGAGGGACCCAGCGCTCAGCAGAACTCGGCCACCCTGAGTGTCCAGGAGAGGGACAGCCAGGTGCACCCCCTGCTCAAAGCCACCCCTAACACCCCTCTGTGTCCTGCCAAGGCACTGTCCTGCGGGGCACCAGGGCCAGCTCATCCCAGAAACGAACAACAGTTGGGGTGGTGCTGCCCTATCCCTTCCAAGGGCTGTCACAGCCCACCCTGGTGACCCATGTCCTTTCCAAACCACCCTGGTGACCCATGTCCTTTCCAAGGGCTGTCACAAACCACCCCGGTGACCTGTGGGGACCGACCAGGGCTCTGATACAGAGTCTGACAGCATTTGGAGATCCTTTGAGATGACAAGCGCTAGAGAAACACACACCGTTATTCGTTGTTCGGGAGCAAACATTTAGAAGTGGAACCCAGGACCAGATACAGCAGCTCAACACCAGCACCGAGACAGAGGAGGAACACGCAACGACAGGGAGGCAGCTTCGAGGGAAGAAGCAACACTGGGAGCCGGCTGCACGCGCGGAGAAGAGCCATGAACACGTCACACCAGCTTCTGGGAAGCGCGTCTCAGCATCGTCTCTCCCCGTGCACCTGAGAAGTCCCGAAATCTCTGAAACGCCCCTCGAAACACGCCTGGCACAGCTCCACTCCTCACGCACCTCCCCGTCCCCCCCCCGGGGCCTGAGCCCACCCCTTCCCCCCCAGCCCCGGCCGGCGACCAGCGTCTTACCGTGCCGCGACCACCGGTGACTTCTTCCCGGGATCTAAGGTGGACCCGGCCGGTTCCTCCCCCAGTGATCGTGTATCCTTATTCAGTTGCTGTAGTCGGGAACTTAGCTCACTGATCACAGTTGGCTTGTCATCATCAGCCCCATGGATCGGCCTGCTCTCCATGGGGTCCCCCCATAGCTTGGACCTTCTCTGAAAGAGGTAGCGTGGCCGGCCAATGCTGGCTGATGCCAGAGTGGCCGCATGTTGCTGGGAGATGAGCTCGCTGTCCGAAGACTGCTTCAAAAGTGGGTCCCTGAAAGTAACTGGCCCCTTGCTGAGCTGGGACTTGAGTTTTGGCTTTGGAGGCACTGGTGGCTTCTCGAGTATAAAAGTTTGTCCATCCGCAAAGGAAGTGTATGTGTCAGTAGGCTCCCCGCTTTCTGAGGACAACGTAGACATGCTGGAGACCGTCGAGATGGTGCTTGTGGTCTCCAGGTGATGGTCACTTGAACTTCTGGTGTCCACCTCTTCCACTCCCGAGTCTGCAGCAGACTCTGGGGCTACGGGGGCGTCAGAGGGCTTCCCTGAGGGTGTTCCGCCAGTGGTAGAAGGTGCTACTGCTGCCGCTGGTATGGATGGCGTGCTAGGCGTAGCCAGGTGGCTGACTGGTGTGCCAGGGGTGGTGACCAGTACCCCGTTTGCAAACTCATCTGGTGGAGGCACCAGCCCGATCTTGGCCAGCTCCTCCCTGGTCTCTTCGTCACTCGAAGACAACTGAGCTGGCGGGAGGGTAACCGTGTAGGGCTCCACCTCCTCCTCCGAGCTCCCTTGTCCCAACGTCTTGTCAGAGGCCGGACTGACCGGGGGCTTTCCCACGGGACTGGGCTGGGTCTCTGCTTTGGGGGACTCTGCTGGCTCCGTGCATGCTTCAGGGACAGCTGGTTTCTCCTCTTTTATCTCAAGCCCTATCTCGTCTTGGCCATTGCTTGTGGCGTGAACCATGATGAGGCCAGCGGTCTTCTGCTGCGATGTGTCCACGATGCTGATAATCATAGACTTCTTGTCTTCCTGCTTCTTCTCCTCCTTCCCCGGCGTTTCTGCTCGTGCCTCGGTTTCCTTTCTCAGGGTGGAGGGAGTCCCCCACTGGCTCTTCGTAGGGGCCAAAGTCCCGGCGTCTGTTGCCATCGCCCCTTTGCCTCCGGGCGAGTAGGCAGGGGACACCAAGCTCTCCAGCTCCCCCCTCTCTGGTTCTTTGGTTTGGATGTCCACAAACAGGGGTGCTGCTCTCTCCGAGTCCGGGCTGTGGATGGGGGTGGGCGACCGGGATGGGACTTGAGTTGAGAGGGCCCGTTCCCTTGCGGCCAGCGCAAGCGCCAGTGGCGAGTTGGGATCCAAGGGCTTTCCTGTTAGGGGGTGGATGAACGTTGAGGATGAGCTGCTAATTAATGGCTTTAAAGCTGAGACGGGGGAAGGCAGTAGTACATCTCGGCTTCCTAACAACCGCTCATCGATAGACCTGGACTGCTGCAAGGATGGCATGTCGCTGCTGGGGGGGCTGCCTTCGATGGCCCCAACCGAGAGGAAGACAGTGGATTTCCGCCTCTCATCCAGACGACGGTCTCTGTCCTTCATGACTCCGGCGATGGCAGTGGCAAAGGGGATGCTCGTGGCTTCCACCTGAGCGATGCCGGCGTGGTGCTGATACTCCACCCCGCTCAGGCGATGGCTCCTGCGGGTGGGAGAGGGCTCCCTCGTAAAGCCTCCGGTGATGGACAGCGTGGCTCTCTCCTGGGCATCCTCCACTTGTAACTGCTTAACGAGAGGACTCTTCTTCCTCTGTGGCTTGGTGGGAGCAAACAGGCTGACGTTGAACTGACCCATGTTGGCGTAAGGGTTGTCGATCACTCTCCCCTTCCTCTTCAGCTTCTCCGGAGGGGTTGCAGATGGGCCAGGACGGGGGATCTCTGTTGGCTCCACGGGAAGATGAGAGGAATCCTGTAGGATTATCATGGACCGGGCCCTCTTCTGCCTTTCAGGGTAAGGAATGGAAGTCCTCGCCTGATCGTACATCTCAGCTGCGCTAATGACCTGTGGGAGTCCGTGGAGTTTAGCCTCCAGGCTTGGCTTAAAGCTTGATCTTATGGTATCGTAAGCTCTTCCTGGGGGTGGAGGTGGCGAGAAGGATGGAGGGGGACCTGTGTCGAAGTAATATGGAGAAGGAGGCGGAGGTGGGGCTGTTTGAGGTGGTGGTGGAATCCCATGTCCTTCCCTAACGGTGTCTTGCATCGATGTGCTCCGGGGAAACTTCCCATCTAGCAAAGAAGCAGCAAGTTTCTCGTCTTCACCTGGAAAACAAGAAGGACAGTGAAGTCAGAGAAGAAGTCTCTAGAGAATCACAGAATCTCAGAGTGGCAGGGGTTGGCAGGGACCTCTGGAGAGCACCCAGTCCAACCCCCTGCCACAGCAGGGACACCCACAGCAGCTCCCACACCAACGTCTC
>JAOQGH010000001.1:439692-451908 GCA_025769975.1 Gallinago jamesoni | reverse complement strand
CTGTGGCTGCCCCATCCCTGGAGGGGTTGAAGGGCAGGTTGGAGGGGGCTTGGAGCAAGCTGGTGTGGTGGGAGGTGGCCCTGCCCAGGGCAAGGGGTGGCCCTGGGGGGGCTTTGAGGTCCCTTCCAACCCAAACCAGGCTGGGATTCTATGATTAAACCTTGAACTACTTCTGCTTAGCAGCATTTCCACAAATACTCTCCTACATAAACCAAACATCCAGGACAGAGTTTACAAAATAAAGATGCACTTCAGACAGGGCTGGCCATGGACACTCGTCTGCCCAGCAGCCCAAGGCTCAGCGCTCCCTGGATGCCTCTCACAGCCCACGGGCACTTCTGCAGGACACACCACTATGCAGGACACACCACTAGGATCAAGACATCAGATAAATCATTTTAAAAGCACCCATTTCCCCCTGGTCACTCTCAGGACTCCTGGCACCTCGCTCGGATGGAGATTTCTGCATTGTTGACATCACGGCTGGATGAGATGGATCCCCCCCTCCATGTGCTCCTGATCGCTTTTCCCGCCATGAGAAAATTAACTGGTATTTGCACTCAAGCTTGTCCGTGGGTTGGAGCTGTGGTGACCCCAAGCACCCAGCTCTGCTCCCCCCTGCCATGATCATTAACAGTAGTGCAATGTGCAGCAGCTAATTAACGCCCGTGATCGCTTCCAGCACCGCAGCTCACCCCTGGAGGGTCCCCCCGAGCTGCGGGTTGGGGGTTTTGGGGCAGGAGAGCAGCGTTACAGCTCGGTGTGAGCACACGCCAGGGCAGCCGCTGATGCCCACACCTTTGCGTGTTGTTTTTTTTTAATATTATCTCTCCCAGTTTGTTTTTCAGATTAATCATCCACACATTTGATTATCTCTCGCTATCTACTACTCTCAGACCAACCTCACGTGGGACCACAGGTACCAGCTGCTCTCACACAAACACCAGTGACTCACACATGCACAGCGATTCCGTGGCTCTGCGCATTAAAAAGGACATTTTGAATACCAGCCCTTGCATTTTTCAACTCATTTTTACATTCTTGCTGGGACTCGGCTGCTCAGCTGGAGCTTGAAGCAGAATTTACTTTCTACTCGCTCATTTTGTGTGTTAAATGCCCAATTTGCTTTGGCGTTATCCCTGCTATCAGATGGTGCCCTGGGGTTACTTCGAATCAGCCCTCACCACGCAGCACATCACCTTCCTCCCACTCCTCACCTTCCTCATGCCAGAGATACTGCCCTCACCCAGCTCCGACCCCCACGGCCTCGGACCTGGCTACACGCACCCACAAAACCAAGAGAAGAACGTGAGACCCCCCCGTATCAGCACTGATCCACCTCCTGCCTCCACCCTGCCTCCTCCTCCCACCTCCCGCCGCCACCAGTTCATCACACGGTGAACCTTCTGGGACAGGGTCTAGGGATGCCAACACATCCCAGGGACGGGTGCCTGTTCCAGACCCTCTTCTCCCTTAGGAAAAGCCCCCAGTTGGTACCTGCTCCATCATCTGAATCTGTTACAGGTACAGTTTCACCCTCAAGCACCCAGTGCTCACCACTCCCAGCCCAGAATCCAGCAGAATCCACCACCCCCCCCCTTGGTTTGCCAGCTCAAGGGGTGGGAGAACTCCCCCCGCCCCGGAGACAGAGACAGAAAGAGACAGAGAGACCCCGGGAGGTCTCCAGTCCCACCTTCTGCTCAGAGCAGGGCCGGTGCCAGCGTTGGTCCTGCTCTGAGCGACAGAGGACTGATTTCTCTCCTAACGCTCGGGAAAACCACACGTTTAGAAGACTCTAGTGTCTGAATTGGTGAAAATATTTACTTCCCAGCCAGCCAGGCTCTGTGGGATTCAAGGTCTCGGTGTTTTCAAGCCTCTCCAGGTGCAGGGATGAGGAGGAGAGACCCAGGCACTTGGCCCAAGCTGCCAACAGGGTTGTTTCATACCAGGACCGGCACATTGTACAGAAATTAGGACGTTTGCTGAGGAGGTCTCCCTCCCTCCCTGGACGGCTGGGATCCTGAGAACTCCTTGCCCCAGGACAGAGCCCCGAGCCCTCCCCTTCCTCCCGAAGCCGCAGCACTCACAGGGTCCCACACTGACTGTCTCTGCTGGGGACAGTCCTTGTGAATTTTACATTGGTATCGGGATCAATACCGGTTCTTCAGTGTTAATAATGGTGATTATTTAGCCTTATCCTATTAAATCTATTTACATTTCAACCCTCGTGTTCTCTTGTTTTTCCCCCATTTCCCTTCCCGGGTGAGGAGGAGTCATCGGGTGAGAGAATAATTGTCTAAATGCCAACAAATTGTGGGTTTCTCAGACCCCAGCAGTGACAGAACACGCTCGTGAGGAGCAGCACAGCTTTTGGGGAAGGAACCGCACCAAGGATCCCCCGCAGACCCCGAGCCCCCAGCCCGCAGAGACGGCCCTGCCTTTCCCACGGGGTTCTGTGCAGGCAGGAGCCCCCCACGGGGACACCCCCTCCTCTTTAGGAGGGGACTCCCCCCGGTTTGCCTTACCTACGGATTTTGTCCGTGGAATTCCTTTGCGCAGTGAAACGTGGGGCTTCTCAGCTCCCGCAAGGACCCCCGAGTGTGCTGCCATTCCCTGGCGTTCGAAGAGGGACTGGAAGAGAAAAAAGGGAAATTTCCGTTCTGGACATCAGTGAGACTCAGCTGAAAGGACTCGACGTTTCATCTCAGTCCCCCCTGACCCTTCTGGCCACCGGTGGGGCAGGGCTTTACCTGTCACCCTGCCCCCAGCCCCTGCCCCTGCTGCCCCACACTCGACCCGCACTGCCACCACCCGGGAGGGGAGGTTCTCTACTCTGAGGGGGGCAGAGCCCTGGCAGAGGCTGCCCAGAGAGGTGGTGGAGTCTCCTTCTCTGGAGACATTGGGACCCCCCTGGAGATGGAGACGTTGGTGTGGGAGCTGCTGTGGGTGTCCCTGCTGTGGCAGGGGGTTGGACTGGGTGCTCTCCAGAGGTCCCTCCCGACCCCACATCACTCTGGGATTCTGTGACAAGGACCGACCCTGTCCTCACCTCTACCTTCAAGCTTCCATCTCCATCCTGCCCCATCCAGGGTGTCTCCAAAGCATAAGCTATTGCCCTTTGAAGGGTTAACCCCTCCTCCCTCCCCTGCCTGCCTGCTCCCTCCTGCCTGCTCCCTCCTGCCTTCTCTCCCTGCCTCCTCCTGCCTTCTCTCCCTGCCTCCTCCTCCTGCCTTCTCTCCCTGCCAGCTCTCCCTGCCTCCTCCTCCTGCCTTCTCTCCCTGCCAGCTCTCCCTACCCTCTCCCTTCTGCCTGCCTGCTCCCTCCTGCCTGCTTCCCCTGCCTGCCAGCTCTCTCTACCCTCTCCCCCCTGCCTGCCTGCCCTCCCTGCCCACTTCCCCTTGCTTTCTCTCCCTGCCTGCTCCCCTCTTTGTCTCCCCGTGCCCCGGGTGGGGTGGCAGAGCCATGGCCCCGGGTGGGCTGGCAGAGCGATGCTGACTCCCGCAGCAGCCTTCCTCCCATGAGAAGGCTCCTCTCAGGCCAGTCTCTGCTGAGAACCCGCCTGTCCCATTTTCCCTCCTGCTCCAGAAGCTGCCTCCCACCGCCTGCAGCACTTTCTCAATCCAGACAGCCTGGAGCTGGCAGCCCCACTCCTACTCCATCCATGCTTCCCCTCAGAGACGGCGGCTTTTCTCTTCCTTGAGTCCTCCTCATTTCCAGCCTCGCGCCCAGAACGCTGCGGCCGGACTAAGCTCCCCAGCTCAGCCTTCCACAATCCTTCAGACCCGCTCTTACCTCCTCCCCGTGGCAACCCCACACCCGTGAGCCAGAGCCACCGGCCCCGGGGGGGCTGCCCCACCGCCTGCCCGGGCTCCTGCTGTGTCTCCCTCTCCTCTGACCCTCTCTCCTTGCCCCCCCCCCCCCGGGGACACCCACTCCCCAGGGCCAGTCGGCGGTGCTGGCCACCAGCCCCTGCCCGCCAGCCCTCCTCGCTCACACTGATTTCTGCTGGCGTGATGCGCCGGCTTGTTGGTCGCTGCTTCACAGTGGCTGCCCTGGAATCCGCTTCCACGATGTCTGCTCTCAGCGCCGGCTCGGCTGCCGCCAGAATCTCGTCCAGTTTCTCTAAAAACCCAAAAGAGAAAGCGAAGGGGTTAGCAAAGGGCGCTCCCCCGTGACAGCCCCTGTCCCCTGCTCAGCACCGAGCCCCCGTCCCCGCGGGGAGAGCGGTGCTGGGACCTGTTGAGCGCAGAGTTGAGGAAACCACCGCTCGGCCGTCTCATTTTGGAGGGGTTTCTGGAGCTGCCCACCCGCCGCCACGCACGGCCGGGCTGGGCTCAGCCGGGGGACCCGCAGCCGACAGCCCGGCACAGCGGCACCGTGCCGTACCATGCCATGCCGCTCTCCCACCCCGGCTGCACCCGGAGCATCCTTCACCACCGGGGGCTGACCCACCAGCGCTGGGGACACCTGGAGCAATCCTTATGTTGGAAGAGCAAACTCTTGCCCAGATGTATTTTTGATGTTCAGGGCGAGCCAGGTGAGGGGGGTGTGGGCAGGTAAGGGGAGCCCCGGTGCCACGGGGACCATGAGCGATGCAGAAGTCCATGGGACTCCATGGGACTCGGTTTGGCTCCAGCACAACCCGTGTCACCCCAGGGTCCTTCTGGGACAAACGGGACGCTTTCTCCCCGAGTGGACACGCCAGGAGGACGTACCCACTCAGACACAGCAGTGGCCACTGGGCTTTTTTCTGGGGCTGTAAAACATCCTGAAACCCAGGACATCGAAGGGGGCAGCAGGAAGATGGTGGCCACCATCACTGCAGACCCTTCTGGAGCAACCTCTGTTAGAGCTGAGCTAACAAAGGGGGCTGCTGCTACGGGTGACGAGCTCTGCCTGCCCCCAGGTAAGGCTTGTCAGCTTCTGGGCTCCTTCCAGCCTGGCTGTTGTGAGCCAGCACCCCTGAGCTACGGGAACTGAGCCCCACACGTTCCAGAAGCCCAGCTGTGGAGGAACGAGCCCTGTGCAAACACCCATCTTTGCCAAGCGGATTCAGGTGCCCTCTGGGGCAGGTATCCACCAAGGCCCTGGGACCAAGGACCTACACCGGCTCCAAGGAAACAGCCCCTGAATGTCCTCAGCAGACCTCCAGGCCTTCCTAGCTGGCCACCCTCAGCTCTGTGGTCCTCACGGCTCCTCTTCCTCACTGCCATGAGACTCACGCTGCACTCACCATGGGGCACAGGGGGGTTTGCCCTGCTCAGAGGGGACCTGGCTCATCCTGTGTGGGATCTTCTAAAGAAGACCATGTGCTGGAAACCTGCCTCATGGGTGTCTCTGGAAGCTGCTCTGGGCAGCTCCATAGTGACAGTCTGGAGACCCCGGTGCTGTGAGAGGAGTAGGAGTGACACTCAGCCCCCTCCGCTCCCGGCTTCATTCTCCTTCCCATCTCAATGCCGTCGGGGCGCAGGGAGACAATCGCCACCGCCTGCTCTCTGCATCTGCCCTCCAGGGGTGGAAGGGCCTCCCGGATCCCACCTGTGCCCAGGCTGCTGGGGGGACACGGTGCCGGAGCCGACTTGAGGAGAGGGACCCCCAGGCGTGGCGGGACCCTGGTGGCTCCGGCTGCCCAAAGCATCAAGAGCTCCCCACCATGCACTTGGAGATGGCCATGTTCAATGTCAGGACCTCCCTGGAGACCTCCAGGTGATCGTTCTGATCCACAGGACCTCTGCATTGCTCCACCTCCGGGTGCTGGCAGATCTGCTCGGTACAGAGCAGGTCTGGGGGATCCCTCAGAGGCCTCTTGCCCGTGAGCCCTGCTCAGCCTCTTCCCTGCGTTACCACCGTTACGGCGGATGAGTTGGTCCCTCACGTTTCCCGTTCCTCGGGAAACAGCTCTCCAGCTCCGCATCACCAGGACAGAGAGTTTTGCTCCTGCAAGGCTGAGCACTGGGGTCAGGTCCCCAGACCCCCTCCCTCCGCTGGGGCTGTGCTGGGGAACAGCAGAGCCGGGAGCCGGCACGGGACGGGCATCCTTGCTCCGTTCAGGAGCGTCCACTGCTGGCTCAGCCCCACCAAGAACCTCCTGGCTTTGTCCCTCCTGCAATGTCCCCACGGATGCCATGTGGTGCCACTGTCACGTATGGGACCCTGCCACATCCAGCTTCACCCCCGCCAGCCTGGGCACCGCGTGGCCTTTGTGGTGGGTAAGGTCCCCACCATGGTGGCACAGTCAATAGCCAAGCCAGCTCTCCCCCAGCTCACTCGGGTCTGTCCCCGGAGCCGGAGCAAAGACAGAGCGAGTGCGACCCCCGGGGGGTCAGACCCATGTTCCCGGGCCCCGGCCGGCAGAGGGGTGTCCCTGCCCGTGCCCCACGGGAGCCCATCACCACCGCCCCGAGTCCGGCCTCCCCGCCGCCCAGCCAGGGCCGCACACGGGGCTGCTCCCCGGTGGGAGGCTGACCCCCGGAGCTAAGCCTCTCCGTGATGCCTGGGGACGGGGACACCCCGGGAGGCGCCCAGCGCCGTGTGGGGCAGCCGACGGGGAAGGGAGGAGCCCCAGGACGTGCGGTTTCACTCACCCCCTTTCCTTCTCCGCATGGAGGCTTGGAATCAAGAAACAAAAGACAACATGAATGGCATGCACAGTTCTGCTCCCATCCCCGGCTCCAGCCTGCCCGCCTGCCCTCTCCGCCGGCTCTCCCGCCTCCCGGCATGCTGGCAGGATCGGGCCCTGGCCGTGGGGCGCCCCCAGCCTCGCCGGGGCTCTGGGGAGGAGGGCTCGGGCAGGGCAGAGGGCTCAGCTCCTTGGGCATCCCCCTCGCCCACGGGGACCACCGCAGCCCGGGCACCGCCGGGACCAGCCCCCCTCTGAGCCCTCTCCTCTCGCTCAGCCGGGAGCGGGGGACGGCAGCGAGGCCAGAAGGCCTGGATGGCACCGAACGCCACGGAGAAACTCCACAAGGCTCTGAACGGCTCCCCACCGAGAGAGGAGACACGGCCCCCGCGTCTCCCAGAGCCCGTTCCCTCCGCGCCCAGCGAAGGGCTGCGGGACAGGAGCTCGTTAGCAGCTCGGTGGGGAGCTGGGGACGGGCACCACATGCAGCAAGCAGAGGGGAGGGCAGGGGCACGGGGGGTGCTCTGCAGGACAGGGACGGGGGCAGGGACCATCCGACAAAGCTCCCTTTGAGAAGCTGCAATGCCACCGTCCCCTCAGACCAGGGGACAGGGATCTAAGCCTGCACCCCCCCGAGGTGCAGGGCAACATCCCCTCTGTGCCAGAGCCGGGGATCGACCACCGCAACACAAAGCATGGGAGGAGGAAGGATCCCCCGTTTTCCCTGTGGGATGCGCGGTGGCACCAGCGACAGCACGGTCCCCGACCCACAGGGACGGGAAGCAGGGACTGACCCCTACAACGTCCTGGAAACGTGTGGGCTAACACAGGCCACTGGTTACAAACCCCTGTCCCAGGAGACATGGCCGACTGCTGCTCCTGGTCCCTCTCCAGGTGGGAAGGCAGATGCACAACCCCACGGACTCATCCTTAACCCGTTCCCTGGCAGAGCTGGTTCTCTGCTCTTCCTGACCTCCCTCTCCCCCCCCTCCAGCCCGCAGCTCTGCTTGCCCCAACACATGCATTGGGTCCCCTCTGCGGCCCCGGTGGCCCCATGGGGGTGTCCCCACCCGGCACTTGCAAGGCTGAGGTGCCCCCGTTTCCCTGTGAAGGCACCCACAGGACCCGCACCAGGCTCTGGCTCGGGGACAACGTTCAGCGAGGAGGGGGACATGCAGCTGGGGACAGCGTTCTCCCAGAGGCAGGAACCCAGCGCAGTGCCCGGAGCGGCCCCGGGGCCAGCACCCCAGGGGCAAACAGGAACCCTGGGCTCTGTGCGTGCCAAGGGGGGAGCAAAAAGGGGAAGAAAGGAGCTGTTCCCCATCCTCTCCTCCTGGCTACTCGTAAACGCAGCGCCTTGGGGTTCAGTAAGAAAGGTCTGGAGAAGAGGGAAGAGGCCAGGGTGGCAATGGAGGCAGTGGGCTCAGGGAGAAATAAATCAGTGGCCACCAGCCAGGGGGGGCAAACACTTAAATGCCCAGATCTGCCCCTTCAGACCCACGTCTGAGCGTGAGCCCGACACCTCAAGGTGTGTTTCTTTCAGGAGACCCCCGACACGGGTGTAGGACGGGGAACGGAGCGAGAAAGGTGACGGACCTTCCTTTGCACCCTGAAAAAGAGAGGGGGAGTGGGGTCTCTGCCTCTTGGGTGGGTCTCCTCGCGGGCAGGACAGGGTTCTGCCAGGGACAGCCCCGACACCGAGCCCCGCAAGCTCATCCGCACACACTGCCCCGGCTTTGCCCAGAAAAGCCAGAAATACACCCAAAAAAGCTCCCCCTCACTCTGCCCGTGGGGGCTCGCAGCACGTCCGACTCCCCCCCTGAGACGCCCGTCCAGACAGAGCCAACCTGGTGGGCACCAGCATCACGGCAGAGCCCCCAGGAGGGGGGATGCCCCGCACCTCCTGTGCCCGGCTGGCCACGGGGGCCACGCGGCTGCCGTTGCACTAGCCAGCCTCCCTGGCACTGCCACCGCCGGCTCAGCCACCCCGCGGCCTCTGCGGCACATTGGGGACAATATGGGGAAAAACGGGCAAAGGGCTCCGTGCAGAGGGAAGGGCCGGCCCTTGGGAGGGCGTGTGGACACCCCCATGGCCCCCCGGCCGGGAGGGTGACACCAGGGACGGTGTGGGCTCAACGCCAGAACAGATGGGGAGGTCGAGGGGCTCCAGCCCAGGGCAGGGGGCGGAGAGGCTCCAGGAGAGGATGGGAAGATGGAGGTGCAAGCTGAGCACCGAGGCATCTGGAAACGTGGGTCGGCTCTGTAGTGACAGCAGAGCGTGTGAGCGTGAGTGTGTGTGTGTAAGGGGGGGCGGGAGGGGGGGCAACCTGTGGGGATGCCAGCGAATCTGGTGGCGTGTGGCATCTGCCCAGAGGGAGAGGAAAATAAAAACGAGGGGCTGTTTGGAGCGTGGGAGGAGCAGGGTGCCCGCCGGAGGGGGCACGGGGGCGGCCAGCCTCTCCGCAAGCACACGGGGGCACCCTGCATCCTCCCCGCCCCCCGGGCACTGAAGGGGTGGATGGGATCTATGGGGGGGGTTCCCACACCCCCGCCATGGAGGGGGTCTCAGCCCCTCGCAGCCCTGCACCATGGGGGTGTGCGTGTCGCCTGGCGCTCATGCACCCCTCTGGAAAATGGACGTGGGGGGAGTTGCCACGGCCCCCGCATGCCCCGCATGCCCCCCCCCCCCCACGCCCCCACATGCAGGCGCCGTCCCCCGCCGCCCCTTACCCAGCTCCTCCAGCTCGGCCGTCATGGACTTGGACCGCAGCGTCAGGGTGGTGCTGGGCGCTCTCTTGGGAGGCGGCGGAGCTGAAAGGAAGAGAGACGGCATTTTGCATTTCTTGTCCAGGAACTTACGAGGAGTGGCCAGATGCAGGTGCCACTTCTTCTCCACAGCCTGGATCTCCTCGTACTCGCGGGACGAGGAGTCGCACTGCTGCAGGATCTTATTGAGGCTGCGTGTGGAGGCAAACTTCTTCATGGTCTCGGCGGCACGGTCCCGGGGCGTCCCCCGGCGCGGAGGGGCTCCCGCAGGCACGTGCCCGGGCGCCCGCAGCCCTCAGCGCAGGAGAGTCCAAGTCATGTCCCCCGGGGCTGCGCCTGTCCCCCCCCGCAGCTACCGGAGGAGCTCCGGCTACGAAAGCCTCCCGCGAATTAAAGGCGTCTGAGGCGGCTGGCTGCCTGCCTGCGGGACTCAGCGCGGCTCTGATGGCTGCTTCCCCTCCACGGGCGGGGGGTAGGAGGGAGGAACGAGTCCAGCCGGCCCCATCTCAGTCTCTCATTCCCGCCTCGAAACGCAGCCCACCCACCCTCCTCTGCCGCTCGGCCGCATCCAGGACGGGCGAGCTCCGGCGGCCCTAGCGAAGCTCCGGCGGCGGCCGGCTGGGTGCCGGGCAGCGGGGGCGCATGGCCGTGGCGGGGCGGCGCGGGGTCCCGCCCGGGGGATGCCTAGCCCGGCCGGCCCGCGGGGCTGCCACATGCCATGAGCCCACCCGAGCGGGGACGAGTTGAAGGCTCCCTTCCTCTTCACTCGGGGCGCCTCCTCCTCCTCCTCCTCCTCCTCCTCCTCGCACCGGCTGACGATGCTGGATTCAACGCTCAGGCGTTGCCATGGCAACCGGAGCTTCGGGCTCCGCCGGCGCTGCCTGCATCAGAGACCCCGACAGGGGCGGATTCGGGCAGAAAACGCCGGTCCCACACAGGCCTCCATCACCCGCAGGAAGAGGGGAGCTCCAGCTCGGGGGGACGGACAGGGGGCTGGCCCCCTCCCCGGGGTGCTGCGGAGGGGCACTGCGCTCCGCTCCCCGCACGGCTCCGTGGGCTCGGGGCAGGGGCAGCGAGGGGCTCAGTGGGTGAGGGCTGGAAGCAGCCGGAGGAGGGGAAGCGACCCCACTGGTGGTCCCGGCCCCGACTCCCGAGCCTCAGCCTTTCCCACCACCCGTGCTTTTGTGCCGTGACAATGTAATTGCAGCTCTTGGTGTCAGCGCGCAGAGCTGCCTCCCTCCCCCACGCGCTGCCACCCCCCTGCTCCTCCTGTCCCCCCAGCAGACCCCCCTGCCACACAGCCTGCCTCCCCACGCACAGCCTGGAGATACCACAGGCTGCTCCAGATGTGCCCCGCCCTCCACCTCTGGCTGCCCCGGGATGAGGTTCTACCCTCCACAGCCAGCTGCTGCCAGATGTGCCTCCAGCCTCCCCAGCTGGCTGTCCCTGGATGTGCCCCTGCCCTCCACAGCTGTATGCTGTGATGTGCCCCCCCCATACACAGCTGGCTGCCTCCCATCCGGCTGCCTTCCAGATGTGCCCCCGCCCTCCTCAGCCAGATGCCCCCATCCCCGCTGGCCATCAGCACATCAGCCCACCACTGGCCGTGGGTCTCGGCTCTGCCCCCAGGGCCGGGGGGCAATGGGGTGAAGGCTCAGAGCTGTCTGGGGGCCACACGGCCACCCGTGCACCCTGAGCGAGGGCAAGTCCCACACGCAGCCAGTAGCCCCAGGACTGGCCGTGCCCTCAGGAGCTCCCAGCCCAGAGGGGACAGGTTCCACCCTGCCCCCCCCCCCACCATGGGGGCTGTCCCCCACCCCGACACCCCCCACAGGGATGGTCCTGCCCCTTCGCAGGGGTAGCTCTCCATCACCCCCACCTCCCCACACACTGGGGGGCCGGCTTACTATCACGACACCCCAAAACAAGGGGTGGCTCCCCATGACCCCCCCTCAGGGCAGCGAGGGTCTCTGCTCCCCCACACAGCCTCCCGCTGGCACCACAGAGGAGCTGGCTCCGGGGGGAGGACAGAGCTGCTGGTGTCCCACAGCTTGGCCACGGACAGGACCTGCAGGAAGCCTGGATGGCAGCCACCAGCTGTGCCCAGCTGTGCCAGCGTCGGTGGCAGTGCTCTGCCCCCCCACCTGACCACCGTCCCTGTCCCCCCTGTGCCACTCAGCGTGTCCCGGTGCGGCCGGTGCCGGGGTCTCTGTGCCCAGACGGGAAGGTCTTCCCCTCACCGGTGTCCTCCATCCTCCCCAGGTGCAGCTCAGCAGCCTCACGGCCACCCCCCAACTCCTTCCCGGGACCCTCCGCGCTGGCCAACGTACAGGTGACATCCCGCCCCCCCGCCCCCCCGTCAGAGAGCTGAGAGACTCCACACCTACCCTTCTTCCGAACAACTTCTTCTGATTCTGGCTTGCGGCTGACGGAGACAACCTTCATCACCAGGTGGTTCCCCCCCTGCCGGATCAAGGAGACCACCTGCTTGTGCCCCACCTTCACCACGTTGACACCATTCACCTAGGAGACAAAGAGAGCGCGGTGTGAGGGCGGCCGGTCGCAAAGGGAGCAGGCAGAGTGTGAGACCCAGGCTTGTCAAGCCACAAACCCAGACGGTTTTGCATCTCTGCACCTGGATTTACAGCCCAGCACGTTCTCCTTAAAAGCTGTCCCTGTGGGATGTCACCTACCAGAGACCACAACCTTCTGGAGGATCACAGAAGGGCTTGGGTTGGATTGGATCTTACAGCTCCCCCAGGGCCACCCCCTGCCCTGGGCAGGGACACCTCCCACCACACCACCTTGCTCCAAGCCCCCTCCAACCTGCC
>JAOQGH010000001.1:395707-411443 GCA_025769975.1 Gallinago jamesoni | reverse complement strand
TCTGCTCTTCTCCACACTCAACACACCCAACTCCCTCAGCCTTTCCTCACCACAGAGATGCTCTAGTCCCCTCACCACCTTGGCAGCCCTTTGCTGTGCCCTCTCCAGCACTTCCCTCTCCTTCTGGAACTGGGGAGCCCAGCACTGGTCCCAGTGCTCCAGCTGGGGCCTCCCCAGGGCAGAGTAGAGGGGCAGGATGACCTCCCTCCACCTTCTGGTCACACAAGAACAAGAAATATTAACCAGGACCACCCTCAGGGATCAGAGTTTGTTGTAAGCCCCAGTGATGGAGGAGGAGGACACCAACACTCCCCACACAGCCTGGGAATCATCACCTCTGCTTCCCACAGAGGCCCAGGTAAAGGCTGAGCAGAGCAGACCAGTCTCCATAAAAACCAGTTTGGGACAAGACCCTCCAAAATACCGTTTCCAGAACAGAGTCCACAGGGAAAGCTTTAGGTCAGAAGCACATAATTCGGTGACAATTCTTCTGCAAGTTCCTGCCCAGGAAGGAAATGAAAATGAAGGAGGCTCTTATCCAAATGGCAAAGGCAAAACTAAATCAAAAGGTTGGGAATTAAATTACAGAAATTCTCGCTGGTAATGAGGTAAAGTCTCCCAACATGGAGGTCTCTGTTATTGCAAAAGCTCATGACTTTAAATCCCAGGAAGCAGAGTTCGTGCCTCTCGAGGAGTGATTATCACATTGACACTACAGCTTCACTCATGCAACGTGACCTCGGTGGCCATTTCGTGGTCTCAACAGTCCCCTCTCTGGGCTGATCACACCAGGGACACCAGCTTGGAACACCAAGTCACTATGAAGCCCCGGCGTAACTTTGAGAGGACCCTCAACAGTAGACGTCTGAGGGTGAAGGCTTGGCAGTGCCCTGACCCTGCCCCATGGCACAGGGGCACCAACAGCCACCTGAGGCATGCGGAGTGTCCCCAATAGGGGTGGGCAATGCCTTCACCATGCCACCGCCACCAGGAAGGCTTCAGTGTCTTCTGTCACAGTGACATCCTGAAGGAACACCCATGCCACAACACTGGGACATCTGGCACTAAAAGGACAATCCCCATCCCAGAGGGCATCAAACACGGCATGACCGGCCATCGGGGATGGTCCCACTGTGCTCAGCACTGGGGTGGCCTCACCTGGAGCTCTGTGTGCAGCTCTGGGACCCACCATTGGAGAAGGATGTGAAGGTCCTGGAATGGTCCAGAAGAGGGCAACCAGGCTGATGAAGGGCTGGAAGGGAGGTCCTCTGGGTTGCGGCTGGGGGCTCTGGGTTGGTCTGGTTTGGAGAGAAGGAGGCTGAGGAGCCACCTCATGGCTCTGCAGCTTCCTGAGGAGGGACATGGAGAAGGAGGTGCTGAGCTCTTCTGCCTGGGATCCAGGGACAGGACACCTGGGAACGGCTCAAAGCTGTGCCGGGGAGGGCAGACTGGACAGGAGGACGCTTTTCTTTACCAAGAGTGTGGTCAAACCCTGGAAGAGGCTTCCTGGAGAGATGTCCCAAGTCTGTCAGTGTTTATGAGGCAGCTGGACAATGCCTTTAACTCCTGGCCCTGAACTGGTCAGGCAGCTGGGCTAGATGATCGTTGTAGGTCCTTTCCAACTGGAAATATTCTATTCTATTCTTTGTAAATACTGCTTTTTTTGGACAAGTTACTTTTATTACCAGCCAAGCTTAGCAGTGAAAGATATTACAAGTTAATTCAAGCAGAGTAAATTGTTAAGATCCCAGTTGTTTCACCAGGAACACATTTACAGAGTGAAAAATAAATAATACCGTAGCTGCCTCGGTACTTCCCACCTCAAATCCCGAAGGAGAAGGAGTGTCCCAGTTAAAGGCTGGGGCAGGAGGGCGCACACGGCTGTTCTGGCACCCAGAGCGCTGGAGCAGCAGGGACCTGCTCCCAGGGGGGTCAACAGACAACAAGTACCAACGGAGGACGTGTCTTTGGGGCAGGGAGAAAAGGGTTCTACAGCAGCAATTTAAAATCAGCTCCTGAATTTTTTAATTTCTAAGGCTACTACAAAAGGTGGGCCCTAAGTAGCATTTGCCTCACCTGGACGGGGTATCCTAGTTTTCCATTATATCTGCACAATGAAGGCACCACCCCTATCACAGATGACAGGCTTGGTGTTTGACGTGCTCTGTCAACAGCTCCAGTCCCAATTTCTGTCCATTCTGAGCGTCACAAAGAGCCACGGCACTCCTCTGCACCAGAGCTGAGTTCTGAAACCCATCAGTCAGCTCTTCCATTTCTATGGATTCATGACACCAGCACTGTGTCCCAAAACTTGCTGCAGGGCTTTAGGACAACCTCCCCTCTGCCCAAGACCAACAGCAAAATCATAGCATAATAGAACAGTTTGGGGTGGAAGGGACTAAAGGCCATCCAGTCCAGCATCCTGCCACGAGCAGGGACATCTTCAACTAGATCAGGTTGCTCAGAGCCCAGTCCAACCTGGCCTTGAATGATTCCATGAACCCTCAAGCTTTGACCGTACTTCCCTCACTGCAGCCCCAGGGCTGTGCAGGGCAGGAGCTGTGGCTCTCAGAGACCCGCCAGGTCAACAAGACCCAGCACCAGGCACTTCACAGCACCAAAACTCAGTGTGCAGAGGCTTCTGAGCCTGAGGTCCTTATGCCAAGTGCTGGATGGGAAACAAAACTTAACCCCCCTCAAATGATCCATCGATTGCTGCACATCATAGAATCACAGAATCGTTTGGGTTGGAAGGGACCTGAAAGATCATCTAGTTCCAACCCCCTGTCCTGGCAGGAACACCTCCCACCAGACCAGGTTGCTCAAGGAAGTTCTGTGCTTGGGTGGTGGGATCACCGAATTCACCCAAGGAGATGTCTCAGTCACCGCGACACCACTTGCTCTGGCTGGTCTTTACGCCAAGGGATGCAAACACTAACATCTGGTGCTGAACACCAAACTTTAACCTTCCTGTGGAGAAAACATGGGAAAAGACCAGTGGGAGCTGGTGATGGGAGCAGGTGTCTTGGCCACAGGACCGAGTCACCGCTGAATGTCACCGCTGGAGGAGGGACCCAGCGTGCTGTGCATGAGCTCGCCTGCGGCCAGGCGTGGGCACGGGGGCACTGGGGACGGCTGAGGGGGCTTCCAGGCACAGGGCTGAGGCTGAGGACACAGCGCCCAGCTCTCTGGCCATGCTGGGCACATGAAGACGCTGCTGGGAGTGCTCTGGAGTGATGGCGGGGTGGGGGACAGAATGGCTGCCACGGGCCCTGCTGCAGCCTGGGAGGGACAGGGCTGGGGTACACACTGGCCCCCGCCATCCCCGAGTCCCACGGATGGACACTGTGGTGACAAGCTGTGACCTGTTGGCTTGACAAATCCTCCTCAATGGTCCAGCTGAAATGCATGGACCCACATGGACACAGGAGGGGCACTGAGGGGCAGGGAGGCCATGGTGGGCAGAGGGGAGCAGGAGGGCTCAGGGAGGCCCTGGTGGGCAGAAGACAGCAGGAGGGCTCAGGGAGGCCATGGTGGGCAGAAGACAGCAGGAGGGCTCAGGGAGGCCATGGTGGACAGAAGACAGGAGGAGGGCTCAGGGAGGCCATGGGGGGCAGAAGACAGCAGGAGGGACTTTTCATAAAATTGTCTACTCCTTTCTTAGAGAGTAAATTCCCAAGTCAGGCGCTGCGTGTCCCTCTACCACTTCCCCAGAACCCACCATGACCAGACCCAGTGAGCACGAACTGGCCCTGGAACACCATTCCTGTGCCCGGGGAACTGGTAGCATGGATCTGCTGAGACCACACGCGTGAGGTGCAGTCCCCGTGTCAGCTGTAACAACCACTGCTTACAGGGATGGCCCCAGGGAAGTAGGTGGGAATGTTTCATGAATCCTGTTAGTAAATAGTGCCTGATCTGTGGTCAGGTCAGCCAGGAAGAGGGAGGTTGCTCCAGTCCAGGCACAGAAGACACTACAAGACAAGAAATACCATCTTTCCACATTTGGAGCCCAGGTCTCTCGTTTGTGCACGTGAAAGGCAGGGAGGGTCTCTCGGGGCCAAGGAATGAAGAGGTGACCTGCTCCTCCCTTTCCACCACAGCGCTGCGTGAAGGGGCTGCGACACCCCCCTTCCCATCTGCTCCACGTGACTCCCCGAGGCAATGGCTGCAGGCGAGTCCCACGTCCCAAAGCTGCAGCTCATCCCCTGCAGGGACCAGCGTAAAACAACCCAAATGCTCAGCTGGTTTGACTGGGACATCACCTCCTCCCGGTACCGGACAGCGGTGGGGACGGGACGGGCTGGAAGGACCGGCTCCCCGGCGTGGTGGAGCGCGGTCTCTGCTGGGGGTGCAGCTGACGGGGCAGCTCACACAGGCAGGAAAATTTGGGATTGGGAAGGAAGCGACCCTCGGGCAGAGCGGTAGAAGCCATGGAAGATATTCACCATCCTCTGCAGCACGAAGCTCTGAGGACCACCCCGCTGAGTCTCACCTAATAACCAGCTCCCTCCCTCCGCAGGGACTTTGCTGATGCTCTGGTCCCTCCTGTTTTCAGACCCCTTCTCCGTTTCACCCCACGAGGTGTTTGCCCACCGTGTGAGCGGTGGTGACACCCGGCAGGGCCAGGACAGTCCCGAGGCTCCCTCCAGCCTAAACCCCACGGCAGCGCCAAGCACCAGGCTGAGCGGCTGGGAAACGTGGGGGTGACTCGGAGCCACCACACTCGGCTCCCCAAGGGGCTTCGGGCGGGCACGACAGACGGTGCCCCCCCTGCCAGGGCTTCCAAGCCACCGCCTCCGCAGCCCCGCGCCGCTCGGTGCCCCCTGCAGCAACGCCGGGCTGCGAATCCCCCAGCCAGAGCCCGGTCCCACTCAGCATCACGCCCACTGCCTCATCCGCCCCAGTCCTCTCCTCCAGCCTCAGCAGACAAAGGGAAATACAGACCCCACACACGTACGGAGGGAGGGAACGCAAGGAAAAAAGGAAACAGGACAAGATTTATCCCCTTTTTCCAGACACAATAGCTCCAAGTCTGATCTGGCAAAAAAAAAAAAAAAAATGGATGCCATTTTGAGCCCTGAAGTTTCACTTCACGTTACACAGACTGATGTGAGCAGCACACGGACAGACACGTATGTCACACACACCTAGGGACGGGGAGAGAGAGGGGAGGAAGAGGCAGCAACCATATTCCGACAGGGACGCAAACACCCCCACCGGCACACAGCCCCGCCACGGCACGGACAGAACAAAGACACTTCAGGACCCCCCCCCCCCCCAGAAAATCACACCCAAGACTAAAGCCCAAACCCCAACCCTCCTCAGCCACGCCGAGGTCCAGGAGAGGAGCAGCACCACCAAAGGAGCTGGCAGTGCTGGTTTACGCTTTCCCTCCTGCATCTCGCTCCCAGGGAGGGGGGGAGGCTCGCACCGCGGCCAGCAGAGCCTTCCCGAGACCCCCGCCTCCCCCCAGCCACCAGGAGAGAGGACCCCGCAGCCGCAGGTGGACCTGCTCGAGCCTGTCCCTACGCGCACACGAGCGCCTTCATTACCAGTCCCCAGGGGACTCTTGTTCTATGGTTTTGGTAGCAAACCGATGGGTTTCTGGCAAGAGGAGCCCTGGTGACACGCGGGTCCAAGGCACCAGCTGCAGGAGCTCGGGGGCTCACGGGGGACGCGTGCCCCGGGTGGGAGCAGGGGCTGCCGGGCACCACAGGGTGGAGGGAGAGGTGGGGGCTGCAGGACAGACACCTACTGGCGTGCCCTCACATGGGGGCTGAACCCCAACACAGCCGGGGCTCCCAGGAGAAGGACCCCCAACTCTACCCGGCCAAAGGATAGTGAAATACTTCAAGCGTAATTTAAAAAAAAAACACCAAAAACCAAACCAAAAAAGCCATGGAGGAGAGAGTCCCTGCCCCACGGGGCTCCCATCCCCACCTGAGACACGGCACACACACCTCACACCCCCGGGAACTCCTGCGAATGGGGGGCGACCGGCACCCCGAGGTGCCAGAGGAGCGCCCTGGAGGTGCCAGGGGAGCAGGTCTGCCCCGGGGGGCACCATCCCTGCACCCCACGGCCCCGCAGGAGCGGCACCGGCGCTGCCCGGCCGCCGGAGAGGGAGAGGAGACTCCCCCGGGAGCCCCCCCGGTGCTGGTCGGCGCGGCCCAGGGGGTCCCCAGCAGCAGGCAGAGGCAGAAGGGGCTTTCCCTCCCAGCCCCCGGACCCAGAGAAAGCAGCAGCCCTTACCTTTGGCCCCTCGCAACACAAACCCGAATCCCTCATGCTCCCTCTTCTGCAGCACGGCCGTCTTCTCCTCGATGATGTAGTCACTGGGCAGGAAAGAGCACAAGAGAATGATGCTAGGGTTAGATTTCAGCACCATGCTGCCAGGCGGAGGTGGCCTTTGTGCCTGTGACAAGGAGACCTCTTCTCATCCACCGTTTCATCTCAGCAAGGAGTTGGGCACGATCCGCTTCCCTCCCTCCCTTGCCCAAAGTCAGAACAAAAAAAAAGAAAAAAACACCAAAAAAAAAAAAGGAGAGACGAAAGCTACTTTCCCTCAAGATGTAGGCGGAGGAAAGCCCCGGCTGCCCGGATCCCCCCGCTGCCCACCGGTCCCCTCCTCAGCCACCCCCACGCCGGGAGCGGAGCGATGCCCCTCGGGGCTTCCCTTTAAATGATGCCCTCGGCGTATAAGGGGGGAGCGGGGCGGCCGGGCAGGGGGGGCGCGGGGGGAGGCAGGCAGCCGGCCATGGGGGGAGCGGGGCGCTCAGCCTGCCCGCCTGCCTCTCGGACGCAAAAATCAGAGGCTCGGCAAAAGGAGAGGAGCCTCTTTGGCGAGTTCCCCGGGAGGGAGAACGGCAGAGTTTATATCCTCATCCCGCCGCTCGGATCTTCTCCCCAGATCCCCCCCCCCGCGTTGCTAAGGAACGGTCTGTCATTAGCGGGGGGGGGACACGCATGGCATCGTCCCGGTTTAACGACGCCGCTCTCCCTGCCCTCCGCCGCGGCCGGTCGCGAAGAACGGGGGGGACAATCCAGCGGGGGAGAGGCGGGAGGGAGGCGCGGCCCCGCACGGCCCCCGGCCCCCGCTCCGGCCCCGCACCCCTAGGGGCGGCGGGAGGGGCGGGGGGACGCTCTCGGCGAACGGCGGCTCAAAGGCAGCCCCGCAAAGCCCTCCCGGCAGAGCCGCATGGCTGACAGCGGGGCGGAATTAACCGAGGGAACGTCCTCCTCGGCAGCGCGGGGAAGGAGCTCCGGACAAAGCCCGGGGAGGGAGCGACGGCGCGGGGCTGGTCCCCGGTGCGGGACGGAGCCCCCCGCAGCACCGCGCTGGGGACGGGGTGGGGGGGAGGCGCTGCGGGAGGGAGGGAGGGAGGGAGGGAGGGGACGGCGGTGGCCAGGCGCGGGCTGGGCTGGCACACTGCGGTACGAGGTGCCCCAACATGCGCGGTGCCGCCGCCGCTGCGGGAACGCGCCGCACCGAGCCCGCCGCCTCCCGACCCCGGCCGCGGGGAAGGGGCGTCCCCCGCTGCACCCCGCGTCACCCGCCGGGACCCCCACCTACAGCCCCGCGTCGGGGACGGGGACGGGGGGGGAGGCCACGGGCTCACGGGGCTGCCCCGCGGACCGGGACGGAAACCCGCATCCCTGCGTGTAGTTCTGGCGGCCAGGGAGCGGGGCAGGAGACCCCCCCGGGCATCATCCGCCCCCCCTGCCAGGGCTGCGTTTCTAGGAGCCACCGGCCCGCACCTACGGGCTTCACAAGCCCTTTTTGGGTGTCGCTCTGTGGTTCCGCCATTAACACCACCCCGCCCAGCTGCTGGCGAGGAGACAGAAATATTCCTTTGTCTTCCAGAGCGAGGGAAGGTGATCCCAAAAGCCAACATGTCCAAGAGCTGTAGGGAGCGAGGCACCCCAAGACACACACCCGCAGAAACCGGTGCCCGAATCCCTCGGTGACTCCCCTGGTAGTTCACTTCACACTGTAAATTTGGACACGCTCAGGCAACATCCGTGAAAAAATAGCTTAGCTGTAAAAGCTGTGACTTCATGCAACAAAGGACCTGGATGGGGATGAGCTTCACCAAAACTCTGGGAACTGCTTTAAAGGAGGCGGCTGCTGTCACACCCTCATCCCTGCATGTCGCATTCCCAACACACCGCCTGTCTCTCCAAAGCAGAGCTGCTGCTGCACGTGGCTCCTCGACACGCACACAACTCTCCCCTCTACCACCAAACCCTCTCCTCCAAGTGCGGAGGGGCCTCCTGGACACAGAGTCTTGACTACCAGAAGAGGTCATTACGGTAACGTCATCCTCCCATCCACGTAACGAGAGCCAGAGAACCTCGAGCCCCAAAGTCCCAGTGGCTGCCCCATCCCTGGAGGGCTTGGAGCAACCTGCTCTGGTGGGAGGTGTCCCCTGCCCAGGGCAAGGGTGGCACTGGATGGTCCCTTCCGACCCAAACCAATCTATCTTCCATTTGAACTTACCGTTTAGGAAGAGGGCGAGACCCAACACACTCTGCATCCAGAGGAATGTTCCCCCCTTGCCATACGACATGTCAATCCCTTGTAGATGACCTGTGCCAGATCTTAACCCCACACCCAGGGCAAACTCTGCCACCTCTTCAAGGACGCATTTGTGCACGTGTAGATGCAAGAGAAAGAGAGAGAAGGAGAGGGAAACAAATGTCTATGTACAAAACCATGATTTCTGTTTACCTGGTGGGGGGCTGAAGTGCCCAATTAGTCCTGCTGCAATTGCTTTGCCAATGAGAAAGGGAGGAATCCACGACAACAGAAAATTCTGGACCTCTAATTCTTCCCCAGGAGCTCTGGGGCTGTTTCATCCACACGATAAACTGAGGAAACTCTTGACAAAGCTGCTTGTACTCTGTATAAGCACAATCTCACCCGGCCTCCCCCACCAATCCTCAGCTGCCAAGATTTCCTGCAATAATGTAAGCCTTTAAATAAGTTCAACCTGCTGCTGCTCTTACCCAAAGCTATTCTGCGCAAAGAATATCTGATTCTTTCTGCCACCTCTGAATTATTCCTCCCCCTACAAGTAAACTGGCAAGAAGTACCTTAGCTCAAATCCCTAAACTTGCCAAAAACAGTAGGAAAACTCCCCAACACGCTGCTCTCTGGCCCTGGGCACCCCAAAAGCAGGTGTGTAAAGCTGCTACCTGTGGGATTTTTAGAAATATTGGATGTCTATTTGTTTCAGCTCAATCTCTTCTGCTGCACCGTCCACAGAGGGATTTATGACCTTGGACTTGCAGGACGGATCCCAGATTTAGTCCCTCCAGAACCTGCCAACCCTTTGCCGGTGGCCACCCCTCTCCACGGGCACCTGAACGTCCCCAGGTTCGTAACCAGCTGCAGTGAGAGCCATTGGAGACCCTCACGTTTGGATGTAACCACACTAATTAGTTCTACAGATAGATGTACACAAAAGGTGAAATGAAAAATCCCTACGTCTTTGTGAACCAGAATTGTGTGGGAGCAGAGAGATGCCCGAGGTGCCGCTGGTGGGCACTGCCAGAGGGAGCTCCGAGGGCTGGAAAGAGCCTTAAAAACCAGCCCGGGAAAGGAGATGAAGCCACGTAATCAAAGACCTGTGATAGTGTCATACCAAAAAAATAACCTGAATTACTCATGTTTCTTATTTTTGCCTAAATAAAAATAGGAGCTTTCAAAAAATAAGATGTAGTAGGGAGTTATTTTAAGGTGTCAGAGCAAGATTAAGCAAAATAATGATTTAACACTCCTGTGACATACATGTTTAAATAACGTTATGATACCCGGTGGAAAAGAGCACCTCGAGTTCACTGCCAGGTGATGTGCCCTACATAGGACTGGTGAATGAAGAAATGGACGAGCTGATGTATCGAGGCGTTGGAGCACAGCTCTTCAGGGCTGCTCCTCAAGATGACACAAGGGCTACCAGACCATCTCTCTCCTGCAGGGTTGAGTGTCAGACCTTCTCCTGGTTTCTCTTTTCTTGAAACCAAATTAAAGGCAGATAATGCACACAAGGCTTGAAGAGGGCAAATTATTTCAGTACCAGTGACTCTTCGGAGGGACAAATCTGATGGAGAAGATCAGATTCATGACCACCTGAGGAACCTGAACACACAGAAGTCTAGGGGACCTGAGGAGATGCATCCCAGAGCCCTGAGGGAATGGGCTGATGTCATTGCCAAGCCATGTCCCTGATATCTGAAAAGTCATGGCATTCAGGTGAAGATCCCAGTGACTGGAAGAAGGGAAACATTACACCCATGTTTAAAAAGGGTAGAAAGGAGGGCCCTGGGAACTACCGACATCAGCTTCACCTCTGTGTCTGGGAAGATCAAGGAACAGACCCTCCTAGAAGCTCTGCCAAAGCATAGAGAGGACAGGGAGGTGATTTGAGACAGCCAGCATGGCTTCACCAAGGGCAAGTCCTACCTGAACAATCTCATGGCCTTCTATGATGGATTGATCACATCAGTGGACAAAGGAAGAGCTATGGATGTCATCTATCTGGACCTCTCTAAGGTCTTTCACACCATCCCCCACAACATCCTTCTCTCTAAATTGGAGAGAGATGGATTCGATGGGTGGGCTGTTCAGTGGATGAGGAACTGGTTGGATGGTTGCATCCAGAAGGTAGTGGTCAACAACTCAATTTCCAGATGGAGGTTGGTGACAAGTGATGTCCCTCAAGGGTCCATACTGGGACCAGTACAGTTCAATATTTTCATCAGTGACATGGACAGTGGGATCGAGGGCACCCTCAGCAAGTTTGTGGGTCACACCAAGCTGAGAGGTGGGGTGAAGTGCTGAAGGGACGGGATGGCATCCAGAAGGATGTAGGCAGGCTGGAGAAATGGGTCCATGTGACCCTCATGGAGTTCAACAAGGCCAAGGGCAGGGTCCTGCCCCTGCGTGGGGGCAGCCCCCAGTCCCAGCCCAGGCTGGGGATGGAGGGATCGGGAGCAGCCCTGCCCAGAAGGGCTTGGGGGGGGACACGGAGCTGTTGGAGCAGGGACAGAGGAAGCCACAGGGATGCTGGGAGGGCTGGAGCCCCTCTGCTGGGAGGGGGGGCTGAAAGGGGTGGCACTGGGCGGGGGGGGGGCCTTCCCACCTGAACTGTTCTATGATTCTAATAGATCTATCAAATGAACAATAAAAAGGCAGCACGGTTATGGCTGCACTAAACATCTACCATTGACTCCTGGTAAAACCGTAACAGCAGAGATAAACTTTGACCCTAAAGCGAGAAAACAGCCCTTAGAAGAATTAGAGGTTTTTTCCAATAGCCTGGGCCCCGTGACATGCACTGACAGCGCCTCGGCAGCCAGAGGAACGTGTCTGACATCCATGATGGGTTATCTCCCAGAGCCTGCATGGTGTGCACGACACTCCAGAAGATCTGAGAAAGGGATGGTTCTCATCTTTAAACAGGCAGTAGAAAGATCAAAGAAGGTATAAAATGAAGTAACTCGTCTCTAATTCCCAGGAAAATGCTCTAACAAACACACCAACAGTTTAATAAAACATCTAGAAGAAAAGGAGTTTATAAATACCAGGTGGCATGGATTTAAAAGAACTGATTGTGCTAAATGAACCTAATTTCTGTTTGAACATAATAGGTCTCCGGAACACGGGAAAGGCAGTTTTGTGATATCTATCTTGATGTCAGCTGAGCCTTTTGAATGCTCTCACAAGGCTTTCTCACAAAAACCAAGGGGAACATAAAGGGCTGCAAGGTGAGCAAACACCTGGTTTGACAGGTTTTGGGCTGTTGATCCGGAAGGATGTCAAGTGGGATTTCAGAGGGGTCTGTCCTGGGACAAGCTCGGTGTCTTCACCAGTGATGAGGACGTAAGGAGGAGTAACTGATATTTGCAGAAGATCCCATGTGAGAGGGCAGCAGCACGTGGGAAGAGCGGATCTGGATTCACGTGGTGCTACCACTGGAGGAACGGTCTGGAAAGTACCAGAGGAAAGAGGAGAAGTGGAAGGTTCTACCCTCAGGAAGTGTGAGAAGACACCCAGAAGGTGGAGGAGGACAGGCTGGGCAGGCAGGAGGGGCCAGAACACCCTGCTGGACTCATGGGAGCAGTGTGTGAGAGAAGGATGACGGCTTGCCAGGAGGCACATCAACAGGAGTGCTGTCTGAGACCCGAAATAATCCTCCTGCCCGACCCCGTACCGCAGGCGCCTCTGGAGTCATCTGGTTAACCGTGGGCGAGCGTAACACCGGCACCTACGGTGAGCAAGTCGCTCTGGGCTCCTTTTAGCCTCAATGGAGAGCTGTTCCGTGAAGTCAATGGAGCTGTGATTCACCCCGAGCTGAAATGACCGCCTACATTTTGTCAAATGAATGGCACCCCTGGCTCCGGTGGCTGCTCACATCTGCACCGGCTGCGGGGCGAGCCCGGCGGTGAGCTGGCACCCCGGCACGGCACACACCTACGGCCGGGGGACCGTGAAGCCACCAGGGAGGAGGCACGTCCCAGAGGTGTGGGACCAGCCGGACACACCACCACTGAACGGTTTGTCCCTCCCAAGCCACAGAGAGCCCTGCCCGACCCTGGCTGTTGCTCCAACCCACCCTCCTGCAGCCCGGACGCCGGCCGAAGCACAGCACAGCTCCATCCCTTGGCTCTAGGAGAATACGAGAGGAAAAGAACGACCACAGCGGGTCAAGATCAAGTGTCTCATCTCGAACATCTACTGAGAGCAGCTGCCTGGAGAAGGGGAACGGAGCAGGTCTGAAGGGTCTCACTGCTGGCTCAGGAGAGCTCCCAGCCCCAGGACTGGAAGCCAGGGGACCTTGGCAATGACATTGGAAGTGGAACTGGGAAAGCCCTATCCAGAAGGGAAAAATAAACTACGTAAATCTCCGCTGCAGATGGAGAAGCCTCTAGGAATGCAGGCAACAGCGGTGCTTCTGTATGGAAAGCAAAGGACAGCAGGGAACGGAGAGGGGGCCAGAAAAGAGCCTATTTATGCTCCTGACTGGTCCTGAAGCCCTGATTATCATCAGCAAGATTTTCAGTTTAATTCAGTCAGGAGGCAGCTCATCAAGGCACCGATTATGAACTACGTCAAAAGCAAACTGACAGATGAAGAGCAACTCTGCCTCCAGAAGAAACCACCTTCCATGGTCTGAAAGTGCAGCGAGCCCCAGGGAGGACGCCCGCTTTGAGACCACCCTCCCTCCAGCACCGGCCAAAGGCACTTCTGAGCCCAGGTGAAAGCCCAAAGATCCTGTCCCACAGGAAACGTGGGCTGGGAGCACCCGAGAAATTCCAAAGATCAGCCATTGCACGACATGAGGAACCATTAGTGAAAGGCCCTGAAAAGCAGCACCTTCCCCACTCAAACAGGGACAGTTTTCACACAAAATTTTCAGAACTGGATTCATTTCATTAAAACACACCAACCTGGTAACTTCTAGGCCATCAACACAAACATTAAAATAAGAAGAGCTCATTAAGGGAACAACAAGTCTAAGAAAGTCCAAGGCACGTTTCACCTGGACTCCAAACGAGCAGTGGTGCAGAGAAAGCCATTACATCCTTGCTGAGAATACCCAAAAGCTGTCAAGTCAAGGAAAAGACGCCATCGCAGAGATGCACAAAAGACAAATCCCCAGGACGTCCAGACTTGTGTTTGTACTGCCAACAGGACACTGTTTGTCCTGGATTTTCATCCTCACCTGCCAGAAGAGGCACTGCAGCTGAGTAGGAGATGCTCTCTAGCCCCTTCCCCCTGGAGATGCTTGCCAGCCCCTTACCCCTGGAGATGCTCTCCACCAGATGGGCCAAACCTGACTCTGTCGGTGACAAAGGACCACGGGTGAGCAAAGGTGGTCTCTGTCTGCAGGACGAGGAGTTTGGGTCCGTCACTCACAGCCTCCCATCATCCCTTCTTCAGCAAACGGGGCAAAATGTTGCCCGCTAAGAAAGGAGGCAAAGGCAGCCCATGATCCGCACTCAGCACAGCCGGATCACCCCTGTCCCCCCGGGAATTCTGCTCCACAGAAAAGCACCCTTCAAACCTGGTGCTGGAGCCTTTTGGCCGCACACACGCACAGAGAAGGTAACACACAACGGCATCTCACGTCTTAGGGTGTCTCACCGGCTCAGAAATCCATTCTGCTTGCATTCCAAGGGGAAAACGGTCACAACCAGAGGGATGTTACAGGTGACAGTCCCACCGCTGCCTCCAGAAGTCACATGGACCAGGAAAGGACAGACGACACCTAAAATCCCCCTTTGCTCAAACGAAAGGAGATTAAAGAACGTTACGTCTGTCTCTTGCCCAATGCACAGCCAGGAAAGAACAATGCAGATTTCTATAAATAATAAAAAAAAGTCCTAGGAAATCCAAACTCTACAATGTGGATTTATTCCCTCCTCAGCAAAGGAGACCGGTGGAGACCAGTTAAGGGCGCTGTGCTGGAGACACAGGACAAACACACACCACAGAGAAAGAACAGAAAGAAGGTGGTGAGGCCAAAGAGCAGGGAAAGGGGGTGATCAAAGCCAGGAAACCATCCTTCCCAGGGCTGGAACCACGCTCTGATGAGGAACACGGAAAGAATCGTGACCACTGGCAGGTTAAGTGTGAAAACACAGGATTACAGGCCAAAAACCAATCTGTGGAACAACCTGCAAAAGGCACCAAAATTAATACTAAACCAGTTCCCAAGTGCACGGGGAGCAGAACACCGAGCAGAGCATCTCTGGGGTCAGGGGACCTCAGGGAGCAGGACACCGAGCAGAGCATCTCTGGGGTCAGGGGACCTCAGGGAGCAGGACACCAAGCAGAGCATCTCTGGGGTCAGAGGACCCCAGAGGGTCCCCCTAGAGCAGGATCCCAGAGCATCTCTGGGATGGTGATGGTGATACCCAGAGAAGGTAAGGCCAGAGCAGAGGAACTAAACACGAGTTTTGCTCCCCTGCTGTGGGGAGGTTCCCCCTTCAGGAGCACAGAGACTTGTAGACAGACAGATCCCACAGTGAAGCGTCTCTACGGGAGGTTTTGGAAGAAAAAGGAGAGACACAAGCCCCCAGGAGCAGACAGTGGGCAGCTGAGTGTCCAGAGCACCTCGAGGGTGACAGAGCGGTCCCACTCCTGGTGCCCAGGCTGTGGTGAGAAGCAGAGAGGGACCTGGGGCCAGGACAGCACGTGGCAACTGTTTTTACAGGGGGGCCAGCAGAGAGGGAAGGAGCTGCAGGTCCATCGTCCTGACGCCGCCCTGGGCCAGGCTCCAGCAAGCGGAACCAAGAGGGAACCAGCCATCACGGGGATAAATATCACACCTGGGAAAGCCAACGCGGTGTCTTAAGTGAATGTCTTGCCTCATAAACTCCAGTATGGAGTGGTGTCCCTCGGGGGTCTGCACTGGAACCAGCACTATTTAGCACCATCACTAACAGCACGGTGTGATCCAGGGCTCCCTCTGCAGTCTCGGAGATGACACCAGACTGAGCGTGTGGCTGGTTCCCCAGGGGGAAGGGACGGCATCTGGAGGGACCGGGACAGGCTGGAGCCACGAGAATTAAATTTACTGTGTCCAGTTGTGGGCTCCCCAGTGCCAGAAGGAGAGGGAAGTGCTGGAGAGGGTACAGCAAAGGGCTATCAAGATGGTGAGGGGACTAGAGCATCTCTGTGGTGAGGAAAGGCTGAGGGAGTTGGGTGTGTTGAGTGTGGAGAAGA
>JAOQGH010000001.1:367391-387734 GCA_025769975.1 Gallinago jamesoni | reverse complement strand
CTGCCCAACCTGGGCCAGGCTCTCACCACCCTCCCACCAAACAACTTCTTCCCCACATCTCAGCTCCATCTCCCCTCCTTCAGTACAAAGCCATTACCCTTTTATAGACGGGAACACATGACAAGTGCAGTCCTAGAGGGGGAAAGAAGGGTGGAGAGACATTTTAAGACTGTCAAATTTGGTTGCTCAAACCACACTTCTGTTGTACCAACTCAACAACCCGTGGTGTCTGCTGCTCCCTGCCATCGCCTCCACCCACGGTTCGCACTCACCGGGATCTCTGTGCCTTCTCCCAAAGCGCTGGGTCTGCCCATCCAGGGAAGCACCTTCAGTTGGGCACAAACTGCTGCTCAACACACCGTCAGGAACGCGGCAGCACCACACTGGTACTGGGCACTGGTGACACTCCACCTCCAGGGCTGGGTCCCTCGTGACAGGGGGCTGGAGGGCTTGAGCGTGTCCAAAAAGGAGGGGGTAGCCAGGGGGGGTCGGGTCTCTTCTCCCAAGGAACAGGAGATGGGACAAGAGGAAACGGCCTCAAGTTGCCCCAGGGGAGGTTTAGGATGGAGATTGGGAACAATTTCTTCCCTGAAAGAGGCTGCCCAGGGCAGTGGTGGAGTCACCATCCCTGGAGGGATTTAAAAGCTGGGCAGACATGGTGCTGAGGGACATGGGTCAGTGGTGGGTTTGTCAGTGGTGGGGCCATGGTTGGACTCCATGATCTGAAAGGTGTTTTCCAACCTCAACGATTCTCTGATTTCCCACATCAGCGGCCTCCAAGATCTGCAGTTCAACCTTCTCTTGCCACAAGATCTATGAAACTCACTGGAGAAAGCGAGGTATTTAATTTCCTGAGGATGAAAACAGCTCTTCCAGAACACCAGCAGGACCCATTATTAAATGACATCTCTGACTGAAGCATCCAGTTTCCCATTTGGTGATTGAATTTTCCCTCACCCTACCAAAGCCCTGCTTGGCCTTTATGCAAAGTGCCAGAACCAGCTGTAATCACTCCTCTGGAATGAATCTTCTCTTCCTCAGCATGTCCTACAGAAGATGGGCCAAGAAGCTACTTTCAAATCCCCATAACTGATGTCAGCATATTAAATATTGCACTGACTGGATTCAATTCAAATCACAAAACAAAAACCTGTTACTGCCGTTGTCCGAACTCCAGGGGTACCTACACCCGGAGTGGGTGACAGCCTTTGGCAGGAGCTCCCCACCTGGCCAGGGTGCCCATGACCAGTGGGCCAGTCCAGAAGCAACTAGGTTGGGGTACACCTAGGAGCCAGGAGCCAGCAGTGCCCAGCTCCAGCCCCTCTGCAACCCCTGGGGCAGCTCCACTAGCCAGACAAAGCCCAAGCCCCCTCCTCAGCCAGGGCTTGTTTCACCTGGATCTCACCAGTGGGCTCTGCAGGGACAGATGGATGCGGTGTTGAAGTGGCTGGGGGTGACCAGTCCCCAGAGAAGGAGACTCCACCACCTCTCTGGGCAGCCTCTGCCAGGGCTCTCACACCCTCCCACCAAACAAGGGCCTCCTCATGCTGCTCCCATGGAGCTTCCCCTCTTCCAGTTGCTGCCCGTTCCCTCTTCTCCTGTCCCTGGGCACCACTGGGAAAAGCCTGGCCCCATCCTCCTGACACCCCCCCTTTAGCTATTGCTCAGCATTGATGAGATTGCCCCTCAGCCTTTCCTCAGCAGAGAGAGGCTCCAGCCCCTCATCATCCTCACAGCTTCCACCAGATTCTCTCCAGCAGTTTCTTGTCCTCTGCAACTGGGGGAGCCTCCTGCAGAGCTTGGCCCCGACACCTCCTGGCACAGTGGCACTGGCCTCTGGCACCCATGACCAAAGGCGGCACAAGGTGCCAAGACTGGCATCAAGCACTCACTGTGACCACCCTGTTCACCAGTTGGTCCCAACCCCCTCCCCCAAGGGGGTGGCTACTCATCAGAGGGTCTTCACCGAGGGCAGCTTCATGTACAGAAGAGGTTGTAGATCTTTGCCGTGCTGGTCCTGCCTGGGGACACGAGTGCCCAGCGCCGATGGGTCACCCGTGGAGGGAAGGCAGCCATATCCTTCAGGTGCTTCACTCTGCATTACCCTCACCGTTAAAAGCATTTGTGATATTGCCAAGTGACGGCACTCGCTCCCCGCCAGCAGACTCCAGCCCGTCTGTCGTGACCCGCGGGCACCGGGGCATCTCCATGGCCCCCCCAGCCACCGTGTCGTGATGGCAGGGCTGAGCCAGCAGTAAAACAGCCGTCACAGCCTGCCTGTTCTGACGAGATGATCTGCATCACATTTCCAGCCCTGGAAATTACAAGGCGCGTTTCTGGCAGATGCATCACAGGGTTTGAACTAATCCCAGCTCCAGTCACGAGCTCCTCCACGGGAAGAGCTGGAGGCAGCCGAGCCCCCGGCACGCACGCCACCTCAACCCAAGAGCACGTCCTGCACTCCATCTTCAGGACACCACCGCCATAAAGAGGATCTTGGCAAACATTTGCCCGAGGACAGTTTAAAGCAAACGAGCCAACAAACCCGTAGCAGAAACCTCTCTTCTTTTAAGCAGCACAAGGGATGTGACTGGGCGCTGCAGGAGCTGCTCTGGCTGGAACATTCCAAGGAGTCTCGTTGGAATAATCTGGTCCCACAAAGCTCTGCAGCAAGGTGATGCTGCATGGGTCCCATGAGGCAAAACACACTGTGTTCGCTGGCTGGGTGTCAAGATTCATGATTTCTCTTGAAGAACCTCACTCCTTCAAGAGCATTCTAGCCTGTAGTACACACCAGCTACCGTTTCACCATCGATTCTTCCCAGCTCCTACAGCACTGCCACGGCAAGAAGACGTTGCCCACAAGTTAGACCGGGCTCAAGCACAGAATCATAGAATTGTCTGGGTTGGAGGGACCTTCAAGACCATAGAGTCCAACCATCAACGTCACTCTGATAAAAACCATCACTAAACCGTGTCACTAAGTACCACATCAACCCATCTTTTAAATATTTCCAGGGATGGTGCCTCAACCCCTTCCCTGGGCAGCCCATTCCAAGGCTCAATAACCATCTCAGGGTAAAAATTGTTCCCAATCTCCATCCTAAACCTCCCCTGGGGAAACTTGAGGCCGTTTCCTCTTGTCCCATGGCCTGTTCCTTGGGAGAAGAGACCAACCCCCCCTGGCTACCCCCTCCTTTCAGGGAGTTGGAAAGAGCGAGAAGGTCTCCCCTCAGCCTCCTTTTCTCCAGGCTGAACACCCCCAGCTCCCTCAGCCGCTCCTCACAAGACTTATTCTCCAAATAAGACCAGCGTTGAGGCAGGTGAGGAAACGAGAACTGTAACGTAGGAAAGACAGAAATGTCCAGCAGGTACTTTAATGCTGAATTTGGAACAGAGGAGGGCACTGTCATCAGCTACCAGAACGATGTGGGTGGAATAGAAGACGTGTCACCTCCACGGAGATCACGAGGCAGCGTCTGATAAAATAAAGCATTTTCAAATCTAAAGCCAGAAAGCTTTACACCAAAGAGCTTTAGAGAAAGCAGCTAAAGCACGATCTCAGTAACAAATGTCAGTATCTAAGAAATTCTGGAAACTTGGGCTGCCAGGAACGACACGGGAGCTATAAACTATCAGCCTGACTCCAATCCTATGCAAATTAACAGAATGCTGCTGTATTTGGAATATCAAATAGGAAATCTCATCAGCGTGGTCAACATGAAGTCAATCCTGTCAAGCATCTTGTCAAGATCCCAATCTAACTGATGATGGCAGCCCAGGAGACCACATGCTGTGGCGTAAGGGTTGGTACCACTCCAATGGATTAACTCCAAACACCATTAACCTTCCCACAGGACACATTAGCACACTAACAGTATGCTCACCAACAGGCCAAAAAGCATAAGCAGAAGCACACACACCACTGGGGCCACTGTCCCCAGTCACCCCATAAGGACCCATCCCAGTCCCTTTTGCGGTTGGTTCCGGTACCAGAGACCATCCCCGTTGGGTCCCACGAGTGCGGCAGCAGCCCCAGGGCTGACCACACAGCTATCAGGGAACACAGAATCACAGGATTACCAGAGTTGGAAGGGACCTTTTAAAATCATCTAGTCCAACAAAAGAAAAAAAAAAACAAAACCAAACAAAAAAACAAACAAAAAAGAAAGCCCACACAAACCACACATCACACCCAAACCAACACCAACCCAACACTAATCCATATCCCCAAGCACCATGTCAACTCGTCTCTTGAACACCTCCAGGGATGGTGCCTCAACCCCCTCCCTGGGCAGCCCATTCCAAGGCCTGACAACCCTTTCAGTAAAGAAATATTTCCTGATATCTAACCTGAACCTCCGCTGGCCCAACTTGAAGCCATTGTCCCTTGTCCCATCTCCTGTTCTTTGGGAGAAGAGACCGATCCCCCCTGGCTACCCCCTCCTTTCAGGGAGTTGGAGAGGGCGAGAAGGTCCAAAACTGGACACAGCACTCGAGGTGGGGTCTCAAGAACTTCAGAGATGCTTGAACAAGCCACATCCCATTTGTGAACAACAGTCTACACCCCTCATTTAGAAACTCACGATCTTTGTTTGAAGAGGATACAAAGAACGGAACCCCAGCAGAGAAGAACTGATCAATTGTCCAAGCGATCCCAACCGTCCCAAATACTCAGGACAAAAAACCCTTTTGATAATTTTACCTGCAGGTAAATGCAAAATATCAAAAATACAGGCTCTCTTCTCAAGATGAGAGACATTCCTGGAAAGCAGCGATTCCAAAGGGAAATAGTGCCACATCTTCAGCTCTTGCTGCAGTCAGGTGAAGACACACAACCTCTGGACTTGTGAAAATGACACAGTGGAAACAAAATGCTCTCCCCACTGTACACGTGGCATCACTGGAACAGAAGAGCTGGTGTCCTCAAGAATGACACAAAAACATTCAAGACTACAAGGCAATGAAAAAAGACTCCCAGGAATAGGAAAGAAAATCTTACAATGTGAAATTCAGCTTGATTTATTCCTATCAAAGAGAAGGTCAAGAGGCATCTAGATGACTATACACACACCAAAAAAAAAAATACTTTCAATATTTTAGAATTTTCAAACAATGCTGAGAAAAAAGATCTGATTTCAAAACACGACTCAAGAGCCTTGAAATAAGGCAGAATTCCCACCAGAGAGGGCAACTAAACACTGAACACCACATGGAGAAAGTGGAGGACTCTTCCTTCTCCGTGACACAGGGGTCATCCCTGAGCGATGCTGCTGTGGGGAAAGGTGAGACACAAAAACTAGTGAGACCAGGGCAGTCCTCTGCTGGGAAATTCCCTGGATGTGGAAGGGCTCTCCAGGCCAAGACCAGCTTAGTCTTGGGAACATGCGGATGTTTTAGCCTACCAAAAGTCTTTGCAATCACACACAACATCCAGGTAAAATTTAATGGGCTGTTACACGCAGGAAGTCAAATTAAATGTAATTGCCCTTTCTCACGCTCATTTTATCAAAACAGAAAACAGTTTTGGCAATTCTTCCCTGTTTAATTGAAGTAGCGCGAGTTGAAGTGCTGGAGGAAAGAACATGTGACACCGTTTTTTAAATTTTGTTTGTTTATACTGATTTGATCATCTTCTGCCTGGAAGAACCAGAACCAGCGGACTCTAATCAAAGGAAAAATCCACCAAAATTCACTAAGAAGATCTTGCAAGAATCTACAGTATTTTTCATAATTCTACCTTCTGCGGATAACGATACAGCTCAGAGAACTATGAGAGTCTCCTGCAATATCTGCTTTTAACTGCTTTCTGGCAATAAGTACCAGTTCCGTACCACTGGTCGTGCCGAGGAGCTACGTTTGTTTCCCTCCTCGTGGCACCCAAGGAAGAGCTGCCGAGTGACTCTCCGGAACAATAATTACAATCACAGAACCCCAGTCTGCAAGGGACTTGAAGAAGACTTGTCCCAGCGCAGAGCCAGGGATCCCAAAACATTCCTAACAGATGTTTGTCTAAAATGTTCTTTATTTTCCAATGAGAGACCTTTAAATAACTACCTGGACAATCTTTTCTAATGCAATGCCACCCTTATAATTAGCAATTTTCTCCTACTGCCCAGCTCAAATTTTGTTTGCTGGGATTGCTGCCCATGACCTCTCGTCCTGCTCAGAAGGCAGCGTTCGTCCCCCCCTCTGCAGCCTGAATTGTGCATTTGAAGGCTGGTACCATGGGCTCCCCCAGCACCGCACCCCGGCGGGCACCGACCCACGTGGGGAGCGTTTCCTGGACCTCTGTTTGAATATCCCATTACCTTTGGTTTTTACAACATTTGGGTATTGCTAGAATCATAGAATCATTAGAATTGGAAGAAACATTAAAGATCATCGAGTTCCAACCCCCCTGCCCTGGGCAGGGACACCTCCCACCAGAGCAGGTTGCTCCAAGCCCCATCCAGCCTGGCCTTGAACCCCTCCAGGGATGGGGCAGCCACAACTTCTCTGAGCAACTTGTTCCAGTGTCTCACCACCCCCACGGTGAAAAATTTCTTCCTAATATCTAAATGTACACTCTTTCAGTTCGAATCCATTACCCATTGTCCTATCACTACATGCCCTTGTACAAAGTCCCTCTCCATCTTTCTTGTAGGCCCCCTTTAGGTATTGGAAAGCTGCTATAATGTCTCCCTGGAACCCTCTCTTCTCCAGGCTGGACAGCCCAAACTCTCTCAGCCTGTCCTCGTAGGAGGACATACTAACCGACCTCCAGCTTAGGAAGATACTTCTGAAATGAACTTCAGAAATTACTTCTGAGCCTTTTCTCCATTCTTCGCTTTCCTGCAGCTCTGGTAACCTGCATTTCTCCATGCCAAACTGCACCTAAGTCTCTTCAAACAGTAGTTTCTACCCATCAACGCGATTCTGAATTCTCCTCCAGCCTACAGCTCTGCAGCGTTTGCAGTGACTCACCGAGGGCATTCGCAGCGGCTCCTGTCCCTCATCGAGCAAGTGTTCTTCTCCGGAACGGGAAGGATGATGCCTGTCCCAGTGCTTAAACACTCTGGGAGCTGGAGTTACGAGGGGCTGAGGGTTCCTCTCCCCCTCCTTCTGCTCTCCCAGTCAGCAATCAGCAGAGATGGAGCTGGAGACGTCCCTGGGACACAGCTCAGGGGAAGGGACCACAGCAGCAGCAGCAGCTCTTGGTGCAACAGGAGAAAGCACCGATGGCAGGGGATGAGTCACGTCACGGCAGGGAATGTGTCTGAACTCGGGGAAATTTTACCATGGAAGACTATTTCTTGGCATCAAACCACCAGGTTTAACCAGGTAGTTAAACGAAGGGCTTTGTGTTGCCAACACCTCGAGCAGGACCTTGCCCAAGTCTGGACAGTGATGGTGTGCACATCCCCACGGCCACTAGCACCGCTGTGGTGCCCTCCGAACCTCTGGAGCCAAAGATACACAACGAGGTCACGATTCATCTGACTTCATCGACTGCTTTAGATGGAAATTAACTGCACCTGCAGCTCCCTTTTCGCTTCTCCGTACTATAAAGAGGACCGTGGCGATAAGGCCAGGTAGACAGGCACTGAACTGCCTGAAGCTACACAAGGTGAACTTCTCCATTAAGAGCAGAGGACAAAGGCCTCTCCTCTCCCCCACCCAGTAGGTGGAAGAAAACCCTTACACGAAGTGCAGCACCTGAGAAAACATCCATGCCTTGCTCAAGGACACCAAATCATTGGTAAGAGAATAAAGCTTCCAAAGACCAACCAAAGAAGTGCCTCACAGAAGAAAAACCACTCAGTTCAACGGCTGTAGAACATTCAACCAAGTCATCTTCTCTCCACAGGTGGCTGAGAAGAAACGAAGAGGCTTCAACATGGTCTAACTTGTTTTATTTTTCCAGCTCGAAGGAGCAAGAACACCCTCTATGGATTCTCTGACTCTGTGGTTGCTGCTTTGTTGGGTTTTGTAAAGTTAGTCCTGAGAGTTCAATTGTGCTCCCCATGGAAGTGCGGAGGGACGCTGACCCCTAATGTCCCTTTCCAAACCAGAAGACAAGGAGGGGGTACTGCAGAAGACGTGGGGTTCACTGACACCAGCGTCCCCTCATGAGTACCAGTCAGTAATGAGGAGCAAAGGAAGGAGAACAATAAAGAGAACCAAAGCCCTGTGATCCCCCCTCAGATGCCTTCCCCACCTCCGACAGCCACTAACCACGTCCTCACCTCGAGCCCCCGAGCAGCTCACCCTGCCTCTTGGTCACAAATTTACTCTTCAGTAATTTTGTACTCCCAGTTTGAATCCATTTATATTTTTGGCCTCCACAACATGTGGCAGGAATAAATTCTACAATTTAATCACCTGCAGTGTGACAAAGTACTTTGTTTTATTTTAGTCTCGCTGCTTGCTAATTCCACAGAGTGCCACCTCATTCCTTTGTACCGAGAAATCACTATTGTTCCATATTCACCTTCTCCTTGCCTACTCATGATTTCATAAAACTCTGTCAAATCTTCCTTGGGCACCTCTTCCCCGAGCTGAAGAGTCCCAGTCTACTGAACCTCTTCTCCAACCAAAAAGTGGTCCATGCTCCAGGTCACTCTTGTTGGCGGCCGCTGAACCTTCTCTAATTCTTCTTACTCAGACAGGTCAACTACAACTGCGAGTCAGGGACTGTCAAACCGTGGATCCACATACGAGTGGAACGCTATTTTTAGTAGACTTTCTATTTCCTTCCCATTTCCTGACATCCCCTATGTGTCACCAGCCGCTGCCCTGCTGGTGCTCGCTGAGAGCTACCCACAGGACTCCAAAACCTCTGGGAGTAGAACGTCCCACGGGAGTCCATCAGGAAGGAAGTGTGTGCTTTAAGAGACAACCTGGGAGCACCAGGAGCCAGAAAGACCTTAGTCTCAGGCAGATGCACTGTTTAGTGACCAACAGCTCCACCAGCTGTCACCTCCTTCAAGTCCCAGTTGTATCCTGTCCATTACCCGACCAAAACCGGCTGCAAACACGCTGCAGAAAACAGGGCCCCTTTGGCCAAGTCTCCTGAGAAACACCGAGCGCCCTGTGCCCCGTCCCACCACCAGCCCCGTGTTCCAGCACCTCACCCACAGCCACGGGCACTTTGCTGCAAGAAGAAAGGGAAAACTCCAGGGAAACCCCATGAGCTTTTCTGCGCCTGGCAAATAATTTTTGGACAGATTGTTCGTGCAGAGTCCCAGGACCTGCTTTTCAAACTGCTCTGCTCACCACTCAGCCCGAGTATTTTTTTTAAAGATGAGAATCACAGAATCATAGAATTATGCAGGTTGGAAGGGACCTTTCAGATCATGGAGTCCAACCATGGCCCCAGCACTGCCAAACCCCCCACTGACCCATGGCCCTCAGCACCACGTCTGCCCGGCTTTGGAATCCCTCCAGGGATGGCGACTCCACCACTGCCCTGGGCAGCCTCTGCCAAGGCTTCACAGCCCTTTCCGTGGAGAAATTGTTCCCAATCTCCATCCTAAACCTCCCCTGGGGCAACTTGAGGCTGTTTCCTCTTGTCCCATGGCCTGTTCCTTCGGAGAAGAGACCGACCCTCCCTGGTACCCCCTTCTTTCAGGGAGTTGTGGAGAGGACATGAACGAATGGGGTTTGGCAAACAGTTCCCTTCCCCGATGCTCCTTCAATCATTACGGGCAGCTCCGAAGGCTGGAGCTCGGCCAGCTCTGACTCTGCTTCAGTCACCTCCTATCATTCCCTTGTCCTATTTCTTGTATGAAACAGGCCCCACCTGTACTGAAATTCCACGTTTCAGGAAGAGCTGAGGGGTCTGGCAGAGGACCCCAGCACACGGGCTGCCGAGGGAGGGCACGGGCTCGGGGGAGCTCACTTTTTACCATTTCATGTTCTCGATCCTCTCTGAGAAAGCAGTAAGTGGTCCCCAAAGATACCGCTCACCAAAAGATCTGAAAAGACTATTTTGAAGGCACGTTAATTTGACAAGTGAGATTATTCAGAAGCCTTTTCAAGAAGAGATTTAATTTCCTCCCTCTGCACTTCTGTTGCTATAGAGATGCAGGTTGCACTGCCCCAGTGCAAATTACCTTTTCCCAAGGAGATGGGTTTGCCGCTGTAGAAACCCGCTGTCTGTAACGCTCCGAACGCAGGGACCTCCCGGGATCAGCCACCCTCTGGCCAGCAGCCCAAATCCCACATTTGCCAAAGATTCATTCCCCGTTTCTAACACCCTTTTCCGGGGGTATTTTTGATGCCCCCCCTGCACGGCCATTACCTCTCCCTGCTCCTCGCCTGGGACACGGCTTCTCTCCAGGTTTGCTGAGGGGTCACCACGAGACCCAAGGAGAGACAAAGCCGATGGAATTTCCTGCTCCCTGCCTGCTCTCTGCCTCCAGACGGCAACTCTCCGGAGCAGAACCGGGGAGGGTTCCAGCCCTTAATACCGACCCTAAGCCAACAGCGACCGGGACTGAGGGGGCAGGAACAGCCAATAAATAGTCCACAGAATGGAAGAGACCAAAGGACGTTGTCTCAGAGCCACATGCAGCCACGAAACCCAGAGCAACTCCTTTACTTGGTCCTACCTGGGATAATGGGAGCCGTCTCTTTGCTGGTCCATCCCCGCCACCAGCACAGCTCCCAGCAGGAGAACCATGTGCAGAGGAGATGCTCAGGGGACAGGGATCCCAGTGCCCGGTGTGGGCAAAAGTGCCAGCATCAATGGGGGAGTAGAGCTATGACCACCCCGCCAAGAGGGATGACCCCAGGACAGGACCCAGGGGGAGAAGGGAACGGAAGCCATCGAGGCCACCAAACGGGGGCAAACACGGTACTGCCCTCCTGCGTGTCAGGGAAAGGAGAAAGAGCAAGTCATCGGTGCAGTCCCAATGTCTCCAGGTGAACTTTCTCACTCAGGCCCCCCGAGCAGATGGGGGCTACAGCCCAGAGGGGGACGCCAGGAGCAATGGGCTTTCTCAGCTCAGAGGAGAGATGGTGGACACCTTACTGCCACCTGCAGCCACCTCATGGGAGGCTGTACAGAAGAGAGAAGGAAACTCTTGGAGGTGCACAGGGGATGGGACACGAGGCAACAGACACCAGAAAGTACAATGAGATATATAGAAAACATTTTCAGCCTGGAACCCAACCATGGGCACAAGGGGGCTGTGGGACCTCCAAGCCTGGGAGACATGCAAAGCAACCTGATGGAGCTGGCCCCACTCTGAGCAACTGGTTGTGCTAAATAATTCTGTGTATTGACATATTTGACCAGCCACAGCATCTAAGGGCACAGAAATGTCTGTTCAGAGACCTCCTCATGCTTTTCCCCTCTTCTAAGTGGAGGCCCATCCAGATGGCTTGTGAATGCCCACGGTTGTAATCTCTCTCCCCGGTCAACTAATCCCTGTGATTGAATAATAAAAAAAAAATAAATCCTAAATTGTCTATCGCTCCCAAATCTTTTTCTTCCCAGCTGTGCCTTGCAGAATGTGGGCTCTTAATTTTATAGAGTTAATTTCGAATCAGTTTAATCTCTTCCCTTAACATAGTTGATCAGAGAAGTCAATTCCCCTTGTGATTGCCTCTTTCTGGTAAGAACAAGCTCAGATTTCTCTCCCCGTTTGCCTTATTCCTATTTCAGACCAGATTAGGTTTTGCTGAGCCCTGTCCCGCGCTCCTCATCCCCGGGGCCTGGGGAAGGCTCTCCTTGCTCTCTGGTGACCTGGGGTGCACCCCAGCAAACCCCACTCCGGAGCAGCCTCCTGCTCTCTGCCTTCTTTAACTGCAGTCCCCCTTCTAAGGGGGATGGATGAGAGGGGGAACCTGTCCCAGAAGAGCCCCTCACCCTCCGCCCGAGCAGACCTCACCCCAACCGTCTCTCCTGCTTCCCCAGGGCCTGACTCCACTGAAGGCAATTCTTGTATTCACTATACAGCCTCCTGTCTTCTCATGTTCTCAACCATACCCCTCCACCACAGCCATCGCTTTCTTTTCACCTTATTAAGCCAAAAAAGACCAAATTACATACCCTGCCCCGGCCTCCAGCTCAGCCGTGTTCCCTGCTCCACTGCACAGGGCATCCATTCAAACCTCCAACTATTTCAAAGGCTTTTCCTGAAATCTGAAGTCACTTGTGTGTAATTTTCTCAAGTACTTTTAAGTTGTTCCTCAAACACTGTCATTATGTTAATCTTCTCCCACGTCTGAGACCTCCAGTGAAGTCAGAGCTGATGGAATTAGCGCTCTCCTGCAAATCCCGTTAATTGATCTGCTGCAGTCGTCTTACCGCACCCTAGTCAGTCCTTCGTTTCTGCCCTCAAGGAATCTATTGGCCAAAATGTTTAATATTTTTTAAAAAAACAGGAAAAAAAATCCATTTTGTTTGTCCCGTTGATTAAGGCAATCCTAGAACCACCACGTGGATCCTCATACCACACTCCTGAGGGCTACCCCACCTCCACACGCTGCCCACTATTGAAAGCTCACCCCACCACGGGTCACAGCAGCAGCCGTCCCAGGTGAGGCCAGGCATCCCCCCGACAGCAGAAGGTGACCCGGACAGAAGAGCAGAGCCAGAACAAAGTGATGCCTCCTCCTGACCTCTGCCGCTGGATGATAAGTGGGTCCCTTCATCTTCACAGCCCTGCAAGTCACTTTTCTTCCTGGGATTTGTCCTGCTGCTCTCTGAGTCCCTCTCCATGCCCAGCTCCCACGTGTCACTCAGCACGGCGCCGCAGAGCTCAGCTGTGCCTCACGGGGAGAAACTCCTCTTTTTGTCCACTTTCTGTGATTTTGTTTCAAGATGTGTAGACGTGGGACTGAGGGACATGGGTCAGCGGTGGACTCGGCAGTGTTAGCTTTATGGTCGGACTCCATGACCTCAAGGTCTCTTCCAACCTAATGATCTACGACTCTATGATTCAGTACCTCATGTTCTCGCACGGGAAGGGACAGGCAGAGATCAGCCACCTCTGGTCCACCTTTTCTGTACCACACATTTATGGACTTGCAGCAAACCCGCTCCCCTTCACCATCACTCTCCCAGCCTGGGAGTCCCAGTCTATCCCACCTCACTTCTTATGGAAGATGCTCCACAGCTTTGAGCACCTCTCGGTTTTCTCTGCCAGCTTCTAAAGTATTACTTCTGAAGGGTGAAGGCCCAGAACTGCACGCAGGTTTCAACACGTGGGTGTAGTAGAGACTTATGCAAAGACATTAATAATTACATTTTCCATTTTGTTCTTTTTCCCTTTTGTACTTTTTTAACAATTCCAAAAAATCTTCTTTTTTTTTTTTTTTTTTTTTGCAGGTTTGGACTGGACTCAAAGTAAGTCCCAAAACTTGTTCCTGAGCAGAAGTCAGTCCAACACCTTCACCAAATATGAAATATTGCTACTGGTTTTTCCCCCATAAACATTACTTCTTGGTTTTCCGTGTTGTGTTCTGCTGCTCTTGACCGTCCAGTACCAGGTCACCAGGGACCCACCTCACCACTGCTTCAGTTGTGTTTTCTGACCTACTCTTTCATCTGTTTTATAGAGTGCCTCAGTGCTAGAGAAGATGATTTCACTGTGGTGTCACAGTGATGTCAGATCTTTATTCCTGAGCAATTATGAGGAGCTGAAGAATCTTTAATGGGCAAGAGTATCTCAGTGTTTGTGTGTGTCATCTTCCGTGTGCCAAAAATAACTTTGTTTTACTATCACACTGTTTATCCACCCCGCTTGATGTGATCCCATCCACCTACTCCTGTTTTGCTTAAGGAATGTAATTTTGACTCGTCTGCAAATTTTGACTTATTTCTTGCCCATTAAGCCCAAGAGCAAGCAGTGACCCCAGCCCAGAACTTCTGGGGGTTCCTTGCAGCATTTGGCCATGGTGGAAACGAACTGTCTTCCCCGCTCTGGTTTTCTCCTTTCCTGTTTTCTGAGTCACGACAGCACTTTCTCTTTCACCCCACGACCAGTTTAGAATATAAACAGCCCTGAAGGAGCACGTCACGGGACTTTGGAAAATCAAAACAAGTCACACACATGAGTAAAAAGCGCTCAGAGCCAGGGAGACAGCTGGGATAAGGAGCTCGGTGAAGTACAACATTCCGTGCCCTCTTGGTTGCTCCAGGACTTCAAGGATAACTCAGTTTTTGTATAATGAATTGCCCCAATTTGCTTCCATCACATCACAAGCAGTAAAGCCCATCCAATTCCTTTCAAGACCAACCGTTTTTAAGAGCACTAAAGGCTGGCTGCAAGCAGAGCTCGGATTCCACGGTGACCCTACATTTATCCCTCAAACACAGAAACCCAGTGCCAAAAGCACGTCCCTAGACCCAACCAGCAGCCCTGATGCTGGAGCCCAGCCTCTGAGAACGTGTCCACAGCCACGGGTGCTCAAGGCCAACTACAAACCAGCAACGTCACCCCTGCTTTCATGATTCATTCCCCACCAAGTCTAACCATCTTCCCAAAGGTCAGTCCCCACACCGTGGCGAGTGTGCCCAATGGCCACGAACCAGCAGAGCCCCACCAACACCCTCATGGTCACTGCCGGCAGCTGGAGCCACAGCCATCTTTCTGCCATCACTGCAGAACAGCATCCTCCTCTCTCCCCCTCCAGAGCAAAGCTGTAACTCTGAACCTGCATCCGACACATGTCCTTCAGTTCCTGGAGCACACCAAAAGTTCTCCAGAACACTTGCTCCTCAGCTGGGACCTGAGCCAGACCTCCCTGCAGCTTCAACACTATTCACCTAAGCTTCATCTAGGACTTATAATTCAGACCATCACTCAACTGACCAAAAAACCACAAAAGTTTCCTTCCCATGAAATGAAAACAGCGTTCACCACTCTGTGAGGGAAAGGAGATACTTTCATGGGACTGAGTCTCCTCAGAATCACACAGGACAGAGGCTGCTGCTTACCTGTGCGAGGTGAAATTGTCGTAAGAGCCCACAGTATAGTGTCGGAAGAGACGCTTTGTTCTGTCTTCTCTGGTTTCTACAAGAAAAAAGACACATCACAAAGCTGAGAGTTAAAGGAGCACTCCCCCGTGGTCTCTGCTCCCCCCACCCACACAGAGCCAGCCCCCTCCCGTGCACACACTGATCCACAGACAACGATCCGGGTGCCACGTGGCCGTGTGATCGGTCCCGTGATGCTCGTGGGCAGTCCCATACACACACCAACAGCTTCTCTCAACATCACATCACTTCATCAAAACTCCTCAACCATATCAAGGCACCAAATTCCACCACGACTCCAGAGCGGAGCCCAAGAGGAGGATCAGCTCTGGGAAAGGAAACACAGATTCCCCGTCCCGCGGCAGCAGCCAGATCCCTTCCCCTGTTCTCTTTGGCCACATCCATCTCTCCTGTCTCAGCGCAGAAGGATGCAGCTCCCACAGAAGAGCTGGTAACAGCCCCGTGACCCTTCCTTCTCCCCCGTGGTCACGAGCTCTCCTGGTGCAGAGGAACCCAGAAACTTCTGTCACTGCTCCTCTACCAGCCACTGGCTCTGGTCCCACCAGCGCTGCGGCCGCAGTGGGCACAGTCGGCTTTTCAGGCCAGACTTGTTGGACTGATCTCCCTTTAGGGTGTAACAACTCCGGATTTTAATTCCCTGCCTCAGAGTGTGAAAGAGCCAGAGAACCCACCAGCTCCATCCGTGAAGCTGCCAAGAAAAGAGATGCCAGGGCTGCAGGTGCCGGGGGAAGGCACCCAACTCGGGGCTATGGGGACAGAGGTGCCACCGAGACATCCCAAACAGGGTCTGCAGCTAAGGGCTTCACAGGAGACGTGGCAGGGAGATGGAAAAGGGTCTAAGCCATCCCCAGCTACCATGATCCTTGCACAGAAGGAAAGGAATGTGTATCATATTGCCAACCCCGAATCTACTGCAGGACCCAGGACTCCTGGTGTGTGCTCACCCCGGGGAAAGCAACCGGGTCCTCCCCCAACTCGACTGCGTACGTTACACCGAACCAACTCATCCATGGCTTCAGCCGGGTGATGGGACTCCAAAGGCCAGGGAACTCCTCTCCTCTGCTTTGTTACCACCCCCTGTGCAGCCCTTGGGTGGCTGTAGCTGCTGGCCTGACCAACATCCAGCAGGTTGCCAAGCAGGACAACGGGGGCAGTCGGACAGAGGGAACGCTCAACGGGGCCAGTGAGAGAGGAAAGGAAGAGCAAAGTGTGGAGGAGACTCACCTTTGGGTCTTCGGTGGGGACAGGAACTGTTTGCACCCAAAGCAGTCACAACTCAAGATGGGGTTGGAATGAGATGGTCTTTAAGGTCCCTTCTAACCCAACCCATTCTATGACTCTGTGACTCTAAAATAAACATTTGGTTTGACCTGCATTGGAATTCCAAGCGGGACCAGCCGCTGGGAAGGGGCTGCAAGGGCAGAGGGACAGCTTCCCGTCTTCCACCCACCCACCAAACTCTGGTCTAAGCCCAGGCCAGGACATGCCTTCCAACCTTTCATCACGGTCTCACAATGACACGAAACCATCACTGCTGGCAGAGGGAAACACTGTGATGGCGGCCACGCACCAGGTCCCCACCCTGGGGACACTCGACAGCCCTGGAGGCAGCAGCAGGAGCCATGTCACCCCGTACCCGACTGGCCCCGCTGCCCTCCAAACTGGGCTCTGCTCCCAGAGCCTCGGCTGCAGCCTCCAGGGTCCCCAAGGTGCCTCTGCCCTGGGGCACGGGGTCCATCACCCAGCACAGACGTCCCTGAAACCCAGCACAGACATCCTGCTCCAGGACCCTCACCCTCAGCACACACCTCCACTCACACACACACACACGCCGACAGAACAACTAACTCTACCAAAGTTTAGAAATAAAATCACCAAATACAGTACTTCTTTATACTATGGAAAACACAGCCTTGCTTTTTTTTTCTTTTCCACTCCCAATTCTTGCTTTTCTACTTCACCTGTGTGCCTTTTTTTTTTTTTTTCTTAGCTTTTTCCTTTCTTTCTGAGAAGAGCTGAAGAACAGCCCTGGCAGGACGGCACTTGGTGCCCCCACAATAACACCCTGCTCTTTGTGGTTCTGGCTCTCCCTCCCACGGCAGGGATTTCCAAAGTGGGGCCACAAGACAATCCCCAGGGGTGCGGGAAGAAACCTTTTTTTGTACCAGTAATAACATTTAAAAATATTCTTAAGTGTTTATTCCATACGTATCTCGCTATTTTGTGTAGCTTCTATTGTTGCATTTAGAATATTTTCTATTCTATTTGCTTTACAGTGCACACAGTCCATGAGCAGAGTAGCAAGGTGTGTGTGTGTATACAGGTATATGTATACACACGTAGGTATATGTGTACATTTGTGTGTTTATAACAGGTGTGTGTGTATATATATATACACATAAATGCATTGTGTATGGGGGGGTGTGTGCTCAAAACCATGTTTTTACGGAGGGTCCCGTGATCAAAGCGGTGAGTGCCCGAGGTGTGGGCCGTGCAGCATCACAGGGATTAAGGTGGGTGCTCTGGCAATTCCCCCCCAAGCCACGGGTGCTCAGCAGCCCCCGGCCACCCCACGCCCGCCAGCAGGGGCCAGGACACCCCAACGCCGGGCCAGGAGCAGCCCAGCCCTCGCCGTGCCGCTGCTTTGGGGTGCTGGGGGGATGTCACCATGCAGGGAGCATCCTCCGGTGACACAACATGCTCTTCCAGCCTTGCCTGAGGCGTTTACCTAATCCGGAGGGAGGTTTCCTGGAGGCCAATGGCACAAAGGGGGCTGAGGGCACCCCGGGGATCTGCCGGTGAGGTGGTCGTCCACCAAGCCCCGTCCTTGCGGTCCTGGGAAAAACTGTCTCAAAGAACCAAGGGATTAATCTTACTGGCAAAAAAGAGAGGCCACGCCAAGAAATGGAGCTGTCAGGGGCACAGCCACACGCCGCAGAGAGCTCAAGGAGAAGTCCCTCTCGCCTGGATCTCACCTCGCTCAGGCTCCTCCGTGGAGGCAGAGGGACCCCAGCTCCGGGTGGGGGGTGATGCTGGACTCTGCCCCCACCGCACACACAGAGCACGATGTGGTCAGGAGGAAAAGGAGACCCCGACATGCTGCTGGGGAACCCCCTGCACGTCACCTAAAGGACAAGGCTCGTGCCCGTGAATGAGTTGGCACCCACAACTCTTACCACCTTGGCATGGTCGTACAAAAATAAATATATCTGAGAGCTGCTTCTCGCCCAGAACCTTTTCTCTGGCAGGTCCCGGCTGCTCTTGGCCAGCCACGGGGTGTGAATATTCCAGACTCACCCAGAAAGAAATGCCTTTAAAAACTTGACAAAAGCTCTTTCCAGGCAGCATGCGGAGCAGCTTGAGGAGAGCCTGCACCCAACCACGAGCTCCTCCTGATTCCCCGGCCAAAAACATTTGCTTAGCGATATGGTTTATGATGGGTTTTGTCAACGTTGGGTTGATGGTTGGACTCAATGATCTGAAAGGTCCCTTCCAACCTGGGTGACTCTACGATTCTGTGATCCTAGGAAAAACGGGAGGGTGGTGGTGGGAGAGGGGAGAAAGGAGGTTCCATGGAGGAGCAGGTCCCAGCAGTGCTGGTGAGCGCAGCCACCCGCGCAGGGCAGGAGAAGATGCTCCTCAGAGACATTTGCTGACCCCCAGCCCCAAGTGAGGGGCCGGCACAGCCAGCCCCATTGAGACAGAAGCCCCCTCCTCACCGGCCCCCTGCTTCAGCCCCTTCTCCTCCCCTTCCTCCACCCTTCTCTGCCTCCTCCTCCTCACCCCTGCCTCCCTCCACAGGCACCTGTGCCTCATCTGCAAACACCTCTGGCCATCCTGCTCCAGACAAAAGGAGACCATTTGGTGATGGGAGCTGGATTTATGGGCTGTCCACGGCCCAAAGGCTCGTTCCCTCCCTGACTCCTAAATTTAGCTGCCGCCGACCCCGCACCTAATGGAGCCGTCAGGGCGGCAGCGGGGAGGGAGGCTGATGGATGGAGGGGAGCCAGTCACCAGGAGATGGGTGTGGAGGAGCAGGCTCTATATTTAGAGAGGAGGGAGCAAGAGGATGGTGGCAGCCGGGGGGACGGGCTGTGCCCAGGGGTGGCAGGGGCTCAGCACCAGCGCTGGCACCCCAGGGGATGGGCAGGAGCTGGGAGACAGGAACAGAGAATGCTGGAGAGCTGTGGCCAGGAAGCAGGAGGACGTGGATGGATGTGGGTTCTCCTCACGCTGCTCCGCACGCTGCCTGGAAAGAGCTTTTGTAAAGTTTTGAAAGGCAATTCTTTCTAGGTAAGTTTGCCTAACACACTAGATAAAAATACAGGAATATTCACACTTCATGGCTGGCCAAGAGCAGGTGGGACCTGCCAGAGAAGAGGTTCTGGGAGAGGAGCAGCTCAGACCCACCAGACAGAGCGCTGCGTGGGGCCAGGCTGGCAAGAAGCCTGGGTGCCATTCCCACGCATCCCCCAGCACCCGGACTGTCCCATCCTCTCTGCTCCAACTAGAAAAAACAACTCTTTTGGAATGTGAAAAACATACCTTTTTGTTGCTACAGAATGTTGGGATTATATTTCTAGATGTTCTTTAGAATTTAACTTAATCTTATTAAATGCAAGATTTATGCACCTCTAATTATCAGATTGGTCTTTCCTCATCTTTTTTTGACCAACTGCTCCTGCACCACAACAAGCACCTTAGCAGCAGGCACCCTCAGAGGTGGACAACCCAACACAGGACTGGACCTTGCAGCCAAGATGCCCCAACATGTGCCTTCCCCGATGTCACCAGCTGCGTGTCCTTCTGGCCAGCGCAGGGGATCCCTGCACCGTGGCACTGGGTGAAGAACAACAAGTCACACTTTGGAAAGGGATCTCTAATCATTTGATGCAGCAGCAGGGACGTGGTGGTTACCATCCAAGAGCTACATCAGACCACCCGACAGGTCAAGGGGACAGCAAGCCACAGAGCCATCAGGCAGACAAGGAACTGAGGGAGGGAGACACCAGTTCAGACTGCGCTACTCACAGAAGAGGGTCTAAAAGAGATTCTGTCTTCCAAGCTGAAACCGCAGTTAAAAGCAGTATCACACAAGTCAGAGAAGTGGTCTCAGGGATGGACAAGGTTGGGAGCCATATTCCTGCTATGTCAAGTACACGGACACTTCTTGTGCCAACACACCCAGGGAGGAGCCTCCACAGATCATGGAAATGATTGAGGTTGGAAGGGACCTTAAAGATCATCTTGTTCCAACCCCCCTGCCCTGGGCAAGGCCACCTCCCACCACACCAGGTTGCTCCAAGCCCCCTCCAACCTGCCCTTCAACCCCTCCAGGGATGGGGCAGCCA
>JAOQGH010000001.1:353917-367243 GCA_025769975.1 Gallinago jamesoni | reverse complement strand
GAGGGACTGGAAGGGGCTCTGAGGTCTCCCTGGAGCCTTCTCTTCTCCAGGCTGAACCCCCCCCAACTCTCTCAGCCCCTCCCCCTCCCAGCAGAGGGGCTCCAGCCCTCCCAGCATCTCTGGGGCCTCCTCTGGCCCCACTCCATCAGGTCCATGTCTCCTGTGCTGAGGAGCCCTGTCTCAGTACAGATGTACTGATTCATTGCTCTTTGAACTGTCTCATCACCCAAGAAGAGACACCACCTTCAGCTGATGCTCCCAGTGAAGACAAGTGGTGGATGGTCGTATCCTCTTGCAGCAGCCGGACCGCAAGCCTGGCCAGAGTTGTCCTGTGCCCACAGTGGGCCGTGTTGCTCCAGCACCGAGACCAAGGGAGCAGAACCCTCCAAAGCTGGGAAGGGGTTTGTTGGGAGACCTGTGGCTGCATAGCACATCCAAGAAGCAGCGTCTCAGCCCTGGAACAAGGAAGGCTCTGCCCAGCACAGGCAGAGGGAACACTGCTGCCCATTGTGGATCCCACCCACGCGTCCCACGCCAGGCTCTGGAGCACCTGACGCCAAGCAGGCTGACGAGCAGATGCCACCACAATTAAAGCCTCCTCCAGGCTCCATGCCAGGCAGCCAATCTGGCTGGGGTGGCCTCAGAGTGCCAGCAACAAAGAGTAAAGGAATGATTTCAGAAAAAGAAACGCTGAACTGTGCCAAGAGAGGGACGGATGCGTGGTGCCCGAGACCAGAGAGGAGCCTGATGTTTATCCACCCGAGGAGCTGCAGCAGGTCAGAGACTGGAGTCCATCGCCTCCATCCCCACCGGCCAGTGCTCCGGGACAGCCCGGGCAGGAGCTCTGCCTGATGCCACCACCACGTGCAAGGAAGCATGGAAACCCTTCAGGAACTTTTCTCTGAGAGTGGATACATACACCAACACTAAAGCATATCCTCAAGCACCATGTCAACCCGTCTTTTGAATATCTCCAGGGATGGTGCCTCAACCACCTCCCTGGGCAGCCCATTCCAATACCTGATAACCCTTTCAGTGAAGAAATTTTTCCTAATATCCGACCTGAAACTCCCCTGGTGCAACTTGAGGCCATTTCCTCTTGTCCCATCGCCTGTTCCTTGGGAGAAGAGACCGACCCCCACCTCTCTACACCCTGGGCAAGACCAGCACCCCTGAAGGCTCCAGACTCAGGCCCCTCTCATTGGAACTTGAGCTGCCCAAACCAAAGAGCTTCCTGAGCAAACTCCACGGGCATTTTCACACACACTCTTGGGATTCAGGCTGCCCAGCCAGCTCTGGGGATGGGCACCTCATGAAGAGGCCTCCACCATTCAGCAGCTGTCCAGCTCGAAGCTGGACAAACTCTTCCTGCAAGCTCCAGGAGATAAGTAATGAAAAAGTTACCTGAGAAAATCAGGGAAGTACACATAGAAAGGATTTGCATCTGTTTCTTTTAAGACCATTGAGCTACCAAACCAGTGGGAAGCACATAGTACAAACGTGTGCCAGGAGATATGACCAACTAATAATGACACAGTTGCTTAAAAGACAGAAATTGCCACTCCGTCTCAGCTAATATCAAACTCTGTGCCAGAAATGAATAAAGCATAAATCAGCCCGAAACACAAACGGTCAGAAGGCACCCACTGCGGCAGCTCACACAGCATCAACAGACCCGCAGAAGACCTGGAGCTGGAAACAACCAGCCTGTGGCCCAGGGTTCAGACAGCAACTAAAGGAGTGACTTTGGTCAGGAATTCTGGAATGAGGTACAGATAAGCTCAAGTCCACCCTGTGTGGATTAGAGCTTTGTGGAGGCAGGAGAGATGCAGCATCCAGGATCGTTCCATGGGAGCCTGCCAGGTGACCACCAGCAGCTCCATGCCAGGGAGCCTCGTGTTCTTTATGCTGTGTAATGTCAATAAAACTGTTCTATTGAGTCCAAATTCTTTCTGCAGGAGGCCAAATAGCCATGATGTGGGTTGTTTTGTTGTTTGTTCGTTTGTTTTGGTTTTTTTTTAATTAACCAATGCTACAGACATATTTTTTTTCCTTTTACAGACCTACACAAAGCAGCCACTTTAAAATCAAACCACTTCAAGCAACTGTGTTTTTTTTTTCTTTTCCATTTCAAATTCCCTTGCATTCAGAACAGTTCAAATGTCAACCCGAGGATGCTTTAAGAGAACCACATCCTCACTCCTTGGAGACAGATGCTGGTGAGATAAAGGGTGAGAGAGCTCATGGCGCTGGTAAGAGGTCCATGGGTCCATGGGTACCTGGCACGGGAGATGTGGGTGCTCTGTGCTGGTACCCCCTGCCCGACCTCAGCGCCCTCACACCCACCACTAAGGAAGCGGGGTGGTCAGTGCACCCCCAGAACATCTGCAGCACCTCCACCTGACCACTAAACTACTTGCCACACACCTACGGTTTTCTTGCCAAGTGATCAGAACAGCATGAATCATTACCAGAAATGTTCTGGAAAAGTGAATCTGGAAAGAATCTAGTGTCAAAACTGTTAAGTTCCCCCTTTGAGAAGGGGAAAAAGAAATAAATCAGCAAATGTAACAGATATTAGCTTTAAACCGTAAGCAGCACCTTGGGATATTCATAACACTGACCTGTACTCTGGAGCTCAGGAGGAAGCTGCCAGCAGAGCAGCAGATGAATTAGGAGAGGAGGAAAGTTCAGGGAAAGGAAGGGGGTGAGGGCTGAAGGCAGCCCAGCCGGAGGGGAAGGCTCACAGCAGCAGCGACACAACGGGGAGGGGGTCAGGCCTGGGAGGAAGTGGGGAAGGGAAAGAGAAGTGGGATTTTAAGGCGCCGGTAGAGAAGGAGCTGGAGGACTCGTTCCCAGCTGGCCCTGACAAGCGATGCTCCCTGCGGGGAACAGCAGCTCAGCCCGAAGGGTGCAGCATCCCCGGGGAGAGGAGGGGTGTCCGGGCTCTCCGAACATGGATTCAATCTCCACACTCTTCCAGGGGCAGCGGGTTGGCCGTGTCAGTCAGATCACTGTCATCTACAGCTCTGTTGTCACCGGCTCCGGTGCCACGTGCCCAACTCCAGCGGCACAACACGCCACACGCTTCCCGGCTGCAGGTGAGGAAGTTCTCATTTCCCCTCCTGTGAGGGAACCGGCACCTTGCGAGTGACCACATGGGAAGAGTCATCTCCCTCCAGCCCAGAGACCGTGGTGAGAGCAGACCCATTTCTTTGCCTGTTGACAAGGAAGCCATTTCAGATGGCAGATCGACTCCTTCCACCGTGCTTCATGGGGAAGTAACGGGATAGTAGAGGAGATCGTGTAAAGGCCTTGGCAAGAGCCAAGGTGACAACCACCACCTGTGCACAGAGCCAGCCATTCCAACACAGCAGGCCATCAGGCAGCCCAGGCACCATTTGTCCATGGAATATCTATGCTTTTGCTCCCTGGCTTCCCTCGCTCCTCCTGTCCCAAGCTCAGACCTTCCTTCAGGTTGGCTCTCTACCTGTGCAAAGCCTGAGCACTGGGTGACACACGATAACTTGGTGGCCAGCAGGCCAAGGAGGGGTCCAGCTCCATCACGCAGCGCCACAGTGCAGGTCAGCTCCCCAGCAGGGCCACAGTGGAGTGTTGGGACACCCATCTTCTTGCGGATGGTTCTGCAAGGCCACATCCAAGAGCTGGAAAAGTAGAAGAGGGACCTTCCTTCCCACAGGAGCTCTCAGGACGGTACTCCAGCTCCCAAAGTCGAGCTTTTGCCACTCTCACTCCCAACTGCAGATGCCTCCTCCTCAGGAGCTCCTTCCCCTCACACAGGGACCCTCAAAGCCCCCGCTCAGAAAAGCCACCATGTCTGGACTCGGCGCTCGCTGCTTGGCTGGGGCTTCTCCCTTCAGCCCTGGGAAGTTTTGCTGACTCCATTTTTTCATTTCCTGCTGCCTGTACATCCTCTCCTAGTGCAGTCTTTCTTCAAAAAGCCAGGTATTTGTCAAAAGCAACGATTGCCAAGTTACAGCACGGTACACGCGTGCTCCATGCAAACCCCTTCAACCAATGAGACCCAGCACATACACATGGCCACAGGGAACACCACCAGCCTCTCAGCTGCAGGACTACCACTCCATGCCACAGCTCTCCACACCACCCAGCCTCCCCGTGGATGAGGCTCTAACCCCCATTAGCTCACCACACCCCCAGCTCATGTTAGCATCACCATCACACGAGGCAGACCCCGCAGCATACCGATGAAACAAAAGAGAAGGTGAACAGAGGACTCGTCCCTTCACATGCAGGACACACGGACATGGAGTTATGAAATGGGTACCATAACAAACCAAGCCGACCTCCCCAAAGGCTGGTGCAGACCTCCAGGAGGGAGACGATCAATTCAGTGTAGGAAATGGGAGAGCTGTATTTCATAAAGGTACCAAAATCCTCCACAACCCTCCTCCTCCTCCTCTGCAACCTACACATTTCCATCACCTGAGGTTGGCACCAGAGCTGAGTGAAGAACAACAGTGCCCTCTACCAAAAGAAACAGCCAACGACTTCTGCAACCTCCCGCCCTGAGCCCAGGCAGCGGGGACAGAACCAAGGAAGCTCTCCCAAGGACAGCAGAGCTCAGGCTGGGCTCTGGAGGACACGGTCCGGGGTCAGACCACTGGGGCCAAGCACGCCCACCAGCCCTTCATCTTCCTCAGCGGTGATGGGCCCGGGTGGCCCTGAGGCACCAGGCTGGGGAACACTTCTGACCCTCCTACACACGGCGGGAATGGGCGACTCAGAAACATACACCCGATGTTCACAAATCATGCCAGTCGTTGCTCCAAACCCCGCTGTCATTCCATCTGCTCTTCCGATGTCTGCGCCGGCCGCGGGGGGAGACAGGGGGGGAGAGGTCCAGCAAAACACTAGTGACACTGGTAATAACGTGAAGAACCCAACAACCGTTATTCCAGTCCCAAGACACTTCTTACACAAGAAACTCATTTCTTGATCAAAAGGATGTTCATGCTCCTAATTCTTTCTTCAGAATGTCCTTCCATCCCGGGAAGATGGTAACACTTCCACCAGCTCCACTGCAACCCGCAGGTACCAAGGAAGCGACTAAATACATCCCCAACATACGGGAGGGGTGGGTAGGGGTTACACACTTAAAGTTATTTTTCTTTCCTCAGAAAAAGAAGAGATGTCAAAGACTAAGTCCACCAGGAACTTGGTTAATGAGATTTCACGTATTAGTAATTTAGATGCCATGATGATGGAAAACAACTGGAAATCTTGCCACAAATAAACAGGCAGAGAAGGAGCAGTAAGGAGAGGTCTCTGCCACGCAAACCAGATGGTTCCCTGGACACCACCGACTCCCACACCCTTCCTCAGGAACCTGAGCAAGAGCATCCCGTCCTCAGCCACTCGTGGGCTGTGGGAAGCAGCCACAGGAGCACCCAGGCTCCCCTACGTCTGCTCATGCTCCTCAGCCCACCAGCACAGATGGAGTTTGCAAAGAGCTTCCCTGCATTTCTCTCCACTGAGGCCGATCTGCTCGTGGAAGCAGCCACCGAGCGCAGAAGGTCTCCTGGAGGAGGCAGCTCAGCATCTCCCCAAACACCCACCACTCGCGAGGAGCGAACAGTAGCAAGGTGAGACCCAACCGCCTTGGATTCCCACCACGGGCAGGTTCTGGGGCTCAGGGGAGCTCATGCTCCTTTCTCACCCCTTCTCTCAGTCCACGGAGCGGTCACTGTGACAACAGGCTGCTGGCACACGTGCCCCCAGCCGTTTGGCACATTCTGCTTCACGCGGCCAAACTCTTCCTTTAATTTCTGGGTGTTCATTCCTGAGAGCCCAATGAGCCCAGCACGGTGGGGGAGGTCTGTTCCGCCCCTGAAACCAGCTGGGAGAGACCCTCAGGATCTGCCCCAAAAGGGGATTTTGAAAAACCCAAGGGAGTGCGGGTCAGGGGAGGGAGAGACAACGGGTCAGGGTGAAATGAGCCCAACCTGGAGGCTGACACCAGCACAGGACCGCCACATTTCAAGGTACAGTAAATAAATGCACATTTTACAGAGCCTGCAACCCATTCCCAGCAGTAATTTTGCCTTAACTGCAGTTAGCAAGTGTTCTTTCTGCAATTTTAATCAAAGCTGCAGGTCCTTCTCCCAACAGTTCCTTGGACCACAGGCTCAGGACCGCTCTGTAATTAACCCAAAGCAAGAATGAATCATACAATTGTTTGGGTTGGAAGGGACCTTTCAGATCATCTAGTCCAACCACCAACCCAACTCTGATAAAACCCATCACTAACCCATGTCTCTAAGCACTATGGCAACCCCTCTTTTAAATCCCTCCAGGGGTGGTGCCTCAACCCCTTCCCTGGGCAGCCCATTCCAAGGCTCAATAACCCTTTCAGTGTAAAAAACTTTTACTAATCTCCAATCTGAACCTCCCCTGGTGCAACTTAAGGCAGCTTTCTCTTGTCCCATCTCCTGTTCCTTGGGAGAAGAGACCGACCCCCCCTGGCTACCCCCTCCTTTCAGGGAGTTGGAGAGAGCGAGAAGGTCTCCCCTCAGCCTCCTTTTCTCCAGGCTGAACACCCCCAGCTCCCTCAGCCTCTCCTCACAAGGCTTGGTCTCCAGACCCCTCACCAGCTCCGTTGCCCTTCTCTGGACATGCTCCAGCCCCTCAAGGTCTTTCCTGTTGTGAGGGGCCAAAAACTGGACTCAGCCCTCGAGGTGGGACCTCACCAGTGCCCAGTCCAGGGGGATAGTCACTGCCCCAGTCCTGCTGGCCACACTGTTCCTGATATAGGCCAGGATGCTGGTGGCCTTCTTGGCCACCTGGGCACACTCCTGCCTCATGTTCAGCCGACAGTTGACCAACACCTCCAGGTCCTTTCCTGCTGGGCAGCTCCAGCCGCTCTGCCCCAATGGGGCAGGTCTCCAGACAAGTCAGGAAACCAACCTGCAGGTCAGGGTTAAGGCCAGGTCTGATGATCACTGGGCAGGTCCACCGTCACAAGACAGGTCTGAGGTCAAGCTGGGACATCAGTCCATGGGTCAGGAGGGTCCATAGCCACCCATGGGCATGACTGAGGTAGAGATCAGAACTCCTCCAACATAGTTCAGGGAGGGACTGAAAGCCCCAGTGTGAACTTAAATAGAGCTCCTGGGACTAGTGGCGTGGGAGGAGAGCCCAGGTGAAACTGGTCAGGAACATTAAGGCATTTTAATGCCCTCAGGGCCCTGACATTCTCCTCCCCAGCTGGCTGTATCAGTCCCACCAGAGCCCATCCATCCAACATCGTGCCCGATTTGATTTGGACTTTCAACTAATTAGTTCTGATCTTATCTCATTCTTGTTGCTTAATTGCTCTACATCCTTCTTCCTTACTCATTTATTTGTACAACTGAAGAATCTACCATCACTCCTCTTCACATACTCAAGGTCTGGCTCTGCTGAGTTTTTGGCAAGTTGCATCTTACATTTATGATTGCAGATCCCCTGACACAGCTTTTTTTGCAGATGAATCTTAGTCTTTGTTCTTGGAGAGCTCTGCTTATTCCTAGGGGCCTCGGGACAATCGCGTTTGGATTCCCTACCTGCAAGATTTCTCTTTGCCAGGAATACATATCAGGGCAGGCTTTTGACTTACAATATTCACTGAAGATCCCACCTCTATTTTAACTCACCGAAGACAGTAAATTCCATTTACTCCACTACATTTTTTTTTCCCTTTACCTCTTCCCAGAGCAGCCTGCCTCTTTGCTGGTGCTTTCCCCTGGCCACTCGCCTCCTCTCCCACGTTCCTTCAGGCAAAGATCTGCCGATGTCTGTCTCATTTCCCTCCTCTTGCACTAAAACCAGTGGTGCAGACAACAGCCTACCCAAATCACCCCCCTCACTTCTTGGTTTGCAGCCACTTTGACTTCTGACGGACCAGACGTTTGGGTAGAACCCCTTCCCTGAGCGCTCCTTCTCTCAACACTTCCAGTGGCTGAATGGCAGGTGACTGGCAACCACTGGGAACCATCCCTCACCCATGCCTGGGTCATCACCACTCCAGGCAAAGGGCTTTAGCTCCAGCACAAGCTCCAGGAGCACGTGCCTCCTCCCCTCCTTAGTGATGCCCACCAGTCAGCTCATGCTCAATGACCTGGTGCTCTCTAAGCCCTGAGCTACGTGGTCCTTGGGGACACAAGGAACAGAGGAAGGAGAACAGGAGGTAGACAAACACATGGGCTGGACACGCTGGAAAGGTCGCTGACAAACACCCTCTTTTTCTGTTTCATTTTAGTCAGAGTCCCACACACATTCAAGCTGTGACTACACCCCTTGGAGATAGGTCTGCATCTCTCAGGTACCTGCACAAGTGCTGGCCACCCATGGTACCTGTCACATCCCCTGGTGACACTCCAGGGGATGGAGTGGCATCCATCCATGCTCTGCAAGAGTGAATGAAGCTCCAAGCAGCTGCTCAACAAGCGGGAGTGGGAGCGAAGTCCCTCTGGTCCAAAGCTCCACCAGTGCCTTTGCTCAGGGAGACAAAGACATTCCTGTGCAAAATCACAGGATGCAGCTTGAGACGTGAGGAGAGGCTCCCCCACTGCCCAGATGCACGTCTGCGTGTCCCAATCTCATAACAGACCCGGAGACAGGGAGATCTGACCCACCAGTGTTGGCACGCAGGGTCTCACACCCACAGCTCTCAGACTACCAGCCACTGGAGGGCCACCTGAGGAGCTTGGTTCTACATTGGCAGAAAGACCTGGCCAGTTTCAACCACACGGAAGGCACAAAAAGATTAATTCCCTGAATCCAGCAGAACCGTCACACCACTTTTGGCAGAATCTAGGGTATGGTGTTAGAGGAGGTGCGGAGGGGAATAAAAGTGTGTCATGAAGTGATGGAATTGAGAACTAGAACTCGGATCTCCTCTTGGGTTGTCAGGATGATGCAAGAAGGACCATCTCTATGGGAAGATGGGCAAAAGCAGAGATCTCAGACTCAGCAGGGCCAGAAGAAATAAATTTAGAACACACAGAAAGTTCAAGTTATTTACCAAAGAAACCCTGTTTAGGCCCCAGAGGATTTCAGTTCCACAGACAGATATCTAAAGAGACTGGAAAGTGAGAAACTGAAGTTTCTGCCTTGGGGCCTGTCACAGAGGTGAGCAACAGGACATCTTCCTTCAGAGTCAACAAGCGCTGCAGGGTCTACGAACTGGGACCTGGAAGGGACGTGCTGACCCAGAGACACCCTTGGAGAAGAACCTGGCACATTTAGGTAGATCAATATGCAGCTCATGGCCTTTTCCCTCAAAGCAGGAAAATACACGCAGGTTAAAGGAACATCCTAATACCATCTCCAAAATGTCAACCCCGAAAGTTGCACTCTGAATTTCAATGAAGATCACAGAGGATTTCCAGAGCTGCTCCCATCCTTGTCACAGTCATCTCCAATCTGTTCCAGCAAGAGTCTAGACAGGTACCTGCTGTGCCACCCTGCTGCCTCTCTCAGTCGATAAACACAGGTGGAGATGTCCCCTAGTCTGACGTGGCTTTGCTCCCCAGCAAAGTGTCATCAGGCCAAAACCCTTCCCCAGTGCACAGCCCAACCAGCTGCTGGGCTGTACTGGAACTGGGAAGATGGACACTTTCTCTGATCTCAGTGAGAAGTGGTAGAGCAATGTCATATCCACACAGCTGAACTTCCTTCCATGCACAAACATGAGATCCTTACCCAAACTACCTCCCGCAAACAATCTGTACCTCAAAACTCTGCCCGAGCTTTGTCTGGAAAAGCAGAAGTCGGCAAAACCCCAAACCATGGGCACGGCAACAGCTACATGGTATGGATGACTGGAGGAACACGCTCACACCTCTGCTCCAGCTTCAGTGTCTAAGCACCATCTGTTCTTCACGCTTCACTGCACACCTTCAATCTAACCCAAACACAAGGCATTCTCCAAGAAACCACCCAGCAAACATCAACTCCCAGGAACGGGAAGGGCTTATGAACCACGTGGATTAGTCCATTCTGTTATTCACCATGGAGAGAGGACGGGCAAACAGCCCCCGCGCACCGACACAGCTCCAGAGCACAGCCCAATCACAGAGCGAGAGGGAGGAAGGTGGGACCTTCTCAGTGGAAGTCCCAACTCACCAGCCCTCATCATCCCTGGAAAAGGAGAAAAGCTGGAGCTGCAGACCGGAGAGCCAACAGCTAAATCAGTTCAGAGGTGGGGGGGAAGAAAGCTCTGCTGCCCGGGGTGTTCTGCTCCCACCGCACCCTCTGTGGCCACCAGAGCAGGGACGGAGGTGCCAGTGCCCCAGGGCACCCCTGACCTGCCACAACCTCCTCACAGCACACAGCGAGCCAGCAGCTCACTGATGGAATCCAAGCATCCTGAGGAGACGCCTGAGGGTGCAAACACACCCCTTTAGCGCTCCCAGGAAGGACTGGGACTAGAGCAAAGGAAAGACTTCCTAAGTGGCTTCAGGCTTCCAGAAACTAATTAAAACTAGTTGCTGTGCTAAACAGAGAAATGTATTTTTTTAATTCTCTTTTCTCTTCTACAACTTTGTTTCCAGCTCCACATTCTCACTTCCCAGAATCAGCTGTGTGAATTTTAAAACTCGGTTAATATGCAAAGTGAACTCCACTGGATCTGTCACATCAGAGCCACTTCTCTCCTCTCCTGAGTAATACATTGAAAAAAGAATAACCCAGGTGTTCTCTTTAGTTGCCTGACACCGGGAGAAGCTCAGGCTCACCGGAAGGATTTCCCACCCCGTCCTCGGGCTGGGATAGAGCTGCCTGGGCGACGTCTGTGACAAGGGGAAGCCCTGGTGATACCCCCCCACAGCAGGAGACCCATTAAGTCACGGTGACCTCCAAGAACACCGTGCTGTTTGGCACGCCTCCTGACGCCGCTGTCCTCCAGGAACAGCACATTCCCCCTGGGTGGTGGCTGCACTGGAGACAGAGGGTCAGGAGCCTCAGGGCTGAGCCATGGCCATTTTTACCACTTTCTGTTGGACCCAAACAAACACATGCAAATTACTCTTTTCTTCTGAAGCCTCCTAAAATGTGAAGTGGGGTTGGAGGTCCAGATCAACAGTCACACGCTCTCCTGCTCCATCACCCACCGTCGCTCACAGAAGACCCTGGCACTGGCGATTGCTCTCCTGTGACAGTCCCACACACTTACCATGGAGGAGCCTGGATCCACTGCTGGATGGGAAAGCACCCGGGAACACGCACTAACACCCCGAGACACAGCTCTGCAGGTGCATCCATCACCCACCCCAAATAACGGGCAAACCCAGAGACTGCTAGAAATGTACAATGAGTAATTCTGGATTTCTGGGGCTGCCCAGTGTCTCCCTGAGACACTCGGGTCTGAGGAAACAGCTTACCTTGCCGTGGATCATACTGTCGCATCTGCACCTCCTCAACACATTCTGCCGGGAACCAGCCAGTCCTTCCTTTCACGGTTCCTTCCCAAAAGCCACCTTCGCCGATACTCAGCACTGCGGGGAGAAAGAAACAGGGTGTGAGGATGAGCAGGGCTCCAGGGAAAGGGAAGGCCAGAACGACCACCACACGGTGCTAACGCAGGGAAACAGGGAAGGGCAGAGCACAGAAATTGTGTCTGGGGTCAGGCGTGGTCTGGAGGGAGAAAGCACCTCGAGAAACCTTCAAAAGCTTCTTCCCCCCATGTCCAGAAGAGAGACAGTGCAGCGTGGCCTTCACGCAGCCATGTGCTGCCAAAACCAATCAGGGAATTGACAGCATCCACCTTTGTAAGGGTTGTTAACGGGGACCCAGCCATGACATGGCCTTTGGTAACACCATCTCCTGCAAAGATCCCACCTACAGCAACTTCTGACATCCTCAGAGCCATGGAGAAACCACAGCCCCACCAGGAAAATGAGACACAGAGAGGGAAATAAATTGGCCAAGGTGAGAACACAAGTCCCTCTGAGGACAGGGTGGTCTTGACTGTCCCGTGTTCAAAAACCCAAGAGCTGCTTCACTAGAAGTGACACAGCCAACAGGAAGGTTCTTCACTGTCACAGCCAAATCCTCTCAGCCCATTAAGCCTTGTCTTTACCTGCTGAAAGCTTAGAGGAACGGAAAGCAAGTCTGGAAATGTGCTCTGGAGATTAAAATGAATTCAGACACAAGGAGATTTTAAAGGAGAATCACATCAGGAGCGTCCTCATTAAACCAGGGAAGGACCAGCTTGAGCTCCACACCAACTGCTGGCAGAGAGGAGGCTTTCGGGCAGCCAGGACACCAACCACCCAAGAGCTACAGACAAACCTGGCTCCTGCCGCGACAACCATGGCCAGCCAACATGTGTTTGAGGTCAGCTCTCATCTCCCAGGTCCCTGACACAGGACACCCCACACCTAACCCTACCAGGCTATGCAAGAAGCATCTGCATTGTTTGGGGAAATTTAGAAAAGCATCAGGTGAGACCACGGCATTTCCTGCGGCCTCAGAGGACACCACGGTCCCTCCACAGCACCCAAGGGAACAGAAATGCGCACGACGCAAGAGAAGAAAAAAGGGAGGTGAGAATTGTTACCAATCCTTCCAGATCCTCCCCATTCATGTCTTACATCCAGATACTGCCCCTGTTTTATCCAGAAGATGGCTGATGCGCACCTCTCCCTTGAATTCAAGCTCTTAAAAGGCCGATTAATTGCCCCGTCCTGACCCCAGGAAGCGGGGAAGGGGAGCAGCTCCCTAAGTTTGCAGGTTCCTGAGGCTGACGCCGCTCCCCCGACCCTTGTAACAGGGCTCTCTGGAACTGACTGAATTCAGGTGTTGGGTGTAGCCTGTGAAATGCCTCAGAGCAAGAGAAAGCGCTGCTCAGCACCCGAAAGCCACAAGCCTTTGACACATCCTGTGGAAACGCGCGGGTGCAGGGTTCCTGACAGCAACCCCTTGGACACCCAGACCAGAGAGAGGAGGATCCACCCCCGGTCCCTGCTGCTGGAGATTTCAAAAGCATCCCTTCAGCGTTGGCTGGATAACGGGTTCTTAAACACAAGCCCACCACATCAGGGGGTCCCCTTGGTTAGCACAGAGACGTGGGGGTTCCTGGAAACGTCAGGAGCCGTTACAGACCCGCTCAGAGCAGAGGGGGACACTGAACAGGCCCCCCAAGCCCCCAAACCACAGCAGAAGGAAAAGGCTGACACAGATTGTGGTGAGGCCACAACTGGAATACTGCGTCCAGTTCTGGGCTCCCAGTTCAAGAGGGACAGAGAACTACTGGAAAGAGTCCAGCGTAGGGCAACAAAGATGATTCAAGGACTGGAGCAT
>JAOQGH010000001.1:268740-301574 GCA_025769975.1 Gallinago jamesoni | reverse complement strand
GGGTGCCCAAACCCCCTGTCCCATCCCCCGCCACCCCGCGGGGTGCCCAACCCCCCTGTCCCACCTCCCCTGACCCCCCAGGGTGCCCAAACCCCCTGTCCCACCCCACACCCTGGGGTGCCCGAGGGGCCGGGGAGGGGGCCTCAGCCCTGCCGCTCCAGCACCACGCTAAGTTACGGTCCCTCAAGGGAAAAAAACACTTAATAAGAAATAACTAGCTGCCCTTTCCTTAGAATACTTGGAAATGTCACTCCAGATCCTTTTCAGTCCGCGCAGAGACGTGACAGCCCGGCTGGGGGGGCTGCAAGGCCCCGGGGTGTTCCCAGCCGCAGCCACAAGGAGCTGGCGGGCAATGGGGGGGCTGCACAGACATATCTGCCGGGGGCAGCGTGCCCCCCCCCCCCGACACCGCAGCCCCCCACCCCACTGCACGCCATGCCCGGGGGGCACGCAGCCCCCGGCACCCCGGCAGGGTGGGCGGTGCAGGGGGGGGAGCGCTGCAGCGCGGGGCTGTGACCCCCCCCCCAGCACCAGTGGGTGCCCACACAGACCTGTCAGCAGGGGGGACCCCCCTCCAGCCACTCGGCTTCTCCGGGGTACCGCTACCAGCCCGCCCTCCCCTCGCCGGGCCACCAAGGCCACCGAGGAAGCCACGGCTGCCCCCTGATGCTGGCACCCTCCTGCAGCTCGATGCACCGCGGCGCAACAACCCCGCACCCCTGCCTTCCCGTGTGCGGTGTGACGGTGCCACCGCCGGACCGAGAGCCGGGCCTTGCGGGGTGACGGGAGGGTGACACCAGCCCCGGGGGTGACAGGAGGATGACACCAGCCCCGGGGGTGACGGGAGGATGACACCAGCCCCGCGTCCCACGGCTCCTCTGGAGCAGCACCGCCGGGGAAGCGCTAATTACGTGGTTGCAGCCCAGCGCCGATCTGCCGTATCGATTCCGGAGCACACTAATTTTTTAATCGTTAAGGAGTTATTAAGTCAAAATGTCTGCAGAGCCTCCATCCATTATGTCCGAGGTACATTTGTAACAAGTTTTGTAATCATTTCAAAGAGTAGCACCGTTTCTGTTTGCCCTCTTCGGGCAAGCTCAATTTCAATTAAAAGATGCTAATTAGCTTAATCATATTTGATGTTAATGCCTGCTTGATAGAGACCCGTGTCAGTCGTGTGGCTGCTCCAGGTCTGGGCTCCGCTCGGGGAACATTTCTACCCGTATTCCCAACTGGAAAACGCGGGGAAAGCTGCGGGGAGGGGGCTTGCTGTTCTCCACCCGGAGCGTCTCCCGGCGCGTTCCCGCAGGAGCTGAGAAGGTGTTTCCTCACCAGGAGCTGAGAAGGTGTTTCCTCCCCGCCTTTACCGCCCCGGGGCCCGGAGGAGCGGGTTTCGTGCTCTGCTCGGCGGAGCCGGGCTGCCCGCGGGGGGGCTGGACGCGGGGGGGTCATTTCCCAGCGGACGCCCGGGATGTCTGAATAAAGCACACGCAGTGGCCACGTTTATCCAGCAGCCGAGGAGCTTCCTCACGTCCCCGGCGGATAATTGTGATTTCGCTGAGTGATGCCCACACCCTCCTCCTCCTCCTCCTCCCCGAGACACGCGGGGACCCCAGCGCCAGAGGAGAGGGGTCCCCACAGGGCTCTGGGGGGCAGCCCAACTGAAACGCAGTCACTGCAGAAGAGGAGCAGCCCCTTCCTCTGCTGCACGGAGACCCTGCCCCTGGTACCACGGGACTCTTCCCTTTGCGGCAGCCGTTTGGTTATCTGGTTATCTGGTTATCTGGTTATCCCTCCCAGCTGCACATCGGGTTCCATCACGGGGACGGGAGGGGTGAATGAGCCCAGCGGTGGGCATCATTCAACCAAAGGACACCCTCCGGTCCAATGAGCCCCCGCAGCAGATGGAGGACGTGTCCTTTCATCTCACGTGTGGCCTCTGCCACCAGCAACCTGCTCCGGGAGCCCCCAAGCTGACGTGGGGTTTCTTTGGAGGCTTTGCCCATGTGTGGTGTTCCTCCGGTCAGGTCCTGCGGGGGGGCTGCTCGGGTTTGGGTCTCCCACAGATAAGTGCGTGCTCCAGAAACGCTGCAGTGCAAACCTGATGGCACGCCTTTGGATGACATTTCTGAGGCCTCACACCTGCTCTGCCTGGTGAAAGTAACTATTTGAGATGAGATGGACTCACTCCATGTCTCACGCTTCTTACAGATATTTTAACCCCCGGGAGCATCCAGACTCAACAGTGCCTGGACACGGTGAAGGAGACCTGACCATCTGACAGAGCACCTCCATAGGAAGTTCCACTCAAATCTGAGGAAAAACTTCTTTACAGGGAGGGTGGCAGAGCCCTGGAAAAGGCTGCCGAGAGAGGTCGTGGAGTCCCCTTCTCTGGAGATCTTCAAGCCCCCCCTGGATGCCATCCTGAGCGCTGTGCCCTGGGCAGCCCTGCTCTGGCAGGGGAGTGGGACTGGAGGAGCTCTAGAGGTCCCTTCCAGCTCTGTCTGATCTGTGACTCCGTGAATCAGAAGCACTGTTGGGTTCTGCTATGGAGGAGCTTCCTCACAAGAGTGGACTCCGGACTCAAGAAGCCACCGTCCTTTCTGAGGGAAGCCAGAGGTGCCTTCCCCAGGCTGGGCATGGGTTCAAACCACCGCAAGTAAACAGACAGACCCTAACAGCCCCCACAATTGCCTTGGACACGTCGAGCCGCCCCAAACACCCAGCGCGGCTCCTTGAATTTCCCCGCGCTCTCAAGGGGCTGATGAGAAGAGAATTTGTCAGGTGAGTTCTGGCTGAAGGATTCTCCGTGTAGGTTTAACAACCCTCCTCCTCTTCCTCCTCCTCCTCCTCTTCCTCCCCCTTTCTTCAGGGAGTTCCTGCCCACCACCATCCCAGTGGAGCACCCACGGTGCGAGGTGTCGGTGGTCGGTTTTGGGGGAGCTGCAGTGTTTGTGGCCACAGCAGGAGCGGGACCAGGGGCCGTGGCTGCTCCCAGCCCATGGGGCTGTGCCGGAGCCGTGGGAATCACCCAGGGTTTGCCCAGCCACACTCCTGCCTGTCTCCAGTGAACACACTAAGTTGTTTCACACATTATCATAAAAAATATCTCTTACATATCGGGCATTTTCCCCCTTTGTATATCAGATTTTTGTTGCTTTAGGCTACAGAAAGGTTTTTGCATAGAGGAAGGTCCTGCTGTTTTAAAATGTGCTATAAACTGATCCCCTCAGGAGTGAAATGTATTTGGCAGCTTTGCAGTTAACCCGTCAGCCTTTCCTCCTAACTGTACGACTGTTAAATTGTTCCTGTCCACAGCTCCAATCCCAAAAGCAGGCTTTTTCCCCCCCCTTTTTTTTTTTCCCCAGCTGATTTGTCTCTGGTGCTGGAGCTGCCTTTCACTTCGGCCGTGGAAGAAAGGGTTTGTAGGGTGCCCCCCTGGCTCAGAGAAGACTTGTCTGCTCTCACACACACCGCTCCGCACCCACGGAGCACCTGGAGAGCATTTCTCTGAAGGAACCTTCCTGGAGGCAGCGTCACCCATCGCGTGGTGGGGAGAGGTGCAGGACAGGCACCCTGCCACGGGTCCCTCAGCTCTGTCCCCAGCGAGAGCAGACGTGGTGTCCCTCGAGTCACGCTCTTCGGTGGTTTGGCAGGAGAGGTTTTGCCATGGCACAAGCAGCACTAGAACGTCCACCCGGTCCTCCTGACACGGCACCATCAGGCAGAATGTGACTGGCAACCAAATGCTGCTTCTCGATTATGGCACTTTCTGCGTGTCCCTTGGAAGAAACGCTGCTGCTGACACGGAGTTTCAGACTGTTACTCCAAGCCTGGCTGACAGATATGGAAACAGACTGGGTTTGGTGGAAACGATTCCAGCTCCAGCAAGGAAACAGCAGCTTTGTCGCTTCCAAAGCTTTCCCAGATTCTCAGAATCGAACAGAAGGGTTGAGGCTGGCAGGGACCTCTGGAGGTCACCCCATCCCACCCCCTGCTCAAGCAGGGACACCTCCAGCCAGTGGATCCAGATGACTTGTGAACATCTCCAAGGATGCAGACTCCACAACCTTTCTGGACAACCTGTGCCCACGCTCTGTCAATCTCACGGTGAAAAAGTGTTTCAAGTGTTTCATGATGTTCAGAGGGAACCTCCTGCATTTCAGTTTGCCTCTGATTGCGTCACCACTGAGGAGAGCCTGGCTCCATCCTCCTGGCACCATCCTCCCGGTGTTTATACACATTGATGAGATCCCCCGAGTCTTCTCCAGGCTGAACCATCCCAGCTCTCTTGGCCTTTCCTCACAGGAGAGATGCTCCAGTCCCTTTATCATCTTCATGGTCCTTCACAGGGCTCTCTCCTGTATGTCCATCTCTCTCTTGTCCTGGGGAGCCCAGCAGTGGACCCAGCGCTCCCCGTGTGCCCTCACCAGTGCTGAGCAGAGGGCAAGGATCTCCCCCCTCAACCTGCTGCAGACGCTTTGCCTGACGCAGCCCAGGAGACCGCTCACCCTCTTTGTGGCGAGGGCGCGTTGCTGGTTCGTGTTCAACTTGGTGTCACCTGGAAGGACCCCCCAGACCTTCTCTGCAAAGCTGTTTCCAGCTGGGTGCCCCCCAGCATACATTCGGGGCCAAGGGGAATTTCCCCTGGCTGTCCAGCAGCTACTTAGGGAGCAATCCTGAATTCAGGAATGGGAGAGATCTTCAGGGACACTGTGTTGAGGGTATCGCCTGGGTTGGACAGATATAACGACCAAAATGACAGGTTCTGCCCAAAATTCAGGAGGCAGTTTCCAACACTGAGAGCTTTCTGCCTCACCACTGGGGGTCCCCCAGCCAGAGGCAGAGCAGGAACCCCCTTCTCCCGGACTCCTGGAGCTGGGAAACGAGGCACACCGGGGCTGATATTCCGGGGCTAGTGCTCTCGCACAAAGCGGTTTCCTTCCTTCCAGTTCCCAGAGCACGGCTCGTTCAGCTGGCTGCTCCGCCTGCTGAGAAACTCCTGGTCTCAGATCCTCTCTGCACAGCTACATGAGAATAGCACAGGCACCTCTAACGAGAGCCAATTAGTGGCAGATTCCCACTGTTCGGGAAAGGGAAGGCGACGGGAGAACGGGAGTCATTTGCCCTCCCTGCTCCTCCTGTGACAGCCGCCAGACCAGCACTCAGCTAATTAGGGCCCGAGCAACGAAGTAAAGCAGGAGCCGTGGAGCCCTGGTTCAGATCCCGGCGTCGCTGGGAGCAGCAGGAGCTCGTTGGGGACCCTCCCCGAGGGAAGCACCATGGGGGATGATGTCAGCCCCATGGCCAGCAGCCCGACACAAAAATCCTGGGAAGAGGAGCGTCCGTCCGAGCAGCGCTGGCAGCCCTGACCCACGAGGTGCTTCAGAAGCCCAGCGTCAGAGTCTGCAGCCAAGAACAGGCTGGCAACGGCCATGACAGCCAGCCAAGGCAGGAGATCCTGCTGGCACCCTCCTCCCTGGGTTCACCGCGACCATCCGTCGGGGTGTTGAGCTCCCTCCCCTCGAGCGCAAACGCCTCCCCCGGCGGTGGCTGCAGCCTTACAAACGTGTCTGGAGAAGACGGAGCGGAACTGGAAACCCGAGAGAGACAATTAATTAAAAGGTTTTGTCTCCCTTTATATAATCACAGATATTGATTCACTCCTTAAAGCACTCTGCTGCAGCCCCGCCAGTGGAACATTCCCAGTGGTAGCTGGATTTGCGCCTCTCCACCCTGACAGCTGAGAATGTTTTATATCTCTGGGCAGCTCCACCAGATCTTAGAGTCCTACTGAAAAGACAAAATATAGTTTCATCAGTTGACAAAGAGGATAACAGGATTTCTGAAAATTATGCCTCTAATCCTGCCTATCCCACAAGATCACAGTCCTTAGGAATTTGGACAACCTGTCTGAAAAACCCAGCAAGTGCAGGAACAGGCAACCGTCACCAATTAACAGGCACCTCACTCTCCAGCAGGTGCTCTGCACAAAGAGGAGAGAGCCTGGACCTGCTGAAGGTGCACGACAAATTCATGGTAGACAGTAACGGAAAGGACCTGCAAGAGGATCTCCAACCCACACCCCCCTGGAGGATGGAGACAAAGGTCCAGGTGGACCCTCACAAGCTGCTGCTGATCATGACAAGCTATTTCAGAAAATCTGCCCTATGAAAAAAAAAAGGAAAAAGAAGAGTAATTTCAGCAGTATCTCGTGGTCAGTGTTACCCAGGAGTGAAAGGAGATGGTTAATCGGTCCCTCCCTGCTTTAGGGACCATGAACCTTCCAATCTCAGAAGGTCTGTGCCTTTGCAGCTCCCAGAGGTGGAGGAACCCATGCCCTGCAGAAGGCAGGAGCTACTTGGTAAAGACAGAAATCATTTGCAAAGCCTGTGACCGCAAAACCTTTAACACTTTGGTTGCCAAGTCCTTTTGTGTGTCTCGGTCAAAATACATGGCATTCAGCATCTGCTGCGTGCAACTGGTCTGGGGGTACACACTCCATTCCTCATAAACAAATGTTCACATCCCACCTCCCTGTACGTGGCCAGACACTGAGCAGACCTAGAGGTTTAGAATGACTTTTTCTACAAGGTCCTGCCCAGGTGCCCTGGCAGCTCCCAGGGCACCGTGACAAAGGCTGAGGTAGATCTGGTGACTCCAACACAAGCTTCTGACTCCGCAACCCACAGCCTGACACCTTCTGCCTTCACTAAAATGACCTTGGGAGAACCGTTTAGATGGTACAGGCATCTGCAGCAAGAACCACAAGGAGAATGAGTTGAGACTTTGGCACTGTAGTGCGAAACGTTGGTCTTTAAGCTTTATTTGCTTAACTCATTACCATTTTTATTATTTTATTAATCAGAAGCCTGCAGCTAACTCCTTGAATTACATTAGCTCTTCCCCCCTTAGGAAAATGCTGGCACTTCTTGGCCAACTCACCCAAGAACAGCCTTCGTGGCTCACTTTTTGGTTTTCCTTTGTGCATCTACCAGATTCTTCAACCCAAGGCACTCTCCCTGCACACCTTCAGCCACAGACACACAGCCCCCCACACCTCCAAGAAACCAGCAACGATGACCTGCCTTTTCCAAGCTAAATATCCCACTCTGGTGGGTTTGTTTCAAGAGCCAGCACCAAGACACCACTATTTCTATTCCAAACACGACGGTTGTCACTCTCTTAGGCAGATGCCACGGCTGGCCTGGACTAACGCCCATAGGTCATTACCTTTGTCCTTGCTGCTGGAGATCCAGAGTTCCCTAATGGACCCCACTCTCACACACCCCGTGGGCTCCAGCGCTCATTCGCTGTCTCGGTGACAGCAGCTCTAAGTTACTTCCCAGCTCTTCTTTAAGTAATTTGACCAAATGATATTCACTCATTCTGCCCACACAGTCCCTTCCTCACCGGAGCAGTGGCTGGGAGACAGCCACGGCTGAGTCCAGAAGTTACTGGAACTGCTTGGAACTGTTAAAGGATTAAAATAAGGCCAAAGAATGGGGACTCGCACAGAAACGTATCCCGCCCTGCCAACACGCGGCTCAGAACGTCCCCGGGGGAGGAAAGGCAGCGTGGAAGGTCACGCAGCAACTGCTCCATCGCCTGCCCCGAACTCCAGAAGCATCCCTTGGTGCGGGGGGACACGGGACACCCCTCAGACCCACCGAAGGCAGCAGCTCTGCAGGGAACTCCCCTGTGCTGGCAGGGTGCAGAGTGTTGTCCCATGAAGGGGCCGGAGCCCTTCTTTTCCCCTTTTCCCCTCCTCGTGGGGGAGAGAGGAGCCAGGTCTGCTGTGGCGGCAGGAGAGCAGGAGGTGCTGGAGGGACCACCTGGGGCAGCGAGGTGGGCCATGGCCCCAGAGAGGACAGCAGAGGTCCCATGCTGAGCAGAGCCCGACCAAGCACGTCCCAGAAACGCCACAGCCCCTGACAGCAACCTCCCAGCTCAGACACCAGCTCTGCTCAGGAGAGAGCAGCTTCAAAACTTGGACATAAAGCACTTTACCACGAGCACTGGGGCCAAACCGTCCTGGTTGTGAGACAATGAAACCAGCTCCAGCCTGGGATGTGGCCTCCAGGGGACATGCAGGGTGGCTGCAGCCATCTCCTTGCGGTTCACATGTCCCTCAGACCCACACCTCCTGTCAGCAACTGCTCCTTCACCGAAATTGTCATGGTCCAAGACTGATCAAAGACAACTGCTGGCCCGTGTGGCACAGAGCAAGAGATCTCTTCTCAAAGGACTGGCACTTTGGGAATACTGATGTTTTCTCTTCCATGACATTGTAAGACAGTCCTGAAGAACATTTTACCTGAATTCATGGTGTTGTGGATGTTTCTCTACCACATGTTGCCCTTCCAGTGAGGAGGGCTGGGTCTGCGGGACATGCAGCCCAAGCCAGCAGAGGTGATGAGGAGGTACCATGAGCACGTCAGCCCCACCAAGACCACGTCTGTGTCTGGGAGCTGCCAGTTTGCATCTCCAGAAAGATGAGAAGAGACCTGGAAACAGCTATGGTCCTGCTTGATATATGGAAATCATTTTTTTTTTCCTTTTCCTTGTTTTATTTTCCATATTATTGTTTGGATAAGGCAAAATAAGGAAGAGCATAGAGGAGACACTGGACATGAACACAGCTTGCTGTTTGAGCCCTGGATCAGGAGTTCAGGCATTTTGCCCAACACCGTGTCCCAGACTAGAGGGAGCCAGGTCCATCACCCACGTCCTGGAGACCACTCATGGACCTCTCCTGGTCCCTGGTCCCGAGGGACAGGGTGAAGGTAGCACCGAATATCCATCCCAGCCCCTCGGTACTGGGCAGTTAAATCACCCATCTCCGTCGTTCCCAGACATGCACACACAGACCCTGCTGGTACGTAACGTTTGGGACTGGTGCGGGGGGACACCACGCTCCTGGGGCTGCTGCTCTGCCCAGCCCTCGACTCCACCGCAGGGGGAGGGGGGTCTGTCCCCCCACGGAGAGGGGAAGTGACAGCAGCAGCTCCGTCCGCAGGGACTGTCCCCCTGGCACAGCCCAGTCCCGGGGGTCTGCGTGGGAAGGGATCCTCTGGCAGCGCAGATGCTCGGTGCCGGTGCTGGGGGGTCTCTCACGTGTGTGACGTGGCCGAGGACAGTCACCGCTGAGGAAGAGCGTTCATAATTGAAATTCCCCTGGAACGCAAATTAATTTTCAGTTTCGTTCCCTGGGAAGGAAGGATGTGTCTGTGTCAGATGCCAAATCGAGGGGATTCTTTGTGTAGGAAGCATCATTGATTCCCATTTACTCCTCATCTGTATCTCTCAGACAGGGAGCGTGGTGAGTCATGCGCCCGGGCAGAGCGGCATGTTGTGCCACCACGAGCAGACGGGCACCTGGGGAGGGGACTATTGTCCCCACCGCTGCCACCAGAGATGTTTTGCCACCACAAAGTCTGATTCAGGATCCAGGCAGTGACACAGTTCTTGCAGATGTGGTGGCACCAGGTGGGAGGCATCCAGAGCTCACCACAGCAGCGACACCACCTGCACATGGGACCTAGCCCCAGCCCCGGCCACCGCAGTCACCCAGCACTCCAAACGTTCTCAAGATCGGGAGCCATGTTCCAGCTTCTGGCAAAGTGACCCGAAGACAAGGATGCAGCCAGAGCCGGCCGCAGCAGGTGGAAATGGGACCCAAAGGCTCTGGAAACGGACCCACTGGGCTGTCCCTCATCTCCCAATGTTCAGAGTGGCAGCAGCTGTGCAGAAGACAACACTGAGGTTTCCACCACTGCCCCTGACCAGCTGAGACCTACCAAAGGCACTGAAAGAAGCATCTGTGAGGGATGACGGTGAACAGGTCCCCTGCAGGACACGGGGTGGTGAGGCCTATTCCTTACTCAGCTCAGCAAACACAGGGCTGAGCAGTCCCCTCTTCACCCAGAGACATGCCAGAGGCTGAGCCAGTGCCCCCGGGACGACGGCAGCCGGGGGGTCCGGAGCCCCACACCGCTCCCGAGGAAGAGCTCTGCACCGGGGGCAAACCAGCTCCTGCGCTGCAACGTCACTCCTCGGCTCCTCTAGCACCAGCTCCGTCTCGGGGACAAGCCACTTGATTAGAGCCGCTGAAGTCACAAGGGGTGACTTCGTTCTGCAGCGCTGTGTGACTGCTCTGAACGTCGCCCAGTCTGGGAAGTCTAGCCCTAAACGAGTGCCACGAGGATGACTGAGGACAAGCTGTGCACGCGGTTTGTAGCTTTGCACGGAGGTGTGAAAGTGAAACGAGCACGCAAGTTTGCAGAAGCAAAGACAACGGGACAGCTGAAGAGAGCAAACCCCTGCAGGGGTCTAGGATGCTGAGTCAGCAGTTACAGCCGAGCCCTGAACCAGAGAGCAGATCTGGCAGAGGCAGAGGCCCAGCTGCAGCATCAGGAGAGAAGAGCTGAAGCCCCACCGTGTGGAGCCATCCCCCCTCTGGCTTCAGTCTCGGTGCCACTGAAGAGACAGGCAAGTCTCATGGCAGGAAAGGATAAAGTTCTGGACGGGGGAAACGCCACCAGCCCAGGCCAGTTCCGGGGCAGCTGATCTGGTTATCCAGCACAGGGCGACCAGGTTTGTGATGCACAAGTAAACTTCATGGTGACTAGTGTCCCTCCTGTTAACATCGCAGACCCCGTGGGATGTCTGGGCACGCTGGGGAGGACCCTGGGTTTGATCTGTGAAAGGAGAAGGGTAGGAGAGAGCAGCTGGAGGCAACTTCTAGGGAGCTGAAGGTCAGGACCTGCACGTTAATGCTCTCTGAAGTACCCTGGGCACCGTGCAGAAGGCAGACAGAGGAGTGGGGAGGTAAAATCCCACCACCTGACTGAGAAAATGGTGTGAAAAAGAAGGATGTGTTCCGATTAGAAACTGAGGAGAACTCTGAGAATAGGATGGTCACGCCGCAGGGGCGTACCACTTCCAAACCCCGCTGGAAGCAAGCTGCTGGGATCTAACATCAGCCAGGTGAGAGGAGAGCTCCCCAGCTGGAGGATAGGAAAGGCAGCGCACGCAGACCTGCTCTGGGGTGACCCATGCTGGGGGGTGAAGCCATAGAGAGACAGGACAGAAGCTGGCCAAGTCAGATACAAACTGGTGAGGAGCAGCTGCACAAAGAGAGTGAGAAAGCAGAACCCCCAAACTAAAGCGTACGCCCCCCTGCCCAGGAGCTCGTGGCCCGAGAAGCCAGGCGGGAGAAGCAGAATGCCTTCCGTAAAAACACGGACACGGGATGCCCTGGGGGCACGGAGGAGACGGACAGACACAGTAGGGAAGTGTCACACACAGCGCTGGGGACAGCACAGCGGGCTCCACCAGGGAGGAGGCGAGTGCTGCAAAGTCGGCTTGGGCTAAATCAGATTAACGAGTTAATTGTGACAGCAAGGACCACGGACCTGCCATGGGCCGATGCTCCAGCAGGAGACGCCCGTGGTTGGGATGACACCCGGCCACTGCCATGCTGAGGACAACCTGCCCGAGAGCAGAGAGGTCAGGGAACAGCAGGGAACCCCATTTCCCTGTCAGTTCTGCACAGAGAGAGCAAACACCATGTCTGGCCGTGACGGCAAGGTTCCATCCGTAGCATGGCCAGCAGGGAACCGACCACAGGAAAACTCACTCCTGACCTCGCACTGACCAGAGAGTGTGCTGTAGCGCATAATCTTATTAATTAAGAGCGATTATTTAACAGTGACCCCAGTGCAGCTAGTTTGTAATCTTGCTGAAGCAACAGAAGCCCATAAATCAACTGCCTTTGTGCTCGGTCTAGAGCACTGGGATTTCAAAATTCATAAAAATTAATTCTGGTAATAAGAAACTAAAACCCTTAAAAGCAAAGCCTCTGCTGGTGTCCTGGAGACTACTTTGAGACACCTTTTGGGATGCTCAGACACATACTGCCTGTCAAGAAGGACTTCGGAAAGACCTAAATGAAGCCAGCAAGACTGAAAAACAGCTGAGTAAGTCAGGCTGTAAGGACTAAGGAACAGCAGTCAAAAAGACAAAGTTGTATTTAAATGAGAAAAAACAGAACAGATCATGCATTATTTTGTTAAATGGGAGGGAAATAAAAAAAAAAAACCAACCCAACAATAAAAAAAGAAGAAAATATCAAGAATAATGTGTACAAAGCCTAAAAACTATTAAGTCATTTTTCAGAAACATCAAGAACAGAAAACCTGTCAGGTTCAAAGGGACTTCAAAGACCAATAGATAACCCAGGTATAAAAGAAGTGCTCAAAGAGAATAAAGCCATGGTAGAAAAACAAAATGAAAATTGCCATCTATGTTTTCAGGGGATTGGCCAGAGACTGGGGACGACCCCACACTGGGTTTCCCCGTATGGAGACTGCCTCGGCCCTGACAGGAGGGGAGAGAGTCACCATCAGCAAAGAGACAGAGAGAAATGACCCGGAGCTCAGGTCTGAAAGGGCTGAGCCACAAACGGTGGTGCCTCACCTGCTCCTCAAATCTGCTTTCAGTGCCAGAACGCGGCAAATGGGCCAGCAACTTCTTAAAATGTATCTGTGAGAGAAATGGCACACCATTAAACCTGCCACGAGGGGCTATGTAAGGATGAAGGCTACTGTGCAGATCGACAACCTGTTGTTGTGAATCTCTGTGCAGTTCTGGTGTCTTGCCTCCAAAAGGCTGTTGCACATCTGGCAGAGGCCAAGGAACTGTGACCAGGATGAGCAAAGTTCTACGATGGCTTCTGCACAAGGAGCGACCTGCTCTAGTCGAAGATGTCCCTGCTCACGGCAGGGGGTTGGACTAGATGGCCTTTAAAGGTCCCTTCCAGCCCAAACCATTCTGTGATTCTGGGATTCACAACCAAAGCATCCCCAGCCTGGGAGGAGAAAACCTGGGGGGTCGTGGCAGAGATCTGTGAAACCAGGGGTGGGACTGAGCAGCTCACTAGGGATCTGCTGTTCACAGGTGGGAACTGGACAGTGTGAAATGAAGTGGGGAGAGGGCCAGTCCACACTAGAGAGAGGGAGGCCCTTACTCACATAAGAGTAAAGAAGCTGCAAAATTTCCCCCATGCCTGATGTTGTGGCAAGATTACATGGGCTTAAAAGGCCACAGAGCAAACTCAAGGCAGAAACATCTCTACCGAGAGCCAGCAGGTACAAAAGAAAGCAAGTCTGACCCAAGGACTCCTCAAAAGATAACACCTGACTCACAGTGCTCCTACTGGAAGAACTCCCCTTGCAGCTCTGATAGTCACTTTTTACTTTCCAGTTCCAAAAACTATACCAACTTGTTCCTGTGCCAATATTGTCTCCCACTTCTGTTCATTTTGCCCTTTCCTGGTGCTTAATCCCATCTCTGTCTCCAATTCTGTAGGATAAACAAGCCCATTTTCCAGCGCCTTTGCATTCGTTAACCTTGTGGCAGGGACATGGAGTTTCAGACAAGACGCCGTTTCTCTCAGCGGAGGGACGGTGCCGCAGGACGCGATGAATGCCGGCAGCAGAGGCGGCTTCAAAAAGGGATTAGACGTGTTCATGGAGGACAATCCACCACTGGTTAATGGAAAGGATAATCCACAGGCAGGCTCTGTGCCGGGGAGCCCGCTGACTGCTCCTCACCAGCCATGGGCAAGTATGTCATGGGAGTCACCCCCGGGGGACTCACTGGCTCTATTTTGTGACTTGTCCCTGCACCCGCTGTCACTGGGGACAGGACCCGGGGCCCAAGGAGGCCTGGTCCCAGGGTGGTCACCCCCATGTCTCCTGACCCTACCGGCAGCCCTCCTCTGCTCTACCTTCTCTTCCATCTTTTTCTGAGCCTCTGTAACGGTGAACAGTAAATAGTATTTTATATAAGGTCTTACAGGATTTTGTACAACTATGGTAGCCTTTGCCTTCGTGTCACCACAAATACTGGCCATCATCTTCTGATTAATATTCCCAAGCATTTCCCACTATTGTTTCTAACAGATAAGGCAACAAGGAACTCATAGTCAAAATTTTTGTTGTTATCTCTGACATACAGCCTGCTTACTGTTTTATCTTATTTCTAGTTTTCCCACCCTTCAAATTCTTCCTAATATTCCGATCCTCTTAAGCACCACCTTTATATCATCAGTGGAGTTCAAGAGTGCTTCTCATGTCAAGGACGCTACAGAAAACACTGCAGACCATTCACGAGACCAACACCTGATCTTTCCCTCCTCCTGCCCCAGCACTGCCCCGTCCAGCAGCGCGCTGCCCCGGCACACTCAGATCTCTGCTTATTTCCCTCACGCCCCCGCACGATGCCACGTGCTCCAGCACCAACCACTTAACACAGGGCACTATAGCAGATGCCCAGTGCTGCCCGGATGGATTACATCTACTCTGCTCAGCTTTGCTGGGGAGCTGCACTTGTAGCACGTGTAAATCCAGGAGGGCTCAGTTTAGTGAGGGCACAAAAAGATGGACACACTCCCTAAAACCTGAATCACGGATCATAGAGATAAAGGGCAAGACACAATAAATCATTTCTATACGTTACATATGCGCGTATGAAGGTGTGTGCATCTTCACAGTGCTGCGACACACAAATTCAGCTTCCACGTACTGCGGCCAGGCGGGAGGAGACTCCGTCTGTGGTCCCTGTGGGATCACAGGATGATTCCTGCCCACAATTCCCACGACTCTGCGGTGGGGGGGCAGTGGGGTTTGGCTGCTCCACTCCAAGCCTCCAGCTGCAGAGAGCCTCTGGTGACGGGAACAGGGATGCTCTGAGAAGAGGACCCTGTCCTGTCCCATAGACAGTGCCCAGGCTCCTCACCAGCCAGTCTCTCCCATCGACCGCAAATTGCAGAGAGACAAAAGGCAAGAGGGAAAACTCGAGCCTGCTTGCCACACGTGCCATCCCTGGGCAGCAGAAGGCACGTGGGACCCCCTCCCAGCCCCCACCTGGCTAACCGAGGCATCTGGGACAGTGCCAGTACCATGGCTCGGTGCTCAGCAACGCGGCCACTGCCAGCACCTCGGCAGAGCGCCCTGCTGCAGCTGGCGGACGGGCCACCCCAGGGCAACCTCGGGCACATCAGTCAGGGAGGTGGAAGCCACAGCTCCCAGAGCAATGGGACCCTTATCAGCACCCTGACCCCACACGGCAGTCCCCATCCCAACGTTACCAGCGTGACTCTGGGGAGTCCCCACACTGCATGTGGCCAGCCCATGCCTCCACCGAGCCCCCCTGGGCCAGCGATGGCTGCGGCCAGCACTAGCCTGTGCCCGCACCGACTCCGGTGGGCAGAGCTGTGGGGTCCCTGCGGCGGTCACCGGGGCCACGTCCCCTCTCGGGTAAAGGCTGAGGGACAGTAATTTCCCCGATGGAGGAAATTCCCCCCCCCCAGGGTGCACCACGAGAGCCGGTGTGCCGCGCACGGCAACGCCACACATCAGCCTAATGCGGGAAACAAAACAGAATGCCGTGTTCAATTGGAAGCACATAGGGAATTTAGATGGGCAGATTATAAATATACAAACTGGAATTTAACTGAGGGGAAGACATCGCTTATCAGAAGCGGTAATTCTTCACATAGATTGTCACCATAGTATCTATCCTTTGTCTTTGACTAAGCCTTCAGATTTTAACGCTGATAAAACCCTCCTGCAGCAGGGACTGCCACGGCTGATTCCTCGCCCCAACACCCTGGACTAGAAATACACAAACGGCTTCAGCCCCTGCCATCCTCTGGGCCCTTCCCCTCCCCAGGACCCCCCCACGAAGCTGGGGAGCTGTCGGATAGACCAGTTCCGCACGGGAACAGCAACGGCACGGGTACCAGCAGTTACCTGCCAGCACGGCTGGGATCAGCCGAGGAACGCCCACACCCCCACAGACACATCAGCCAGCAGCAAAGCCACCGGATTTAAGGATGTCAGAAGACATTATTTCACTGAACTGCCTGAGCTGAAGAGCATGTCAGACCTTCCTCGCCACGGGGACGGTGAGCGGAGAAACACGCCGAGCTCTGCTCACTGCAGTCCTCTCTACGTGGTTCTGCAGAACTCGTTTTGGGGAAAAAAAGGGAAACTAGAACTGCACCTTTAAGAATGGGAAAGGAACAACATAATTTAATATATCCCAATAATAAAAACTCTGCTGGAGTACTTTAGGCAACTAGAAAGGGGATCTGATTGAATTTAAGAACTGGTTCTTGAATATGTGAATCAGATTAGGAGGAAGAGCTGACGGAAAGAGTGGGACGTGTCTGGTAGTCAGCGGGCAAGAGACCTCTACAGCATGTAAATTCCTTAAATGAAACTCTAGGAGGAAGACATGGGGGACTGGTGGAGTTTCTACTTCATTTTCTTCTTTGTGAAGTAGTCCAAAACAACCCCCAGATGACCATAAGCTGCTGTTTCACCTAGAAGAGGGACTTTGAGCCATGCCTGGGGAAACGCTGGAGCAGCAGGAGAGCAGAATGAAGAACCACAAGACACCAGAGGACAAAAGGAGCCATTTCCACAGAGCTCCAGCAGTCCCCACACTGAGCTAGGGTCAGGCTGGAGACAGCACTGGTGCAGAGGCTGAGGACACAGCAGTGTTTATAAAGAGGGTTTTCAGCCAGATCTCAGCCAGCCTCAGATGGTTCGCTCCCACCTCCCACTGAGACATACCAATCAGAGCCAGTGTGACACAAGTGGCAAAGTGTCCCGGGAGCAAGGTCTGTGCCGGGACCCGGACAGCCTGTTCAGAGCTATTCTTCCTCTTTAAGGCCCCCTCCAAACTGTCACAACTGAGGTGAAAGAGAGAAAACTCCTGGGACGTTGTCTGAGAAGTTCCACCCAACCAAAGTCGCAGGCTTAGCCCCGAGAAAGGCAGCAGCAGCTCCAGCAGCACATCTCCATAGGGATGGGTGCGCTGTCCCAGGCAGGGCTCTGGGGCAGCTCCTCCATTAGGTCAGCAAGGAAAACGTCCCTTCACAAAAACCATGCTGATTCCTTCCCAACAGCCCATCCTTCATCACATGCTCAGTGACCTTAGCCCTGACTGCACACACCACCATCACGCAAAGGATTTTCCTGGGTCCCCTCCGCAGCCCTTTGCGTGGATGGGGACCACAGAATCAGAGAACAGTTTGGGTTGGAAGGGACCTTTAAAGGTCATTTAGTCCCACCCCCCCGCTACAGGAAGGGACACCTCCCACCAGACCAGGTTACTCAAAGCCACGTCCAACATGCCCTTGAACCCCTCCAGGGATGGGGCAGCCACAGCTTCTCTGCCCAACCTGGGCCAGGCTCTCACCACCCTCGGCATAAAACATTTCTTCCTTAGATCTAGTCTACATCTCCCCACCTAATCTAACCTTCCTCTAGCAGAGGCCACAGAAATCGCCTTCAGAATGATGCTCCCTGGCTAGAGCATGGTCCCCCCCCCTTGTCCCTGCACTAGCCCTCCACCGCACAGCTGAAGAACAGCAGTAGTTCTGGTATCTCCCTTCCAACGTGTCTCCAAATCCCTCTTGAAAACACGGCCAGCACATGAGGACACAGACGTCAGCGGTGCCCAAGCAGTGCTTTGTGCAGAACCTGCTGCTCCTCGCCAGGCCTGGGTGGCCCTGGGGAGGGCTGGCCTTGGGTTGTGCTGTGAATGACGACGGCTCCTGTTCCTGAACTGTGCGACCAGAGGAGTCTTCTCCCAAGCCCGTTGCTGCCAGCCCTGAGCTCTGCACGCGCAGGGCATCCTCCCGTGAGCCAGGCATGGAGGCTGATGTCCCACCACAGAGCATTCCGTCTCGTTAAGGAGAAGTTCAGAGCCACCCTCGCTCTCAGCACAAGGCTCAGGAGATCCTTCTGTATGTAAAACAACTTACAGCCCACTCAGCTGTTCAAAGAGCAGCACAGGCTTCCAGTCCCCACCAGCTTAGCAGTCCTTCAAACCCTGGTAGCAACTGGTATCAGCTTCTCCCAGGAAAAAACACAACATCAGGTGGATCGTCCACCAGGGAAGTCTATTCCTAACTTCTCCTGGGGGGAAGCTGGTCTGTGCCTAAAGAGGGATTTCAAATCCCTTCCTAAACTGATGGATATACTCACCTGCAGCGTCTTGCTGGGTGACTCCAGTCTGAGACCCCAACGCGCCCTAGTGCACCCACGTGCATGAGTCACTGCTGGGAGAGGAGTTTTGGTCTCTTTCAACAGACACAACAGGTTGGGAGTGGGAGGGCTCAGAGAGAAGCAGCTGAAGTTCTGGGAAGGCCCCTGTGTGAGAAGGCAGTGAAGAGTCGAGGACTGGGAAACTGTGGCAGTGGGAAACCTCGCAACGGAAATTAAAGCAGACAGGGAAAAACTCTTCAGGCTCTCAGAAAAAAAGGACACAGACAAAAGAGGTGAGGCGCTATGTGCTGAGAGTGGTATAAAGATAGTTGAAAAATAAATTAATGCTTTGCCTTGGTTTTTGATAGGAATGTAAGATGAAGGTTGACTGGCTAATGGGGACGAGACTATGGAAACCAACACTCGCAAAGTGCGGGCGAACCCTGGAGTGTCTCCTGTGCCCAGAGAGGACGCTGGATAATCTTCACCTGAGTCTTCCACAGGAGCTGGCACAGGACAGCAGTGGACCAGCAGCACATGTTTCAATGAAGTCATCGAGTCACGGAAGGACACAGAATTGCTCTGAGAGCAGCAAGTGCGACCCTGTCTGTTCCACAGAGGGGGAAACTGATACGGGCAACAACCTGCTCCAGCAACACCTACAGCTCCAACGCAGCCAGAGGGGGACCACGACTGCCCACGGGCACAAACGAGGCCAGAAACATTTTCCCGATGGGTACAAAGGGCAATTTCACAATTACAGGAAAGAGAGTCTGAGAAGCCACGGCTTGTGAGGAGCAGGGCAGACACCACCACCTCTGCTGTGTCCGTTCGGGAAGGGTTTGCACAGAGCTGGCACGGCGCCGGGGACTCCAGGCTGAAGATGAGCCGTCTGGCTCCAGCGATCCCGGAATTAAGGGAGGTGTGAAAGATCACGCAGAAGAAGGTGTGGAGGAGGACATAAGAGTCACACATTAGGCACACATGTCTGATCACGCTTCTGGGCAAACCTCAGCTCCAAATGCTCACAGCCACCCGAGGCCACCCGCTCATCGGCCAGGGCAGACAATGGCCAAGGCCCTCCTGACCTCCTGAGCTCTGCAGCACTGAGCTGGGAGTGAAGAACCATCGCAATCACAGGCTTCTGCTACCACTCACAAGCCAAAGGCTGGGCCCCATGCTGGGTTTGTGGCACAGGGCACCGGTGTATGAACAGCAGCAACAGGCATCTCTCAAAGGAGAGGCCAAGCTAAAGCTGACAACCTTCACAAAACCCACCCCAGCACCTGAAGAGGCACCAGGAGATGAAGCTGAACATAGAATTATAGAATTGTCCAGGTTGAAAGGGACCTTTCAGATCATCTAGTCCAACCACCAACCCAACTCTGATAAAACCCATCACTAACCCATGTCTCTAAGCACTATGGCAACCCCTCTTTTAAATCCCTCCAGGGATGGTGCCTCAACTCCTTCCCTGGGCAGCCCAGTCCAAGGCTTGATAACCCTTTCAGTGTAAAAATTGTTCCTAATCTCCAATCTGAACCTCCCCTGGAGCAACTTGAGGCCACTTCCTCTTATCCTATTGCCTGTTCCTTGGGAGAAGAGACCGACCTCCCCTGGCTACCCCCTCCTTTCAGGGAGTTGGAGAGAGCGAGAAGGTCTCCCCTCAGCCTCCTCTTCTCCAGGCTGAACACCCCCAGCTCCCTCGGCTGCCCCTCATAAGACTCATTCTCCACACCCCTCCCCAGCTCCATTGCCCTTCTCTGGAACATCCACACCTCAGGCCGCATGCCCTGCAGCCATCCTCTGCTGGCCCAGCACTGGACAGCTGGGCTACGAGAAAGGTGCTGCAGGGAAGGGCTTCCCACCCGGATCTAAGGCAGGTCTTTATATGGGCTGTGAATTTCAGGATTCTGAGCCAGAAGCGTCACTCTGGCTCAAGAGCTGAGTGTGGTCAGAGGCAGGGATGTCCATCACTGTGAGGTGGCACACCTGGGAGACGAGGACCTGCACTTGGCCTCCTAATCCACACGCCCCATTAGGCACCCGTGTATCTGCTGGGACAAGGATCAGTAAGTGACTGCAGGAGAGGGGAGTGAAGCCAAAGTAAATCACTTTGTAGAGATACAACCTAGGCCACAGCAGCATTTATGGGACCCTGATTTAGTAGACTGCCATTGATAAATAAATCTACACCTACAAAACCTGATTTTTCTAATCCCTACTACCATGCAAAATCAGAATTCATTTCCTCTGAAGCACCAACTGTCACCTACTTGCTTCACTGCTAACACCCATGTAAAATATTAGCTTTCTATCACGCTGGGGTTTTTTAAAAGCAACGTCTACTCAAAGAATATATTGCAACCATTTTTCCTTCACCTTGCCTCATTTAAAAAATTCCAGTCCATTTTAACTGAAACTGAGCCAGAAGCAATGAAAAACCTGGAAAATTTCAGATTGGAAGATATGTGAACAGAAAGATTAAAGCCAGCTAAAAAAAAAAAAAAAAAAAAATCCTTCGCTACGAGCAGTCTAACTCAGTAAATGCCACCGGCGAGACTTCTACCCACCGTAAAGTAATAGCTCCATAAAAGGGAAACAACAGCACTTTACAACAGCTGAGATTGCTGCCCAGTGTCAGCAATGCTGAATTCCAGGCAATATTAGCAATTTCATGCCAAGCCATAAAGTTTGGTCTTATTTGGGGTGCAGACACCACAGCCAGGGAGCCTTATAAAAATGTGTAATAAATAGAATACCACTGAGATGGCAATGACAGTCCCTTTTTCTGCTTCAGCGTGGGGTCACTCCACGTGGCTCACGCCAGGACACCCCGGGGGTCCCTGGTGCCATTGGCACAGTCTTACAGGGAGACTTCTGCCCGCTGCTTATGAGCCACAGAAGCATTAAACCAAGACACAACATTCTTAAAATACCAGTATTTTGGGCTGAAGCCCAGCTCCATAAGCGGGGGACGCCTCTTCACCACTCTCGGGTGCTGGGTCCCCCCTGTGAGCCTCCCTGGCTGGATTCCCACAGTGGCAGCAGAGATGCCCCCGAGACAGGGGTGCCCGGAGCCCCCCCGGGATGGGAGGTGGGTGCCGTGCATCCCGGGGGTGTTGTGGAGCGGCAGGCAGCCCTCACCTCCTGGGGGTGCAGCCTCACCACCTCCCAAAATAGCGTGAGATCCAAGAGCCTGCACTGCCCAAACTGCTGCCAAACCGGAGCCGCTCTCTGGGCAGGGAGACAGGAATTGTAATGCCAAGATGAGCCTGCAAAGGAGGAGATGCTTAATCATCCTGGAGGTGTGTTAGGGCACTTGGTTGGGAGAAGCAGGTAAGAACCGGGATTATGGACCGGCCTTCTGGATTTAGGGTGTGCTTCAAAGCTGGCCATCTTCAGATCAAACTACAAGCTGTCCTGGAGCCAAAGTCCCCACTGCACAAGGTGCCACGAGCACTATCCCTCCTCTCCTGCTGCCCACCCGCACAGGGCTCTGGCCCCGGGCTCTGCGGTGCCTCCCGTGTGCTGGAAAAGCCGCGGCACCGGCGGCCGTTCTCTGCTCCGAGACCCTGGGCGATGCCGAGGGCTGCGCTGAAGGTGAGCATCGCTCCCGCCGCAGCAGATGAAGCAAAGTACAAGGGCGTGCTGGGAATCGTGCAGAAGCTTCGTGAACTCTGGAAGGTCCAGCTTCAGCCCAGTTTAACCACACTGGACCCAGTTTTGCCTGCAGGAGCGTGGGGCAGCTCCCCACAGCTGGCCGTGCTCTTACCGGACCAGAGCAGCGTTTGCTGGCAGACGGCAGGGCTGGACGGCTCTCACTGCTGCACTGAGCTCTGGGGGGTCTCAGCACTGAGCTGAGAGGGGGTCTGAGGGGACGGGAGCTTTCCTGGTGCCCCAGGACGGCAGGGCAGCACTGCCAGCCCGGCCCCGCGGCAGCATGGCCACAGAGCCAGGAGGGACAGCCTGTGCCAGGCCCCGTCCCACGTAACTGGGAGAGGCTATGGCAAACCAGCAGTACAACCCCAGAAACGGCAATGGATTCGGGACTAAAGTCCAGCCTGCGCAATCCCCAGGGGGGAGCAGGTTAGTTCCTAATGCCGAAGGTACAAAACCCCATAGCACCAAGCCAGGAATGACCTGCCCCACACAGGCAGTTTTCCACTCCCAATTAGAAATTCACAACCCCCCTGAAAGGAGCTGTCACTCCCCTGCCCTAAATCCTGTCAGCAGCGGTCCCTGGTCCTCGGCCAGGGCCATCACTCCCGGGCGCCGGGACGCGCTGTGCCTGCTCTGGGATTTCCCCACGGCCATTTCCTGAGGGGCAATAATGACCTTCCTTTACAGCTCATCGTTTCACTGCTGGGTCCCCGCTCCCTTTTGCGGTGAGTCAGCCCTGCAGCCAACGCTGTCAATGCTCTGAACAACGCTGAAACCACCTACCGCTCCCCGCACCACAGCACCCTCCGGCCGTGCCAGGGCAGCCGGCTCTGCGGCATCTCCTGCCGAGGAGCACGGTCAGCATTGACCAGCCGCCGCTCCGCCTGCCGGCCCATCCATCAGCTCTAAATACACGTGTATCCGCTCGCTTTTACAGAGAACCGCCAGCGAATCTCCGTGGGGAGGGCACCGTTACAAACGGGCACCCCCACCCTGCTCAGAACAGGCTGAGCTTCTATGGCTCCTCCAAACCAACCCTTACATTAAATCACACCCTCCCTCTTTAATCACATTCTTTCCAGCATCTGCCCACAAGAGAGCATCTCCAGGCCCCCGCTAACAGGCAGCATCCGTCTCTGCCCCCCCCCGCTGCTGGGACACGCTCTGTTCAGCACAGGCTGCCCAGGAGCACTCACAGTCCTCAGTGCCACCGATGGGTGACAAGGCGCAGGGATGTCTCTGCTGCCACTCACCACGCTGCCTCTCCTCTGCCAAACTGCCTGTTTGATTTCTGGCAGTACCTGTGCCGCGGGCCAAGCCTCCCTGCGGCGGCTGCGGTGACACGGTGACATCTCGGCTCCTGCCCAGCCCTGGCAGAGGGCACCCGGGCAGCTGCCACAGGACGGGGCGACAGGGGGTGGGGGCAGCACAGCCAGTAAAGACACAGAGACACTGGAAACACTGTCCAGCAGGAGGCTGGAGATGATGGGGAGAAGTCACCCCCGTAGGGCAGAATGACTTCACCACAGAAGCCATTTTTACCACAGATAATTCCTTTCTCCAAGATGAAGTTCATGGTGTTGCTCCACATCATAGCCCAAAGATTCCCACACCCCCAGGCGTTGGGGTTTGTCCTCACAGCAGCTCTGCATCACCTCAGCCCTTCAAAGTTCAGACTCCACCAAACCTTCCCCAACACTGCTCCCAACATCTGGATCTGATCTCCTCTCCCACACCTCGCATCAGATCTAACACCAGCCCGTCGCATGTCCTCACCCCACCATCACACCGAGACCATCCTCCACTTCCAGGACCTCCCATTCACCCAGAACAAAACACATCTCCAGGAGGGTCCTGCAAACTCTGCTGCTCTTCAGAAATCCTGCAGTATCGTTTGCAGACACAAAACTCCATGTTTTACCCAGCAGATACACGAAAGCCGGGCCCAGTGCTCTGCTACTGATGCGGGTGGTGAGTTACGGTGATGGTAGAGCTCTGAGCATCTCACTCGCTTTGAACTGCAGGTTTTGGTAAGGATCCGGTAAGAAACTGGGACGATGGTCACGGGGACAGGGATGGGATCTGCACCCCAGCAGAGGAGAGGGCTCCGCTGGGCACCGCTCCCCTCTGATCCAGTCCCGTTTTAATCTTGCCCAACTGAAATAAATATTCCTGAAGCTTCGCTGGCATCCCGAGCTGACAGCATAGATCCTTATGGGAACTTCGAGGCAAGCAGGAAAAGCTATTAGAGAGACAAACAGGAGGTAACCTCCTGGCGAGGAGGCAATCTCACCTGAATATTGCTCAGACTCCCTTTCCATTTATCAGAACCTAAAAGGCGTTTGTCCCAGTTACGTCAGGCGCCTGTTGGGGTGCACGGGGCGAGCACAGGGGACTGTTCTGGCACCGGTGACTTTCTCTCCCACCCACAGGGGAGGGATGGCAGAGGGGAGCTGGCACCAGCCCCACGGACAGGGGGGCAGTGACAGAGACCCTGGGAATGCCAGGCCAGTCCTGGGAATGTCAGGCAAACCCTGGGAATGAGGCAGGTCCCAGAGCCCGCTTGGCACAGGCACCCCAGGGCACAGCTCGGGACCGGTGGTGAGGTCCTGTGCTCAGAGGCAGCTCCCCAGCCAAGGGACTGCCCCTGGCGAGGCTTCTGCACCCTCCTGGCTCAGCCCCATCCAGGATTCAACCCCAGCTGGAGCCCTCAGGAGCACTTCTGGGGTGGGGAGAGAGACGAGGCCCCTCCAGCTGCTTTACCAACAAGTTTTTGGAGCCCACTTTTCTCTTTCAGATGGGAGGATTAGACCAGATGACCTCCAGATGTCCCTTCCATCACCTTAAATTACTCTGGAAGTCTGTAACTCCTCTGCAAACATCCCGTATTTCCTGCACAAGGTCTCTCCAGTCTGACAACTGGGGACTCACGGTCTTCTCGCCACGCTTCTGCAAAAAGCACTGTCCATCTAATTGCTTACTGGGGGAGCTGCCTCCAGCTGTGGTGACCCACCAGGAGCAAGATCTCCCCTGCCTACACCCTTCACCGTCCTGCCCTACAGTGAAAGATCACAGCCCTGTGTGGGGCACGGGGCTGGCCTCGTGGTGCTGCTCAGCTCAGCCATGGGCAGCGCAGAAGGACCCAAAGCAGCCCGGTGGCCCCAGGAGCACTCAGAGAAGTGGGTGGCCCTTGCACCACCCCAGGGGTGCACTTCTGAGAAGGTGCTGCGGGGGCTCTGAGGCTGCAGCCAAGACGCGGAGGGGACTCAAATCACCAGCCAGCACCGCGCCAAGCGCCGAGAGGCACAGAGGAGAGAATGAAACAAATTGTGGTAATTTCTTCTCAAATCCCTGATGCAGGTAGAACAAATCAAATGGATCTAACCCTTTCACAAAGGCAGGAAGGGAAAACAAATTGTCTCAGGCTTTTAATAAATAAATAAATAAATGAACCAGTGGCTTCGTACTTGGGGCCAGGATCTCATTCTCATTGCTCAGGAAAAAAGGGTTTGGGAATAGAGAATCAGTTCCTATTGTTAAAAGTAATAATACGAAAAAAAGAGATTGGGACAAGACATTTATTTTATTAAACCCCCCGAGGAGAGGTCAAGAATATTAGAAATAAAGTCCCCAGGTTCTGGTTGATGCAATAACTGCAGTTCTGGCAATTTCAGAAGAAGGATGTTTGTTCAAGGTGGCAAAGTGCCAAGAATCTTCAGGGGAGGTGCTAGTAAAGGATGCTCTGTATTTACTCACCGCTGCGGAGCACTGGGCTCAGCGCGGCATTTATGGAGAGCCTTCATCTGAAGAGGACTCCAGCAGGCAGCTGCGCATCAGCAGCTCCCATCCCCGAGTGTCAAGATGCTCACGGGCAGGACCAACAGAGGAGGGATTTCAGAGAGCAAGGAGGATGATCCCTGGCTTCCTCAGCACGTGTCCTGTCCTTCAGGCACATGCCAGGGGCATCAGACAAGACATTGGGGCTTGGCAGTGTCCACTCCGAGCCAGGGCAGTGTCCCACCTACGTCCCTCCAAGGCCACCATGTGGGACTGAGGGGTGACAGGAGACCGCATTTATCCAGAGATCTACAGCGGGAGCATGAGGACAGTGACTGCCTAGCGAGCTCTTGGAATACATTAATGACAATCTATTTTTATAGAGAGGGTGCAGAAAACAGCCATAGAAGCTCTTTTAGAGCTTTGATTCCAAGTGGCTGAAAATGGTAAGGCACAGGTAATGTTGGCAGGGACAGCGATGAAGTGGTGAGTGTTCAGCACTTCTTAGGAGGAAAGCGAGAAAGACCAGCAAAATACCAGCAAGGCATTTTGAAGCCAAGTTCTATACGCTCTTGGATACCGGGGGCAAGGTTTCGTGAGAGGTCAGCCCGGGGTGGGACAGATGGCTTCCAGGGGTCCCTAACCATTATATGATCCCATGATGGGGAAGGCAAAGGAAAACAGACTTCAGTCCTCTCCTGACACAGAGGAGGCATAAGCAGTGAGGTAAGAAATCAGCCAAATCATAAGACAATCATTCACTTCAAATTCAAATACATTGACTTCAACTGGAATGATTGTTGTGGAGAGATGTAAGGGGAAGGCACAACCCAACAGAAGCAAACACCTGGACAGCACAAGCACGAGAGGAGATGTCACTGTGGTGAGAAGCAGATATTCATTTTGTAAATATCCTGCAGCAAGAAAAGATCCCAGGGACTGCTGGCAATTGTTGGTGCTCCTTTGGCTAACTGCAGAGAGGGAAAGCTTTCAACAGAGGAAACTAGAAAGACCAACGTGCTTAATACCTGTTCATCTTTAAATCAGAGATCAAGCGTGAGATCTCAGAGGCGGGGAGCTAAGACCCTACCTGGAAACCAGAAGCAGGAATTAATTAAGAATATTTGGATCTGCCTGACTACACACCTGTTGGGAAGTTTAAGAACAGACTGAAGCACTCTAAGAACACCTAAGTTCATCTTTGAAGGTTTATGTCATAGAAAGTGTGGCCAAAAGAGTGGAAAGTAGCAAATGGCCAAAAAGGGGGAAAAAGGAAAACTAAAGAAATACCATCACTTCACTTCTTGGAAAAAGAACATTGGAGCAAATAACAACCCGAAGTGTTTGTACTCGCCTAGAGGGAAGCAGTGTGGGAACAGTCAGAAGGGATTTGTCAAGGGCAGACGGTGAGCGGAGACGGCTCTGAGCAGCGGCCGCACACCCCGGCCTCGCCGGGCTCCCCACGGCTGCCCCGAGACCCCCCAGGCCCCAACAACGGGCTGACCGGGGTCAGCATCTCCTTGAGCAAAGCCAATGATGGGCTGGAGAAGATCCTCACCACATCTACCAGCAGTACAAAGGGGCTGCAAATTACTCCAAAGAACAGGATTAGGGTTTAGATGGATCCCGGTAAACCGAAGGTACTAAATCTAGGCAGGAATGATCAGCTGCCCAGGGATTCAGATGGGGAAAGGCTGGAGAGGCAGTGGGTTTTGAGGGGGAAAAACCGTGGAGGCTATCACACGCGGAATGTGAGTCAGACATCACACCACCCCATAAAGCGCCGTGTGATGAGCTATCAAAACCACAGCCTGAAAAACAGGCAAGGTAACCTGCTGCCACACTCCTCTGCTGCTGGGGCCTGCTCTGGCACCCGCTGCTGGCAAGGAGGGGACCCGGGCAGGAGCTGGGAGAAAACGGAGCTTTGGGAAGGGTGGGCAACGGGGGATAAGAGCCAGCCCCGAGGAGAACACGGCAAGCTGTCTGCGGCCAGGGGAAGCGAGCGAGCTCCTCGGCGTACCGATGCAGAGCCAGCGAGGTGTAACACACCACAGGAGGTAATACTCACACCAAACACTAGAAAGCTTCCTAGCAGTGAGGACAGAGGGAGGCAGGAGGGAGGAAAACACCGGGGGCACCTCCAGCACTGGGGTTTCCCCACAACAGGCAGGACGACCACAGCATTCTGTGGGTTAGACCCTTCCTCCTGCTCCTGTCTGATCCCCCATGAACCAACTCCATTGGCAACAGCCTCCCCCGGGGTGGGTTATTAGCACAAATGCCACCAAAAGGCATCTGGGGCATGCTGTGCAAGGCTCACCCAGTGCTGGGCTGGATTAACCTCCGGCATCTCCCAGCTCCTTCACTCCAGGCTCCTGGCAGCCCTGCCCGTCCCTCTCCAGAGGTTCCTGGCCATGGTCCATCTCTCACCGTGGGGATGGTCCACCCCAGGCTCACCCCACCACCCCTGCTCCACGGCCAGACCTGTGCTCCCACACTCAGCCTCTGCCAGCCGGGGCCTCTGCTCAGCCTCTTGTGGCTCAGATGGTCGAGGAACCACCACCACAGGAGGACTCAGCCACCAGGACCATTGGCCTGTCCAAAGTCTGGAGAACGACACAGAGAAACACTGCTCCTGCTGTTGGTGGGGCTGAGCGCCAGCGCCGAGGGCACCACTGCCCAGTCCATGGGCACAGGAGCTGCTGCTGCCCATCAGCTCTGAAAAAAATGAAATGCTAATCCTCAACTAGTTTTCATTTAAATTCTCTTTGTCACCCTGAATATATTTGCAAAACAATCAGAATTTTGCTGGGAATTTTCACCCTCAGAATAAAGAATTTTGGGGCAACATTGCAGACGCTAAATTTTCTTGATATTTACTTTCATAAAAATCTGACCCAGAATCATTTTTTCTGCAAGACTCTTCAAGGAAGATGCGAGAGGGTTCCACGTGCTTGTGGATGCCTTATCACTTCCCACAAAGTGAAGGCTTTCTTTTTTGAAAATAAAACATCCCCGGGAAGCGAGCCCTGAGAGGAGATAGGGATCGCTGCGCCACTCTTCCCCAGCCCCAGAGTGAATGAAAGCTCTGTCAAACCAACACAAACACTCCGGGAACTGGCCGGGAGAGCAATAAGGCCAAACAACCAGTGAAAGAAATACTGGGTCAAACAAAACACCACTAATAATTAGCTGCTCTCAGCACTTGTTAGCACACGGCCTCGTGCTGAACAGCACCGGTGCGCGCTGTGTCTCTGGAATTTCAAAGAGCATCAGCCCGTGGGACTTGTAGAGCTGTGCCCAACCGGCACCACGCGCCGTGACGGTGACAGCCAGCCCTACACCCGCACGTCGCCTTCATGCTGCCCTGCTCACAGGGCATGCCCTTCATGCCCACCCCTGCCCACCAGACAAATGACACGAGGGGACACGGGACAGCAGCCGTCTGGCTCAAACCCCGCTGCCTGATCAACAGCCTTTGCCTTCCCTCCCCTCTGACTTATCACCACTGTTCTTCTCACATCCCCAAGACCACTCCGTATGGCCCCGACAGCTCTGAAGATGTCAGCGCGTACCAGCGATTGAACACCCGGGCTCTGTGCATGTCACTGTCACCTGCCCCAAATCCAGTGGAATGACTTCCATAATCATCCTGTCCCTGAAGAAATGGACAAGCATCTGAAAAAACAATGGAGCAAAATGCACTTTTACATGCATTTAATAAATGCATATGGCTAGGAATAACTAAGTCATCTCCAGCAACGCTTTAGAAGTTTGCAGAAGCAGGAGACAGAAGGAAATGGGGCAGAGACTCTGGCAGCGCTTGGCAGCAGGAGGAGGAGGAGGCAGCTGCTTTCCTCTGCCCTGCCTGGGTATGTGATGGCACAGCAAGGAACCTTCCTGCCGCTCACCCCACGCACAAAGGCTCAGCAAGTATTTTGGGGGTCTGGGCACCCAGGGCAGCCTGGAGCCTGCCCCAGCATTCAACTCCCGGCCAGCATCCCACCCCCTGCCCCAGCATCCCACCCCTCCCACGCTCAGCAGGGAGCACACAGGCTAATCCAGGGCTGGCCAATGGGCCAGCAGCTACCCAGCATGGAGCCAGGGCCAAACCACACCAGCCGCTGGCCACCAGTTCCTCCAGCAGCAGGACAGACCTGCTTTTGGGAGCCCCCTTGTGCTGCTGCCCTTGGCAGACCCTAACCCCCCCAGCACCCCTATGCCCAGCCACGCTCCTGCTCTCCTCTCGCCGGGAACTGCCCCGGCTGCCTCCTCCTGCCCTGCCATCAGCTGCTCCAAGGAGTTTTGAGAATACTCCCAAAAGCTTACTGATTATAAAAGCCCACACCAACCCCCTAAAGCTTTTATAATCCCACTGTGCTTCTGCCTTCAGCAGTCCCACGGCAGCAGTCCCTGAGCTGTCTGCAGGGTGGGCAAACCCCACTGTTCCGTATCGCTTTTGAGCACGCCCGCCATTAATGTCATTGCACGCGCCTTTCTCCTGCCATGAACAGGCAGAGGTTCCCCATTTCCCTCTGATAAGCCAGTCAGTATTTTCAATATTTTTAACTTATTTCCTCCTATTCATCTCGTTTCTAAGGTAACAATCCTGCTCTTCTAAATCTCTCTTCAAAGCAGAGGTATTATTTTTCTTGTTCCTGATCATTGTCACTGCATCTCCCAAACCCTTTAACTCACGCCCTTCTTGCCGACTGGCAGTGCCCAGCCGGGTATGGCACCCTGAGGTGCCATCATTGACGGCCACCAGGGCATCGGACTGTCTTCCATACCGCCATCCACCACACGGCGAGGTCACCTAATGTCGCGGCATTTTGTACCGAAGTTGCACATCGAGCAGACGTCTCCATTGGGCTGTTTAGAAAACACCCTGCAACTTATCCCAAGTTAAACTGGTAATGAAGAACCCGAGTGATACCTTTTTTTTTTCTCCTCTAGTAGTTATTTTACATTTATTTTCATTATTTTTTATTCACCATGTTTCTTTCTCCCCAAATGCTTTAGATTGCCTCAAAGGGCCTCAGAGCTGTTCCAGCTACGGAGTTCATGTGAACAGCTGCCCTCTGCAGAGCAGTTCCTCAACGCTCACATCCACTCCTCAACGCTCACATCCACTCCTCAACGCTCACATCCACTCCTCGGTCACTGGTGAACACAGATATGGCCCAGGCCTGCTGCCCGCTCCTCAGACTCCTGCTCCAGCCTCATGGAACCCGAGTTCCTCACCAGCCCCTTCTGAGCAGACGCAGCTTCACATCGGCCATGGCCGTGGTCGCTCTCACCTCTCTGCTAACAGAGGGCCTCCGAAAGCAAAGCCTGGCCCCAGTGGTCACCAAAGGGACCCTTGGCCACAAGGACTCTCCAGCAGCATCTCTGCTCTCCGAGGCAGCAGCCACACCCTCCCAGACCAGCAGGGGTGCCCAGGCTTGGCTTCCAGCTGAGGGCAAGCACCAGCCACGGCGAGCAGCGTCAGAGCCAACACTGGTGCTGCACGTGGCCAGTGAGTGGTGGGGAGCGGTAGGACAACAGGAGGTTCGCATCATTCCCATGCCTGCAGGCCACCAAAGCTACCCAACACACAAGGAAGGGCTCGGCGGGTCAGGTGAGGGTGTCCATCGGCTGCTCCCGGCCCCGGGGCAGAGCCCCGCCACCGCCCAGGCCCGCAGGCGGCATTCCGGCAACCGCCACAACCGCAGCGGGGTCGGGACACGGTAGGTGTTGGCTTCTCTGCAACGTGCCACCTCCAAGTATTAGTTTTCAAGATGCAGTCATTGTCATAGCAACGCCAAGCGCAACGCGGCGTCGATGCACTTACCATTTTTCTGAGACGCAAGATGAGACCGAGGGGGAGGAGATCGAGGAGAAAACCCCTCGGCGCTTGCTCCGGGGCCGGGCGGAGAGACACGTGGCCGCATAAGGCTCCGCCGGCCGCCCCGCTCCCCAGCCGGGCTCCCAAAGGTGCCTGGCCCCATGCAGCGACGGGGTCCCCGGTGGGTGCCGTGGCACGGGGCCACCTCGACATGCCTCCCCCGTGCCCTTACCTGGCCTTGCCGCGGCTGCTCCTGCGGAGCGTGGGCAGGTCGGCCTCCTTCTCCTCCTGCACCCGCTGCAGGGACGGGGAGCGGCTGTGGGCGCTGCGGGCACTGCCGGAGCTGGCCAGGCTGCCCTCCCCGGCCACCGCCGCCGCCTCCTGCATCTGCACCAGCAGCTGGGGGGGCAGGCTGCGCAGCGAGGGCACCGGCGAGTAGGACGCCCGGCTCTCCGCCTTCAGGTTGTTGTCGCTGGCCGAGCGCTGCAGCAGGCGCGGGGAGGAGAGCCCGCCGGCCCCCAGGATCCGTCTCCGCTTCGTGTAGCTCGGCGTTTCTCGGAAAGGCACTGCAAAAAGAGACAGTGTTAGGTACCGGCATGGCAGCCGTGCTCGAGCGGGAAGATGGCGGCTAAGCAGGGGGGCTGGGAAAGGACACAGAGCTGGGCCGGGGGATAGGAATAGCCAGGACAGAGGAGGAGGCAGCTCCGTCTGCTTCCAGCTCCTCTCCATGCACCATCCTGGGGGAAACTGCCCCGGGAGCACATGGGGCAGGTGAGCCCGACCGTGGCACTCCGGTGTGGGGTGGACCTGGAGGTGGCATCTTGGGAAGCTTCGAGGAGCACTGCCCGAGGTGGAGGCAGCACCAGCAAGGGCACACGGGGAGGTGTGCAGGGCCACCAGCAGGACCTGCCAGCCCATCTCCAGCTGCCACCCCGGCTCAGGGGTGGTGACACATTGATGCTGGCAGTAACCCTGGCCACAGCTCACTCCTCTGTTTCGGAGGCAGGGAAGGCCTAACTCTATAGGTTCAGGCATAGCCAAGTGCAAGCCTAGAAAAAACGATGCACAGAATAAAATACCATCAGCTCCCTGACCACCCGGACCCTCCAACGAACCCTTGGGAGTGCCCAGAACAAATGGACCTCATGGAGCCACACAAAGAAGCAACCTCCTGCCCCTGCTGCAGCTCTGCACAGGGAGGGGGGAATGGAACCGGGGAACCCAACATGGCCATGGGGGAAGAGGGCTCTGCTGCAGAGCCACAGCCCTGCAGACTGCTCCTCAGGAAAGACAGAGCTCCCCATGGTTTTTTGATTGAATCCATCTCCATCATGAAGCTTAACATGCTTAAAGTTTGTCTGATGTGTAGCAACATCCAGCAGGGAACCCGGAGGTGACAATATGGGCTCCCAAGATGGTGAGAGAGGACTAGAGCATCTCTGTGGTGAGGAAAGGCTGAGGGAGTTGGGTGTGTTGAGTGTGGAGAAGAGCAGAGTGAGGGG
>JAOQGH010000001.1:254679-268640 GCA_025769975.1 Gallinago jamesoni | reverse complement strand
CCTTCTCTGGAGACATTGGGACCCCCCTGGAGATGGAGACGTTGGTGTGGGAGCTGCTGTGGGTGCCCCTGCTGTGGGAGGGGGTTGGACTGGGTGCTCTCCAGAGCTCTCCAGAGGTCCCTGCCAACCCCACATCATTCTGTGATCCAGCCCATTTCCAGTGCACACGTAGTGGCAAGAGCAAGGTGACCCCACAGCGGTCTCCTGCACTCCTGCTCAAGGGCACACTGAGAAGCGGTGGGATCCTGCTGACAGGGGACCTCCTGCCTCATCCGCATTGGAGACTCCCCCACCTTCACCCTTCCAAGGCCACCCCTTCCCATGGACATGTGCACAGAGGTGTGTGAGCCCCCAGTGGGCTCCGATGGCCCCTGCCAAGGGGCTGTGGGGGGTGGGAGCAGGCGGGGGTCTGTGCAGGACCCTGCTCGATGCCGAGTGAGCCTGGGACCCATGTCACCCCTGACCGAACACCCTGAAGGCACTTCCCAGCTGTGCTGCGCAGCCACACTCAGAATATTTTTCTGAGGAATATTTTAGGTTCAAAGTACAAGAATTTCAGGCTGCTGTAAATCTTCCCGTTGTCATGGCAACACGATGCATTTGCTCTCTGATGAGTTTTAACCACGCGGTGGGGGAATTTCTGCCAGCAGAGTCCACGCTCCCCGCGGCTCCCCAACCTGCTGCCCTCAGCCTCAGCCACCAGCCCCCGACGTCCAGGACACCCCCACAGGAAAACACCCTCAAAATGGTCATGTCAGACAGAGAGAAGCAGAGCCTGGGCCGTGGCTGTGATGCCATCCCTGGGGTAAAACGTGCTGGATTCAGTACAGGATTGTGGCACCCAGGATGCTCACATACAGCCTGTCCTACCACCGCAACACCGTGAAGGGGAAGCCACCGCCAGGGCCAACTACAGCCCCTTCACGGGCAATGCTGAGCAGGTTTGGCTGATGAGGACCGCTGACCGAGTCCATGTGTCACCCAGACATATGACAGATCTCCAGGAGACATTTGATTTTTACTACATCGCTTCTCATAGAAAACCACTTTAAAAAAAAAATCAGAGAAGCAAATATTAAATGGATGCATGTCAGGGTAACTGGCAGATATAGAAATTACTAGAAATGGGAAACAGCCACTGGAAACACAAGGAAATTTCCTGCTAATCTCAAACCGAGCCAAGTCAGTAACTCTGAGCACAGTTCTTGGAAAAAAAGTGCAGAATTACTTTTAGTGAAAGTGCTGAGCACTGCCCAGCGATGAGCACACATCAGTCGGTGGCCTGGACACCTTTCCAAACCAAAGGCCAAGGCACACGCTGATCAAATGAATACATCCATGGTGTGCTTCCAGGGACCAACACCACAAGTGACACCAAGTGATGACAGGATTGGCACCTGAGAAAGGCCATGAGCTGACAGCGTCACCCGAAGAGGAGCTCAGTGCTGTTCCACCAGAACAGTCAACCTGGGCTTGCTAGGTCTGAGCTGTGGAGCAGTGACACCCCCGAGAGGTGGTCTTAGTGGTCTTTCACCAGCAGGCAATATCACAGCTGCAGAAATGCCAAGTTTGGATCCACACTGTACAAGAATTTTGGTAAACAGGAAATTTTCAGGAAGAAAAAAAATTAAAGATCTAGAAAAACCTGCCTGGACCATTCCGCCCCCATCCCAAAAGAAGGCAGGAGCAGCCCTTTGGAGGTGACCGCTGCCACCCATCCGTGCTGCACTCCCCCTGTGCCTGTCCAGGACTATGAGGAGGTGAAAAAGGGCCACTCAAAGCACCAGAACCACAGCCAGACCTGTGCCGAGGTACTGGCCCGGCTCATTCCCCTTCCGTGCATGGCTGGGACCAGCACCATTGGTCTTGACACCAAAACAAGAACAAAAGACACAGAAGAACAAGACTGCGATGATGGCAATGATGTGTTTTGTAAACTAAATATTAGTTTGTTCCTACTAATTGCTTAGGAAAAAAAAAATCCCAACTGTATGTTGAGCTGATGATAGGTAAGCTTACTCTGAAATAATCCTACTGGCGAGCTGCTTTCACCAAGTTGGCAAAAGAAATGCAAAAGATCAAGCAACAAACCAAAACAAAACCAAAACAAAACCAAAACAAAACCAAAACAATCCACCTTGCAAGGGCAGAAAGAAACAGAGCAGGCAGGAGGTGCTGATGGTCTGTGCTGGCTGCCCGAGCGGAGCTGGAGAGCAGTCAGCCCGTGCCAGCCCCGCTCTCCCTGCTGCCACCGGCACGGGCTCCTCACCAGGGGGGTGCCAAAGGGTCGGGGTCAGGTTCGCGGGGGGAAGATGAGCAGGGTCCATGGCAAGACATCCCCAGAAAGCACCAATCACTGGGCAATGAGACACAAACCAGGTTGTTCAAGGACCCACTGGTGAAAGGGAAGGTACTTTATAATCCTTGACACGGGTCAGGGCAACTGCTTTAATTCAGCCCGTCAAATAAATCACCTGGTCACCCATTTCCACACTCCCGCGGCTCCTCTGGCCAGCCCCCTCCAGCCCAGCAGCGTGGCTTCACTCAGCCAAAATTTAGGTCATCCTCAGCTTTACAGAGAGTTTATGTCTTCTTCTGCTCAGAGGGATGCTGAGCACGGTTTCCTGCACGCTGCTCTCACCTGTGGTTGGAAAGGACCTTTCAGATCATCTAGTCCAACCACCAACCTAACTCTGATCAAAACCATCACTAACCCACGGCTCTAAGCACTATGGCAACCCGGCTTTGAAATCCCTCCAGGGATGGGGCCTCAACCCCTTCCCTGGGCAGCCCAGTCCAAGGCTTAAGAACCCTTCCTGCGGAAACATTTTTCCTAATCTCCAATCTGAATCTCCCCTGGTGCAATTTGAGGCCATTTCCTCTTGTCCCATGGCCTGTTCCTTGGGAGCAGAGACCAACCCCCCCTGGCTACCCCCTCCTTTCAGGGAGTTGGAAAGAGCGAGAAGGTCTCCCCTCAGCCTCCTTTTCTCCAGGCTGAACCCCCCAAGCTCCCATCAGACTTCTTCTCCAGACCCCTCCCCAGCTCCGTTGCCCTTGTTGCCCCTGCCCTTTGTTCACAGGGGATCCCCTCACCAGGAGGCTCAGAGATGTGCCACAATACTCCAAACCACCGTACGAGTCCTGAGGCACGGCTGGCTTCTGCCTGTGCCTCTACCTGCCCAAAACAGGCAATAACAATAAATGGCTGAGCTTGGACTCCAGCCACCAGTGCCAGAAACAGGACAGTTCCAGGCTGCTGCCACAAAGCCAGTGCTGACCAAGGTTTCCTCTCCCCATCCCCCAAATCCACTCCCCAGTGGGGAAGGGAGGGAAGCGAGAGCAATAAAGAAAAAAAAAAAAAACCCCAAACCAACTTTGTGCAGTTCATACAATCAGCTTTGAAGATTCTTTCCTATATCTTCTCAAGAGTTTAATCAAAGTATGTTTACTGGGTTTCTCGCAGCAAAATGAATCACTTCAGTTACCATGACAGCGCTGCGCCAAGCGGCACGACCAGCCAGCCTGGTTCCTCCGGCGCTCCCGCGGCTGCTCCCTGCCCTCCAGAAGGGAAACGCGCGGCTCTCGCCTGGAAAACGCCTCTCGCTGCCACGGGGCGGGGGGAGCAGGACTCGGCCGGGGCTCCCCAAGGAGTTCCCGGCCCCAGGACGCTGCCCGGGCACCTGCGCATCACCTGGACCACGCTCCGACAACCCGCGCCGCAGCCTAATGAGCCAAAGAGCAATCAACGCTGGGAGGTTATTTAGATTTGCTGGCTTGATGTTAAATATTCATGTGGAAGAAGCAAAAGCGCACAGAGTGCAAATGTCTCCACAGTTCCGAGCCGAGAGGCCACATTTACATTTTAATAGTGGAAAATTACACCGCGGAGCGAGGCGGCGCGCGGCACCTCGCCGCAGGAGGCAGATTGTGCCCGGGCTCCTCTCCCGCGCCGGGGAGAGCCTGCTCCCAGAGACCTTCCAGGTACGTCTTCTCCAGGAATGGAAACCAAAGGAAAAGCACAAGCGGACAGCCCAGAACCTCTCAGCTCCAGTGAGGGAGCTGGTAATTTACCTCGGCACTGAGGAGTGCTCCACTGAGGGGAATTACAGCCTCATTAGGTTTTTTTAATTAAAAAAAAAAAAAAAAAAAAGTCATCCTCCAACCATTTCTCCAGCCATTTCCATCTGCCTCTCAGCTACCGACCTTCACACGTGATGCTGCACCCCCAGACACCGTCCCCCAGAGCCACCCCTGGACACTGTCCCTCGGAGCCACCCCTGGACACCCACCGTCCCCCAGAGCCCCCCCTCCTCACTCCTCCACCTGAACACAGGTCTCTCGCCTCGTCCCGCTCGGTGCCAGCCCTTCGCAGCTGGAAACAGATTGTGCTCTCCATTTGTAAAACTGAAATTGGAACTGCTAAAAACATGTGTTAATTAAACTTGCTCGTTTCCCCTTACAAGGGCTTCTGGAATGTGCTGCCGCTCACCTGTGAGGGCTACTCTGATTTTCAGCCCCTTTCTTCAGATAAACCCCACCAGCCTGATGCCGCTCAACACTGGAATTTTCCTCTGCAGGAGTTTGAGCATTTCTCATTCCCCCATTTCGCTGGTGACACCCAGCACGTGGAGGGTCCTGCTGGGGCTGCCAGCCCGTTGCCACCCCCAGAGGAAATCCCAGCGGCTGCTCAGACCTGTCAACAGGCGGCACGCAATTCAACCAACAATGACAACAACAGAAAATCGGAACAATTTAACTAGCATTACTGGCCTGGCCAGTTCATTATGGGAATTTTTATATTATGGGAAAATAATTCCCATACATACCCATGTACTGGGAAAAAATGCTCCCAAGACCAAAACGGAGCATTTGAAAACTTCCCCCCAAGGCCACGGCCAGCAGTATCCAACCCTGGCTCAGTCACGTACATCCCAGTCAGCAGGTTGAAAGCTCCCACAGCAAAGTTCAAAAGAATTTTCAATACAGCTCACTGAGTTGCTGGCCTATATTTATAATACTCCTTCAAAAGCTCCAGAGATGGGGAGGCAGCTCTCAAAGGGTCAGGGGGATGTTCCAATAACCGTACAGAGCTTAACTTCATATCATTTCTAGGAAAAGCTAGGAAAAATGGAAACAGGACACTTATCAATTAATAAAAAGGGTTGAGAATTTAATTTATGTCACCCAGGCTGGCTTTAAGAGCTCAAATCTCACTGACAAAAATAACTGCTGACACCACAGCTTGGGTGACACTGTTGCCCCTGTGATACCCTGATTACAGGCTACCACTGGAGAAGTTACCGAGCGCGTTTTAACAGTCACAATAATGACTGTTAACAGAGAACAACGGTTGGGAATATTTCCAGTATTGGCCAGAAAGGCGGTTCTTGGTCCAGCAGTATTTATATTTTTGTCTTTATCAATGACTTAGCAAAAAGTCATTGATCACTGGCCATAGAAGTACCCGAGACGCAATGACGGGTGCAATGACATTGGTCAAATGTCATCAGTGAAAGTGGGGAGATGAAGACTGGACAGAAGTAAGAGATTTTTTACAATGAAGGTAGTGAGAGCCTGGCCCACTGGGGGACTGACCACGTCCCCTACAGAAGAGGTGGCAGAGCCTTCAGAGAGATGGGGACAAGAGGAGTGTCCTGGGGACAGGCTCCCAGCGTCCCGCACAGGTCCCCTTGCCAGCCATGGGTCAGCATGAGGGACCAACTACCACCAGCATTTCACCATGGAGAAAGAAGCTTCCCAGTGAGGTGCAGGTGTCTGAGCACCACCACCCCCTGCTCCTCAGAGAGGGGAACCCACAGTCTGAGGAGCTGCTCTTCTCACCCCCACTGTACAAATACACTCCAAGAGTTGCACTCAGCCAGACGTGATTTCAACTCCGCTTCCAAACAAGACCTGCCACCAAACACTACTCAGTCTTCCCAGCCAGGAGCAATTTTCTGCAGAATATCTACCTTATATGACCATCCTATGACTTCTGCAGTGGAACATCCCTAGTCTGCTTCACTGAATTTGCTGTGCCCAGAAGAGTGTGCGACCCTCTCTACCCCTCAGTAATTGAAGACCAGCTTCTGACAAGACCCAAGAGCTGTTCCTGTTGTCCTACCACCTCCTACTGCATTTGTGGCAGAGAACCATACCCTTGCTTAGGGGCTGCTAGGCTGGTCAGACCAAAGCTTCACAAAGCTTAGTATTCTAAGCTTCCACAATAACGAGCAAAAAAGTCTTTGTAGAAGGCACACAAGGAAGAAGGGCACATACAATGCTATTGTTCTCCATCTTCTCTCCTCACCACTGCCAGCTCACAGATCTCCAACTATCCTTATAAATAGAACAAGTTCACAGAATTGTCAGAGTTGGAAGGAACCTCTAGAGATCATCTAGTCCAAAGACTAGAGTTCAACAAGAACATCCACATTTTTACACATTCCAGAATATTTGACAAAATCAGAGAAGAAAAAAAATAAAGCTTTCCATTGTACAAGAACTCATTTATTGCTTCCATACAAAATCTTTCAGCATCTAGCTCCTTTAGCATTTTCCAAAAATTCCTCTGAGAAGCGATCCAGGGGAAACGTTAGAAATGAAGAAGAAATGTCATAACTTCTGTTTGTCATACACATCTACCTGAGAGGCCCTACGCCATTCTACAGCACAGCTCCAAGAAAAAGTTCCCTCTGAGCTTGGTAGTGGCTAGAAACACTACTCAAACACAGAATACCATTAGAAAAACGCAGAAGGAAAAGCAGACATCCTTATGCCACTGTAGAAATCCCCCATCTCAAAAAAGCCAGTAAGCCAGAAGAGGTTCAGCCCAGAGCAACATGGATTCAAAGATCTGAAATGGCATCATTTCCCTCATGAGACAAAAATATTTCACAGACAGTGAATATTATGAACAAGTTATTGGATCTTAGCAACAAGTGATATGAAGTCATAGTCTCCCAAGGAAGTAAAACACTGTCTTTTAAATCCTTTGAGGTGGATTTCATAGAATCATAGAATGGTTTGGGTTGGAAGGGACCTTACAGATCATCTTGTTCCAACTCATACTTGTTCTCCTCTCTCTGAGGTCCCTTCCAACCACCACAATTCTGTGATTTCTGTGATTTCCTCTTGACAGGGGAGAACTTGAGGAATCAGTAGCATGGGAAGATGTTAGATTTTTCACATTCTGGGTAACCCCAGACTGAGGTCCCACAGAGCGTTTCTTACAGATGCTTGGCAGCACATGGACATACCTGGGACAGGCTTCAGATAAGGAGGGCAGCTGAAGGACAGGGAGATACCAATCACTGCTCATGGGTTGGGTACAGGATACCCTCATTAATGAGAAGTAACTTATTCTTTGATTTGAGGTATAAAACATCATAAAGCTGAGGCTTCTCAGCAACACCTGACAATTCAATGCCCAAAGTCTCACATAATCTCCCTAATATGCCACGTTCTAAATCAGCTCCTTGGTGTCAGCTCACACGGAGAAGGAACTAGGGAACGGGGACATGTGCACCCGGATACACACTGCTTTCCACCTGGGATGGAGACCCAATGAGGAGTTTGGTGACCAGATAATTTTCCAACCTTTTCTACATCTTCATATATCCAAATATCTTGAAAAAACCCACCCCAAAGCAACAGGAGCAGGGAAGGCTCTGCCAGCAGCACTGCCCGCACACAGCTGATGGTGCACCAGGGTTGCAGGGCCTCGAGCAGACATCAATCAAGAGACCAACCCATCCCAAAAGCAGGGACAGGGTAGGGTCGCTGTGGGGTGGGAACTCCCCAGCCCTGCCCATACACGGGAGGCAAACGAGTGTGAGCTTCAGCGTGGGAAACAAGCGCTGTGAGCTCAGGCGGAGCTGCACATCACCGTCCCCCAACAAAAAAAGGTGTTCCACGTCATACGGGGCAACTGCTTTGGGCCTCGTTATGACTGATAATGAATTAATTCCTTTGACTTGAAGCTGGTGGTTGCTTAGTGACCATGAATCACAACCTGACTATATTCAGCGTCAGAAAAGGGAAGGCAGCCCCAGCCAGCCTTACGCACACGTAACGCTTAAGGATAATTTCTCAGCATTGAACTCATCTTACATTATTCCTCCAGATCTACTCTCACGCAGGGAGAGAAAACATGAATGAAAATTGGGAGTTTCTAAAAAATTAGCAAAGAAAACTTATAAAACCACGATAATGAAACAAAGCAACTATGGTTAAATGCCTATTTGGATAAGAGCGGCAAAATGAAGACATCAATTGCAACTGCATAATATATTTATTCTGTAATTATGGAAAATAATTGAAATCAATATGCAGTTACAATACACTCAAAATCGATAAGAGGAGCTAAAAACATTAAAGAAAACCAAATGGAGGAAACGTCAAAGGAAGCTTTTGGGCTGCTTCATAGATGCAGAATCGTGTTCTAAAAGGAGCAGGAAGAGGCATTTGTGTCATCACGATGGCAAAGCAGAGGCGGCTACTAAGTCACTGAAACAAATACTTAAAAACTCGCAGGCTGAGGAAACTTCCCCCAAAGATGGATCAGGGAAATTCTTGAGCACCCAGCACAGGATCCAACTGATAAAAATCCAAAGTGCAATTAACACATTGCACAGTTTGAGTGACACCAGGTACAGCGGTGCACATCTGACCCTGCCACTGGAATTGCACATTGGACTGATAAACGTCGCTGTGGATTTCAGACCCGAACGCCCAGGGGACATGCCAGGAGGGTGGCAGTGGCATCCCGGAGAAGCCCTGAGGTTCAGACACCATCCTGCTTTTCACCTGAAAGGAACTCAGTTCACACCCTCCAGGCTTGTTCTACGTTGTAGGACAAAGCACAGCGAGTGGGGACAGCCATCTCCACCTCAGAAGAGCTCTCGGGGTCCAGACAGAAGCATGGATGAACGCTTGAAGAGCCTGGAAGCTCAGCTGCGTGTTAAGGGCTGTCCTGCAGAACAGAGCAAAAGCTGCTGCTGACCACCCTTCCTCCCACAACCCTGGCACCGCAGGTCCTCCATGAATACCTCCTGTGGCAGGGCCACCAATTCTTGTCTCACAGTCAGACAAGATCAGCCTAACATGGGGAACTTGAGAGGAAGACCCCTCCAGGAGCCATCACTCAGCAGGCTGCCTCAGCTTGCCCTTCCCACCAGATTCTGGGTTTCAGGATTTCTTCAGCTGCTCTGACAGAACTATTGGAGAAAAGGCTAAGCACTGCCCCTTCCTCCTCCCCAGTAACACCAGTCTGCTCTCCTCTGGTCAGACACTCGCACCTCTCAGCTCTTAATGAACTTCCAAAGACAATTTCTCCTTGCTGGGGAAGTTCACTGCCAACTCCCATGACCCCAGGTGGAAGCCATCTGGACCTGCTGGTTTGCCTGTGATTAGTTTGCAACTGTTACCTGACCTATTTTATATACACAGCCTTATCAAAAACATGAAGAATTCATCCTACCTGACATGTTTCCATGCCCTTTTTTCTTACACTTTTCCAATAAAAATAATTGAGCCAGTCAACCACAGATTCAGCTTCAACCACAGAAGAATTTAGGCTGGCAGGGACCTTTGGAGGTCACAGAGTCCAAAACCCCTCTCTCAGCACAGACAGTCACTACCCTCTTGAATTAATAGGGTGACTTTCTTGCACGCACTGTTCACCGACATAATTATAAGGAGTTTTCAGGCTTTTCCCCGTGTCCTTTCTGACTCTTACATCTTCCCACGCATCCTCAGCAGCTGTTTGTAGCTCTCAGCGATAGCTGCCCGAGACACGAAGCGACAAAGGGTGCCTCGGGGCCCAGGTTTCCAGATTCACAGCCCCTTCCAAGAACCAAGCCCGACACTTGCTGCCTGTTTCAAACTCCACAGGTCTTTTTTCAGCTGCTCACCTGCTGACTCTGCACCTTCTGTGCAGGCACACACACAGCGAGCTCACTCTTTGCACTGGTTCCTCCATTGCTCTAGAGAGCTCCAGACCATCAAACTTCTCAGAATAATTCAAGAAAACTCAGTAAGTGCTGATTTTATATCTGACCTAAAGCTCAGTTTGGCACAGCATATAATATATCACATGGTCACACCTACCCCACAGAAAAAATGCCACAAGGAAAAAGGGTGAAGAGAAAATCCAAAAATACTCCTCCATCAGAAACAAGTCCAAACAGAGCAGCTGCTGCTTCTCTTGTACCTACAGGAGCTTCAGCGTGGGGCAGCTCCATGACCACTGTCACTAAGATAGAGGGTGTCTCCTCCTGCAGCACCCAGCTAAGAGCTCAGCAGGAGAGGATCTCTCGTGTGAAATGGCCTCAAGGAGGCAAACAGGAACGCAAAAGGTAAGGAATTTTACAGAAGCTTTTCAGAGCTCTCCACACCAACAGTGTGGCTAATTCTTTAGCTTGGCAACCTCAGCAGTCACCAGCAAAGACAGGATTAAACAAACCAGACTCTGGTGGCCCCAGGAGGAAGCAGAGCTCTCCTTCCCCCCCCCCAAAACGAGCCGCGGCAGGCAACGCCGGGAACCCCCCGATAACAGCCCCACGCTCTGCAGCAAGACCGAGAAGGGAGAGAAGGGGGAAGAAGAAAGATCCAACTCACCAACATCGGACTCTTTGTGGGTTTTGATGATTTCAGCCAATTCAAAATTTCCTGCAATGATGGCCACCTGAAAAGAGAGGGAGGGGAGAGAGGTGAGCGGCTCCGAGCAGCCCCGACCCTGCGCTCGCTGGCTCGCCCCGCGCCAGATGGACCCCTCACAGCTGCTTGGCGAGGGGACGGGCGCCAGCCATCCTTCTGCCTCAGCTCACCCAGTCAGGGACCCCTCGGTGGAAACACGCTCTTGGCACCGCAGGGAGACCGTATGTCCATGGCTCCTGCACCCAGAGGGTGGTGAATAGCTCAGAGCCAACCACTGACCTCTCCTCACAGCCCGGCGGTGATGACGCCCAACGCCAGCGAGGAACCGATCCTAGGTCCTGCAGGTACTGACAAGGTGTCCTCCAGCCTGAAGCTTTCCAGTGGATCCTCCTTAGCTGATGAACGGTGCCTTACCCGCAGCCAGGCTCCCCCCCATCTCACCCGAACCATCCCGGACTAACTCCTGCTCGCTCCCACCTGCGCTGCCCGAGGAACCACCACCGCCCCCAGAGCTGCAGCACCAGCTCGCCCCAGGAAAGCCACAGCATTTTACACCAACATTGAATGTCACTGCTCACCACCTGTCCCGTGGGTTCCCTCCCCGGGAAGAAGAGAACCCAAAGAACAAAAGGAAAAGGGGGAGCCAAACGTGGGTCTGTCGTGCCCCGGGAACGGCTCCTAGAGGGGCTGGGTCCTGGGGACCCAGGGAAGAGCAGTAGTCACACCAGGGCAGGCCAACGCTCCTAAGAGGAGAGAGACTGAGGTACCACTCCAGAAGAAAGGCTTCAGCCAACACACTAGTGATGTCACTTGACTCCTTGTTGATTTCTTACATATTTGGGAAAAAAGCCCCAAACAGCACCACATCACCGCCAGTAAAGCAAAACAACCCCATATTTAAAGAACAAGGCCCAAAAGTATTCTTTTAACGTGGTAAGGAACTGCAGCGAGGTGGCAGGAGCACACAAAATCCGTCACTGGTCCTCAGGAAATTAAACTGGTAGAACTGCTCTGGGCTGAGCTGATTGAATCCCACACCTGATGCCCCCACGAACCCCTTCCCACACCCCTCCCAAGACCCCCAGTCCTCCCAGTCTCTGCTGGCCTCTTAGACTGGTGCCCTCACTCAGCACCCGGAGCTGGTTTGGGAACAAGGAGCTGGATCCAGTTGATTCTGGGTGAAAGCAAAGCGCTGCTGCTGGGAGGGTGAAGAGGGGTGTGTGGAGACACAGCTGCTGGCTCTGCCCATCCCTGCTGGGACCACCACCCCCCGTCCCCCTGCTTCTTTTCATTTAGGGCTGGCATTTGAGATGAACACGCGTGGTGGGTCAGTGCTTGAGAGGAAGGTGTTTGATGAGAAGCCCAGCCCTCCCAGACTCCGGCGGCTCCAGCTGCTGAGCGGTCCTGGCCTCCCACCAGAACAGCTCTGAGAAACACAGCCCTCGTTTGCATTTCACCACCAACTTGTGACGAAGGGATATATTTAACTTGGTGACTCAGTGCAGCATGCACACCTCTCTACTATGATCCTTTATCAGCAGAAATAGTCTTACTATCCTCAGCTCAACAATGTTTATGTGATTTTTTTTTTTTTGCGTTTTCTGAGGCCCAGAATTCGTGTTCCACCTCCTCAGCCGGAGCTGGAAGCGATCAGTGGTGGCTGGAAGAAAGGAAGCCTTCCTTCTGCATTTGGGAAATCAGGCCACAGTAGCAGAGAAAAGAGAGTACAAATCTCTGTTTCCCCCCAAGCTTGCTTTAAATTGCAATCTTTCTGTCTCTCCTTATATATACATCCACATTTATAAGGTCTGCTCTCCCAAAGGTCACATTCTTTGAGCAGGCTTTTGTTCAGAAGGGCAAATGACCTGAATTTGGGGAAATCTGAAAGCAAAAATAACCAAATTGACCAAAGACTGGAAAGGAGAGTTTAGAAAAAGCCCCCGAACTTCAAAGTTCCTCAAACAAACAATTAACGTACGTTCCACTGTCTCTGTGAAAAATCCAAATTCCAAGTACAAATTCTGAGTCTCCTCAGATGTGGGTCTCGGGAATAATTCCTAAAATATGGTGAATGTGTGGGGAATGCACGTGCTGCGCCAGGAGCAGCCTCTGCCGCTGCGGTGCCACCAGGGTCCCTCCCAGTCCAGCCACAGGAGGGGACGGTCTCCCACCCCCCGGCGGCCCCAGCACCGGGACCAGAGGCAACAGACGCCCCCTCCATCCCTCCTCCCGGTCCTGAAGTGCCATGACTTCCCGGGAAGGGGAGAAGAAATATGCCAGAGGAGAAGTCTGTTGAGAACATAATCTCACAGAAATCCACGGGAAGGGAGACGAGCTCTGCCGGTCACATTTTTCAGTCCAGCTTGGAAAGAGCAAAGGAGATGGAAGGGTTCACCTACAGCGTCGTGGCCTCAGCCGGTGCTTCCTGGCACACGGGCTCCCCTGGCTACAAGCCCCGGTGCCGTCCCCGTGCCCCCTGCTCACCCCCATCCCAGCATCTCTTCTCTGCACACCGTCACGCTGAGAGACCGCACGACAGACCCTGCCCCTGACCTCCTCTAAGTTACCAGCAACAGCTTTCTGGGGAGAGGAAAACAAGAAAAGAAAGTCTCAAGGATGAAAACTCCAGAAAACAGATATTTTACTTTTTTTTTTTAAATATTTCATAGCTAGCAATCTTAGTGCTTCTACATCAAAGTGGGAGGAATTGCTGACTATCAGAAAAAACAGCCTGACTTCCTCACAGAAAATAAATGATGCCATTTCAAGCCAAAAGCCAGGTGTCCCACATCGGAACGCCATCCGAGCATCACAGCCAAGCTTCTTACCCGGGAGATGCCACTGAGACAACAGACATCGTGCAAAGGGCATCTCCCACCGTGTCTCGCCCCGACCCTCACTGCTGAGCCAGGCATGACGAACGGCCCCCGTGCCGGCTCCTGGCACCGGCTCCGGCAGCAGCTCCGTGCCAGCGGCTGGGAGAGCACTTCCCAGGCAGCCAGCCCCTGGGCACGGCCACCCCTGCGCCCACCCTGGGGGGGGGGGGGGAGGAATTTACCCCCTCTCCCCTCTTCCCCGCCCCGGGTGTTATTTATCACTGCGATGATCATGAGTCCAAAGGTGGTCCTTCTCCCCAAGGAGGCACTTCACAGGGCTTGGGAATGGGGGGCACCTTCATACACCCAATGAACCATCCACCAGCGGGGCAATCACAGAATCCCAAAATGATGTGGGGTTGGCAGGGACCTCTGGAGAGCACCCAGTCCAACCCCCTGCCACAGCAGGGGCACCCACAGCAGCTC
>JAOQGH010000001.1:234204-244989 GCA_025769975.1 Gallinago jamesoni | reverse complement strand
GGTGGACCTGCTTTGGCAGGGGGTTGGACTAGATGATCTCCAGAGGTCCCTTCCAACCCCATATCATTCTGTGATTCAAACCCCCATCATTCAGTCAGAAGCTGGGATCATCCGCGACAGTTCTCAAATGCCTGGAAACAAAGAGAAGTTCCAACCAGCTCCAATGGTGTGGTGCAAGGAGAGGAACTTCACCCTATTGATCAGGCAACTTAATTCTATCAGAATCAACTAGAAAAACACCAGGCAAAGCAGAGATAACCAACAACAGCACTTTGTAAAGAGCAAACCAAACTGAAGGGCTCCGAGGTACTTCTAGGAGAGGGCAGCAGCCAGGATCGGTGACCAGCAGAGAAACTGAAGATATCACATAGCTGTCTTCTGCAAAAAAATTGACAGCCTTGTATGACATTCTCAGAAACAACAGAAATTAAATCTAGCTGAAACTCCTGCCAAGTGATGAAAAACTGATCAGAAAACTAATTCATGACTAACTGTCAGACTAAAAATGTATGCTAAATGGATTTCAGAGGACCCTACCCCAGGTTCAGTAGTATTCAATTTTTTCATTAGCAGCCCGGATGATGGAGTGCAGAATATTAAATTCCTAGATGAGACCAGGCTGGAAGGAGGTGCAAAGTCATTAGAGGATTAGAATCAAAATGGTTGTTGGAAACTCAAGAAATGGGCTGGTGGGAGGGGAAGGGGGTGGCAAGAAGATTTAGTACATAAAGACAGACGTAATGACAGTTCATATACAGGGATCACAGACGATGGAGCCAGCCCCTCCTGCGAGGGGTGCTCAGAGCACGAGTCGGTGGGGAAGGTCCCTCTGGGCACAAGGAAGAGGCTCCTCAGCAGGAGAAGGGCTGAGTGCGGGAACGAGCCCAAGGTGGGAGCCTTCCAGGCAGGGGGGGGGGCTTGATGAGCCCGGCCGGGAAGGACCCGAGCACCCTCCGCATCCCTGGGACTGTCCCATCGGAGCAGGAGGGACGGGGCAGGAGTAGAGACACCCCGGTGTCCCCAGCCCGGCTGGCTCAGAGCCTGCGGCACCAGGCACAACGCCATCTCGGCGACAGCAGGCAGCAGCCCTGCCAGAGATCTGAGGGCTGCAGGATCACAAGCTGAAAATGAGTCAACAAAGTCACGCTGTGGCAGAAAAGGGAAAACATACCAGGATTTACAATTAGCAGCCTCACCTCTAACACGTGTGATGTAAACCCTCTGCTTGGTGCAGAACAGGTTGGGTTTCGGCTGGAGAAGGCTACTTTTAGGAACAGAGTTAAATGAAAGGTACAGACAGAATCCAGAGTAAATCAATAGTAATGATCAGATTATGCTTTCAAGGTCCCTGCGGGGAGGCCTGTGTGCCCTGGGGTATTCGGCCCAGAGAACAGAAGTTCGGGTGGGGAAGGGGGGATCTGACTGTAAAAACAGAAAGGAGGCAGCTGCAGCCAGGACAAAAATAATCTGTTCTCAATAACCGTGGAAAAGTAATGGGCTTAAAATTCAATAAGAAAGATTCAGGTTGGGTGTCAGAAAAGGCTCTCCGAGAGCACAGGCGGCTCAGGGGGCAGGAGCAGGCACCCTGGGGGGCTGCAGCAACACAGGGGGGTCTCCAGCAGCTTTTGCAAATGCCAGTCATAAAACCGTCAGACGGAGCCGATCCTGGGGTGGGGGCAGGAGAGCCCAAAAAATTCTCTCGGGTCCCTTTGCACCCCTAGCTTTGGACTGCCTTCTCCCACGGAGCACAGGGAAGGTTGTCAGCCCCGGTCATGGGGAGGTGTTCAGTGTGGTCTCCCACAGCATCCCAGTTGCCAAAGGGGACAGGGCTGGACTGGGCAGGAGGATGGCAAGGTGGGTGCAAAGCTGGCTGGGCCACGGGGCTCAAAGGGTGGGGATGGGCCATGTGGGGTCCGGCTGGTGGCTGTGTATGAGCCCATTCCCCAGGGAGGACACAGGGCCGGTACCGTTTGGGGTCTTCATTGACTGCTGGGACAATGGAAGGAGATCCCCGTCACCAACCTGGGCAGCAGCCGAGAGCAGGGCTGCTCACCCACAGGACCTCCCTACAATGAAGAAAGGGACCAAAGGGGACTGGTGGGGCTCAGCTGGGACCAGGGCCAGGTCCTGCCCATGGACTGCAGCAGGATGGGGCAAACAGCTTCCCTGGAACCCTGGGGTCCAGGGCCTCTCAGACCCATCTCCAGCCAGCACACCCCCTGCCCTGCGTCTGACCATCATCAGCCAGCACCAACCCTGAGCATCCCCTGGGCTCTGCAGGGAGGTGATCACCCTACAAGTACCCCCAGCTCAGACAATGAATTTCTTACATCAGGCTAAACATCTGTCCCAAGTGTTCATAGTCAACTTAAAGGGTGACTAGATTTAAATTAGAACTAAGGAAGATTTTTTTTTTTTTTTTTTTTTTTTTTTTTTTTTTACAATGAAGGTGGTGAGAGCCTGGCCCAGGTTGCCCAGAGAACCTGTGGTTGCCCCATCCCTGGCAGGGTTCAAGGCCAGGCTGGATGGGGCTTTGAGCAACCTGGTCTGGTGGGAAGCGTCCCTGCATGGCAGGGCACTGGAATGAATGACCTTTAAAGGTTCCTTTCAAGCCAAACCATTTTATGATCCTATGGCTAAAACCTCTGGTATGTGCTTGAGGTTCATGACCAAAGCCAGTATTGCCCATTAAAAACACCAGCATGAGTGACTGGGTGCACCATAGTCAGAGCAGCTCTACATCTACAAAGCCTCTACGAGTCATAGTAAGAAACTTTGTTCCCATATAGCATGATTATGTACCAAAGGAAACCACCAACACACCCCATCATCACAAAGATGTGTTCAAAAGAACTTAACCTGGGGAGAGGGGAGGAAAAAGTACCACCACACAAAAATATGGAAATCAGAAGGACAAATAACTTTTTTGACAGAAAAGCAGCAGCTTTGATTGTTAAAGTTCAGTGGAATTAGAAGAAATTGGAAACAACTCCTTGCATACTGTTTTTATATTCTGCATATGATAATCCTGTATAAATGGAAAAGTTCAACCATGAGTATAACGAGGACAAAGAAATTTGTACAAATTTGACATTTACTGATCATTAAGAAACTTGTCTGCACTTCTGAAGCCTACATCAGACGTGTTTGGGATGAGCCAACACAAGTGATCCCATAGCTCCACTGGCACACAAGTTTGACGGGAAAGAAATCACTTTCTATGTTTAATTTCAGCTCAATACCAGTCACCTGCTCACATACACAAGCAAACCTTTAGAAAATTATGATTTTTTTTCCAAATAAATAACACTGGATGATTACCTCTTGACAATTAAAATTTCCAGTGCTGAGTTCATGTTTTGATAGGTCCTCATAGCCACCCTTTCTGGCTCTAAAAGCTCACACACTTATAATAATTTTTCAGTGTAGACTTTGGGTAAGTAAATGGGGCAAAGCAGAGTGGAAATTAAATAGAGCCAAATGGTTTCCAATACAACCAAGCTGTGTTAGTCTTTCTTACATGGCGGCGTTTGGTACTATGAGCAGCACTTGGGCACCATCAGCCCTGATGGCCACAGTCTGGACGTCAGGAACATCGCTGAGGAGACAAGGGAAAAGTCATCTTTGACTTTAGCCAAGCGATGAGATCTGTGGAAGACACAGAGGAGAAGCCTCCATCCAGAAAAGGCACATCAAAGGTGCTATCTTCCATTTGGATGGTTCCAATGGAACCACCTTCCATTACTGCTGGGAAAGGAGGACTGCAAGAGCACATGCAGAATGAAGATGACTTAAGCCCATGTAAACACAACTGTGAACTAGAAACACCCCAATACCCATTTGGTTCCCTTTGACCGATTACAGCAAGGGCTGTCATATGGCTGCCATGGTTGACCCACAGATCTTCCAGGAACATACCAGGGCAGCGTAAGGAACCTCCAAAACCTTCCAGACGAGGAAGATCCATCTTGACGTTGAGAACACAAAGCTCAGGCTCCATGTTAGAGATGTGAGCTTTGGGAAAGAACACAGGGAAGTTCACATTGTGAATAATATAATGCTTGTTAGAAGGAAACTGCCTGCACCTCTAACAGGCCACTGGAAGCACAGTGCAAGACAAGCCGTGACATGACCATAAGGACCTGGACCTTTCCTACTTTTTCCACAGGGGTAAAGGCAACTGGAAAAGCTACTTTTATTTTTTAAAAAAAGGTGAAAAAATGACCCAGAGATTCAAAGTGCATGGAAGCCAGAGGGACCTGGACAGGCTGAAGGAACGGGCCAGCAGGACCCCCATGAAAGTGAAGAAGGACAAATGCAAAGTCCTGTGTCTGGGAGAGAAGCAGCTTTGGCAGTGACACAAACCGGGGAGCAGTGCAGCAGAAAAGGCCCTGGAGGTCTTGGCAGATAGCAAGCTGGATTTGAGCCATGGGGACAGTGACTTTGGCAAGAGTAGAGGGTATCTCCTTCCCTCTCGCATCCTTGTTAAGGAAGACCCAATCAAACCACTTCTCATCAGCTGGATGTCAAACTCCAGTGTGACACAGGAAGGCTGTTTCCCATGGTCTGTCTGCGCCAGCAGGCGTCGGTCATCATTCTGATGAAGTTCAGCTTACTAAGGTAAATGATTTCATTTCCAAGTCAAATCGTGTGATTTGCACGTCCTCAGGGGGGGACATGGTCATTCACAGAATTCGAAAGGTCTTCTCTTCTGCCATCACTCTGTCAACCTGACATTGAAGAAAGGGAAAAGAGAAACCCAAAGCACTGCAGCTGAACAGCAGCGAGCACTTTATACTTTCATGAACACCACAAGAAAGTGTAGACGAGCTGACCTGGGGAACTCCGAGCTGTTGATAGTCCCATGTAAGAGCAAGACTCAAGTAGTGAGGGTGGGTAACCTTATCGCAGCATAAAAAAGCACCTCTTAAAGAACAAGACTCATAGACAAGTCTTCACCCTCCTAAGGGACAGAACATTGCCAAACGTTCCCATCCTGAACTTAAACTTATGGATACAGGATTTCAGCCCTCTGCTGGGTACCTTCCTGTTGTTTAAAGAGGATGGTGGGTTCACCACATCCACAGCAGCAACTGCTGGTGTTCACGGTCCTGGCTTGAGTCCCTGTCCTTCCCATCACAGGCTCACAACCCACCACCCGCTCTAGTGGCCAACACCTCAAGTCCCGTTAGTGACCACCTCAAGGCACATGGAAGGTTTGAGATGATGAGTGCTTTGGCAGCACTTTGTTTCTGCTCAAGGATACTGCTAAAGCAGTTGGAAGGGGGAAAAAGGAAAGGAAAAAAACCAACAACTTTCTTTTTGTCCAATAAATTTTGAGTATGCAATACACAACCTGAAACATGATGTCTCCATCCTTCTGTGAGAACATACTTGGATGAGGCAGGGGAGCTTTGGGAAGGACTGCACCTGCACAGGGGACTCTCTTGGACAATTTATGGATGAAAAGCCAGCTAAGAGCAATTGAAGACGGATGTAGGTACAAACTTGGCTTGGGAAAACAGAGATCAGATTGCCAGAAGCTGGGAAGATACTCTGGGAAAACTCTCCCTCTAAACCCACCCTGCTCTTCCTCTCCCTCCTGAAGCCTGTTCACAGCCACAAAGAGGTGATGCTGCTCCAGGCACTCCTGCCCCACCACCTGGAACAGGCCCCTGTGCAGCAGGAGGAGCTCCACACAGTGGGAGGTAGAACATCACCCCAAGCACACTGATCTGCCTCAGGGAAGATAACCCAGCAGATTACAGCATCTCAACCCACTAAATTACTCCTTGCTATCTTGAGTCATCTCAGGCCACCGGCACCAAGCTATCTGATTAACTGCAGCAATCAAATTAACAGGAGGTATGTGCAGTAACCTGACTAAAGAGCCGTGCAGCAGCAGAGGTATTTATACAGGAGGTGTCAGTGGCCACAGAAGGGCTGGGGTGTCACCCCTTGTCCTGGCTCCGCTCCCTCTGCCGGGTGGGACTCTGCCACAGGAAGGCAGCACCCCATCACCACGGCCGGGAGGAGGAGACATGGGAGAAAGCACCAGACTTCCCAGGGGACACCAACTTAATGACTTGCTGAAGTCTTGAGAAAGAGACCCAAGCTGGGAGTCGGAGAGTTCCTCTTTGAAAGCTGGGAACTGAAGGCAGGACATCAACATCAAATTCTGGTTTAGATTTGCCAGTACACAAACCCCTTGTACGTGACAAAACACCAGACCACCTTTAAGGATGCTCAGTTTGACCTTCAAGGCCCATTTTTCCCCTCAGCCTCCAAGTCAGAACAAAGCACAGCTGGAAAGCAACATCATCTCAGCCTTAATAAAGAAAGTACTTTTAAACAAGACTATGCTACAAACTCATTTCCCAAAACTGCCCGAGTGTTTTCAGTTCCTCACACCGTGCACACAGGTGATTCACAAGTGATTATCTCCGCACTGCTCCCTCTATACCACCATGGTGAGCACACACACAAGTTCCCTGCACTCTTTTTAGGACGATATGCTTAACCTGAATTAAAACCTACTTGACACTTGAATGAAACATCCTCACGCAGAACAGAGCACCACTGGAGCAGGGGGTTTGGGGAGACCACGGCCAGCAAGCAGCCAGGTCAGGTCAGAGGTTCTCCAGCTTTCCTGCACGCTGCTGTCATGGGCCATGCAGGGATCTGATGCTTTTTCAGTGGAGTTGGTCCCTGGGGACACAGGGGGGTCACTGGCTGTGCCCGCTGTCCCTGCACAGAGGAAGGCTGGTGCTGCACAGCCCAGTGTGGCCGATTCCCTGCCCCGCCATTCTCTGCCTGCATCCCCCTGGACGTGCTCCAACGGCACCGACCACATCCATAGCAGAGCTTCTCTCTCTCCCAGGGGCCACGCGGGATGGCCACAGGGGCTGTCTCACCTAAAGCCGCTATGAGCAACACTGAGAAGAGGCTAACAATTAGTGAGCTCATCTGCAGCCACCCGAGCTGGCACACGAGTAAGATGCCAACAGATCCTCTCTGCTCTTGAGGGACACCTGAGGATCAGTATCAGCTGGTCACCGAGTCACATTTCTGAAAGCTTCTCAGGCAAATGATTGCACAGAACAGAACAGAATGGCTATTCCCAGCTCAAAAGCTGTAAAGAGGAGCAAAGCAGAGGTTGGGTGGGAAGAGCCCTGGTGCATCCCCCAGCACAGGCTGCAGGCTGTGCCCACGGTCGCTGCCCAACTTACGGAGGATTCACTGCAAAATGACTGAGTTTCCCTTCTCCACCTGCCTTTCCCCCAGCTTTACTGGAAAGCTGTTCCAGGGTCTCACTCCTCTTCTAGCTGGAGGTCTTCTAACTTCCAGTTTAAGTTGATTAACAAGTTTATGTGCATTGATTTCTGTGGCATCACTGTCCTTGATTTCTAAGGACTCTGCTCCTTCTCTAACATTTACTGCAATACCTACAGACAGCAATAACCTCTCCTTCCCACCTCCGTTTCGCATGACCCAACAAGCCAAGCTCTTGCAGTCTCCCACCATAAGACATCACCTTCCCAGCCCTTTCCATGTGCACCAGGCATTCTCTTCCCTCCCTCAGGCTCCTGCAATTAATCCAGTGCCAGATCAGACACCCTGACCCGAAGGGTTTGGTGCCAGGAGCTTCACCCGCCGCACGCCCACAATTCGTCGCAGGGGCTGCCCTCGCCGGGGGCCATGAGGGGTCTGCGGGGGGACGGGGCCCAGCGCTCACTGCCTCACCTGGAACGCCGTCTGGCTGTTGTAGTTGCGAATGTCTTTGCTCGCCCCGCGGAAGAGGAGAACCCGAGCGCAGCTCTCCTGTGAAGGCAAGTGAGGGGGAAAGGGAAGAGGCCAGTTAGCGCCACAGACGTGACCGTGAAGAAACAAATCATGTGGTTTGATCGCTCTCAGAAAGCCTCCTGCGGCAAGACACGGTGAGGAAGGATGCTCAGCCCCTCCAGCCACTGTTCCCCAGAATTGCTGTTTCCTAAAGCCCTTCATCGGTTTTGTTCTGAATGCTCCATGCTTCTGAATGATGTCGATTCAGTGTGTTTATGAGCCCCTGTGCTCTTTCCTGCCGCTCTGCCCATCCGCCCCAGGGGACAGACCCTGGGTACAGGAGTCCCTCATGTGTAGAACGCACCCGTGAGAACCCAAGAGACCACACATCACCCTCCGTGTACCCCTGTCCATGGAAAAACATCACAGGGTTCAATTTTTAATGCATGGACACCTCAAACTGAAAATTCCCTTTGTAATCAAAAGCCACATAATACAATACATAAAAAACTCCAGGAAGGAGCAAAATCTACATGAGAAATCCTTAGATACTGACCTGCACTTCTCAGAAAGAGAACAGGGGGTGTACAAGATCAGAGAGAGCTCTTCCACCCCCCTCCATTCCTCCTGAACTGAGGTTAGTGGCCACACAGCAGATAAAGCAGAAAGAGTGCCCTGTGTTGCCTAGACAGTCTTCTCCAAAATTCAGAGATCAGCAGGAAGAATTCAGGGCCATTTGTGAGAAGGACTGCACCCCAGTGCCCACACCTTCCCCAGAGCAGAGTGAAAGCCACAGGATGTGTCCCCACATAGGCACACACCCCAGGTGCTGCCTCAAATTAACTGTGATCACCTGGGCCCAATTAGCAACTCTCCACCCAGGCAAACTGGGTGTGAAGGAGGTTGGACTAGATGATCTTAAAAGGTCCCTTCCAACCTAGGTGATTCTGTGAGGAATGGGAACCAGAGGAGAAATTACAGCACTTCAGGCAGTAAATCAGCAAAATCCTCTTGGGAAGGGGAACAGATTAAACCATGGACTCTTCTCTGGTCCTGCTTCTTGGGAAATCCAAAACCAGGCTGGTGCTACCAACAGGATCAGCCTCATCCCAGGCCAGAGTGTGGATATGCTTCAGAAGAACCTTTCTGGGTCTGGGAACAGTCATAGCCATGAGAAGGTGTCCCAGCCCAATGCCGTGCTCTGTCTCAGGTAGGCTGGTGGCCCACCTACACTTTGTTCTCATGCCCCAAACCACCCGGATGTACCTGGTTGTAGAGAGCACAGATGTGAAGAGCGGTGTTTCCTGAGGCGTTCTGTGCAGTCATATCAGCTCCATAGAAGAGAAGGTGCTCCAGGTGCTGAACATGGCCATAGCGACATGCCTGCTCAAAAACCAAATCGGAAAAATGAAATAGAAAATTAAGGAGCAGCAGGAAGATGATAAATCTCTCAACATCCTCATGCTAGAAAAGTTGAATCAGGCTGGACCTGTAACTGAAAAGTCCCATTAACATGCACACACACACACTGCTGCTCCTCAGAGCAATATACAACCCAATACTTATTGGAGAAAATACCTCTACGTCAGTTGTAAATTTGGGATCAGCATATTAGTGGTACCAGGGCCTCCTCCAGAGTGTTTGCTCTCTCAGGGTAATAATTCACTGAAAAGAAGCCCTGAAGCACGAGCAGGCAAAGAGGAGGGCAATGGACCCACATCCCAGGTTAACTGCTGTGGTATTTTCCTCTGCGTTTGGTCCATCCTGGGACCAGCAGCCATCAAAGTCCTGCCAAGGCAACGTAGGAAGGGGAATCGAGATGACTGACAGACACACATCTCTTGTTTTTTCATTCTCACCCGTGGCTGTGCCAGTACTCGTTCACCTTGCACGGCACGAGGGCTGGGTTGTTTCAGGAGGTCACAGGCCCAAAGACAACCTGTCCTCGTGATGGCCCAAGACAAGGGGACTCCAGGCAGAGCTAGAGCACCATCCCTTCTCCTAGGGTTTCTCAGTCTTGAAGCAGCTCACTTCCCCTAACCCCAGGCCCGTGTCTTCCCCACACCAAATCCACTCAGTGTGTGAAACAGGGACGTGTACAACTGTGGTTTGGGCATTGGACTGAGATCCCAAAGCACTATCCTACAAGCTAACTGCGATCTAGGGAGGATCCCAGGCAGCAGTGACAGAGCAGAACAGCCTGAGCATTGGCCTGGGATGGAGCCAGAGCTGCTCCTAGACCACGTGTGAGTCCTACCCACCAGAGCCTGGCCCCTGTGCCAGCCACCCCTGCAGAGCAGGGCCTCCACTGCTCGCAGCACCCCAGGGGATGGGACGAGCCTCTCCACCGGCGGCAGGACAGCGGTCAGCCCAGCCGCATCCCATCCCACCGCCCATCCCACCTGGTGGATCTCCTGCCAGCCGTTCTCGTCCACGCAGCCGAGCCGGGCGTAGTCGTGCAGCAGGAGCTCGCAGCAGTAGGGATCCCCTCCCACCATGGCACTGTGGTAGAGGGGTGTCAGCCCCCGGCTGTCCTTGTAGTCTGGGGAGGCACCCAGGTCCAGCAGCGTCTGCAAGAGAAGCACCTGCCTCACTCTGCAGCTTTGAGCGGCTCCGCAGGAGGAAAACCTGCCCCGCCAAGGGTCTGGGGGTGCTGCAGCTATGGCAGCAGGCAGTGCCCACCCCATCTTCCCCCCAGGGCTCACGTTATCAGTGCCATGCTCTTATAACGGGCTGTACCCTCGAGAGCAGCACACAAGATGCTTTAGCCCAGGGAAGACAGAACCATGGGGCCAGAGGAGGCCACAGAGATGCTGGGAGGGCTGGAGACCCTCTGCTGGGAGGGGGGGCTGAGAGAGTTGGGGGGTTCAGCCTGGAGAAGAGAAGGCTCCGGGGAGACATTGGAGCCCCTTCCAGTCCCTCAAGGGGGGGCTCCAGGAAAGGTGGGGAGGGACTCTGGATGAGGGAGGGGAGCCCTAGGAGGAGGGGGAAGGGTTTGACCCT
>JAOQGH010000001.1:199348-220921 GCA_025769975.1 Gallinago jamesoni | reverse complement strand
GTGTTTGTTTGGGTGGGTTTTTTTGTGTTTTGTTTTGTTTTGTTTTGTGGTGTTGTTTTTTTTTTTTTTTTTATGTGGTTGGACTCGATGATCTCAAAGGTCCCTTCCAACCACTAAGATTCTGTGATCCCAGAGCCCCCCAGTCACCCTCATCTTCCCAAACACCCAGAGGCCACAGATCAAGGACCTGCAGGAATTGCTGTGTCTGCCTGGGACAGGTGGCACAGGAGGCACCACACTGTCTGCTACCTGCGCTCCTAAAAAACACCTAAAAATGGAGTAGTGACACGTAAGTCACAAAAATGACAGGAAAACTAGAGAAAATACCTTCAAATGAAAGACTGGGGGAGTCTGGCCTCTCTTTAATTACAGAAAGGAAGATTGAATGTTGGCTTGATTACCATGTATAAATACCTTCAGTGAAGGCATACCAGGTACTAAAGTGCTCTTTAATCTGGAAGATAAAGTATAACGACAGCTGGAAGCTGAAGCATACAAATTCAAATGAGAGACGAATTTTAAACCATGAGGGTGATTAACCCAATAAGGAAGGAAAGGCAGGGATCTTCTGTTCCCTGAATCAAGATTGATGACTTTCTGGAAAACATGTTTAAGCTTTGCTTAGTGAAAGGCACCCACAGAGGGTGAGGAGCATCCTGCAAGACACTGGAGGTCAGGTGGGACAGTACTGACAGCTCCATCTGGTCTTAAATTCCAGGCCCATGAATACTAAACAGCAGGTTGATGTCATTCTTTCAAGCTCACCAAACAGACTGTAAGGCAGGCAGTAATGAGCTGGTTTTGCACAAGAATGAGGATTCCAGATTGAGGTGCCCAGGACTCGCTCTGCTCTAACACTCTATTTACGCATCTGGTTTTGCCCTGGGTTCTGAACCAGATCCAAATGACTAGTTGGGTTAGGTGGTTTTCCTTCTTCCCCCTCTACATCTGAGTCTTCTCAGTGCTCAAGAGCCAGCTCCTCTGAGCCTCTATCTTTCTGTGAAATAACCTCTGGGTTCAACCCGTATCAGATCCCAAACTCCCACTGCACCTCTTCAAGCAGCTCTGCAGCAGGACATACCCTGGAAAGCTCAATCAGCTTCACAAGAGCAGAGGGCTTGCTTTAAAAGGAGAGATCCCTCAAAATGCTTGTAAGGTCTCGGGCAAAAGCAGAAAGCATGTGGAGCTGAACTGTTTGGAGGTGCTCCAGGGCCAAGGGTGACCATGCTGGCCTGCTATCAGCAATTTTCATCCGAGCTGTTCATTGGGACACTCTGAGAGGTTCAGGCAGAGCGGCTACACCAGCGGATCAAAGGCTATAAACATTCCTGGGCGCCGTGCAAACGGCTCTTCCCAGAGCTGGGCTGCACCGGCTTCCACCTGCCCCGCTCAGGGGATGGCAGGGGCTGCCCCAAAGGGCAGGTGGGACACAGCCACCTTGTCTGAGAGGACAAGAGAGGGCAATAGTGTCACCGACACCACGCTCCGCCACCTCATCCCACTGCTGAAAAACAGCCTGCACACACCGAATTCCCGAGTACAGGAATGTTTCAGAAACAACCTGACAAACCATCCAACTGAACCAGAAACACAGGAAATTAATCATCAGGTTGGAGTCTGCTCATGGGTTGGAAATGTGCCCATGACTCACACATAGGAGTCCAACTCTATAATAAATACTAATAAGCTGCATTACTTTAAAAGAGGAACAACAAAAGCAGTAACTCCTCTCTCAGAACAAGACAATGAGATTTCACAGCGGGGGGAAGAGGAGAGAATCCTCCCTCACCACCCCATCAAGGAGGAGAAGGTGATGGAGTCTGGTCTCACTGCTCACAGCCAGGAGCCCACTGACGGTCCAGAGCCCACCAGCACCCCAGCGACCAGACCTCTGCGGGGTGAACTTTGTGAACTTTGCTCACATACACAGGCTAAAAAAGAAAAAACGAGAAAATAAAAAATCGAGGAAACCAGAGGCCAAAATCTGATTTTCCTGAGCCCCAAAATACTGAAACCTTCTGACTGCTTCATGAAGAGATCCTGAGGCAGCGACTCCAACTCGCCAGTCTCAGAGACAGCCTCATCTTCCCCAGAATCCCACACGGGAAGGTGCATGGCCCCACTGCTCTCTCATTTTGTGCTGTATTCCCAGACTCTGTATCTTTCCCACACACACTCCATCTTCTCCCAAGAGCCTTCTGTAACTTCACGCTCCCAAGACCCGAAGCATCGTAAGAAGACATGCTACTGACAAATTCAATTTTCATCCCTCTCTTCCACACCTTAAATTCCAGATAAAATACAGTTTGCTGCACCTCCTCAAAAACAACCAAACCCCCAGACACCCACTGTGTTCCCCTGACACTTTCTCCCACAGCCCTGCTCTGTCACCCTCCCCTCTCTGGAGAAGCCAGTCTCACCTCCAGTATCTGGATCGTGAAAGTTGGGGTCCAGTCCCTTCTCCAGCAGTCTGCAGACCTTCTCCGCATTTAGCATCTGCACATACTCCATGAACTTCTTCAGGTTTGCCTGCAGCCATGACACCCCAGGAAAACACAAAATAAGCAGTGTTAACGCCCCAGTATGAAGAAAGAAGCCACCAGAGGAATATCCCCACTCAGGAGACCCAAGGCAACCAGCAGTAATAACACAGCAGCACCCACCAGAGGCCATGGTTCTTCCATCCCTCTCCTTAGTTGGGATCAATCACCCCATGGAGCCACCACCCCCTGCCCCACCACAAGTCCCATGCTAAGGCACCTTCTCTTGGTACACGCAGTGAGGCCTGGCACACACCTCACACACGTGCCTTTGACATGGACACATCCACAGACACGGAATGTCACAAACCCCTCAGCGGCATGGCGCTGGCTGTGGGAGAGTGTCCCAGCCACGGTGGGCACAGCCCGAAGGTCATCCGCCTCCCACCCCAACACCGTGTGTGTGTGCTGTGTCACAAACTCCTATCACCCACCCACCTGCTGAACCCAAAACACTTCCCAGGAAAGCTCAGGCCACCCAAACACTGGCTATTATTGCATGGTGCAAGAGGCACGGCTGCCCCACTGTCTCCTGTCTTTGGCCAACGACCAAACCTTGTTCTTCTGAGGTGACCGAGGGCTCTAAAAGCTCTCCTTTAAGTCCGCCTGGTTTTTGTTGGGTTGTTGGTTTTTCGTCTTTTTTCGCTTTTGGATAGCTATATTTGATGAATACATTATTTTATTAATTTCTAGAGGACTCTCGAAGTTGCAGCTCTGCCAGGCGGGCAACACTTGGACAGACTGCAGCTTGAAAACACCCATCTCACACATTTCCAGTCCAGGCCTTCAGACCTGTGACTGCAGGTTGGCTGGGGCTTTTTTGAGTTTATTTTAATTAAACTTTGCAGTAGCCAGTTTCAGGGAAGGCTCTCTAGAAAGTGTCTGACACAGCAGAAATACTGTGCAAGTGAGATCTTTGGGAAGAGCTCTAACCCACAGCCAGGCTGTGACCCACAGTCAGGGAACTGCTCTTGCTCCTGCGAACCAAATGCGGCTGAGCAAAGCAGATCTTCCACCCGGCGAAAAAACTCAAGTTTCAACATTTTCCCCTAATTTGATATAGAAAAATTTATTTTATTTTTTTTGTACGAAGCAAAATGAATTCCAAAGTGATTCACTTCAAATTTCATTTTGAACATTCCCAGTTGGAAAACAGGAAAAAAAAAAATCTGAAAAATACCCAACAGGATGTGGAAAAGTGTCCAATTCCTTTCAAAGGCTTCCTAGACAAAATTTCATCACATATTATTTTGCCTAATATTTTCATTTTGTCAAAATGTAATTTTCTCAGGGGAAAACTTAATACTTTTAGAACCAGCTCTAGAGAGGAGCCTGCAAATCCCCAAACCTGGGACCCACAAAGTTCACAGGTGCTGTTCCTCCGACACGCTGAGGAGACCGTGGGGAGAAGTCAGACAGAAAACATCACCTGGAGGAAACTTTGCAAGGATGAGACAAACTAATGCTGGGCTGTGAACCCAATTTAAAACAAATCCAGCCTCTGTGTGGTGAGGCTGCAGAACTAAACCTAAAACACAGAGCATATATTTTTTCTAATATCAGCACTGTGGAGCCATGCCATGAACGCACCCGGGGAGGTACGTAAAACTGTACAGCCACCCTGCAATGTCACTGCATCTCAGCAGAGCTAATCACCTCGGGCAGAACCCCAGGGAAACACAGCTCCCCTGCCCCCACGGCAGCGCTGAGCCCGCTGGCCCCGGCCGTCTGCGGCCATACCCACACGTGCAGAGATGCTGGTGCCACGGGAAGGCCCTGGATAACACACAACGCCACAGACACGTGATTCAGGTACCAGTTCACTGGAGATTGGGAACAATTTCTCCCCAAAAGGGCTGTGAAGCCTTGGCAGAGGCTGCCCAGGGCAGTGGTGGAGTCGCCATCCCTGGAGGGATTCCAAAGCCGGGCAGCCGTGGTGCTGAGGGCCATGGGTCAGTGGTGGGTTTGGCAGGGCTGGGGCCACGGTTGGACTCCAGGGTCTGAAAGGTCCCTTCCAACCCAGATAATTCTATGATTCTAACCCTCACTGCTCAGTGTTCCTTCTCCCCCAGGTCCCCTCTCGCCTCACAAGTAGCTGAAACAGCCCCCACCTCCTGCTCCGTATCCCTTCAGCTCCCGCACGAGTACAGACGCGCTGTCGGGAATCACAGCTGCCTGCCAGTGACAGCACAGACGGCACTTGACAACTCCAGCAGCCGCCTCCAGGATGCTGTCCCAAAATGCATCTTCCCAACCATCACCCAATTGCGCAGATTTAACCCTGTTCCTTCTGCTCCTGTTTGTCCACACACATCGTCTCCTCCCGGCAGCCGTTCAGCAGATGATGCTGACCAAACCCAAGGGATGATCCTCCAATAAACCCGTGGCACTGCCAGTCCCACTGAGAACTGCACCAGCAGTCTGGGGACGTGGAGGCACAAGCCAAGGAAGGGACTCCCCAACATGTCCCATTCCCTCGACGCTGGCAGCCTTTGCCCACACAGGTCTCTGCTCCAGTGGCCTTTACGTGGTCCCCAGGGACAGAGGGGCACTTGGGTGCACTCCCAGCAGAGGCCAACACTGTCCCTCTGCCATGCCACGGTGGCTGGCAGCAGTGTCCCTTCTGTGCCACAGACAGACACATCAAGGCACCAATCCCAACTTCTGCTCCCGAGGGTCTACCAGTGTTCATTTACAGCCCCAGAAACGCATCCTACCTGCACCAGCAGCACCAGCTCCTTCACATCTCTACTGTTCCAGCTGCTTGGGAATTTAAAACATGGTTTGACAGCAGGAACTTGGTGCATTATGTCAACTTTTAATGGTACTTTGTAAACTTAGAAAGGAAACTGAAGAGAGTACATGAGCAAAAGGAGGATGCAGAGAGAGGCATCCATTCTGGGACATGCACTCTCCTGCTGTAGATGCGTGTTTGTCACCACAGCCCCGTGCACCACGCGGGCATTAACGTGCACCACACGGGCATTAACGTGCACCACGCGGGCACTAATGGGCCTGCACATGGTATTTCCCTTGGGGGGAAATCAATTACTACCCTGTGTTTCCTGATGAAGAACACAGAAGGTTCATCTATCCAAGGTCTCGCACCAAATCCACAGCAGTGCTTCACCCTGCCGCTCGGTGCCCACGCTCAGAGGCTGCTGCAATTCCCAAACTTAACGCCATGGGGAGGGGGCAGGACACCAGCACGGTGACTTTTGAGCTCCCTTACCCAGTTCTTCTCCTCTGGGTTTGTCCCAGACCTGAGGGAACAACAAAACTGCCTAAGGAAACCAAGAATATAGACGAGGAAAAAGGGTATTTACCAGAGGCATAACGTTATGGTGTTACAAGAATCCCCTGGCCAGGATTTCGGTGACAGCCTTGCTCTGCTACAAGCAACCTGAAATAAGGCATAACAAGGAAAGAGACCAAACAAAGGGAAAAGTATAAAGAAGATGACAACCTAGCTGGTTGCTCTGGCCAGGCTTGCCACCCGGCCGTAGGAAGGGCTGTGTTCGTGCAGCGGAGGCAGGACACGGCTGAGAGCCAGGAGCAGGGTCACCACACACCTTTTGAGCAGAGCAGAGCAGCCCCACTCTTCCCTTTGTCAGGAGTTTTCAGTTTCTGATTCTTTACCAACAGAGAGGTATATAGTTAGCTCAGCTGAGATGTTTTCCAGAGTAGAGCTAGAAAAAAATATGTTGTTTCATTCAAGTTCAATATTTCTATGGCCACAGAGAGAGAGACTGCCGTTTCCATGCACAAATCCTGGGGACACAGCCCGCTGCTTCCCAGACAGCTCTGGGGCGCCACATCAATAGCCAGGTTTGGGAGATGACACAACTTGGACTGGTTAAAAACAACAGGAAACTGGTAACTGAGACACCCTGGTCACCACAGGCTTGAAACCAATGCATCAAGGCGCAGGGACTCTCTTCCTTGGGTGCTTCTCGCACACCTTGCTTTTGCAACCCAACAACCAGGGAGCAGGAATGCCCTGTCAAGCCCCCTGCTCCTCCTGGGGGTCCTTCGGGGTCACTGGGAGAAGCCACGACTGGTCTGGAGAGCCTCCACAGGACAACCCCAGCTCTGCTGAGGGTCTGACAACAGGCGGGGTGCAAGGCCCTCCCTGCCCCATCTGCCGTTTCAGCTGGTTTGGTCAAAGCCACCCAACTCCAGAAGGCTGATACAGCAAGACCCACAGCACCCGACATCTGAACCAACACCGAAGAGCTTAACTGAAATCAGAGCAGTGCGGTGCAGCCATCCCACCCTGGCATGGCCGTCCCCACCAGCCCTTCCTCATGGAGAGGACACGGTGGTCCCCTGGGACCTGCTCCCCACCCGGGCTCCACCGTGGTCACCGCAGCAGCCCCTGGCACTACAGCACACCAGGCTGTGCCAAACCAACACTTACATGAGATTTCAGTTACACTAAAGGTAGCCCTCCCTAAAAACACCCCTGGTTCACCCCAGTTTGCGGCACGACAGCCGCCGTGGGTGTCTACATTTACAAGCATTTACAAAAACGTCTTGGTTAAATGACCTTCTGCCAACAGTCATGGATCCAAGCCTGCTTTTTCTGAATCGTTCAGAATGTGAAGTGAAGCACACATAGCTTCCGAAACCAACTCAAACCTACAAACGTGTCACAGCCACGGCCCTTGCCGGGCACGTTCCATCCACGTCTCACGATGAAGCCAACGCCGGTATTTACACCCTTCCATGGGGGCTTTTCAGCTTATGCTGCACAGAAAAGCCTTCTGATCCGATTGTTTTCTATTTCAATTTAGCTAGAAACACAGAGTATTTTCCTTATTATTTGGACTGATTCACTCAAAGTTGAAGGGAGATTGGAGAACTGAGAGGACGGAAGCTTGTTTTCCTCCCCCAATCTATGAATAAAACCCTGGTGGGAAAGGAATGAGATCTCATTATTCTAAGAACTTGAGGGATTTGGGGCCAGGTTTTCAAATGTATTAAGGTGACTAGACATGAAGAGAGAGAGCAAATGTCAGCCTCCCACTGAAATGAAGGGGAGCTAAGCAGATGCCTAAACCGCTTAAGCAATTTTGAAATCTCACTAGATACTTACTTATTTTCTGGCACTTAAATACCTTTGAGAATTTGTGACGAGAACCACTCATACAAACCAAATCTTCCTTTGTTTAAAAGATCAGTCAGCTTTAAATACAAAAGATATGTACTGATAAATTTACTTTTTGTCTTCCGTGTCCAGTACATTCAAAGCAACATTTATTTAAGTGATAAAGACACGATTTAAAATGTTATTTTGCTTTAATTTTAATTGGATTTCAGCTTTCATCCAAATGCAGTTTGATAGAAATCAGAAGAATAAAAAAATAATCAGAAGCCAGTAAAGGCATTGCATCCCATTTTTTCCTACATGCAAAAACTTAAACCTGAATGTGTTTACATTAAGCTCTCTGAACGCTTAAACAAACACTCATCATGGCTCTTCCCGTGAGCAAAAGCACCGTATTTAGTGTGAGGACGATGGCGATTTGCAAATGGCAATGTTTGAATGGTGATGCTCAGAGCCAAGAAAGCTTTCTCTGGGGAGGAAAAAATGCCCAAGACCCAACAAAAACTCACACAAACAGAACTAAAGCCCTGAGTAAGACCCCCCCCAGCTCTCCTGGGGGGTGTTTGAAGTCTCTCCATTCCCCGGTGGCACAGGCTGGGACAGGGTCTGCGGGCAGGTGAGACCCCTCTCACCCCGCGCCGGAGCCAAGGAGGTGATTGAGGAAACTGAGCTCCCACCTCCTCGAGTTTGAGGGCCTTCTGTTTGCTCACGAGGATGAGGGAGGTGGGAAGGTGCTGAGGCCAGGAGAGAGCCCGGGGACGGGGCACAGCTCCGCTGCCTGGCCACAGCCGCCCTGCTGCAGCCCATCACCCTGTGCCAGCACCGAACCGCGAGAAAAAACAACACCCTCCAGCAGGAAACCGGTGCCAGGGAACAAGCTTCTCTTTCTTGAACGGAAAAGAAAGAAAATAAAGGAGGTATTCTTCTTGCAGAGAGACGATTCTGTCACTCGCCAAGGGGCAGCAGCTGCAGGCTCCTGGCTCGGGCGCCCAGCACGAGCAGAGACAGCACCTTCCCCTCACGCCAAGCACATGGTGATGTTTCCGGCAATGGCAGTAGCAAAGAAAGACTAATCTTTTCTTGGGGTCCAGTTTGCCCCAACAGCAGCTGGAATTAAGACAAACCATTCGCTCTCCAGAGTGCAGTGGCTGCCATGAGGTCGCAGGCCCTGGAAGAGGCTGGAGGGACCGACCTCCTCCCTCCTGCCGGCGGCTGGATACGCGCTGACACCGGCCATCGGGCAGCACAAACAGACACGGCATCGGCCCCCACAGAAACCTCCCGTGATCGATTTCATGACACACCAGCACAGTGTTTAATGCTGGCTCAGAGCATCTCCACACCGGCCCCGAGTCCCCCCAACACTCGCAGGATGGAGGCCCTGCAGAGGACCAGGCGTGCATCTGCTCCTCTCCTCCTCCCCGCATCACCGTGGCCATGGTGTTCGCTCCCGTCACCCCGGCACACCTCGGGTGAAGGCATCCCTCATGTCCTGCTGCTCCACTGAGCAGTGCCACCGTCCCCTCCCTGCTGCAGCCACCCCTTGTGTGCTAACCCCAACAGGAATGGTGGTGACAGTCACACTGCGGACCTGCTGCGGGTGTTGTCCACCATGCTGACACCGTCTCGTTGCTTCATGGCGCTGGGTCTGCCTGCAGCTCCTGCCTGCACCACCCCAGCCCTCGCCAGGGGTGCCGTCCCTCCATAGCTCTACTGTCAGCAGCAGGAGGGGACTGGTGTCTGCGGCCAGCACCTCTGGCTCTATGCTACCGCCAACTGTCTACAGCATATGTGCTCCTCATAATTACTTTAAGTGTGTTTTAATTGTCTTCCTTATTCCCCTTTCAAGGTGGTAATATCCCAAGACTCCAAGACTTCTGGTAGCACAATGCCCTTCATGGACATTATGGTAAATGCCAAGTTTTTTCTGCACAGATTTTCGTTTACAAGCACAATGTGATTGCCCTTTTCCAACACGCGTTTTTTGCACTCCCATTTCTAAATGGCCCACTGCAATTCAGCAGGAAAAATATCTGTAGGAAATGTCACTGCCTGCAGATCCCAAGAGGCAGAAGGGACTGAGGCTGATTGACCGATTTTAGCAAGTCACTTCGTTATTGCCAGCAATTCAAGAGATCAATTTCCCCGCTTCTTAAAAGAAGTCCACTGGCACTCAAAAAACAGGAGTTATTTTCATTTTTCTTATTTTTCTTTCTTAATGACAGTTAAGAACCATGTTTCAAGGTCATTAAAAGATTCAAGTAGTGTATCCTGCCACTAAAAGTCAGACTCCAAACTCCGAACATTGTGACACTTTGCTCTCATTAGCCACAGGGCTGAAGCCTTCACACATACCACAACCTTAGGAGCGGTCCCACCATCCTGCGAGCCCTACAGCTAACCCTTCACAGGCCTTTAAATTACTACACCTCAGAAATAAAACCGTTATTTGGCTGCCTGAGCAATTAGGCACCACTACAAATAGCAGGGAAGCATCACGCCTGGAGCCACGGGCAGGGTCTGCCCCACGCAGCAGAGACATCCCCTCTGCACATCTGCTCTCCCCGAAGAGAACACCGGCCGCTGAAGGCACGGGCAGGAGCAGGAGCCCCCGCAGCAGCCCACCCCACGTATGCCTGTACACGCCTGCGCCAGCCATTCCCCACGCCGGCATGCCCCTAACATGAGGCATGGACCCCTCGCCCGGCCCCACAGTCCCCACAGGGTCCCTCCTCCAGAGGATGGGTGGCACAGGAGGACCGTCCTCCCGCGCCCCTCGCCCGGCGGTGCCTGGCAGGGCAGTGGGGGCAGGAGCAGTACCGTGCTCTTGGCTCGGGGTGCGTGGTCCCCAGCAGCTCGCCAGTTGTCTCCCTGCTCAGCCAGCCGCCGGGCCAGAGAGGAGCCCATGTCCCGCCGCTCCGTCCCCCGCTCACCCTCACCCAGCTGCTGCAGACACAGCCTCCGCTCTCACCCCTCGCTCCGTGCCGGGCGGGTAAGTCGCGGTGATGCCGGCTCTCAGCCCTGGCATCGCTCCAACGAGTGGCCGCCACCAGCACGTCTCTGCTCGCCACCCCTCCCGGCTGCCTCCAACCCCCCCCTCGCATCACACCCCCACCCCGGGGCAGGACGGGGGCTCCCCTTCCACCCCCACCAGCACCACGTTGCCCACGGGCTCTGGGGAAACACCCGCCTAAGGAAATGCCCGTCAGCATCCTCTTGATGGAGGCGAGACGGAGCCGAGCTGCAGGAGCTCACTCAGATGCTGCATTTTAGCAGCAAGGGACGGTTTAAAAATAAAGAAACTACATGAAGGAGATGTGTTTTTTAAGTAGAAATTAAAGCATGGAGATGAAGTGAATATTTAATCAAGGGCATTTATGGGTACTATATGCTTGTAGGGGAAGTCTTCAGATGCTGCCGCCCGGGTGTCCCCATGGCAGGCGCCCCCAGCCCTCCCACCAGCAGGCATGGTCTCTCACTGGCAAGGCTCAGGGGGACCATGATTCATGTTTCCTGGCGCCAGGAAGATGCTGAGAGCCTTCCAGACTTGCTGCCTGCATAGTCTTATGCCACCAGACAGAAGCCTCGTGACTTTAATCTTTGTGAGTTAAACCCAAACCTTAGCAGCATTTTGTTTCTTGTCCCTCCAGCTCTGCAAACAGAAGACAGGAGCCCTGCTGCTTCCCAAGAAGATCTTCACCTTTGGGGTAGGTCAAGCCTTCTGGAAGAAGGTTTTCTTCCCTTCTGCTTTACAGCTGTGGCTCCACCTAGCTCAGCTCTTGCTGTTCCACCTCTGAACGGAAAATCGGACCCCCTTGTCTTTGTGAAAGCAAAGCGCTGCCCTGCAGACCCGTGGCAGGAACCACGCAGGGGTGACCTGTGCCTGGCGGAGATGAGGGCTGCCAGGGGCCAAGGAGGAGGCAGCAGGGTCACCTGGCCCTGGGCACCTTCTGCGTGTGCCCTGGAGCTGCCACTGCCGGGCGAGAGGGGACAAGAAGGGTGGAGGCAGAGAACAGTGCCTGTCTCGTCAGAGGGTGAAAGGAGAGCCCAGAGGCTGCCCAGCCTTTGGGATGTGGTGGCTCCACACAGGGGTTTTCCGAAGGAGTGTGTGACACAGCAGGGAGGGAGTCAGCAGGGAGTCCTGCTGTCCCAGCCCAGCCCACGTCCTTCCTACACAAGAAGCACCAAAGCCTCTCTGCGTGGCCTTCCCCAGCAGAGTGCCCTCCAGGCACAGGCCATCCCCACCAGCCTCTCCACACCACCGCTCCCTGCCCTTCACCCCGGACTCTAACTCATCAAAATGAGTTTGATGGGGGCTGAGGTGTCCCCATGCCCGCAGCCACCCAGCTCTGCAATGGCCACCGTGCTGCCTGAGCCTACCTCCTTCCTCCCATGGCAGGAGGCCACATGCTGCTGGCCCTGGCCTTCCGGGAACCACCAAAGTCCCCATGGGGCCACACGCCATCTGAAGGTACAATCTTTAGTGGCAGCACAAATCTCCTGATGATCCCAGACCTCTCCACAACCATTGCTCCGTATTTCTTGGGCAAGAAGTGACACCACGGGACCACCACAGCTGCCCAGGGGAAGAGCAATGCAGGAGGGCATCCAGCCAACGTGCCCAAGGCCACCCTCAGCATCGCTGACCCTCTGACTGTGCCAGCTGGGGTGTCCCTGGCCACAGAGCCTGGTGGTTTTGGTGGGGCATCTCTCGTCCCAGGAAACACCCATGCATGAAAAAGCACTGTTCCTGCCTCCCTCCCTCTTCTCCAAACACCCAGACGGGCCACAGTTGCTGCATCGTTCATCTTGACACAGGCTTTGATCACCACCCACGACACATGGGGCTGCAGTAGACCACGGGTGCCTTCCACTGCATGTGTGGGTCCTACCAGTGACACCCTGGCCCAAAGGCACGGGTTAAAGCCAGAGACAAGGCGATGGGTGCAAGGCAGAGGCGTTCTACAGCCTCGCTGGGGGAAGGGAAGACAGTCTCCTCAATGCCCGCCATTGTGTTCACCAGGCATTTAGTGACTCCTCCAGGCCAGAGAATAAAGCTTCTCTTCAGCCGGCCCATCATGTGGTCCTCTGCCACCACCCCACGGAAAGCTGGCCCCACGCTCTCCTGCAGAGCCTCCAACCCCACTCCCACCTGCACGCACAAGTGCACAGCGCAGGTCTGTCCCTGGGCAGGCACCCCACCATGGCTCGATGGGGTTCTCCAGCTTGCACCCCCACCTACACCATCTCAGGCTTTGGCAGGCACCATCGACTCCCCAGGGGTGCTCTGCAGTCTGGCAAGCCCAGGTGACTGAAACATCCCGAAGCCTGATATCATCTCTGTGACAGGCCACCGTCGGTGCTGAACATGCTCCAGGGCTTTGAGCTAGCCCAGCTGGACTCCAGCCTTACCTTTGTATGGAGCTTGGCAAACTGCTTGTCATCCAGCAGCGTCTGGGTGTACACGCGCCTCTTGTACCGGAACTGCAAGAGGGAAGAATGTCAGATGTGAGACCAGCAAAACCCACTCAGCATCAAACGGCTCTTGGGCAGCTCCAGGAGCCACCAGCGTGCGTGAAGACGTTCAGCCGAGATCCGAAAACAACAACAGCAGATACAGGATACACCATTCTCCACCATAATTTGCTCTAACAGTTAATTGCTTTCCTCACTAAAGAAATTCTGACCAATTTTTCAGATTAATCTGTCATGCAACAGCTTCCGGAAGGTTTGGATTTTGTTCTGCCTCTTCCCAATTAATTAGGGCTCTTTCTAATAACAGAACAGTTTCCTCACCTCTCAGGTGATCTCGAGCCGACTTCCCTTTAAGCAGACTGAGCTTTAAATCTCTCAATGAGGCATCTTCTCTGCTCTTCTCAGATTTCTGCTGCCCTTTTCCGTGCCAGGGCTTTTTCCAACACCCTCTCAGAACACTGACTGTCACCCACACACTGCTCCAAAACCAGCCACTTCCACCCCAACCACCCTGAAACCAACTCCCTACCGAAGGATTACAGGGGCACGTTGTGGCACAGCATCACACTGGGAATTGCTGTGAGGTTTCTGGACAAAGAGGCTCAACGTTTTTCTTTGGAACCTTTGTTTTCCACAACAAGGGTCATTCCCTAGCAAGCAATCCCTGTCCCTGTGGTTGTCACTTGGCTGACTTGGAGCATGCTGTGATGGGACCCCCACGTCCCAAACACCCCTGACAGCACAGTCAATGCTTTTCTATTCTCTGCCAAACTCCGTGTAAATCAGACTTCATCAGCTGTGGTTTTACACTGACACCCAGATCTGTGGGGTAACCACACCAAACCTGCCATCGGTCCCTCGGAAACCCTACGCGTCTACGGCAAAACAGAGTACAGGGTATAGAAGAAACACGTCTATGTAGGAAGCAGTGAGAGCTGCTTTTTGCCATCGATGAGTTACGCAGTGGCACTTGTCCTACCCACTTTTTACAGTGCTAATCCTGAACTTGAATATCATGTAGAACAGTATCAAGTACCCCCAAGAGGCTGCTGCCTCTATACGGTTACCTTTATCAAGCAGAATTACAGTTTCCTTAAAGAATGAAATTGGATTTGTTTGACTAGATCTTTTTCAATGCATGAATTGTATTCTGAGACTGTGAATTGCTACAAACTTAATCCTCCATCAACATTTCATTATTTCAGCTGGAACTGACACCAAGTTATCTTTGGGCTGCAGTTCCTAAGCTCATCCCACTTACTTCTCAACACTGGCAAAATATTAGCACATTTCCAGTCTGTCACGCACTTGCCCTGCTGGGCACATGCTTTCTCACACAACTTTTTTTTTTTCTTTTTTCTAATCATTCCAAGGTAAAAACTGTCTTGCCCACTGATTTACAGATGTTGGTCCTTTGTGGGTGCTGCCAGTGTCAGGGTTCCTCTGTCCATCCCTACACAGCCACTCCAGCATCCTTCGGTGGCTCCTCTTCACCCCCCCGGCACCACCATGGAGGGTCTACAGTCGCGTTCTGCTCCCAGCATCTGGCCAAACTGCGGCAGCACTGGCTCTCACCGTCCTGCCCGATGGTGCTGGGTCGGGGGGACTCCCCACTGCTGCTCCCTCCATGTCCGACTATGGGGAAGGTCCCTCAGGCCCCCCAGCAGCAAAGGCAGGAGCCAAGGCAGGGCATCAGCGAGTCAGGGCTGAGGGAGAGGCCAGGCTGCATCAGCTTGTGTGAGGCTGATGGTTGGCCTCGATGATCTGAAGGGTCCCTTCCAACCTAGACAAGCTATGGTTCTAGGACTTTGATGCAAGAGCAACGGAAGCTGCCACCCAGGTGCGAGGTAAAAACCCCACCTGAGAAGAGCTCAGCTGTACAGCACACATTGCCCAAAACTGAGCAGCACAACTTCTGAAGGAGCAACTGAAGTGGGCAGCAAGACACAACCCACTGGTTTGGCTCCAGCCACTCACCCACAGACCAGACCCCACGGAGAGGACATACAGGCACAGAAATTTCCAAATCTCACTCAGATTTACAAGGTGCGTGAACTGAATGTGTGATGTTTGATAACAGTGATAACGATGTGTCTGGCATGCAAATGAAATAAGTACCTCATTAAGAAGGACACAATGAGCTTCTGACAGTAGATAGCAAGCAGTAAGATAACACGGGACACAGCCAGCACTGCCACACACCCCGGAGGGTAACAGGATAAAGGCAGCAGACGGGCAGTGACCCCCCGTGCGTTGCCTGATCACCACCACACTGCACTGCAGCTGCTGGTTTATTCTGGTGAGGGAATCTGGCGTACCTGCAGCTCCCAGGTACAGAACAGAGCCAGCTAAAGGACCTTTAAAGGTCCCTTCCAACCCAAACTACTCTATGATTCTACACTATACTCGCTTTTTAATGTAATTTTTCTGTCAATATACACAAGCCCCTCATTTACTTGATTACCTTCACATGCAGCCCTGAGGGCTAATTTATCTTTTGGACTCATGAAACCTCAGTGGGATCAACACAAGCTTTATGTCTTGTAAATATATTTACGATTTGGAATTTTCCAATAGGATTCTCCAGTGCTCTGCTGCCATTCTCACCAAGTTATGAAGAATCAAAATGACACACAACAAATACCCATGTCAAGTCTGCATTTAGATGTGTGCGCTAAGGCATTAAGTGTGGACATTATGCTAAATTATACAAAACCAAAGCATTAAAGCCTGTATAAGGAACATTAAGGAATTTACTACCTCATAGGTTTATTTGCAAGCATTCTTAAAGTTGTTCCAAATGTTTTTGTCTACATTAAACGTTAGTTTGCTCAAAAATTGTTCTACACTTTCTTTCCAAATTAGTTGGGATTAGTTGTAATAGCAGCATTCATGCTTGCATTTATAAGAGCTCTTGCAGCTTAGGCGTGTAATGCTTTCTAAATAGTCTTTGTGGGCAAAATATAGCACAAGATGCCTAAATTTAGAAGCCCACATGCAGGTAACAAGCCCCATCACAGCCAGGGGGGGTGTCCACAGTGACAGCGAAGGGAGCCCAAGAAATGCTGCGGGTCACCTGAGAATAAACACCTACATGCAATCACCTGAACCCCGGCCCAAGGCAAATCCTATAGTGAATGTAACTAGAGACTTAATTCTGTTAATTTCTGCTCTATTTAATTTTCTGGAACAGAAAACAGCATAGATTATCCTCTGTGCTCATCACCCAATCAAGGTCCATACAGGGACAGTCATTTGCTGTCAAAGCACACAGTTGCATTCCAGGCTCTACATTAATTGTAAATTAAATAAAATAGCAGACTCAAGCCCTTCAGCCTCATATGCAAAGATCTCCCTGTGATTTTCCCTCTGTACCTACCAGACTGGCTTTCCCTCTGTTACTGCCATTTCCCATGACCATTATACACCAGGAGAAAAATGGGAATCCTCATCAACAGGGTCAGAAACCAGGGGAGCTGCTCCACGGGGCTGTGAGAGATGTGAGGGAGCTCTCGAGCAGACAGTCACGTGCAACTGAAACTCAGAGGCATTAGCCTCAGCTCTCCCTCAATGGATTCTCCGTGAGTAAATATACACCCACACGGATTTCTTTGCTCTCGCTCCTGAAAGGGAAATGGGGAAGAGAAGGGAAGGGGGACAGGGGGCCTTAATATTCGTGGTGCCCACAGAAACTGCAGTGGAAGGAGTTGCAGAAGTTCTACATACTTATGTACACATATATATACGTACGTATATATCTATCTATATACATGTATATAGATATAGACGTGTTTTTACCAAAAGCAGAAGATGGTTACCTCCAAGTAGGGGACGGGAGTGTCGGGGTTCAGGGGGTACTCCCTCAGCAGGCGCTCCTCATCCAGGAACTTCCCGGCCCTGCCGTTGAACGCCGGCTGGAAGAGCCCGTAGTTCAGAACATCCTTCAAGCTGTGGTTCAGGGTACAGAGGATGCGCTGCTTGGAAACCCACACGGGAACGTCCGGATTCAGCCGCAGACACTTCTGTGGAGAGACACAGAGGGCTGTGAGAGCTGAGCATCACCTGCACCCCACAGCTGCACCCAGCAACGGCCACGGCAAGAACAAGGAGATGGATACAATGGGAAAATCACAAACCTTTTCCCTGTTGGTGGATCACAGGAAGGGGAAAAAAGAGTTAGAGAAGAATGAGACTAAGCAGCTCCCCCGTAACGCATTCTGTGTGGTTCACAGCAGACTCAAACCCTGTATGTTATAACTTCCTATAAAATATGAGAAGTGCCAAGGAATATTTGATGGCCTAAAACCAGTATAAGCACAAAATTTCACTTTAAAATCCCTGATGGGGTGTAAAGAGTCTATTGACTTCTCCACCACAGACTTCAGAGGTGTGCATACGAGGGATGAAGGGCGGCACCGTGAGCCCTGCCGGGAGCTGAAGGGATCCAGACAGGTCTTCCCAGTGGGAGGAGAGGAGGAGAAGAACCCTCTGCCTCCCCGCACGGAAAGTCACGCTACCCTGCCTCACCTGGGACTGAGAAAGGTTTCCCTGGTACCATAAGCATTTCCCTGCCTCCTCAGGACCCAAGTCATCACATATTTATAGCCCATCGTCTCCAGGCTGTATTTCCTACAGCCCCGGCCCCCGCTGCCGCACTCCCGGCCGGTGGGAACTCGCTGGAGCCCAGCGAGCCCCCGGCACAGCCTGGCACAGCCTGGCACAGCACGGGCACCATCACCACATCCCGTGGGTGAAAAGCAGGAAGGCAAGAGGACTCCACGCTGGCAGCATCCGAGGTCGGTCTCACAACAGCCCATCCCCATCAGCAGCCATCAGTTTCCCCTCCCAGGCCCCGGGGTTTGCATTTCTGCCCTCGACTGTTCCTCATTTCCCATCGCTCTGTTCTCCTCTTTGTTCCTCCTCCTCCTCCACACTTTCTGCAGGAGAAGACAGCCTTTAGACTCGCTTCAGCGTTTCATTTCAAAGCCACAGCCTGTCAGCCCTGCTTAACGCTCCTGGGTTTTGTGCTGGGAAGAGAAGTGAACAACCACCCTCTGCGGCGCTCCCCTGGCAGCGGTGGCTCTCCCAGGCTGAGTCCTGCTCCACTCGTCACACGGAGGCATCCACCCCTCTGCCCACCCTTGCTATTGCCCCACGCCACCACCCTTCCAACGGGGGACCGGAGGCGCTTGCCGTGTCCGAGGGGTCGGCACAGCACAGATCCCCCCGCGGCGTAAGCACACCTTGTCCTTGAAGGAGCCGAAGAGTCGAGGCTGGAACAGGGACAGCCATTTGGGTTTCCAACAGACAGACTGGCCCAATCCCCACCTCCTCCACCTGCTGAGCCCTTCCAGCGGCTGCGATGAACCCGCAGCTCCAGAGCTCCTGCCACCACCACACCGTGTCCCCCCGACTCGGAGCAGGACACCCACCCGGGCGTCAGACGTAACTGCACATCTCCCCCCCCCCACCTCCGGCCCCACTTCCAACAACCCCACGGCCGCTTTCAGTCCCTGCTCCCCTTAACAGCATCTTTGGGGCTCTGTGAATTAAACGGGCACAGGTTTTAAAAAACTAAACAGCTTTGCCCGGAGAGAAGCAAACGACCCGCCTGCGTGTCACCACCCAGAAAAGCCACCGAGACGTAAAGCCACCCAGCTGATGTTACGACTCATTTTTCCAGGGCGCAGGTGCCTTGCACTGGGCAGCGGGTGTCTGTACTGGGCAGCGGGTGTCTGTCTGTCTGCACTGGGCAGCGGGTGTCTGTCTGTCTGTCTGCACAGCAGGGTCAGCCTTATCTGCTCCATCCCTGAGCGTGCCAGTGACCCAGCGCTTCCACCAGGGCTTGTTCGGCCACAGGGCACGAGGAGGAGGCAGGCAGCTGCTGGGGTGAGAAATCAGGAGCTCAGAACCTTTGAGAAACACCAGCTCTGTCCTCTTTCAGTCCTCAGAGAAGCAGAATATGCATCACTCTTTCAGGGACCCGTAAATAAAAAATAAACATTGTCTATACCTTCCTACATGCTTATTTAGCCTCTAGGACTCTTCCTCACTGTCAAATTATGCTATTCAGTATTAAAATATGTACCTAATGGAAAAAAGGCAGACAGGCACATGTGCACAAGCACAGGCATTGGCTGAAGAAGGGTCCCAGAATAAAAAACACTGCATTTTATACCAAACTTTATGCTGCAGAGATGTACTCTAGGGAGTATTACCATTTCATATTTAAGAGAGAAAAGAGCTTCCACCCCACAGTGTGTCTCCTTCTGCCTTTAACCTGCATCAGAAATGAGGAAGAAGCTTCAGCTGGGAGGTCAGGACACTGTGCAGCCCCTTGGGGGCACAATCCAGCTGCTTCCAGGGCTCTTACGGCTGCCGTGGCCCGTACTAATGACTTTCTCCTGTCAGAGATCCTGCAACTAAACTTGCCTATTCCACTCCGTGGTGCAGCACGGCCACTCCAGGCGTCCCCCAAACCATAAGGCTAATCCCACCCAGCCCCGTCCTGAGGGCTGCAAGGGGCATCTTTGTGCAGGAGGAAGCTGCTCAGTGCACAGGGGGACCAGGTGGCCTTGCTCCCAGAGCAAGGGAGGGTTCCTCTGCCTCCATCCCACCAAGGGGAGCGATGCTCTCCTCCGGCCTCCTGGCAGCCCCAGCACCGGGCTGGTCCCAGGCAGAGCAGGGTTTGGCTACCGAGCTGCAGATGATGCCGTGCCAGGTGCTGGTCCCGTCTCCATCAGGCAGAGGGAGCTGAGCTTGGACAGCCCAGGGCTCCCACCAGCACCCATGGAGAGAACCAGCCTGGAGACAGCACTCACAGCAGCTCACACCTTCCAGTCCTGGAGTTTGGGACACTCAGGTCAACACTGAAAGAAACCAAACCGCCCTGTTCAGTCCCCGAGCAGGGGGAGGAAAGGTCTCTGCCACCTTCCTCTTGATGCTCTCCCGAAGTGAGAGGCTCAGAGCTGCTCCTGGTTCAGTGCCCAGAAGATCCAGGAGGATCCCAGGGTGCCAAAGGAGGCACCTCCGCAGGGAGCACATGGTGGCTATGGCGACAGTCCCACATGCCAGCACAGCACAGCACGGCGTGGACCAACATGGCAGGGCACGGCATGGCACGGAGCAGCACAGTATGGCATGGCACGGCATGGAACGGCAGGACATGGCCCAGCACGGCACGGCTGAGCCCACCCTGCAGCCCGGGCAGGTCCTGGAGGCGTCGGGCTCAGAGCAGGAGGGTGGGAGCAGCGTTCAGAACCAGCGCTCGCTCCGGTTTGCAGTTATAAGCAATAATTCCTTCCATGCAATTATAAGCTCTGATCACAACAATCAAAGCCTCAGGAACAACTCCTGAAAGAAAACGGTGCAGCTTCTCAACTTTAAGACAGCAGAGATGACTCCTTCCTGAAGGAAGAAAGAGCTCAGAGCTGCGGATTCAATCCTCAGCAACACGCAGGATGACAGACAAGATCTATTCAAGAGCCGCCCCGCAATAATGACAATAAAGAACTTATATTCAACAATCCCTTAAGAGCAAAAAAGCCAAAAATTCTTCATCGAGGAGCACAGAAATGAGAAAGAGTTGAAAGGAAATTAAAAGAAGCAGCTGAAAAGGTAATGTGCTTGCAGGCAGCAGGGGGTGTATTTCATAATATCACATTAGAAGCTCTGAGAAAATGTATGGCAAAAATGAAAAAAACAGCCTCTAAGAGGCCCCTACAGAAAGATGGAGCCGCCAAACCAACAGAGCAGAAGAATCGACCAAAAGCAGAAGAATTCCTTTAGAAAATGGGAGTTGCCTCTGAATGGGCACAGAAAATAGCACAACCCTGCCACACCACATGCAAGAGTCAACATGCGTTGAAGTCATAAAAACTAACAAAGGCGGAGGAAAAGGGAAGCCCGGCAGAATGTGGGTGAGGCCAGCAAGGAGCCAAGGCACCAGGGTCACCCCAGGAGGAGGCCCAGAGCTCCAGTCGCTAGGAGCAGCTGCAGGACGGGCTCCTCGCTGGTCACGGTCACAGCTGATGCCAAGGCAAAGGGTCGCGCAGACAAGGAGTAAAAACCCCCCAGAGGATGCACGAGCACAGCGGGTTTGAGAGCACGAGTGCCACAGGGGGATTCTGCCCCTCTGCTCCGCTCTGGGGAGACACCCCCCAGTGCTGCCACCAGCATCAGAAGGACGTGGAGCTGTTGAAGCAGGGCAACCATGGAGACGCTGGGAGGGATGGAGCCCTTCTGCTGGGAGGGGGGGCTCAGAGAGTTGGGGGGGTTCAGCCTGGAGAAGAGAAGGCTCCAGGGAGACCCTGGAGCCCCTTCCAGTCCCTCCAGAGGGGGGGCTCCAGGAGAGCTGGGGAGGGACTCTGGGTGAGGGAGGGGAGCCCTAGGAGGAGGGGGAAGGGTTTGACCCTGCAAGAGGGGAGATGGAGCTGAGATGTGGGGAAG
>JAOQGH010000001.1:163377-177927 GCA_025769975.1 Gallinago jamesoni | reverse complement strand
CTTGAAGCCATTCCCTCTTGTTCTGTCACTAATTACCTGTGAGAAGAGACCAGCCCCAACCTCTCTACAGTGTCCTTCCAAGTAGCCACAGAGAGTGATGAGGTCTCCCCTCAGCCTCCTCTTCCTCAAACTAAACAGTCCCAGCTCCCTCAGTCACTCTTCATAAAATTTATTCTCCAGGCCCTACAAACCCCCAGGGTTGAAGGGACCTTAAATGTCATCTAGTGCCCCCCCCCCCACCCTGGGCACAGACACCTCCCTCCAGACCAGGTTGCTCAAAGCCCCCTCCAGCCCAGTCCTCAGCTCCTGAGCGCCCAGGGTGGGACGGACCCCTGGCCAGGGACAGCCTGTCCTTCTGCAGCCCCTGCCCTGCAGGGAGGTTTGGGCACCCCCAGCTGCACCCCCAGCTCAGGCGTCCTCAGCCCAGGGACAGCCCTCACCCCAGCCACCCCGCTGCTGGGGACAAAAGGAGGAATCCCCAGTGTGACACCGCACAGCGAGGTCCTCCTGCCCTCCCCGTGGAGAGTGACGGCTGCAGGAGCCGGACCGTGCACCGCAGCCAGCGGGCTTGGCAACACACTGCCCTTGGTGCCCAAAACACCCCAAAACACCCCAAAACACCCTCTGTGCTCTGCAGAAGGAGGCCCCTTTCCCGCGGGGCCGAGGCGATGCTCTGCTCAGCCCCTGACAAGTGGAGGGGCTGAACCCGCTGCGCTGCCGCACACAGGCACACTCACACGGCTTGCTTTAAATCAAGCCTGAACAGCTTTATGCAAATAAATTGCACTTATTCAAAACAACTCATTAAAAAATTCACCCCCATTGTCCCAAAGGACGCTGCACAAGGCTCGGCAGCCAAAGTCCCCAGCCCCAGGTCCGGCACGGTGACCCCAGCTCTCCTGCTTCAGGCAAGGGCCTCCCTCCGTGCACATAATAAAGCAAAGTGGATTGATTTAAGTCAAAGTGATCACCAATTTTAACCATGATAAATCAGCTGGCAGAAAATCTGGATGTAAATAATCGAGTCTGATGGTGCTTTGCATTGGTAGTCCTCAGCTGTTTTCCTAAAGAAAGGCTGAGTCGGATCAATTCCTAACCATTACATTAGATTAATTTGTAATTTAATATAGACTTTACAACCAAAAAGTGCTTCTTCCTAAGCAGATACTCTCTAACTGTATGCATCTATTTAAGCAATTACAACATAAAATATAAATTCAATTTTTTAATTTTACCCTAATACTTCAGAAATAGCGTATTTCTTACTTAATAGAGGATGAGTAGGTTTTGACTTGTGATTTAAGTCAAAGTGGACCAAGATAAAAACCAGCATGCAAATATGTTCATTTAGCACCTTGAAGTATTTCTGAGCACTAACAAATTAAATACAACAGCTCTGAACTCATACCGAGTGCTGGATTCATACCAAGTGTGTAAGCCACCGAAATACCTCTTGCACCCCAGGCAACAGACATGAAGAGGGACTTCTGTCAGTAGTTACTGAAATTAAGTGTTCCTTTGTGGCCACCGAGGTCTTGGAGCCGGTGGGTCTCACCCTATGGGTTTTCCCTCACAAGAGAAATGCACTGATTTATGGTGACGAGGTGGGTCAGTCCCTGAACCGGTTTCACGCAGGGAACCGTGCCGGCCGGGTGTCACGCCGCCGCCGGCCCCGACCCCCCCAGGGGGTGGGAGGGAGGGGGGTGAAACGCAGTGGTCTCTTACGGGGGGGATCGGGGTCCGTGCCTCCGCGGCCCCCACCGCCTGGGCGCTGACAGGGTGCTCAAACCCCCGCCTCAGGAAAACAGATGCAGAAAACCAGCTAGAAAGGGAGTTTAAACGAGCCATGGCTGGTGCCGCATTCAGCAGCGCAGTAACGAGGCGCGGGGCTGCACAGTGAATAAGAAAGATAAAAAAAAAGCGGAACAGCTGCCTCATTCATCGAGCACGATTAATCTGATCTGAAAGAGCCCGGGTTCCTATGGAAAAACAATGTGCAGCTTGTAATCAAAACGCATCTCAAAGCATGTGCATAAGTGGTTTGATTCTCCCCTAAACGGGGTGAAAAATCCAATGCAGCTATTGACGGCTAGAGATTTCTACAGCCGCACAAAGCCCATGCGTTGGCCAAGGATCAAAGTTTCCAGCGCAGGTTTAGGCCACGCCGTGGGTCAGTTCCTGACCTCCAGATCTCCCCTTTGCAGCCATAAAGTTCTCCTGATTTTCTTTTTTCTCACTGCTCGCTTAGCTAAGACAGAACAGAGCACGGAAAAAGGAATTTTAGGATGTACCTGGGATTGGGAAACCAGCGAGAGGTGAAGCCCAGGGTAGAGGAGAGAAGGCTGCACCAGCTGGTGCCCTCATCCTCCTCATCCTCCTCCTCCCAAAGGAGCGAGTGGCTCGGGGACCAGGGCCACGTCCTTCTCGGCCACTCTGGTGAAGGGAGGCCCTTCTGCACCCCAAGTTAAAAAATCACCGCGGAGAAGATGAGATGCAAGAGCGTGATTCTGAGCTTTTTACTCCTGCTGTGTGATAGCAGACAGGGACCCCAGCACAGCGGGGTGTGGGTGGGTGTATATTTAAATCGTGGGCTCCATCCGCGCCGGTGGGAGCCCAGAACTCATCCCCAAGTTACACGTTCAGTGTAAACAGCTGGAATAAAACACCTGGAGTAAAACCCCAGGTCCACCCCAGGGCAGCACAAGTGCTGGCTCCACTGGGGCAGGGATGGGCAGGCACCATCTCTGCCAGTGCCCGTGGGCTCTGCTTGGCACCAGATCCGGCTGCACACAGCCCAGACGAGGAGAAAGGGGCTCGTTCCCCACCATGGAGGCAGGTCACGGACACATCGGGATGCTGCCACCAAAGGGGCCCATCTCCTCCCCGGCTCCACCGGCGCAGGGAGCTGCTGCGGGTTACAGCTAATGGGGAAAAATGTGATCCTAACCCACGGCAGCTCCTCGGTCTGGCTCTAACACGATTTAAAAGGGAAAAGAAAAAGAGTTGCCAGCACACAATGGAGAAGAAAGGCCCCTGGAAATCTCCGGGAGGGAGTCTCATCAGCTGTCCATCGCTGTTCCTCCAGATCTTTCCGAGCCATTTCAATAAGCTCCGGCTCTCCCAGAGTTAGCAGCTTCCCGACCACCACGTCTCCTCTGCAGGAGGCTCTTCGCTCCCTACGTGTACATGTTTTATGTGATTTGCTGAGCCGTGGTTCCCTGGAACAAGTTTTCCCTGCTTCCAGTGACAAAGTAAATAGGAAACCTGTGCCTCACCACTCTGCCATTACAAGCCTGGTGGCAACTGGCCCCGTGGAGGGTGGCCACCGCCGCCCACCGCCCGCTGCAGAAGGCCTTTTCCCATGGGATGTGCCCCGGGTTTGAACAGGCACCTTGCAGGATCTCCACGCCAGCACACGCTGCAGACAGCGAGGGCTCTGATGGCAGCTGGAGGCACCTCTGTGCTCTCCTGGGATTCTCTCTCTATTCCCACCTTTTCCTACCCCCGGGCCCCAAGCAAGGCTGTGACTCGCTTCCAAAGCGCTCCCACCGCAAGACATTGGGAATTGGTTTTCAAAATGTGTTTTAACGATACAGACCCACGATTCATAACTATTTCAGAGACACAAACCTGAGCTTGGGCATGTTTCTGGCTCCTTAAAAAACAGAGTATAATCTCATAAATCTTGTGGGTGTTTTGGATAATTTTATCCCGGGTCTCCACCACCCTCTCCCACAGAGCAACGTTCAGCCAAAAACTGAGCTGAAATGGCTCTTCCCGGGGGATAAGCTGCTGTGGAGCAAAGGCAGGAGCAGGCAGGCGAGACAGAGAACCTCCATCAGCGTTAGAAAGGACCCTCACATCATCTCCTCCTTCCTCTGCCCAGGTCACGCTCCCTCCTTGTGCAAGGGCCAACACCAGAATGCACCAGCAGCTCACGGGGACTGGGGTTAAAGGAGGAGGGGAGGTTCCCAGGTTATCAAACTCCAAATAAATCGCTATCTTGGGAGACCCTACAGAGCCCGGGCCACCAAAACAAATCAATTCCCTGCCCTACAGCCACAGTACGGATGAGTCCATGGAGAGAAATGCCAGCACTGCACTGACAGTGGGTACGTGGAGCTCCAACCGGACACTGGCACCGCCAGCAACGAGCCCCCCGGCACGGCTGAGCAGGGCACGGGACGATGGCCACAGGCTTGCACTGGGACCAGTGGAAGGCTCGGACCCTGCTCTGCAGGCCCGCTCTCCCACAGGGTCTGCTCAGCCCTGCCCGTCCCCTCCGTTTTGCACAGCCCATCGGGCCCCAAATTCAGCCCCGCAGCGCACAGACACACACGGGGCAGGCAGGAGCACCCAGGGGTCTCCCCACGAGTGCTGGATCCTGCGGGAGTTGGTCCATGGAGCCAAGGGAGAGCAGCACTGGCTGGCCAGGCTGTCGGCAGGCAGGGAGCTGCTGAGCGAGGGCCACGCTGGCCCTGACCCCCCCCCCCAGCTCAGCACCTCACCGGCCTGAATTACAGCATCACACGCCGTTGCTCAAAGCCTACGCTGCCAACCAGGAGATGCTTCCTCCTCCCTTGGCACGGCAGCAGCCTCTCGCATTCTCCCGTGCGGCAGCAGCTGATGCTGAGGAGGGACTGACTCTGTGCCACCGAGTGGTCCCCTGCGTGGGTCCATACCGCAGCATATAGAGGACAGAGCTACCCAAAGTCTGCACGGCAGCTGCACCAGCCCTGGTGGCAGGGAGTACTGTGGGGAGCCGGGACACCCCAGAGCATGGTGCTGACCCAGGCCCCTGCCACCACCACCCCAGGAAGCCTTTCCTGCTCTGCCAACACCTGAAGCCACCCCGAGAGCAACGTGGATGTGGGACAGCGGTTTACAGAAACCATAGACATCAGCAGATTGCCTCTGTGATTTTTACTATTGGATTTTTAACCCACAACAAACGTTAAGAACAGTTTCATTCATCCTTTTCTTATCAATCGCTATCATGAGCTCAGCATTTCTGTCTGCTGAGGTGCCCACATCCAGCACGGTGTCACCCAGCCGTGCAGAATGGAACTCCCTGTAGCTGCAGGAAAGCAGCCAGTGCGAGGGATGCACCTTGCCCAGGAAGCCAGAGCGGGCTACGAGCAGGTCTGCGGCCATGCCTGCTGGCACGGTGCTGCAGCCACCCTCCCAGTGCCTCACGGGAGCTGCCGAGCATCCACCAGCACCGTCTCACGTGCCACTCACAGCCCTGTCCCTCCTGCGTGGTGGGCCATCACCAGGGAACACAGCACACCGCAGCACAGCAAGGGGCTCTGGCGCTCCCTGGCTCAGAGGAGACGTGTCCCCTGGCATTTCCTACATCCCTCAGCCCTTTAACTGCTTTTCCTTCGGGGGGAGGAAACAGAGCAGCAGGTACCAGCAGGAGGGACTGCGGCCGTGCTCACCGGCCTGTGAATTCACATCGAATCCCAACGCTGTCTCCAAGCAGCCCACTTCCCCTCCACCAGTCCCGGCAAAGCAGAAGTTCGGGAAAACTTTACACATCTCTCTTTTATAATAGGAAAATTTATTTCTTCGTTTCCCTTGGCTTGACAAAGGAATCAACGCTTTGTGTGCTGCTTTTCAGGCTCTTCTTTCATTTGCATTAAGGAGATAACAAGCCAGAAAATATTAACCTGGAGTATCAGGTGACTGAGAAGCAGGATGAGGGGAGAGCCTTTGCTGCAGCCTCAGATGGAAACGAGCAGCTCCATCCCACCACGAAGAGAGGCCCTGGCCTCAGCCGAGACCTCAAACAGCCTGACAAAGGGGGGCTGCTCCCGCGCCTCTGCGGGCCTTTGGCTGTGGGACATTTCCTCACTGGTCCCTGATACCCTGACACTGGTCCCCAAAGCCCCGTGAGGCGGGGAGCCCTCCCGTGGGACGGATGCCGGCACAGGAAAGGTATGTCAGACCCGCTGCCGGGATACCGCCGGACAGACATCCTTCCGCAGGACGCAGACCCTTCGGCACGGCCGCGGCACAGCCAAGGGGCTGTGCTGCAGATGAGACCACTCTGCAGGAGGAGGATTCACAGGCTGCCCAGGGAGGTGGGGGAGTCTCCTTCTCTGGAGACATTCAAACCCCACCTGGACATGTTCCTGCGCAGCCTGCTCTGTGTGGACCTGCTCTGGCAGGGGGTTGGACTGGATGATCTCCAGAGGTCCCTTCCCACCCCACGCGATGCTGCGACCAAATTCTGCCCAGGGCTGCAAATCCACCTTTCACCTTACTGTGACGCTGCCAGGTTGGGGACCAGTGGCCTGGCCTGAGGCCACCAAGGCTGCCACCACAGGGCTGCACCCACACAGATGCCAGGAGAAGGGCTGCTCCCTCTTGGCAGTGCCGGTGCCGAGGGGCAGAGCCCACACTCCTGGCATCACCAGGCAGCCGCGGTCACACAGCTCCCGTGGAAGGGTGGTCCCTCCAGCCTGTGTCCCCGCACACCCACCTTCCCCGCACTGCCCAGACCCAGCCCGTACGCTCCCGAGTGCCACCACCGCCAGGAGCCCCTCCACGGCTCCATGCCCCTCCAACACACACACAGCTTTCTCCTTCTCCTCCCAAATCAGCACCTGCCTCTCGATATCACTCTTCCCTTCCACTACAGCACGAATTGTCCTTCCTTCCTCCTCCTGCCCGGCCACCGCCATGACCTGCCCCGACCTCAGTCCTCCTTGGGGCTCCCCACAGACCAGCTGCCCAACTTGCACCCACTGTCCCTTAAAACCTCCTTGCAGGAGCACATCGCCCACAGTCTGTGTGGGAGCAGCAGGAGCCAGTGTCCCATCACAGTGGACCCCACGGCGGAGCCAGGTACCTCCCAAAGAGCTCAACCCCCAAACACAGAGGACACTGTCACTCAGAGGCAGTAACTCCTTCAGGAACCACCCATGGGAAAGGAGAGGAGGAGAGGAGGCAAGGACCCAAAACTGAAGCAACAATATGTTGTGGCACCTTTCTTTCCCCAGACACCTGCCTCAGGTGCCACACAGAGAGCTCACAGAGGGCAACAGGGGAGAGCAAATTTTAGGCACCATGAAAGACACCTAGCCAGTAGTGTGGTGCCTGCCAGGGGCCATGCAGGACAGAGGACGCTTTGGGCTGTAGGGCATCATGTGGCTCCCGACCATGGTCCCAGGCAGCACCCAGCAGAGAAGCATCATGTGCCAGCACGTGCCAAGCACTGCTCATTCCCACAGCCCCAGCCCCTGCCCAGGACAGTCCATGGCCCCCATTACTGCAAGGCTGCCCACAGGCTTTGGGAACCCTGCAGCTCCCTTGGGCAGCTCTGCCTGTCAGAAAGGACGGCTGTTTGCAAACCCTGTGGGTCAGCACGCCAAGGGGGTTATAGCCTGTCCCTGTCCCCAGCAGAGATCTTCACTTTCACAGAGGGGGATGCCACCAGCTACTTCTGCACTGCAAGGAAGGGACCCTCCTTCTGGTGGTTCTGATGTGCTCCCTTCCCACCCAAGCACACCCCTGGCTTCTGCCCCATCCCCACCTGCCTCTCTGCCTCTCCCGTGTCTGTGGGAGTAGAGACAAGTCCTGTTCCTCCCATGCTCCAGGTGCCATTTCTCAAGCTGCTATACAGGTGTAGGGCAACTGAACCCCTCTTCTCCGAGTTCCGAGGTGGTGCAGGTCGCTGGAAGTGCTGGCCCATCATTGGGATGTAAACAGTGCTGTGCCTGAAGAGACTGCCTTTTCAGAGACAAGGTCACATCCTGGGGTAGAGATTTGCTTCGAACAATGGAAACCACTAACAGTGAATTCAAAGGCTTTCAGCTGAATAAAGACAGTGATGAAGAGTTGCAAAGGAACCTAAAAGGGGCTTGGAGACAACTTCAAGAGAGCTGGGAAACTTGACTTGAAAAGTCAGCTGCTTGACAGCCTAAAACCTACATGGAGGATCCAAGTCTGAGAAGACGTGAACTTGAATAAACTGAACTTTGCCCAGCTGAAGTCCTGATCTCTGAAACACTGGCAGCTAATGGAGTCTGACTCGTTACTGAAAAGCTGCCTGTCCACCCTGTGCCTGGAAATCCCAAAAGAGACAATCCCCATCTGCAAGCAGCGCTTGCTGCAGCAAGAGGGGAGAGGTCTAAGATGCTCACTGCTCTCAGCTGGGTGAGGCCAAGGAGAGGGGAGGAGACAGGGAACACACACAGCTCTAAAGCATCTGTCCTGTGAGCTTCTCCAAAACCCAACAGATATCCTCCGACACATCCCAGAGGTCCACAGGGAGAAGAGAGAGCAGCAGCAAGCCCAGCAGCGGCAGATGGAACAGGCTCAACTGATGGTTTTCCCCTCATCCCCTTTCGCACCTGCTTGGATGCCACCTTGCAGACAGGGACCAAGCCCGCCTGCTCCAGTTGTGAGGAACGAGATCTGCAAGTGCCTGGGTCAGGGAGCTGATGTGTGGGGATGATGGGCAGGAGCCTGGGGAAGTTCAGGGCCACTCACAGGACACGATACAGCTCTTCAGGATGCACACCGTTAACCCAACTGGGCTTTTCCTGCCTCCCTTTATTTAAGTGACGGTTCCTCAGCGAGCACAGGAGCCTGCAAAACAGGCAGTTTTCATTTGGGAAGCCAGCCCCCAGCTGAGCCATAACTGCAACAGCTCTCTGCAGGCACTGCCTTGCTCTGAGGGAGAGCCCTGAGCACAGCCACGGGCTGGTGACAGCACGGGAACTCGGTGCAGGGACCAGCCCGGGGGGCCCAGCTCCCCTCGCCCGGCAGCAGAGGGTCTGACAGAGCATCCGTCACCCCGCCCTGCCTCCCACAGCTCCCCGGGCAGACTGTGCTGCAGGACGCGGGGGGGGGGCAGGTACCACGGCACAGCCTCCCGCCTGGATCCCGGGAAATCCAGTGCAGGATGCCCCATGGGGCAGCAGCCCAGGGACAGGCAGCAGGGACAGGCAGCAGGGACAGGGCCTGTGAGCTCCTGCTCATGCTGCAGAGCCAGAGCCCCAGCTGCGGCTGTAGCCAGCGCCTCTGTGCTCCAAGCAGGCTCGCAGTGCGCAGGCTGCTCTTGCCAGGATGCGAGCGCTGTGGTGCTCTGATCCTCACCCGCCTCCCCCACGCTCCCCACTGCCCCTCTGCTGCCTGCCCCCCTCCCTCAGCGGCCGGGGGGGAGCGGGGCCACCAGCCCCAGGCAGCCCACAGGTCCCCCCCTCCCCCGGGGACTCCTTCTCTGCTGGCTCCCACCCCCAGCCCCCGGAGGTTGCACCAGAAACGTTTCCACTCCTCAGCTCTCGGATTTGCATCTGCCCCTGGGGAAGGAAGACCTGGGAGGGAAATTCCTACTTTATACATGCAAAGATGCTCCGCTTTGCATGAAGCCCCCACTGCCTCAGGTGATCTTCAGGCTGGCTCACTCTAAGTCAGGACCATCCCCTGGTCTCAGAGGAGGATTTGTAGGGAGGAAAGGGGTGGGGGGATCACAACACACCATCACACTGACTCATCGCAGCATCCCTGCTTCCCCCAGTGCCCACACACAGTCCCCAAACAAGGACAGGGCAGGGCGGTGCGGAGCAGTGCTCAAGGGACAGCAAAGCAGAACGGTGGGTACCACGGCACTGAGCAGAGCACATGCCCTCACTGAGAGCCCTTGGACCCTGCCCCGTGCTGCCGGGGTGAGGGCTGGAGCAGGATGAGACCCAGCTCCGTGCACCAGGGATGGCAGAGGAGGAGCTGATGTGCTGGGGCGAGGGCAGGCACCGTGTCCCTGAGAGCCTGGCTCACAGCCCCAGCTGGGGCAGGGGCAAAGCGAGCGGGCGCAAGGCCCCTCCTGCAGCACCAGGTCAGCCCTCACGAGAGCGGAGCGTCCGTCCGATTCTTCGACAGCAAAGGCAGCGCTGCCTCGCCTGCCTGAGCTGCTCCCCAGCACTTGGCAGCTGAGCCTGCAGAGCCGTGCCACCGAGTGTGCCAGTGCCACCGTCCTCCAGACAGCTCTCTGGCCCCAGCTGCTACCCCTCGTCACCGAGCAGGAGCCCCCCGGGCCAGTCTCCAAAAGAGAAATCTTTCCCCACTGAAGAGGGGAACTCTCACTTCCCTTAGTCCCCTCCGGCCCCACTAACTCTCTGCTCGCCCCAAGTCTCCATCTCTTCATCTCTTCCCACCCCTCATCCCCAAGGGACACCCCCTCTCCTGCCTGCAGTGCCTCGTCCTGGAGAAGCACAGCTCCCAGTGCCTCACAGCCCACCAAGCCCCAGCTCCCAGCACTCCACCACTAACGAGCACTCCTCGTTAGGGCCACAGTCAGGGCAGCCCCTCGGTGGAGATTTTCCCTGCGCTGCCCTGGTCTGGAACAGCCCCCCACACCCTCCACGGTTTGCTGTGCCCTGCAGACACCCCCTGTGCCACCCTCTGCCCCCCGGCACAGCCACCCTGGCCAACACACCGCGGCTCCCGCGCTCTCCTGTGTCACACCTCGGCTCCTGGCAGGTCACACCTGCCCGTCCTGCCTGTGGCACCGGCACCGGGATGCAGTGCCTCACGCATCGCCCCGTACCGCCGTCCGGCGCGGCGCCCAGCACACACCGCACCCTGCTGGGCCCCCACCTGGGCCCGACACCCGGCACCCGCTGCAGTCACACCGGCCCCCGCACCGCCCCCGCACACCTGCACCGGGCTGGGATCAGCCTGCGGCCCGCACACCCTGCCGGCAAGCGGCTGCGGTTCCGGACTCCCGCAGCCCGGACGCGCCGGTACCGGTGCGGTGCTGGACCCTCCGAGCTGTGCCCGCTCCCCGCCTCCAGCCCCGGCGGCGGGAGCGGCCCCTCCCGGCGGTCCCGAGCACCCGGGCAGGCAGCGCTGCACCCGCGGCTCCCGGCCCGCTCCGCCGGGCTCTGCGGGGAAAGGGGAGCGGGGAGGGGGGCACCGCCGGGGAGCGGGGCATGGGAAGGGGGGACACCACCGGCGAGGGGGGCAATGGGGAGCGGGGCACTACCGGGGAGCAGGGCGTGGGAAGCGGGGAGCCGTCCTGCCGGACCGGGGGCCGGCCGAACCCTGCCCGCGGGGGAGCGAAGTTTGCCGGGGGGTGCCGGGGCGGCTGCTGTGGCGGGTCGGGGCCGGGGCCGGGGCCGGTCGGGGTGCGGGTCGGGGCCGGGGTCGGGGCCGGGGCCGGGTCGCGCACTCACCGTCTGCTGGAGGTCGGGGATGCCGATGCGGACGACGATGGCGCCGGGCGCGGGCTCCTCCATGCGCACCGGGGCCGCCAGCTTGGGGGAGCGGGGCCCGCCGGGGCCCCGGGCCGGGTCGAGCCGCGTCTCCTCCCGCAGGCCGGCGCCCGGCTCCCCGGCGGCGCGGGGCTGTCGCTCCGGCGGCGGCTCTGGCGGCGGCGACTCCGGGCTCTCATGTTTGCTGCCGGCGGGGCTCAGAGGCATGCTCCGTGCGGCGCGGCGGGGCGGCCGGCACCGGCACCGGGGGCCCTGCGGGAGAGGAGGGGCGGTCAGCCGGTGCAGGACCCCCCCCACCGAGGTGGGTGGAGGACCCCCACCCTGCACGTGGGCACCCCCGCGGGGGGACCCCGGCAGAGGACCCTTGCACGGGGGGACCTGGTGGGGACCCCCACGCTCCACCCACGCCACCCCCGCAGGGACCTCACCCAGGACCCCTGACTGGCCCCCACAGAGATCCCCATCCCGGGGCTCTTACCCCGGAGCCCCCAACCAACTGTGCGGGAATCCCACGGGGGGACCCCCACAGGGTTCCCCACGGCAGGGACCTGCAGGGGCACACGTGCACCAGGGATCCTCCTGTTGAGGACCCTGCAGAGGACCACCCCCCACCCTACATGGGAATCCCCGTGTCTGGGACCTCACTGAGAAGCCCCACACCGTGCAGGGACCCCCACACATGCCCCCCGTACCCCAGCAAGGGCCAACTGCCACTGCTGGCCCTCCCTGGCCCCCACATCGTGCACAGCCCCCATTGCAATGACTCCCACAGCCACCCAGAAGGGCCCCTTCCTCACTGGTGCAGCAAAGCATGGACCTGCCCCAGGCTGACCCCATTGCTGCAACACCCAGAGCCTCCGCTCCGCCAGGGAGGGCTCAGCACGCAGGGCACACAGAGCCACCACAGAGGGGCTGGGCACAGCACCCTGGGGCACAGGACAGGCTGTCCCAGGTCCTGGGGCCTGCTCTGCTCCTTTGATCAACTGCCAACTCTCCACATCATCACCAGTGCCTACTGGTGTTCGTTCGTTCCCGTGGCCCTGTCCCACCTGTAACCATGATCCTCCATCTACACCAGCATATGAGGGCCTCCTTGGCTTCTTCCCCATCTGCCAGGGTGGACTTACGAAGGAGGCTGGACATCAGCAGGACAAGCAGGCGTGACTCAGGGGAGCTCAGCCCCCTGCCTGTCTCTGGGTTTTACAGAAAAAGTCTGGTTCTGGCCCTGTTCATCCTGCAGTCGCTGGAGTGCTGGCCACTGTGAGGTCCCTGACACCCCTACTCAGAGGCGGCCACCACCAAGCGTGTGTCTGTGCCCGCCTCGGGCTGGTCCCTGCAGGGTCCAGCAGCATCTCCGCAGCACATCAGGTGATGAGCTGGGGCTGCCTGCCAGGGGGTTCCCGGACTGGCTCGAACCTGGACAACAGGATGTAGCGATGCCCTTGTGCCAAGGTTTCGGGAGCGGGAGGAGGGCTGACCCGCGTTTCCGCCCCAGGGACCCGTCTCAGCCAGAAGCCACATGGGCACACACCGAGCGGTGGCAGGCACCGCTACTGTTAGTGCCAGCACAGAGCAGAGACACAGGCAGCAGCCGCCACGGGCTGCTATTTCTGACAGCCCCCTGCTAGTGAGGGCTAACTAAGGCCACGAGGACCCTGCCTGCCCAGCGGGTCAAGCCCATGCTCCCAGGCAGGACCAGGCCGGTGACCACCCTGCCAAGAGCAGATGGGACGCTGGGCTGAGCCCTGCAGGACTGTGCACGGGACCGTGTCCGGTCCATCGCTGGCTGGGATTCAAGGCTTTAATCTACGTGACAATCCTCAAACAGAAATAGCCCCCAAACCACTGAGAGCTGGAGAGATTTACAGTATGGCCTGGATCTGTCCAGGAAATGACTAATGGCTCTTCCTTTGGCCCTCCCACCCTGAGGCTGAGGGACTGCACAAGGCAGGCATCAGCCAGAGCCCCACTCTGCCAGGGCACCCGGCCCCCAGCCACTCTCCCAGCTGGAGCAGCACCTCCTGCAAACGCCCTGCACCGGCCGCACTGACCGGCGGGGAAGGATGCACCCACACACCTGGAAGTCCAGGGTCCCCGAGGGAGTCTAATGAGTCCTGGAGCACGAGCACTGCAAGTCCGAGGCAGTGGCCCCAAGGCAGAAATCACAGCTCAATCATTACAAACCACAAGATCATCCCAGGAGCCCCCGGCCAGTCCCTGGGCTCCTCCTTTCCTTCGCCCCACCTGCAGCGCTGCGCCGGAGAGCCACAGGCCCTGGCCGGCTGCTTCTGCTTCACAGGGGCAAGGAGCAGGGAGTCTCCAGCTTCCCCTGCACCCTGGACCCCCGTTGCCCCTGGTCCCGCAGTGTCATCCTGGCATGGGTCAAGCCTGTGCCCAGACAGGAGGACAGTGCTGACAGTTTCAGCCATCCCCAACCAGTCCCTTTTTAAGGTACAACAGAACATCCTTGCCCAGCAGCAAAACAAGCCACAAAAACATGCCTTTCTGGGGTGCCTGTCCCGCAGCAGCTCTGCTGGTCTCCCTGGGGTCTGAGAACAGCTCTCTAGCAGGGCACGGGGGCAAGAGGAGAGAACACTGGGGATGTCAGAAAGCCTCCTGCTCCTCAGAGCACACAGCCATCCCCATCCTGTGTCTGTCCCAGCCCCAGGCAGAGGCACGTGAAACCTGCAGCTCCCCAGAGCTCACTGGGGCCGAGCATCTCTGAAGTCCCAGGAGAAGGGATGCGGGCTCTGCAGCAGAACAGCCACAGGGCAAAAGCGAGGGCCGCAGGGAACAGGCTGGGCTCTGTGGCTTTGAGTCAGGGGCACCAGGGACCAGGTGGGGCTGGCAAGGGGAACAAGTGGATGAAACGGCCATGAGTCACCCACAGCCAAGGACTTGAGGTCTCTCACATAACAAAAGACAAAGGAGTAAGAGTGGTCAGGAAGGGAGACAGCTGTTGTGGTTTCACCCCAGCCAGCACCTAGGACCACACAGCCACCCACTCACTGCCCCCCTACAGAAGCGTAGGCAGAAAAGGGAGGAAAAGGGAGAAAAAGGAAAGGGAGAGGAGGGAACCTTGTGGATTGAGATAAAGATAGTTTAATACAACAATAATGGAAGAGAAAAATAATAATGATAATAATGTTAAAAGAATATAATGGTAAAAGAATATACAAAATAAAGTGATGCAACATGATTTGCTGTTACCACGTAACCTTAAAAATCAAGTTCCAACCCCCGTGCCCTGGGCAGGGACACCTCCCACCAGAGCAGGTTGCTCAAAGCCCCATCCAGCCTGGCCTTCAACCCCTCCAGGGATGGGGCA
>JAOQGH010000001.1:132223-159132 GCA_025769975.1 Gallinago jamesoni | reverse complement strand
ACGTGACAGGGAGCACAAAGCGGTCTGTACCAGCCCAACCTCGTCCTTTGCCACCACGGCCCATGTCCTCCAGAGCCGCCCCGTGCGGGCAGGGGCAGGGGCAGGGGCAGGGCTGTCCTTCCTGCAGCCCCAGCCCATGCCCAGAGCTAACGAGCAGCGGGAGAGGGAGCAGAGCTCATTGATCAGCCTGCCCGTGGCCGCAGCGTCCCACGGTGCCTGACGGGTAATTCTCCTGCCAATTGATTTTCCCTCTCCCCCCTGGCCAGGGTTAGTGGGACACTGGGGACGTGCGGATGATTAACGGGCAAGCGGCTCTCAGGAGCTAACCCGGCCAGCGCCGGGCTCTCCTGGGGTGACAGCGGAGCGGTGCCGACCCTGGTGCAGGACAACAGGATAAGGAGCAGCATCCGTCACCCACCCAGGGCGGTCCCGGGGACACTGGGTCCCATCAGTGACTCTGAGCACCCAGCAGAGTGACGGGGACACTCCTGAGGTCCCCACACACACGTGTGGAGGCAGCCGCAGTGCATGGCTAGTGGCGATTTGTAGGGAATCCTGTCTGCAGAGTTTGGGGACAATAGCCTTTGGCGCAGGGGTTCCTGAGAGCTGTCCTTAGCTGTCCTGCAGCCCCCCACCATCCACCTACATCCACTGCTCACCCCTGCAGGAGAGGAACCCACTGCGTGGCCACCAGGGAGTGCAGCGCTGCAAAACCACAGGAGCCGATCCCGGGCTGAGCTGGCCCTGGGGCAGCCCCCCTCGGCCACAGCCAAGGCTTTCTGCTCACCCCCACCACTGTCCCAGCCGGACACGGCTCTTCAGGTCAACAGGACAGGCGGTGGCGATCCCTGCCCCAACACAGACACGTTTCCTGCGGGTCACAGCCCTGCACGGACTCCCAGCTGCCCACCTCCCTCACGGTCCTGCGCCCCCAGCTCCAGAACATGGCCAGGCTGCCTGCCTCGTCCCTGCCCCATCACCCGTGGGGAACGCAGGACTGCCCCCCTTGCAGGAAGGAGCCAGGGCCCTTGGAGGTGGCCTGATGGGCAGCAGAGCTCCCTGCCAGCCTGCGCAGGGCAGAGCAGGAGCGACAGCCCCAGTCAGCCCCCCCGGCTGCCATGGTGGAGGAGCAGCACCCACGGTTGCCTCCAGGCCAGCGAACCCCCTCTCTGTCCCCGTGCTCTCCACACACTGTCTGGTGCCAGGCACTGGCCACACAGCCCTGAGTGTGGCATGGGGCAGCATGGCCACTGCCAGGCTCAGCCTTGCCACCCGCCCCCTTCCCTTGGCAAGCTGGGCAGGCAGGACAGTGGCCTGGCGGGCAGGACAGCACGCGTGTGCTGAAGCTGCATGACAGGCATCGCAGCGGCAAAGTGGGAAGACAGCAGTCTGGTCCTTGTCCCCATCCCTGTGCACTCACTCACACGGAGCTGTCAGAGCTGGCAGGGACCTCTAGAGCTCCTCCAGTCCCACTCCCCTGCCAAAGCAGGGCTGCCCAGAGCACAGCACCCTCCCTGGGCAGCCTGTCCCAGGGCTCTGTCACTCTCACCTTAAAGAAGTTTTTCCTCATATTTGAATGGAACTTCCCATGTTCCAGCTTGTGCCCGTTGCCCCTCATCCTGTCACTGGGAACCACTGAAAAGAGTCTGGCTCCATCCTCCTTCAACCCACCCTTTAGAGACTTGTAAACATAGATAACATCGATACACCCCCGGGCTGGACACGCAGCCCGTGCTGCCGGCTGGCCCAGAGAGCTGGCCCAGGTTAAAACAAGCCCATTTTGTGCCGATGGCTTTTAGTAGGAGCAGCTCACGGCTCTAGCTGCTCCTGTAAAGCAGAAGTGATCAACAATGGCACAAGAGCAGGGGCTGGGGTGGAAAGCCTGAAACACAGCCTCATCAGCCTGCACACATAGCCCTGGTCATATGTGTGGCCTCTTAAATCCCCATTTCTGTCTGATGTCCACCTCCCCGGGGGCTGCTGCTTGCTCTCTGGCTGCTTCCCCTCCCTCTTTGAGCCAACCACCTCCTGGTCTGCACAGGAACAGCTAACTTTGGGTTTGTACCATCCCAGCCTCACTCCTTGGGCTCTGAGCATCCTTTGCTGCCCCCCAGGAGAACATCCCTGTGTGGGGCTCCAAGATCTCGCAGCAGAAGCAAGATGCCAGTGGCTGCCACCACCAGCAGCACCACGGGAACACTGCCCAGGTGAGGGCAGTCCTTCCAGAGTCCCAGCCTGGGCTCACTCCAGTGCAAATCCGGAGTGGAGAACCACTTCCCCAACATCCCCTTACCTTCCCTCTCCGACTGACCCGTGTCTCAGGGCCCCCTCCAGGCTCTTCTCCATCAGAATCAGGACAAGTCCCTGGTGCTTCCTGCCCGGCAGCCCCCTCCCATATCTGTCCTGGTTCCTGGCAAAGCACCAGTGACCACAGTCCTTCCTCCTGGGCTGCCCTCACCCCTCCCTGTGCAGCACGGGCCACGCAGCACCCCAGCCTGTCCCCGCAGCACCCCACCTTAAGGTGCACCTGGCCAAGGGGAGAACAGAGCCTGGGGAAAGACAGAGGTGGCTGAAGGATCTGAAGCTTGCAGGAACCATGGATCCCAGCTGGCAGCAGTAGTGCCAGCTACTCCAGGGATGCGGTGGCTGCTGCTCTGGTGTCCCCAGAGCCCCATCACCACACGGGGCCTGTCCCAGCAGGGCTGTCTGCAAATGCAGGTCCTTCCCTGCCAGGCTCGGAGACCCGTACGGCTGGTCCAGCCCCAGGCCCGCGGCTCTGCAGAGCCCAGCAGAGCCCGGCAGAGCCCACGGCCCGTGGGGCAGCTCTCCCACCCCAGGAAGGTGTCCCCAGCGTGGGAGCCAGGGGACGGTGCCAATGAGAACAGCCTCTCCGGGAGGCACCGGGAGTCCTGGGGGCTCCGCACGCTCCCCGGGCAGTAACTGTGAGCAGGAGCGGTGTGTAGCCATAGGAACATCACTTAACACGGTCACCTTGGTAACCACAGCTACACGCTCTCACGGAGCACGTGCGAGGCCCTGTGCACCCCGTGGGGGTCCCCGATCCCGCACCCACGCTGCAGCCTGGTGCCTGCCCCATCTGCAGGTCACGCTGCCGAGTGGGACCAGCAGGGACAGGGACAGACCTCTCCTCACCGATGGCACTGCACCACCACCCGCAGTACCACGGGAGCGGCTGGAAATCACCACCCAGACCAGAGCAGGGAGTCAGACCCTTCCAGAGTCCAGCCTGGCCATGGACACCTCTACCTACAAGTGTGACCAGATGGACGGGCATTTCCTTCTGTCCCACAAGTCACTGAACCCCCCTCAGCTCCTCATGGGGAGGCAGAGCATAAGGACCCCCCACACACTCCCAGCCCATCCACGCAGCAGAGGAGCGTGCCTGGGTCAGACACACATGAGGACAGAACCTGGAGAAGCCCCACCAAGGGCAGGCTGACAGAAAGCACATCTGCTCCCTCCACCTCCCCACACCACCGCTGGGCACAACTGTAAGCCCAGCCCAGGAAGATGGCACAGCTCAAGAACTAACGAATCCGAGCACTGGGTTCCCACACCTCCCACCCTCATCTCAGCAAGCACAGTGGGCAGCAGGCACAGCCCCACGGTGGCACAGCCCCTGGACGTGTGGGTGATGCCACGGCCCAGGCTGGCCCAGTGTGCCACCCTGCACACACTCCAGGACCACCCCATGCCTCCTGCCACCCCGCACGGCTCCTCCACCCCCCCGGCTCCAGCTCTGGAGGAGCACGACACAGCAGGAAGCAAGAAACCCCAGGACCTCCAGCAGTTACACAATCAGCAAAGCTGCTGCTGTCAGGACCTCCTGCCCCCTCGCCATCACCACCAGTGAGGTGCCATCACCATCCTCTCCCTCAGCCCCAGCACCCCGGTTTTGCAGGCGCCCTGGGCCCCCCGCCAAAGCTCCAGGCCACGGCAGCAGGGCGCAGGGCTGACCCCCCGCCCAGCGTGTGTACCTGACCCGTTCCCGGGGACTCCCCGCTGCCCGGTGCAGCTGCTATCCAGAGCTGGCGTTGGGGTGGCTGCCCCCCCAGAAAAACATCCTGCCACCTCAGGAGCCCAGAGCAGCCACTGAGCAGCCAGCCTGAACACACCGCTCAGCCTCTCCCGCTTAGCCCGGAGGTAATAGGATAACGCTGCCTCCATCTGTTCGTCTGGGACTGAGACGCTAATCGCCTCCCCAGCATCCTCCCCTGCCTGCACCCCTGCCTGTCCCTGCCGCCCTGCCCGGCCAGGCAGCCACGGTGGGGACACAGGGGAGCAGGACCCAGCCAGGCTCCCGGATCGGCCACAGCCTCCCACAGACACCGAGAAGCCTCCCGATGTCCCACAGGCCTGGGCTCGGTCTGTAGCAGGGAAGGACGGTCCATCCCCATCCTGTCCTTCCCATCCCAGGAAAAAAGCCCTGCAGCAGGGATTGCCTTCCCCAAGCCCAGCTCCATGGGGCCCCGCTCCCACTGGGATCTGCTGTTCTGCAGCAGAAAGAAGAGGAGCAGGTCAGAGCGCTGCCTTCGGAGGAGTAATCTGCTGCGAGTGACCAGAACCAATGCTGCCACAGCAATCGGATCTGGGCCCTGCAAGTCATGGCTGAGCTCTGGGACCAGGCAGGACTGGCTTCCCTGAACACACGAGCCAGCAGAAGAAAAGCTTGGATCACTGCCCACGGCTCAGCACAAACACCATTCATCCCCACCGCACATATCCCCGGGCTGCACCTGCCCTGCATTGGCAGCCGGTGCCGAGACAGACGGTGCCGGGACAACCGGCACAGCCAGGCAGGGAAGCACCCCTCACCGCAGCCCCCCAGCCCCAAACTGCCCAGCACGGCACAGCACAGCACGGCACGGCACAGCAACTCCCCTGCACGGAAACAGGCAGCGCAGCCCCCGCAGCGCAGCCCCCGCGCGGAAACACGCAGCGCAGCCCCCGCGGCTCGGCCCCCGCAGCGCTGCCAGCCCTGTGCGGGCAGCCGGGGTTACGCGGGCAATCTCCAGGGGAAGTGGCACTGCGTCCCGGGGGTCCTGGAACGAGGCTCTGAAAGGAGCCTGCTGAAGCCAGAAAAAGCACCCATATTCTCGCGCGTTAGCATTCCGTGCTTCCTTTGTTTCCCCCGCTGGTTTCCAAGCCTTCCCCCTGACGCACAACCTGCTGCCCGCCGGGGGCACAGGGAGAAGGGGCTGGCACCGCCTGAGCCCCAGCCCCACAGAGGTGTCCATGTGGGGTGACGGGTGTCCCTGCCCTGAGGTGGGACATGGCAAACATCTGGCAGGTTGGCAGGGTGAAGCTGCTTCTCCACCAGCTGCGGGCAGTAGCTTCCCCGCTCCCCTCTCCTGGGTTCTCCCTCCTGCTTCCCTGTCCCCAGCGTAGCTCTCGCTGCCCTTCTCTCCCTTGGTGCCAGGCTCTGTGACCACGGTCACAGCGAGCAGCTGCTGTCCCTCCCCTGCCCACATCCACCGGGTGCCCTGGAGGGATGCAAGTGCTGCCCCTGCCCTCGGCCTGGCAACCTGGGGGCAGGGGCACCTCCCATTGCTCTGATGCCCTCTGTGGGACATGAGCTCTGGCAGCTGCCAGCAGTGGTACTGGGGGTCCACTGTGCACATCTGGGGCCAGCTGCCCTCACGAGGTGACACGGTCAGCAGCCACACCAGCACTGGGGACGGGCAGCACCTGCAAAGGTTCCGTTGTCCTCCAGCAGGGCAGGAAACCCCCCATTGCATGAGGAATATCCCAGCAGCCAGGGCACCACAGCAGTGAGATGTCCAGGAACCTCCAGGACCAGCAGTACTTGTCCCAGACGGAGAGCCTGGACCCCAGCTGGATGGGGCTGGGGGATCCATCAGAGGGGGCACCTTGGACCCAGCTGGACGGGTCCAGGCAGACCTGGTTCACCAGCCTCCCTGAGACCTTTCCCCTTGACGACTCCTCAAAGTACATGGCGTAGCAATGACTCCTAACTGCTGCCACCTCGCCTGCAGCCCGTCTCAACACGTCCTGTCCCCTCCAGCCTCAGCCCTGACATCCTTTGCCAGCCCTCACAACCCCCGTCTCTGCCCTCAGCTCTCCACGAAGCTTCCCCTGAGCACCATAGCCGGGTCCCCGTCCCCACTGTCCCAGACCTGGGGACAAGGCTGCAGGACCCTCACCAGCCCGAGCCCTCTCCCCGCCACCTGCCCTCGGGAGACCCTGGGTGTTTCTGATGGCAGGAGGGGAAGGACAGAACAGCGCTTACCTGAAATGACTGTCACGGGCACGGGGTCACAGCGCTCCTCCCTCTTCATCAACCTGTGGGGAACAGAGAGCAAGGAGAGCATCAGCGCAGCGCAGCGCCCGCACGGCCCCCAGGCACCTGGCACCCACGCAGGCAGCAGATCCAGCCTGGAGCAGAACCCATGGAGCTGGGAACAACAGCATCCCCAGAGCAAACCTCCCACAGGACACTAGGAAAGAGGGAAGGTCATCTGCAACTCGCACCATCACTTGCCACCCCACTGCAGAGCATCCCTGTCCCCCTTGCACCCGAGCCCTCCTGCCTGCAAGGGGCCATGGCCATCCTCCTCCCATGGACTGGCACCTCTGCTGCCCCCCCAGGAGAGCCACAGGGGCTCTGCCCCTTGCCCAGGCAGGCTGGGGGACCAGCAGCCCCCTGCCTCCACTGGCCACACAGCATGGCTTGGCGAGGGGAACACAGCTTCCCGAGGAAAGGTGAGATGCAGCCACCCGGGGTCAGGGGGTCCTCCTGCACCTCTCCTGCCCTAGGTCAGGGGGGGATTCTCCTGCACCTCTCCTGCCCTGGGTCAGGGGGGGATTCTCCTGCACCTCTCCTGCCCTGGGTCACCTGCTCCCAGGCAGGGTCCTGAGCAGGCTGGAGCTGAAATGCCAGCAATGCTAAGGATCAGCTCCTCTACAGAGTCAACTCTCTAGTTTGGGACAAGCAGCAGGATTCCAGGGCCCAGCTGTGCCCACCTCCAGAAGATGACTTGGGAAGTGCCCCAGGCTACATTCAGGCAGAGCTACGGGCAGCCGGGAAAAGAGAACAGGGTATCCATAATGTCTCTGCTCTCTTCTGTGCTGGAAACGTGTATGCTCTCTCTCCCTGCTTCTCATTAAAGATCCTTTCTGGGTGAGTGGCTGAAATGGCTGCTGTGTTGTAGAAAATTAAAAATGTATGACTTGGGATTTCTTGGAGCACGGCCGTTGTGCTGCAGCTGGTGTCGGCGAGTGCAAGGTGCTGGGGGAAGGGGCCGCTGCAGGGATCCCGGCTCTGCGGAGCACTGGAGGGGTGACACACGGGCAGCTGGGGGGCCACCAGGCTTTAAACATTTCATAAGATAACTCCAGCCTCCCCTGGCAGAAGGATCACAGACACTGCGATGCACCTGGAAAACTCAGCAGCTATTGTGTGCCTCTGTAAAATGACGCTGCCCAGGTCCCAGCGGGGCTGCAGCACGATGCTCCGGACACAGCTGCCACTGCCCCACTGACCCCCCTCGCCAGAAAAGTTCATGGGACACCGCTGCCATGAAAACAGAGGAAACCCACCGCAGCTGTGCACGTAGGACCTAAACAGAACAGCACCTCACCCCAGGAACACCAAGGCTGAGCAGGACCGGCAGTGGGGCAGGGATGGCTGTGTCTGCGGGGACATCGAGCCTTGGCAAGCGCAGCCTTGCAGGGCTGAGGGGTGACACCCCCGGGCACAGGGACCCCGACACAGCTTCCCTCCCACCCATGCACCACCCGAAATCCCTCGCTGCAGCACAGAGCATGGTCCGACTCCAGGCCAGGGCACAGAGCACCCCCAAACCCTCCCGCCCCACAGGCGCCAGGAGATGTGGCTGCTGCAATTGGGAAGCTGTGATGAGGGGGCTGGTGGCACAGTGCTGCAGAGCGAGAACACCCCCTCCACCAAAGGCACCCCTGGCAGCCCCTGCTCCCAGCTCCCTCCGCCGCCTCCAGCCAGCCTCAGCCTCAGCCCGGGAGGCGGTGGGTTTGGGCTGCAGAGCGTGGCTACAGCGTGACTTGTCACCACAGGCGGCATAACCCCAGCACCCCAGCCCCACACCCTCTGGGCCTCCGCATGGGCATGGAATGGACATCTAACCAAATGGCCCCACACATGGCAGCCATCTGGAGCGCGGGAGCCTTCCCCAGAGCACACCAAGACCCCAGGCTGGGACGGCTGCAAGGACAGCCCCGGGGAGCCACGCTGCCAGTACCTTGTCCCCCACCCAGCCAAGCATCACCTGCCCCTCACCACTGTCCCCCGGGCATGGGGGTGCTGGGGCAGCCCCAGGAGCCAAACGGGCACCCAAGCATGTGGGGAATAGGTGCCCGCACAGCCACCACCACGGGCACAGCCCCACACATCCAAGGGGTGCAGGACTGGGCACCAGCACAACCAAGGGGACTCAGAATCAGGAGGCAAGAATGACCAAAGGGCAAGAGAAACTGTCATCAGAAGAGAAAGGAAAGAGCGGAGATTGCTGCCTTAGGAGGAGGCAAAGAGGAAGGGACCCAGATAAAAGGCTGTAACATCCTGATCAGTCTGCAGAAAGGAGACGACACTTCTGCTCTTTTCATCTACAGCATGAGGGCAGCAGAAAACGTGGTGGGATCTCGCAGTAAGAGAAGGAAATAGTTCCCCACATCACCTGTGACTACATGGCGTCGCTCGCGGCCACAGGAAGCCCTTGAGGCCCAGAACCCAGAGTTCCCAGCCAGATCTAGAGGTTTCTGCGGGGAGGGCACCAACCCAAGTTACCAGCAGCAGCAAACCTGGCAAGACCATGCAGCCCCTCGGGCAGGCTCTGTGGTGGCCAGCAGCATCAACCCTTGGTGCAGGCAGCGGGTCCCCAGCCAGTCCCCAACGCCCCAGGGCAGTGCCAGAGGTGGGACAGGGCAACAAGAGGGTCCCCGAGGGTGACTGAACTGCAGGGTGGCTCCAGCCTTGCTCAGTTTCCAACAGGGCAACAAGAGGGTCCCCGAGGGTGACTGAACTGCAGGGTGGCTCCAGCCTTGCTCAGTTTCCAGCAGGATGGATCTTCTTCCTGGCCCCCCACTATCTCCATCCCACCCTAACCTCCAGAGCAGATCTGGGCCAGCACAACCTCCTGAGCTCCTCCTGAGCTGGGCCTCTCGAGGACCATCTTTTCTGTCCTCAGGTGAGGAGGACCCAGAGGAATGCTGACCATGGGAATATGCATCCAGCAACAAAGGCACCGATCTGCTCGGGAAGCAGCTCAGGAGATAAATTAAACGCTTATAACATGAGCGTCTTCTCCCAACCCTGATAACAGGCAAAGGAGATTTATGAGTTTATTATTGGATCTGATAAATTAAACTCTTCACAGAAGAATAAATTATGCAGATGATCTGCGATGTATTTAGCCTGCAGCTTGCACACCGCCAGGATCCCAGCCCTGGCAGTCCCTGAGGATCCTGCTGTCTGTGGAGCCAGAGGGGCCTTGTTCAGAGCGGCAGGGAGAGCTCCAGGGAGGCTGTTAGTCCTCCTGCTCATGAATGGCAATTCTGCCTTTCCCCTTTTACTTGTATAACTCTGACTCTTTTATCACAAGTGTCCAGATTCCCTGCCTTTCATTCAGCTCTTTCCCTTTCCGGGATAAGAGGCGAGGACTGCAGACTCGCGGCAGCCACAGCAGCTGGTCCCCAGCAGTCTGACAAACGTGACATGATCAGAAATGACAAGTCACTGGAAGTAAAACTATCCCCAAGACAGAACTGGGAGCTGGGAAGCATCTGGAGACTCCTATCTCAGGAGGGTTGTGGGAATGCCTCTCTGCACAGCGGGATGTCCACGGGGTTATGATACGGCAGATGTGACACACACAGATGCCTGTGATCAGGGTTCTTACCGGGGGACGTGCCCATTTCTACCTCCTGAGGTCTCCCGTGGCCCTTACCCTGCCTGGTCCCTCTCTCAAGCATCGTCGAGGAGTCCGTTCCAGCTGCTCCAGACAAGAAATGCCTTCCTGTCTCATCGAGCCTTCCCCAGCAATGAGGCAGCCACAAGCCCTGGCCAAGACCTGTGGTGCCACGAGCAGACACCACTGCACGTCTCTGTACAAGTCCAAGTTCAGCCACTGGACTCACCACACCGCAGCCAAACAGCCGCGGTAGCGTGGCACTGCCTGGCACAGCCGGGCTCAGCACAGCTGCTCCAGGGGGCTGTGGGACTCGGGCTGGAGGTGAGCAGACAGTCAGGGCGAGCTGGAGCATGGCCATCATGTCCCAGCAGGCTCCTGTCCCAGCCCCAGGGATCTGTGACCCTGCAGAGGAGCGGGGGAGATGGAGGAAGGGGTTCAGTCCCCGAGCCGCAGCATGCGATGTCCTGTATCCCCACGCATGCCGGGACCTGTAGTCCCTTCCTACCGAGGCCAGGAAACATTGCATGATGCTGTGAGGACGTGGCTGAGCCCCCGCGGAGCCTCCCCCTGGTCAGGGGAAGGTCCCCGGGCAGCCCTGCCTGCGGCCGGCTTCCGCCAGCGCCGAACAATAGCATCCAGGGCCCAGCGCCTGCGGGGCCGCCACGTTTCCTGCCATTCTTTGCACTCCCCTGAGGATGTCTATAAAAAGCAGAAGAATCCAGACCTGGAAGTCTAAACCACTCCTTAAATAAGCCAGGAATGCCAGCCTCTCCCTGGGGAGGGAGCCCTGTGTCCCCCGGGGGAGCAGCTGTAGGGAGATGGGGCACAGCCCGGGACCCCGTGGCTCCATCCCGGCGAGACGCCCAGCCCTGAACCAAACAGCACCCTCGGGTTCCTTGGTGCCAACAAGGCCCAGCCAAACACCAAACCCACCCCTGCCCGCCCAGGTCTCTCTGCTGTTCCGGAGCTTGCAAAGTCATCCTCCTTGGCACAGAAGAGTGACTCAAAGGATCGGCTCCTTCCAAACAAGCAGCCCCTGAGAGCAGGCGCTGGGCTGGCGCATCACCCGGCCCCCAGGGGGGTTCTCGGCGAGGAGAGGATGCTCGTGGGGCACACACATCCCAGGGCTCGGCTCTGCTCAGGGAGGGGCTGGTGGTCCCCCCTGCACCGTCCCTGGCTCTGCACAGCCCCTTCCCCCCCCCCCAAGTCACCCGTGCAGTCACAGCCGAGCGCACACGGCATCCAGAGTCACCAACTCACTGAGCTGCTGGCGCTGCCGCCAGAGATCGTTCAATATTTAATGACAGACGAGTCTCCGGATCGACCTGCTTCTTGGGTTTCCAGCGTCCTGTCCCTCCGCTCCTCCCGGCGAGGTGGGCAGCCCGACCGCGGGAAGCGGCACAGACCCCCCAGCCCTGAACTGATCCCGGGGAGACCTTCACAAAGCCCGTGCTGCCTCCCCTTCCCACGCTGCCAACGGGAGCCAAGGCTCTCATGAACCAGAGCTTTTGCCTGTTGTCACAGTTACAGCAGCTCAGCTGCGTTTAGGAGTGGGATGGCAATTTACTCTTTGTACTCATTTTAGCTGCACGGCCTCCCTCTGCTCCAGGCCTGCTGTGGTGGGGGGGATTCCTGCCCCACAGCACTGCCAGCCCCCGAAGGCGGCCGAGCCCCCGCTGCACCCTGCGGCTCCTGCCCCCGTGTCCCCGGTGCCAGGGGCAGAGCCAGACCACCAAATCCCACCTCCTGGGCTAGCAGTGGCCATGAGCTGGGGAAGGAGGCAGGCAGCCAGGGCCCCTTGCTGCCTGGGAGGAGACCCTTTCCCTGCCCCACAGCAGTGCTCCCAGCTTGTCCCAGCTGCCCCCACAGCCCCTCCTTACCCCCACGCAGAGGGAGAGCAGGACAGGAGCCAGGAGCGCTGCTGGCCCTCCCAACGTGACCTCCCAGCTGTGGCCATCCCTGGAACATTCCTCATCCCGAGGGCAGCACCGGGAGCATCAACCCCACCACATGTGTGCCCCTGCCCCTGCTCTCACGGAGCAGCTCAGCTCTACCCCAAACCCCACCACCAGCCCCCACCCCAGCTCTGTGGACCCCCACCCCAGCTCTGTTCTGTGCTTCAGGGCAGGACCCGCTTTGATGTTGCCCCCCCAGCTCCTGCCGTGCCTCTGTCAGAGACCCTCACCCCACCGGGATGCCACAGCTTGACAAGGTGGGCAGGGGACCCCAGCCTGCTGCCCCGGCCCCCTTCCCATCCCACGGCCCCACTCCTGGCTCCTCACCACTTCCACACACGTGCCTCCCCCTTTGCATGTGCACTTACGCACTCGGGTGCGGAGGCAGCAGCGATAATTTTTAGCTGGTGGAAATCTCAGCAGAATATTCTGTAGCAGGCTGCTCGTGTGTCTGTCGGTGTGCACCTCCAGAACACAATAGTGGTTTAAGTGAACAATGCAGTACAAAACACAAACAGTGCAGATATGCATTATTCATATCATAATACCGCCAATATTAAGAATACTTAGGTGTTATATGAATATTCAGTTGTTACATGCTGTACAACAACAGCAAAAAAAAGGTTATTATCTGAAAAAAGGACCTTGTAATACTCTCTTTTGTGCCCGTTTTTGCCCTCAGCCCCTGTTGCCACACACTTTGCAGATTTGGCAGTCAGCAAAATCTCCACCGAGGGCTACTGTGCAGGTGCAAAATGCACAAGGACCTTGCAATGCATTTAAGTGTTAGTACAACAAAGAAATTATAGAAACTTGGGATGTGTTGTCTCCATTGCCCGCAGGTCACTGCTGAGACAGAAGGACAAGGGAAGCTTTTAGCCAAGTCTATAAAGTTCCTGGGGGAAAGACCCCACCATGAGCCATCCCTGTCCCCTGGCAAGTTGAGCCCCCAGTCTCATCGTGGGCAGGCAGGCAATGCCTGCACCCCAAGCAGTCCCCAGTCCCAGGGTCTCCAGCTCCCCCTCTCAAAGCACAGGGGTCTTGTGCCGCCTCCCCATCTCTGGGGGCTGCAGGCAGCATCGCTCGGCCGGCCCTGACTGACCAAGAGCAGCTGCCATCCTGGGCAAAGGGACTCGCCAGGAGACCCGGAGCAAGAGAGGAGCAGAGCCCAGGCCCTCAGCTCCCCCCGCTGTGACCCAGGACTCCAGCACCAACCCACGGCGGCTGGAAGAACGCCTGGTACCCGGCACAGCAAGGCACCTTCCCTAGGTACAGCCCCAAGCCTGCCTCCTGCCTCATGTGTGACTGTTCCTCATGGATGCCCAACAGATGTAACCCTTGCATCGCCGAAGGCTTTGAGCCCAGTCCACAGACCTCAGGGCAAGGAACAGCAGGTCCAGTTCCAGTTTAAATTCTATTTGTGTAACTCCCCTGCTCCTCTCACGTCGGCACCCCGACACACAGACACCCGCAGGCACTGGGGGGTACCAACACCCCGACTCACACACACACTCGCAGGCACTGGGGGTACCAACACCCCGACACACAGACACCCGCAGGCACTGGGGGGTACCAACACCCCGACACACAGACACCCGCAGGCACTGGGGGGTACCAACACCCCGACTCACACACACACCCGCAGGCACTGGGGGTACCAATACCCCGACACACAGACACCCGCAGGCACTGGGGGTACCCGCACCCCTGCCATCAAACCCTGCTCTGGGGTTCTCTGCTTCCTTGACTGAGTTTTGGAAGAGTGGCAGACTCTCGCCATTCCAGCAGGTCCCCAAGACATCGGGGACAGGCAAAACGTCAAGCTGGGCCCAGACATGGGCACAGCCCCACAAAGCCCGGACACAGGACGGTCCAACACACCCCGAGCCCGGAGAACAGCTCGCTGTGCGGGGTGCAGGTGCCGTACCTCACAAACTGTGCTTGCAGACGGGCAGCAGAGCACACAGGAAAATGGTTGCTGAGCATCGTGCACGGATCGGTGCGAAGCCCGGAGGGTAGATACACCCAGCTGTGCCCAGGTACACGAGGACCACAAGCAGGTAAGTCACAAGAGCAATGCCATGGCTGCAGCAGAAGTCCCCCTGCCCGACTGATGCTCCTGGACATACCGCAGGTGTCACGGTCCCCGTCCTCTGACGGGTGCTCTGCCTGCGTGTCACTGAACGGCAGGGCTCCTGTTCCCAGCACATCCCATCTACCTGTCGCTGCAAACCCCAACGCGTTGTTCACTGCAAATCTCAGCCCTTAACCCCCTACAACCACAGCCCCACAGCATGTCACAGCCCTGACCGCCCCCCACAGACACCCCAGTTCCCACCACGGCTCCTGTCCCGGAGCGCCGACATCCTGATGCAACCTACGGTCCCTGTCCCCCCGGACTTCCCGCTGCAAACCACAGCCATCCTCGCGTACGCCCCAACGGGAGGCACAGCCCGTTCCCCGCGGCACGCTCCCCCCGGCTCTGCACGGCCCCCCGCTCCCAGGACGGGCACCGACTCACGCACCGCGGCCCAAATTCCCCGGCACAAACGCACGGGACCGTGCGCCACGGCCCGATGCCCAGCACAGCCCCCCCCGCAAACCACGGCCCCCACCGGGAGCACGCCGAGGAAACCCCGGCCCCACGGCCGCCGCTGCAGCGACCCCCGCCCGGCAGCGCACAGCCCCCGGCCCCGCCGCCGAGCCTGCCGCAGCCACCGAGCGCGCCCGCCCGCCGCGACACCGGCACCGGAGCCCTCCCGCCTGTGCCCCGCCGAGCCGCCGGCCCCCCGCGCACCTGCGCGACCCGACCCGCACCCGGAGCCCGGACCCGCACCGGGACCGTCCGCGGACGCCCGGGCGCGATCCCCGGGGCAGCGCAGCCGCCCGCCCGCCCCCCCGCGCAGGGCTGACCTCCGCCCCCGCCCCGCCGCCCCCGCCGCTGCCCCGGGGCCGCCCGTTACCTGCGGAGCGGCGGGCGGCGGGGCCCGAGCCACCATAGCGGCGGCGCGGCCGGGGGCAGCGGGGCCGCCGGCGGCGGGAGCGGAGAGGGGCGGGGGCGGCGGGGCCGGGGCGGGGAGCGGCGCGCGCGGCGGATCCTCCGCGAACTCGGCCCCCGCCGCCGGCAGCGGGTGTTAGTTTAAGGAGTTGTCATGGCAACGGGGAGCCGGCGCGCGCGGGAAGGGGCGGGCGGAGGGAAACTTCAGAGGCGGCTGCTCCGGTCCCGCTCCCCGCCGCCCGCGCCGCCCGCCCCGCCCGCCGCCGCACCCCGCGCTCCCCGCCGCCCTCCGGCACCCTCCGCCCGGACCGGCCCGCGGGGGCGCGCTCGGCCTTTCCCCGACGGCGGCTCCGGCCCCGACGGCCCCGGGGAGAGCGGGCGGGCGGGGGGCAGCGCCGGTCCCAGCCCTCTCCTGCCCGGGGCACCCCCCCCAGGGGCCGGGCCGTGACAGCGGGGCGCCCCGCGAGCAGGGCGGGGACCCTCACCCTGGGGTCCCGGCACCGCCACGGCCCTGCCCCATGGCCCAGCCCCGACCCTGCCCTATGGCGCAGCCCTGACCCTGCCCCGACCCTGCCCCACACACCTGCCCCACGGCCCAGCCCCGACCCTGCCCCACACGCCTGCCCCACGGTGCAGCCCTGACCCTGCCCCGACCCTGCCCCACACACCTGCCCCACGGCCCAGCCCTGACCCTGCCCCACACACCTGCCCCACGGTGCAGCCCTGACCCTGCCCCGACCCTGCCCCACGGCCCTGCCCCATGGCGTAGCCTGAACCGTCCACAGCCGCAGCCCTGTGCTGCCAGCCCAGCCCCACTAACCCCAATGCAAAGCACCGGGGCAACCCCATCCCACCCCACAGGGCGAGGAACCAGAGCTGCCCCAGCCCTACTGGCCCCAACGGGGGGACCGGGCTGCGGTTCCCAGGCCTGTCCCAGCCCCACGGTCCCAGCAGGGAGTGGAGCAGCCCCCAGCCCCACACTGCTCAGGGGCTGCCGGGCCTCCCAGCCCAGCCCCACTGCCCTTACCTGGCACGGACCTGCGTGCCCCCGCACAGGCTGCTCTGGCTCCTGGCGCCTGCGGAGCTGGAGCCTACAGGAAACCCGCAGCCGCCAGCTCAGCCCCTTTCCTGCCAGGAAGGGGACACCCCTGTCCCAGCCAGGCTACCGCCCCCCTCTGCGCCCTACGTCCTGCCGCAGATGGCCCAAGGCAGCGGCCTTGGGACACACGGATGTCCTGGGCCTGGCCACGGGGTCCTGCATGCACACACAGGGCTGCGCGTGTTTGGGGGGCAGCTGGGGACCCCCCCCCCCAGTATCACAGGAGGTGTGTGTCGTGCACAGCTGCGGGGTCTGTGCACATCCGCGGGTGTCAGGATGTGCCTCCACATCCTATCTGGGCAGCCAGGAAACATCTTGCCCGAGCAGAGATTCTCCCTTCCTGTGGGACCACCGCCGGCCGGGAGGAAACCCCGCCGCGGGGCCGAGAGCGGGGCGCCAAAAGGCAGCAGTGCCCGCAGCGGTGCTGGGTGGACAGACAGACAGTGCCCCGGCCCAGGGCACTCTCTGGAACACACAGTCTGCCCTGGACAGGGACAGGGCAGTGGGGCAGGGCTCAGGGTACCAGCACATCACCTCGCAGCAGCACCCTTGGCATGGCTCCGGCTGGAGGAGGGACCCTGCCCACCCAGCGGGGACACCCCCTCCTGCCCCGTGCCCTCCCTGCTGTGTCCCCATGTCCCTGTCTGCCTGGCCTGGTGTGCCCCTGGCCGTGCTCCTCTCAGTGGTCTCCATGCACGCCACAGCAGCCACAGCAGCCACGGGGACATGTGTCGGAGTGGTCTTGGCTGAAAGGAGGCCAGGTGTGCCCTCGATGGCCCTGTGCCCAGAGCCCTGTGCCCGGCAGCAGCAGGGACCCAGGTGCCAGCTCTCCTGAATGCTGTGTCCCCTCCAGGAACAAGCTGCTGCCTCATCCCAGGCTCTGTCCCTGCCTGACCATAGTCCCACCTTTGGGCAGTGGGAGTCACACCACACCAGTCACCCCCAGCTCGGGCCAGCCACAGGAGACACAGACCCACCCATCCGGCCACAGGACCTCTCGAGGCTCTTCTCCCCACCCATGGAGCAGCTTTCCAGCATCCCTGGGGATCTGCACTAGCCATCGCTCCTACATGTCCCTCCCCTACCCTCCAAGGGGAGTTGCAGCTACCAAGGGATGTCCTCCTGCCACTTTCCAGGACAGTGTTGCCACCTCAGAGGCTGGGAAACAGCATCCAGGCTTTGTCTGTGCCTTTGACCTGAGATGTTTAGTTGCAATTCTTTGGGTATTTTTTAGCTCGTGGAGGCAAACTTCCCGGATTTCCTTCACAGGCCTGGAGAGCTGAGAAGGCACTGTTCCTATAAAGCTGACACATTCCCCCAACCCCACGACTCCGGGCGTTTTCTGGGTGCTGCAGCGCTCACACCAGCAGTTCAGAGCTGTGACACGTCCTGCAGCCCCATGGCGTCAGGAGCAAGTCCCAGCTGCACAGGAGGGAAACAGGTCCTGAGGTCACAGGGGTGGGACAGAGCCCTAGGCACCAGGCACTGGGGTGGGTACGCAGCCCTGGGAACCCCTTGTGGGCAAAATGACACATAAATGGGTCCTGGTGGAGGTCCAGCAAGCAGAGCCCGGCTGCATGGCACAAGGAGCAATTAAACCATGAGGGATGGGCCTCAGTGGGGTGATGTGGGGCAGAACCTCCTCCTTTTGGCCAGCAACCCCCCAGAAGGGCAGAGGTGGAGACCTTTTCCCAGGTCTCTCTGAGCTGTGGTGGGGCAGCCTGCTCCTGAGCTCCTTCTCACCACAGCCCAGGCACGGGGCGGCTCGATATCAGCAGCTCCTGAGATATTGGATGTGGCAGCTCCCCTTGAGGGCAACCAAGTGTGAAATAGAGCTGGGCGAGGAGACATGGCTCAGGGGAGAACAGCCCACAGTGTGCCCAGCCTAGGGGATCTCTGCAGCAGTCAGTATGTGTGCTGTGGACAGTGAGGAACCCCGGGCCCGTGTCTGTATGTGCCGCTGGATGAGGCCAGCAGCCCTGAGCCCAGGAGGAACGGGAAGCCATCCCTCCCTCCCTCTGCCCCTTGGGGCAGTCCCAGTGCAGTGCCAAGGAGGGGACCCATGTTTGTGTCCACGCACGGATGAGAAGCTTCTGTACACAACCCCGAATGGCCATGAGGCTGTGCCGGTCCTGGCAGAAGCCTCAGGCTCCAAAGAGGTAGGTGGGCACGGTACCGTGTGTGAGCACACAGGGCAGGTCAGCCCGGGAGGGGCTCTGCCCTGGTGACACTGGTGTCCCAAACTGGGAGCTCTTCGTGGTGGTGCACATACTCCTGGGGGAGATGGGCACATCAGGCTCGGGGGGGGTGGCGGTCCCCTCCTGGGGCTGGCACAGGGCAGGGATGGCAGACGAGTGCCGTGCCGTGGAGCATGGGGCCTTGGCGTGCAGAACAGAGCTCGCTGCCTGTGCTGCCTTCTCCAAAGGTCAGGGAACAAGTGCGATGCAAATGCTGCCGAGTGGGAAGCAGCAGGAAGCCGTGTCTCCCAGACGGGAGCGCGGAGCCAGGCGGAGGCAGCGCCCATCTGGTCCCTCCAGTCTGGCAGCCGGGAGGAGAGCAGGGACCGTGCAGGGGAGCAGGGGAAGGAGCAGACATGGGGGACAGTCCGAGCTGCCCAGCTCTGGCAGAGTTTGCTCCCAGGCAGAGCGGGGCAGGGAAACCATATCCAGCAAAGGAGCCAAGGAGGCTTCACTCGTCCTCCGGATACAGCCCACGGGGAAGGAGCTTGGATGATGACCATGGAAAGGCCAGAGGGTCAGGTAGATCCTGGGGACTCTTGGGGAGTGGGGGGTGTCCAGATGACTCTGCTTCCTGCCCACCATGGAGCAGACGTGGCTGCTGTGGCTCCAGGAGGGGACGCTGCGCAGTGCCCAAGGTGGGGGTCTCACTGCAAGGAAGCAGAGGCAGGTGGTGTCTCTGGATCTCACACTTGGCGCATGAGCTGGGCTCCATCTGGGGCGGGGAACTGCCATCCCCATGCCCAGACTTCTGTCAGGGCGCTTTGCTGAGATCTCGCAGGCGCTGACGGGGACAAGGAACAGGGCAGCAGGGACATCAGCATCAGAGGGACAGCTCAGCTCCCCCTCCTCCTCTGGGCCCTCCCTACTTCACGCTTGCTCTTTCCATCACTAAGTGGGCCACAGCACAGCATGGGATGGCAGGGAGGTGGGGGACTGGCTGAAGCCCCCTCGGATGCTGTCCTTCGGAGGGAAGGCCGTGGCGGCGGAGGCTGCTCCCACGCTGCGGTGCGCTGCATGGTGACAGAGATCTCTGCGGGGAAGCAGAGGGGCCGGGCTGGCAGCCGTCACGGGGCCGGCAGCGTGCCCAGCGCTCCTGGCAGCTCAGAGGGGATCACGCCAGCTCCTTCAGCCTCCACACAAACCCAGTCTCCAGGAAGGCCAGGACACAGGCAGGGAACTTCTTGGGCAACTGCAGGAGAGCGTTTCACTCTGACACTGGTTAGAGTGAGAACACAGCTGGGGATGCCCCAACCCCGGAGGGGTTCAAGGCCAGGCTGGACAGGGCTTCAAGCAACCTGGTCTGGTGGGAGGTGTTCCTGCCCGGGGCAGGGGGGTTGGACTAGATGACCTTTAAGGATTCCTTCCAACCCAAACCTCTCTATGATCCTGCATGCCAGCAAAATGCCTCTCTCAGCATACAGTGACACTGCTTCTCCTGAGGCACTCCAAGTGCTTAGGGACTGGCTCCAGGGAGAGGAGCAATCAGCTCCAGCTGAGGACAGGCAGGGACAGGGCTAACACCATGAGCAGAGCGTGGCCACACGCCTGTGCACTGGGCAGTCCTCCAGCCCAGTTCACTGCTGCTCTCTGCAGCCCTTGGTGAGGGTGATTACTGCCCAGAGCTTTGTTAGAGTCACGCTGCTAAGAGCTCAGGATGGAGATGATGCGTCACCCAAACATTTGCAGTGTGGCTCCTTGAGCAAAGCCTCACATCTCTGCTGAGCTCCAAGTCCCACAGACCAACGAGCCGAGTCCAGGGTCTAGATCCTGATCTGCAGGGCCCACCATGGCCCCAACCAGCACAAGGAGCCCTTGGCAAAGGCCATGACCGACGGCGTTGCTCCTCGGGCACAGGACACTGTCCCCAGCTGTTCAGGGACAGCATGCTGTGAGGTCGCCAGGCTCCTCTCCTCTCCCTGCCTCTGCCTCCTGCTTCAAACTCCAACGCTCCTCACTGGGCCACCTCTGTTACCGTGGGTGCAGAGCAGCCCAGACACGGACAGGTTGTGTACGGCCTCTGTCCCCACATTGCCCTTCCCAAGGCTAGCGTCCAGCGCCGGCACTTGCCCACCAGCACCAGCACCACTGGTGTTGCATTTGGGGTCTGCTTGGATCCATCGTTCTGCATTCTGCCTCTGCACTGAGTCCCGCCTGGCTGCTCAGAGAATGAGCTGTTTATTTCCTGGGATTCCTTCTCTATGCCATGTTCCAAGTGCTTGGTCCCATGCTGTCCCCTTCACAGCCATTCCTGGGTGTTCGGTACAAAGCTGGTGGTCCAAGAAGAGCTCTAAAAGGTGGACAAATGCTGGATGAGGTCTTGTGTTTTCCAACTCTTGATGATAGCAGAAGGTGCAGCTGCCTCTTTTCCCTGAGCTCATGGTGTAGGAGCAGCTGCTGTGGGACTCTGAAATGTCAGATCTTCCTCACTGACACAGATAAGCCTTGGGCTCTGCCAGCAGCAGCCTCGTAGCACACCATTGAGGACACCCCATGCTCAGCCCTCTGCTTCCTGCTGCAGAGGCTTTGATGAGCACATGTACCCGACCGCGCATCTCCCCGGCTCGGGCTGCGACCCGTGATTTGCCTGGGCAGAGCGCAGGGGTACGGCGGGGGGGTCCTGGGACACTGGCTGCAGCCCATGCCTTCTCCAAACACAATGTCATACAGCACTACTGTGCTGGTGGTGCATATCAGGAATCTTGTGTCTCACCATGTTTCCTGCCCTCACCGCTTGCACTGTGCTGGGAGACGAGCCCAGAACTTCATCACCTACAGCCTGTGCATAGCTTTCGGCAGCATTGTCCTGCTCTGGGAACCTCCCGTGCCAAGGTGTGGACACAGTCCCTGCAGTCCTGCTGCTGAAGAGCCTCTGGCTGGCACTTGTTACTGAAAATGCCTCTGCTGTACCGGTACCCTGGTACCAGCTCCTTCTCCAGCTCATCATGGCATGGCAAACACCGTCTCGCCTGAGCACCCAGCCAGGTTGCAGTGGCTGCTCTCAGCACCCACCTGTGGAAGATGAAGCCTTGGCATGTGCCTCAGGTAACCCTCAACACAAAAAAAAAAAAAATGCTTATTGCAACAGCTGAGAATGATTTTACTAGGATGCAACCACCGATAATTCTGTGCCTAGGACCAGGTAGGTCAGCGACATGAAAACTTACAGCTCCCTGTGCCATAGGGCAGAGTTATCTCTGTCCCTCTAACTACATCACACCTGTGATCATGGAGCAGATCCTCCTGGAAGATGTGTTGAAACATAGGGAAGACAGGGAGGTGATTAGAGACTGCCAACACGGCTTCAGCAAGGGTGAATCATGCCTGAGTAAATTGGTGGCCTTTTCCAATGGAGTAACTGCATCAATTGACAAGGGGTCAGCTACAATGTTATCTACCCAGACTTCTATAAGACCTCTGACATTGCCCCTCACAACATTCTTGCTGCTAAATTGGAGAGACATGGGTTTGACAGATGGACAGTTATACGGATAAGGAATTGGCTGGATGGTCTTGGCCGAAGAGCTACAGTCAAGGGCAGCAGGCTGAGTCAGGGGATTCTCTCTCTCTTCTCATGAGACCACACCTGGAGCACTGCATCCAGCTCTGGGCTTCCCAGCATAAGAAAGACATGGACCTGTTAGAGTGTGTCCAGAGGAGGCCACGGAAATGATCAGGGGGCTGGAACATCTCTCCTGTGAAGACAGGCTGAGGGAGTTGGGGTTGTTCAGCTTAGAGAAGAGAAGGCTCCGGGGAGACCTTATCACAGCCTTTCAATACCTAAAGGGGGCTTATAAGAAAGAAAAGTCTTTTTCCAGGGCCTGTAGTGACAGAACAAGGGGAAGGGGGAGCTCATGGAGGGGCAACTGGGTAGGGTGAGATGTTCAGGGCAGGGCTGTGCTGGGATGGAGTGGGGAGAGGAGGTGGATGGAGAATGGTGTTGGACACACTCCCTGTCCTGCCAGAGGAACAGGCGCTTGCTGCCTCCCCCCCCCAGGTTCTGCTGGCAGCACCTGCCCCTTCCCGTGACTTAATCACCATTCTCTATGATAATGAGGCAACAGCTCCTTAAGGGAAACATGCCTGCTAATTAAGCTCTTAATTCGGTGACACTGCATATTTCCAGAGGCTGCATCTCTGCCAGCCTCCCTGCAAGGGCACACTGTCCTGGCACGGCCCTGGCCCTTTGCCTCGGTGCCCCAGCTCTGCTGGAGCCACGGCTCCCCTGCCCCAGGCTCTCGCCACGGAGGGGGGTGGAAAGCAGCTGCTTCCACACACCCCCACCTCGGCCATCAGGGTGCTGGAGAGGGGGACGTGCTGTCTGCAGGGCAGGGACACACAGGGCCATTGCATTTGTGCACAGGGAGGACACACACAGAGGCAGTATCACACACCGGGACGGTGCTCAATCGGGGATGTGCTCACACACACACACACACGGGCAGTGTCACCACGGGCAGTGTCACACACCGGGATGGTGCTCCCTGGGGGCTGTGCTCACACACGGGCAGTGCTCACCACATGACACATGCAGCTGTGGACACTGCTCATCTAGACAGTGTGTCTTTTCACTGTCCATCGTACGTGTGTCACTGGTTCATGTTAGGTCTTGCTCCATTTGGCAAGGACTGGCTGATGTCCCTGGTCTGTGTCACATCAGCTTCAGGGCTGTGGTGTCTGGGGCCAGCAAAGGGCAGGGGTGGGTGGCCAGCAGAGAGGGGGGTCAGTGCCCCGACACCCTGGGAGGGCTGTCTGTGAGAGGTGAGAGGAGACAGCAGCTCCAGCCCCACTGCAGCTTGTGCCTCACTTCACAGCAGGTCCGTGGGGATGACAGCAGTGCTGAGGTCTCCAGGCTGAGCTGGGGCCATCTCTGCCCCCTCTGATGGCAAGTTATCAGGCGCAGGCAGTGGTGGTTCACTGCACCCCATGAGGGCTTGGCACAGACACACTCCTCCGGAGAGCTCTTGGCTCTCTGGATGGAATACTGTGGCTGGCATAGGCATGGATCGTGGCAGAGGCTTCCACTCCCAGGCCCTTCCTCTGTTACACTTGGACACAGCAGAAGGGCCTCCTGCTCCCTTTGGGTCGATGACACCAAATACAGCAACCTTTGGGAGCCACCATCTCTGTCACCTGGAGCTGATGGTACCGGCAGCCTGTGGCCTGAAATATTCCTGCAGGGACAGCTTCGGCCAGGATAACCATGGTTTGTCCCCTCCATGCTGCACCAGAGCCCCTGCCTCACTGCTGCAGGCTGGGAGAGACCAGCAGGGAGACCGGGGCATGTGACCCAGCAGCTTTGGCAGTCGCGGGACCAGGAGCATCTCCCTTGAGTGCCCACCTGTGTGCCAGCAGGGCACAGCACGGCACAGCCTGGTGTGCCCATGATGCACAGGCATTCCACAGCTCCCATGGGGAATACTGGGCTCACCAGTATTCACCGGACTGCCACCACGTCCTCCGTGAGCACACTGGGACAAACTGGGCATGGCTGCTGCTTGGAGTGCAGGCAGATGGGGAGCTCCTGGCAGAGCAGGAGTCACTGCATGAGGTGGGACAATGTCCCTGACACAGCTGGGTTGGGGGGCTATGAGGGTCCCCGCTGCTGTGGCCATCGGGGACTACAGCATGGTGTCTGGCTGCACATGTGGCACCTCTGGAGCAGTGTCCTGGCAGGAGGAGGGTCACTGCCCTTCCCACAGCAGAGCCCGGCCCCAGAGAGGGAGGGGACCTGCTGCATAAGGCTGAGGCAACCTCTCCCCTCCGGCAACGTGCTAATTAGTGAGGTGCTAAGCCCTGAATATTATTCATTGCTGTGATTACACATTCAGATAAGCACGAGTCGTGCAGTTATTGCCATGTGATTACAGCTCACTCTGGGATTAATCAGGTATCTCTCTCCCTCAGAAGCCCTGGAAGTCAGTCGCAGTGATCAGCCGGCGGGTCGGGAGGGAGCTGCCAGAATGGTGACAGAGAGGGACAGAGGTGGGGACGGGTGTGGGGACCGTAATGGTGACAGGAATGGAAACAGTGATCAGGATGGGGACAGGAATGGTGCTGGGGTGGGGATGGCGATGGGGCTGGGAACGGGTCTGGGTCTGGGGACAGGGACAGACAGGGTCACTTTGGAAAGGGCAGGGAGGCAGATAAACCAGAGGAGGCCAAGCGCAGTTTGGCAGCGGGGGAGGATTTCACAGGCACACAGTAACACAGCAGGGTTTGCTCAGCCCGGCTGCTAGTGCTCAGTTTGGGGCACAGCTCTGCAACTCTGGGGGTCCCAGAGTGGGGCAGAGACCTCCTGGGACATGGAGGAGCCCTTCTGAGATGGCAGAGAGTGACCCTCCACACCAGAGAGAGCAGTTATCCCACAGCCAAGGGGGGCCACGTGGTGGGTGCTTGGGACACGTGTGGAGAGTACTGTCAGGAGTGGGGCTGGGGCTGCATCTCACCCACATGAGCCCTTGGGAAGGGACATATCTGCGCAGACGGGGGGGGGACCCTCGGCATCCCTCCCCAGGGAGGGGTGTGCTGCCAAGGGAGGCAGGGCACAAGGCAGGCAGCTGGGGAGCCGGCAGGGCTTGTGCCAGCAAATGAGCAGTTGCTCCAGACCCTGCTGGGGCAAAGTCACCGGCTTACATCTGTATTCCAGCCCAGGGGGTGTGGAGCTGCTGCAGCCATAAGCCCAGAGCATGAGATGCCCCAGGAACCAAAGCTCTTCTGGGCTGCAGGGCAAGGACCTCAGGGTGACAGCCACAGAGAGGAGTGCGAAGGAGGTGCTTGATTTCTGCATTTTCTGTGGCAACCTGCCACAGCATTGTTGACCGTGATGTGACGGCTCCAGGATCTGCTTGGACTGCGCCGGGGGGACAGCATGCCCACCAGAGCCTGCTGCACCTACATCAGATTGCATCTGGGCACAGTGTTCCCCTCCTCACCATCTCTGGTGTAGGCACACCCTGCCATGCTCACGTCGATACCGAGTACCAAGGCGATGCAAACGGGGCACACTGCCAGACTGCCGTCCCGGATTCCCGATCCAGGCAATCCCCAGTCTCCGCCACGACTAAAGCCCTACAAGGAACCTGCCTCCAGTGGGCCACAGGCAGCCCCACGGCACCGGCGGGCAGAGCAGTTGGCAAGCAGACCCTGTGCCATGGGACCATCCTGGGCACAGACTGTGGCAAACAAACCTGTGAAACCCTCGGGAACACAATCCTAACACGCAGTGCTCACAGACAGAGCAGGACTCAGGCACAAGGCACTGCACACTGCACACTCACACCAGCCCATGGGTGGCACAGTGACACCCAAAAGCATGCACTACCACAGCCAGCTCACACCAGCCTTCTGTGTCCCTGTCCCCGTGAACTGGTTCCTCAGGAACTACTCTGGTAACTGCAGGGTCTCCTCTTTGTCTCACGTACCATCTGTCCCATGGGCCAAAAGACTGGTTGTGATGATGCCTGTCAACATCCATCACCTTTGGCACCACGGGCCAGCAGTAAAGCTTATAGGCAAGGCTCCTGAGGGCAGCTGTGCCCGTTCCTCTGGGAGCTGAGGTCACTCCATGCCACATTGCCGCCTGCTCCAGCCACAGGCACATCTACAAGCTGCAGTCATGGCCAGTGATGAGCAGGAACATGAGGATAAAACCATGTGCAGCAGCCCCTGGGGTGGCAGTGGTGGGGGCAGCAGGGATGGAGACAGGCCCTGCAGTCACCTCTGAGCGTCCAGACATCTTGATGCAGCCTGTGTGGAGTGATAGCCGCGGTGGGACTGCCTGCTCAGGAGAACCGTCAGCAGGTTGCAGACCTGCCATGGGCAGAGGCTGGGTGCGGGATGTCACTGTGGACCCGGGCCAGGGTCTCAGCAAGCGGGGCTGGCTGCCCGGCGCTGCCCCCAACCCACTGCTCCAGCGCCAGCCCCGCAGCAGGACCCCAGACCCTCATCCCCAGCCAGCCCAGATGAGCTCCAGCTTTACTGCACCTCCAAGAAGAGAGAGTCAGAAAGAGTTCATGGTGCAGAGACAACCATCCCTGCAAACAGTGTCACGGAGCAGATCCCCTGGGCTCCATGGCCCTGCACTAAAGCCTCTCCTGCAGCCTCTCCCCGCGCCCGAGTGATGGACCAGCACCCGCTGTGATACATGGGACTATTACTCTGAACATCCAGACATTAAATATTGAGCAGCAGTTAAATGCTCATTAGATAGATTTAAACATTAAGACCCAAAGAGCCATTAAATATGCAGCGTGCAGGGTGGGGGGATCTGATGATTGATTGCACGTCACCTCATTTGTGCAGAGCTGCTGCAAGCTCCCCAGCCCCTCTGAAGTCTCTCTGCTGCAGACGTGTCTGCTCCATCTCCCGAAATGTTGTCTGGCAGCTGCCAGAGGTGGGGGAGAGAAAAGCTGTGGGAAGCAGCAGGGTGTGGAAGAGCAGCTCAGTGCAATGAAGGAGAGAGCACGGCTCCAGCACAGGGTGGCCCCAGGCAGAGAGCCATCTCCTATCAAGAAGAAGGTGGGATGGACTGCGGTGATCAGGTGCAGGGCTCAGTCAAACAAGCAAAGACACCAGCAGCTTGCCTGTGTGTGACGGGCTCCTTCATCCCGCCTCGTCTCCATTTTCCATGCTCCTACATCCCCTTCATCTTCCTTGTCTCCTCCCTCTCTCCACCCCTGTCTCTCCTCCCAA
>JAOQGH010000001.1:85219-103967 GCA_025769975.1 Gallinago jamesoni | reverse complement strand
AGGGCCACAAAGATGATTAAGGGCCTGGAGCATCTCTCCTATGAGGAAAGGCTGAGGGATTTGGGTCTTTTTAGTCTTGAGAAGAGAATACTTAGGGGAGATCTAATTAATGCTTACAAATACTTAAAGGGAGGCTGTCAGGAGGACGGGGCTGGTCTTTTCTCAGTGGTGCCCAGGGACAGGACAAGAGGAAATGGGCACTAATGTGAGTATAAGAAGTTCCACCTAAACGTGAGGAGGAACTTCTTTCGTGTGAGGGTGGTAGAGCACTGGAAGAGGCTGCCCAGAGAGGTGGTGGAGTCTCCTTCTCTGGAGACATTCAAAACCTTCCTGGAAAATTTCCTGTGTAACGTGCTCTAGGTAGACCCACTTCAGCAGGGGGGTTGGACTAGATGATCTCCAAAGGTCCCTTCCAACCCTGTATGATTCCATGATTCTATGACTGCATACAGGCAGGTCTTGAAGAGCTCCAGAGAAGGGGACTCCACACCCTCCAGGGGCAGCCTGTTCCAGGGCTCTGTCACCCTCATGGAAAATACATTTTTCCTCATAAATTAATGGAATTTCCTTTGTTCCAGCTTGTGCCCGTTGCCCCTTGTCCTGTCACTGGGAACCACTGAAAAGAGTCCAGCTCCATCCTCCTTCAACCCACCCTTGAGATACTTGTAAACATAGATAAGGTCTCCCCTCAGCCTTCTCTTCTCCAGGGTAAAGAGTCCCAGCTCTCTCAGCCTTTCCTCATAAGAGAGATTTTCCAATCCCTCAATCATCTTTGTTGCCCTACACTGGACTCTCTTCTGCTCTGCTCTGCTGCTAATCTGTTCTGCTAAGCAGGGTCAGATGAGAGGCTTCTCCTTTTTAACGATGAGAAGCAGTGGAAAGTCAGAGCAACAGCACAAATCAAAGGACTGAAGCGGGTCAGGAGTCAGGAATTAAGACTGATTTGAGCTACTAAATGGGAAGCACAAAGTAGAGGAAAATAGAAAGAGGAGAAGAATGTCTATGTGGTACCCCTGCAGAACATGTCAGAACAGTTGTGTGCTACATAATCCTCCAACAGTCACACCACAGAACAAGGAATGCCCTCTCCCTCGCATCACCTCTGACAGGACTGCCCCCAGATGAGCACATGCAGTCGTACGTACGTTTCCTTGTTGGAAACACAGTGTCAACAGTAAAGAAATATAGAAGACAGCAAAGCCATGGAATATAGTAAGAGGGTTATCAGGAAAGACAGCAGAGAGCTAAACATACCCAACTACAGTGGTTTATCCTGGCGAGAGAAGAAAGAACGATATAGGAAAGTTTTTTAAACCACTGGAAGAGACAAGAAATAGAAGGCAGGGTAATCATAAAAAGTAACATACAGGCCAAGCGTCAGCCAGGACTGTTTCTAGTCAGAATCCCAGCAGAACACAGCTGAGGCACCACCCTTACCATGATACAAGCATGAGCCTTATGGTAATAGGATGCATGCATGCTCTGGAACCTCTCCTGTCCAGCTGTGTCCCAAAAGTCTGCAAGACACAAAAAAAAAAGCTTATAATGACACAACTTCCCAAGTTCTGATTCCTCACAACTTGAACCCAGAATGCAAAGCCCAGTCCATCTACTCAGGGTCACAAAATAGCTTTCACCTTGCTCATCTGAAACATTCCAGGGCAAAGAGGACCTCTTCTTAGCTAGGCTTAGCTATGAGCTGTGCTGACACTGAACATCGCTGTCAATACCTTACCAAACAGAAGTCATCCTGGCACGACTTACACAGGACAGAGCTAAAAGTCAAAAGTGCAAAGAGCGATAACAATGTATGGTACTTTGTTACTAGAGTTGACAACAGGAAACAAAACCTAAACGTCTTGAAACTTGGTTTCTGACAGAGCAATAAATAGCCAGGCACCTGCCACAGGAAGCGCTCCATCGCCTTTTGCTGCTCTTCCCAGGGGCACGATTCCTTCTAAAAGTACAACAGGTAAGTTACCCCGAGTCAGACAGGTCCCAGTTCATGGTGTTGTGAAGGACACCTAGGCAGGTATCAGCATTTTAATGCCTTTTTCTTTTTGTGTGTCTCAGGTAGAGATCTCCCCCGCCTCCTCTTACTGGATTTATTGGCTAATATTTGTGTCATCTTTGTTGTATAAACTTAGACAGTTTCTACTAAGAACCACCAGATGCAGTTACACCTCTGTGAGCCAGACTGAGTCATGCTGCTCCACCGAAAGACAAATAAGCCACTTCCCTAAGTGGTTACTTTGCACTGAAATTAGTTTCTGACTGGATACCCTATCAGACTTGCAGGATAGTGACTTCTCAAACTGCCCAAAATATAGACAAGACTCATCAGAATGCATTTGCATTCATTATGGGTAATTTTGCTTGGCTTCTAAAACTGCCTGATCTTTTAATGTGTCGTTTCAGAATCCTCACCCAGAAGGAAAAAAGAGGTGCCAGTGACCATGACATACTGGATGTCCCTAAATTAATTTCCCAAACAATGTGGCAGCTCTCCTGAGAGAATGTGCCATGGCTTACTGAAAAACACTGCTGCTTTTATTACTAAATCCTCCAGATCTTGCTTGTAATACCTATGTCACTCCACAACATAGGAATTTATCAACCTTAAAATCCTTGGGGAAAATAGGATTCACAGAGTAAAGAAATATACACTTTAATGCATTCCTAACTGTACCAGCTGGAATTTGGTGATGGCCACTAAGAATAGCTTAGAAGAATGAAAATTAAGCTAGCAAGGGAAGTGGTAATTCACCACAATTTAAAGTCTTCAGATCAAACTGCCTGCCTTTACAAAACATGCTTTGTGACAGGTCTTCTCTGCAGGGCAGTTTGGGATGCAGCATTGTGTTCATAAAAGGTGAGGACAGAAGACCCCGTGAACTCTTGTATAACATAGGCCAGACAATTACTTAAACTAGAGCAAACTACTTAATAATGTGTGGTAAGAATAACTCCCCGACATACGAACCCGTACTTTTGCAAGTTGCTTTAATAGTCATTTCTCTTCCTGGTTAAAAAAATCCCAAGCCACCTTATCTTCTATTTGAGTTTACCTAACATCAGCTAGAGCCTGTTAAATATTTCTTGCTATGCTGAAGCCTCCTTTTGTGCCAGGCTCCTGTTCTGGGAAGCTTTACCTTCTCCCTCAGACATTATCCAGATTGAATCTCTCATCACTAGGCCCCTTTTTACCACCCTTCAGTTGTTCTCATGCCTCTTCTCTGAAACCTTGTCTTGGGTTTAAGTGGCAAGGTTTCTGCAGGGTGGGAGGCTGCAGGGGCAGCTTCTGCAAGGAGACACCAGAAGGTGACCCTACGTTAGGCGGAGCCAGTTTGTCAGCTCCAAGAAAGACCCATTTCTGGTCAAATCACACCCACTCTGCAATGGTGGTGAGAACACCTTTAAGAAGGGGTTAAAAAATGCTGTGCAGCAGCTGTAAAGAGGGCAGTGAGAAATGTGAGAGAAACAGCTCTGCAGACACCAAGGTCAGTGAAGAAGGAGGAGGTGCCCCAGGCCCTGGAGCAGAGATTCCCCTGCAGCTGTGGGGAAGGCCATGGTGAGGCAGGTGGTTCTCCCGTGTCCAGGTGCCCTCCACCTGCAGGACAGCGGTGGAGCAGATGTCCACACTGGGGAGAGCCAGGAAGACTGTGAGGAGGAAGGAGCAGTAGAGGCAAAGTGTTCCAAATCCCCATTCCCCACTCCCCTGCACCGCTCAGGGGGAGGAGGCGGGAGCAGAAGATGTAGGAGTGAAGTTCAGCCTGGGAGAAAAGCGGGAAGATAGAGGGAAGGTGGCTTTAGTTTTGTTTTACTTCTCACTATCCCACTCTGTTACAATTAATTGTCAGTAAATTAAATTAATTTCCCCATGTCAAGTCTGTTTTGCCAATGATGGAAACTGGTAAGTAACATCCCTGTCCTTACCTCAACCCACCAGCTTTTTCATCATATTTTCTCTATTTGCTGGTGCAAACAGGAAGGGAAAAAAACGTGTTCAGTGTCCTGGAAACACATGAAATAACTGGTCTGCCTTGAATAAACAAGTATCAAGAAAGAAAGACTTTCTAGCAGTAAGCACCCTGACACGTTGCAACAGATGGGCTCAGCAGCCTTTGCCAGGGGAAGTCCTTAAACACATTGTCTCTATCTAATCAACGACGAGTATCATTAAGAGTTTCTCCCACGCAGAGCTGGGCAAGGTGTCACAGTCCCCTCCTGAGCTGCAGCACGCTGAAAACACAGGAACCGCAGCGACCCGGGCAGCAGTGCAGTCTCAACCCAAAACACAGAATAAAACGACGTTTTTCTTGAACTCCCACCCGCGACAGAGCGACCGGCGCCGGCGGGGCCGCCACACTCACCCACGAGGACCGCCTGCCCGTCCACCCGAGCGCGGTGCTTGTAGAGGGTCAGGGCGAAGGTAGAGAGCTGCTGGGGGCGGCTGCCGCCGCGTTAAGGAACCGCCAGAGCAAAACGTCCCGCCCCCGTCGCCGCGGAGCCGCCGCCGCCCGGCACCCGCTCCCCGGCCGGGCCCCGCGCCGTTCCCCGGGCCGGGTCCCCCTCCCGCTGGGCCGGGTCGCCCCCCGCGGAGGGCGCGGCACAAGGATACAAGCCGTCGAGCAGGAACCTCTCCAGCAGCCTGCGGACAGACAGCGCACACGGGTTAGGCCGCGGCACCGAGCCGCCCCCCCCGCCGCTCCGCTCCGCTCCCCTCCCCGCGGGAACCGCCCGGGCGGTAACGCACTTGGACTTGCCCACCGCGCTGTCGCCCAGGCAGATGATCTTCACCGTCTCCTCAGCGCCGGCCGCGGCCTCACCCAGGGCCTGTTCATCCGCTGCCGCATCCGCCATAACACCGCCGCCGCGTCCCCGCTGCTACGCGACACTGCGGGACTGGCCCGGGCCCCGCCTCCCTCAGCCCCGCCTCCCTCAGCCCCGCCTCCCTCAGCCCCGCCTCCCTCAGCCCTCTCCCCTTAGGCCCCGCCTCCCCCAGGCCCCGCCTCCCTATCCCTCCGTGCGTCATCGCGCGCTCTGTCCCGCCCTCTCCCTGTTAGTGCGTCATTCCGCGACGTCGCGCCTTAGGTGACGTCTCCTGCGCGACGCTGCCCGGCGCGGCGAGCGCTATGGCAGCGTTGGCGCGCGGCGGGCGGCCGTTGCAGCTGACGCTGGCGCTGCTGAAGCCGGATGCCGTGGCTCACCCGCTGGTGCTGGAGGTGAGGGCTGGTCACGCCGCCGGCCCGGCCCGGCCCAGCCCAGCCTGGTCTGCCGGTCCGGCCCGGCCCGGGTGTCCTGCGGGTGCGCGCCGCCTACCCAGCCGCTCCCCTATGCCCGCAGGCCGTGCACGAAACCATCCTCAGCAACCGCTTCCTCATCGTGCGCGCCAAGGAGCTGCGCTGCGATCGGGAGGAGAGCCGCCGCTTCTACCGGGAGCACGCCGGTAGGCGAGCCGGGACTCCGACCGGGCAGCAGACCGGCAGCGGAGCGCGCTCGGCCGGTGAACGGGGCTGGTGCTGGCGGAGCCGGGCTGTGTGACTCGGACTCTTTCTCCCGCAGGGCGATTCTTCTATCAGCGGCTGGTGGAATTCATGGCCAGGTACCCACCGCGCCCACAGCCCAGCTGCACAGGGCAGGGGGAGGAAGCTTTGCAAATGGAGCCTTGTCTGGCCTGAGTGATGCTTCTGCGTCTGGTGGGGTCCCCCTCGGCAAGGGATGCATCTCGCCGGGAACTGGTGCTTGTAGTGTACTTGAGGGAGAAGGCTCTGGGCTCGAGGGTGGAGAAGCATCAGGAACCAACTCTGCTGTGACAACAGTAGCACTTGGTGGGTGACGTCCCCAAAGGTTGTGGGTGCCATCACTAGGAGGAGGTCATTCGTGCAAATGTTTTGCTTCTGAGCCACAGTCTCAGTGTCTAGTGTCATGGTAGGTCTGTATCCCTTACCAGAAAGCACTGTATGGCAGTTGCACTTCCTTGCTTCTTTGCACTTGTTGTATTTATAAGAATGAAAGAGCTATATCCTTATGTAACCTTATCTACTTCTGCTTTTCACTGGTCCTTTTCTCAGTGGCCCTATGTGGGCTTATATCTTGGCCCATGAGAATGCTGTTTCCCTCTGGAGATCCCTGATGGGACCCACCAAAGTATTCCGAGCCCGAAACAGCGTCCCAGACTCCATCCGAGGAGCTTATGGCCTCACTGACACCAGGAATACCACTCATGGCTCAGGTAGACCTGTCCTTGGATAAGTGTTGGGCAAAGACTTAGAGCTCAGGGAGGCGTGAATGGTGGTATTTTGTCTGCCTCCCTTCTGGGAGTCAGAGTTCATGATGTGCTCAGTTCTGCAGGTTCCACTCATACCTCTCCTGGTGTGACTGAGCCTGGTGCTTTTCTTTATGGCTTTTGCCCTTCCCTTTGGAACACAGCACACATTTGCGGTGCCAGACTGGCATCTCTCATTTTCTTTTCCTCTGTTGTCTAACAGATTCACCAGCATCAGCCAGCAGAGAAATTGCATTTTTCTTCCCAGAGTTCAATGAAGAGCTCTGGTACCAGCAGGAAGAGCCACGTCTGCGCTGCGGGCAGGTGTATTACAACGCAGAGGAGCGTGTCCACTGCATCGTTGGGGATGAAGGAAAAGAGCTGCCCTGACTGACCTGGGGGTACGGTTTACTGACTGTTGGGGTCAGCCCCATAGCAAGACATAGAGCCAGGGTGTGTTTTTAGGAGTGTGGGGGAGGGAAAGACCTCATGGACGTTATGTTATGCTACCTGGGATCATGTTATTCATGCATCATACAGGTGCTGGGGCATTTTAGGAAAAACTTCTCAAGGAGCAGTACTCTCACCTGATATGAAGGTCTGGCCTTATAGTTTGCTGGTCCCTCATGTTTATTTGGGTGTGAGTGGTACAGGGGACTTTGTCAATGGGCTAGTGGAAAGGAGGTTGCTGTTTCCAGGTAGGCTATGGTTGGTTTTGCTGATAGTATGCCTCAGATTCTTAATATTTGCTCTGTGCCCACAGCCCCTTAAGGAGAAAAGAGGCGGGGGGGGAAGAATATGAGAAAATGCAGCAGTAAGTGGGGCTCTCACCTGCTGGCAGGACCCAGGCTCACCACTGATAGAGGAGTACACCAGGACACAGACTGAAAAAATGCAGTGAGCACAGAACTTGCAGATAATCCTACCATCAGTTTTTCACTGCAAAATATTTTCCAGACCTTCTTAGGCCTCCAGTCATAACTGGAGTTATGTCAGAGAGTTCCCCTGTAAATTACAATGAGGTATCACTGAGTGTCTGTTGTCTCTGCACCTGAAATGTTGCTTGTGGGGGCTCAGGTCTAGGGGTGAGTTGCCTTAACAGAGCCTGTGTATAAATGAGAATGTGTTTTCCTAGAGGCACATGCTGGAACACAAACGAAGCATTCAGTGTGGAAAAATACCTAGTTGCCACCTTGCGCCGTGTTAGTCTTTATTTCTGATAGGAAGCCTCTTCTCTGAAAAAAAATATCCTGATGTCTAGGGATTTTTATCCTAGGCAAAGGGACCTATTTTTCTTTGCAGTTAGAAGGGAATGAACGGATTCTGCTGGTTTTGTTCGAAATGAAGAGAGCTGTTGTATTCCTCTCTTAGCTCTCTGATGGGAGTGATAATGTTTGTGGGTCCACATATGGAAGGAGAACTGAATTCTGTGGGCTTTATTTCATGTTTATTTGACAGTTTTCATATGCCGTTGTGGGCTCCTGTTGTCCCACAAGATGCACTTCTACGTGACGTGTTTTCAGTAAAGCACTTCTACTACACAACATGTTTTCAGTTAAACGATTGGGAGTGGTCAAAAGGCAGCTGAACGTTAGGGATGATGAAAAAAGGGATTGAGAACACACTGCAGAGACTCGTGTGTATTGTTAGCCCAGCCTTCTGATACCTGGTATCACCACGCTTCAGCACATAATAACTTGGTTTCTTGGCTGTTTCAGCACTTTTCTGTTGTTTTACTGACAGGTTTGAAGAACGTATGGACTAGGAAGGTGTCTCTTCCCACACAGAAGACACATGGACATGGCCGGTCCACAGCTTGGCAGTTTGGTGGTTGGTGCTGTAGAAAGGCTGACTGAGGACGTGGTTGTTACCCTCATAGTCCAAGACTGCAGTTTAATACTGTGGTACTTCCAGTACTAAGGTGGACTGAATCTTTGAGACACAGTCTTCCCTGAACAGTATTGCTTCTATTTTGCCTGAGATTTTATTTTGTGGCTTCTTTCTCAGGCATCTCTCTGTCTTTACTGTTGGAAACAACAGACCTGGTATAAGACCAACACCGTGAACTATTAATTGTCTTATGACTTCCTTCTATATAGCACTGTAAAATAAGATGCATCTTTATGAGATGCACTTAAATCAAAAAGACATATCTTGTCTTTATTATCATTAGCGTTTTACTTCACAGTCCTGGGGAAACGATCTACTGAAAAAGGGGTAGATGTAGTGCTGAAAGGGAAATACTAAATGGCAGCAGTGCCCCTGGGTAGGTGTGGTCTGAAGCCATGCTGGGAGGAAGGAGAGCACTGACCTGTCACTCTCGTACCCACATGCTGCCCCGTGTGTCCTCTGCAGCTACACCCTGGAGTCTCACCTGTGCCACATGTACCCAGGCCACACAAAGCTGGGTGCTGGAAAGGACCTCTAGAGAAGATTGCCTAGTCCAAAATCCCTGCCTCAAAGGAGCATTCCTTCGAGCAGGTCACTCAGGACCTTGTTTTATCACCCTTACGGATAAAAAAATTGTGTTTAAGTGACATTTGTAGTATTTCAGTTTGTGCCTCTTTTCTCTTTTTTGTTCTCTGGATACCACTGGTTTTCTTCATTGCCTCACATCAGGAATTCATACACCTTGATAAACCCCTTTGAGCCTCCTCGATGCTGAGCAGTCACAGCTTTCAGTCTCTTCTCGCATCTCAAATGCTTAAATATCTTCATTGTATTCATGCTTCACTCCAGTTCTGCTGTCTCTGACCTCCTCTGGCTCTGCTCCAACAGCTCCATGTCCTTCTGATGTTGGTGGCCCCAGAGCTGGAGGTGGCACTGAGCTGCGCCCCAGAGTGGAGCAGAGGGGCAGAACCCCCCTCCGCCTTCCTTGTCCTGCTGGCCATGCAGCTGGGGATGCAGCCCAGCGGGCGGGGGGGCTTTCTGGGTTGCCAGTGCAGGTTTCCAACGCATGGCCTGCTTTTCCCCCCTTCCCAGTCCCCTAAGCCCTTCTAGGCAGGGCTGCTCCCCATCCCTCCCTTCCTAGCCTGGGCTGACACTAAACAAAACCCGTATTTCCTTGCACCCACCCCACAGGTGGGTCAGGAAGCCGCAGCTCCCGGTAAGAGCCAGGGACATCACACTGCCCTTCATGCCCACAGCCCGCTCTGCCTGTGGCTGCAGCACACATACCTGCTGTAGATCCACTGCCTCAGAGCTGAGAGTTTGGGCAAGAAGCACAATCGATGGCGCAGTCGATACCACAAATGACTGTGGAACATCAGCTTTGCATTTCCTCTTTCAGTAAGTTACGGTTTCCATAAATTTTAGTGTTATTCAGGTATTTCATATTGACTACTCAAGTACTGTTATATTACTTACCTTTCTCTCCTTTTAATATTTCAGCATTTTTTTGGTGTATTTTTTTCACCTAGAGTGTGAATATTTCAAAGATGGGAAGTCTACATAGAACAAAGATGTTCTTTGTCTCATTTGGCTTCTGCCCTGTGATGCAATTGATGACAGCAGCTGTAAACAGCTTCGAAGTTACTGCCCAGCGACTGCCTCAAACTTTTAATAGCCCACTTTGTGCCTTGTTTATGAGTCTCACAAGAGCGTGCTAGGGAGGGAGTGAGGTGCTAGAGACTTTTAGTCGCTGACACTGAAACCCTGGTGGCATCTTCTCAGTGGGGAGAAGCCTGTGGGGAACGGGCACCAAGCAGACAATGAAAACAAGAAAACTTCTTCCTCAAACTTCAGCCTCCCCTTTAAAGCATCTCGTTTGAAGTGCACTGATTGGCCCCTGGGGCAGAGCTGATGCCCAAGGCCCAGGAGCACTGGCTCAGGGCTGCGGGAGGATGGGGCTGACCATAGGAAGGGGCAGAGATGGAGATGGAGCCACAGGTCCCATACTGTCCAGGAGGCACCAGGGAGCCATCACTAGACAGAAGCACTGCTTGGTGGAGACAGAAAAGACCTTCCTTGCTTTCTGAGTACAAGTTGGTTGGGAAGAAAACGTGACCTTGGGTCTGGTGCCAAGGACCCACTTGCCATTTTCTAGGACTCGCTGTAGGTGTCAGACCTGTCCCCAAACCCTGCAGTGCAGGGATGGGTGATGCCACCAGGTAAGAAATCACTTCAGGTTGTGTGATTGTGATGTTCAAGTCTGTGCACGCTCGTAGCCTGTGACAAACACAAGTGAATCTGGTCAGCTCTGGCCAGTTTCATAGTTGGGTTGTATCGGTGTGACCCTCATTGCCTTTTTTTTTTTCTAAAATATGAACATAAGTGGTCAGTTAAGCTGGATAAAAGCTTTGAGACAATGCAATTTTCTTCAGCCAAAAAATCTCCTTATCAAAGGTTAGGGAAAAAAAAGGTCAGACAACAATCCATTACCGTTCTCACAGGCTTTTGTCCCGTCTTGCGTAGGCCAAACTGGAAATGCCAAATCCTGCTTATTCTTTTTTCTTGCCTGGCAGGTAAGAGGCAACTACAGCAACCTATTTAAAAAAAAATGAATAAAATAAAATTAAATCCCAAAGGAAACTTCTTCCCTGAGAAAATCAATGGCAAAAAAACCTGAAATATTGTTCTTACAGAAGCTGATGAGATTTTAATTCCAGAAATCAGACTTGTGCTGGTGGAAAGGAGCCCCTGGTCCCAGCCCTGCCCAGAGCAGGACCCATTAGCACAGGCTGCTCAGGGCTGTGGCCAGGTGAGTGTCTCCAAGGACAGAGAGTCCATGGCCTCTCAGGACTGATCTGGTGCCTGGTGGAGTTTCCCTGATGTCCAGTGAGGATGTCTCCTGTTACAGCTTGTGCCAGTCACATTTTCCTGTCACCATGAAACTGAGAAAAGTCCATTCCCACCATCTCTCCCCACTCCCATCAGGCAGCTCCAGACACCAGGAAGGTCTCCCTTTTGCCTTCTTCCTGGGCTGAACAAAGCAGTGTCAGCCTCTTCTGTGACTTCCATGGGACCTCCTCCAGTATGACAACATCTGGCTGGTACCAGGGAGTTGGAAGCTGAGGACACTCAACCATATTGATGTCATAGTAAAACAGTGTTTTACTACAAGCTCTGTTAAGTAAGTCTGTGTTACATTTCTGAGTGGCATTTATAAGAAAATCATGCAGAATGTTGCCCGGGGGGATTTTTTTTAAAAGAGATGTTCAGAGGAAAAAGAACACACAAGTCTGAGCTACCAGTTGTATGAAATCTGTCTGAACTACTGTTTGGGTGACATCTGCAGTGGACAGTGGTTTTAGCACCATCCAAACTGCATCAATGATTGTCAAAATCACTGAGGGGAAAAACCAGCGCAAACCCATTGCAGCCAGCAGGGAGAAAGGTTGCCGATAACAAACCACCCAGCTCCTGAGCCAGACCTGGCCACAGAAAGCCAGGGCAAATGAGGTTCCCAACCGGCAGAAGTGTGTGCAGGAAATGCAGGATGAAAGGTGCCTGCTTACCTGTATCCAAAGAACAGCCCCATCAGTGAAAGCAGTGGTGTATCACCAGTCTGAGGGTGCGGCGGTGAACAGGTCATGCTCTGTCTGGAGGCCAGTGACAAGTAGAGGATCACAGTTACCTTTCCTGGGTCCCCTCCTGTTTGGCACCTTCATTAGCGACATGAAAGAGATGACAGAGTGCACTTTTGTCCAATTTGCAGGTAACACATCGAGGGGACGCTCAGGGACACACTCAACATGCTCAGGGTCAGGGCTGCCATCCAGATCTGGACAGACTGGAAGGATGAGCCAGAAGGAACCCCATGAAATTCAACAAGGACAAATGTCAAGTCCTGCACTGGGGAAGAAAGAGCCCCTGGCAACAAGACAGTCTGGGGATGCCTGTCCAGGCAGCAGCTCTGCAGAAAACCCCCAAAGGAGACTTGGTGGGCAGCAAGCCAGATATGCCATGTGCCCTCGCAGCAAAGGTGGCCACCAGCATCCTGAGCTGTGTGAACAGAAAGGAAGTAGAATGAGAGAAGTCATTATGGGCTTCTACTTGGTACTTGTGAGATCCTATCTGGGTACTGCACTGAGTGCTGGGTTCCCTGAAACAAGAAATACACCAACAAACTCAGAAGAGTTCTTTGAGGAGCCACCAAGATGGTCAGGGCTGGAGCGTTTGCAGTGTGAGTAGAGGCTGAGGGAGCTGGGCTTGTTCAGCTGCAGAAGGAATGGCCTTGGGGAGGGACCAAAGAGCAGCCTCCCAGTGCCTGTGGGGAGGTTATGGTGAAAATGCCAGGCTCATCACAACACAGCGTGGAGGGTGGATGAGAGGCAGCAGGGAAAGCCCAGACACCAGGTTTCAAGTTCCTAAAAATCAGAGATTATTCTCAGTTGGAAGGCACCCTCAAGGATCACTGAGTCCGACTCTTGACTCCACGCAGGACAACCTAAAAGTTAAGCCATATATATATATATAAGCATCATCCAAACACTTCTTGAACACTGACAGGCTTAGAGTCATGATCATTTCCCTGGGGAGCTCATTCAAGTGCTTGACCATCCTCTCAGTGAAGAACTTTTCCCTAAGATCCAATCTGAACTTCCCCCAGCACAGCTTTAAGCCATTCCCTCGTGTTTTATCACTAGACACCAAAGATAAATCAGCATCTCCCACTCCACTCCCCCTCATGATGAAGTTGTAAACAGCAATGAGGTCACCTCAGTCTCCTCCAAGCTCAACAAACCTAGTATCCTCACCTGCTCCTCATAAGTCATGCCCTTTAGTCCTTTCACCATCTTTGTTGCGTTTCTTTGGACACAATCTAGTATTTCATTGTTCTTCTTACATTGTGGAGCCCAAAATTGCACACAGTACTTAAGGCAGAGTTAAATATAGTGGGACAATCACTTCTTTTGACCAGCTAGCTGTATCCCAGGATACAGCCAGCCCTTTTGGCCACCAGGACATGTTGTTGACTCACATTGAGCTTACCATCAACCAAAACTAGCAGAGGTTTCAGACCTGGAAGTTCAAGTTCTTCCACCTGGATGTAAGGAACAACAGTCAGTCTGAGGATGATCAGTAAGTAGTGGAGCAGGGTCTCAGAGGGATCTCTGACCTTAGACAGATACAACCCAGAGAAGATTTATGTGACCATGGAGCTGGCTGTGCTTTGCGTTGGATCCAGCAAGCAGATTCCTGGCACCCTGAACACCATGGATTGCACTGTTTTCCTTGTCTCTGTGTCCAAAGGAGGAATTTGTGCACGTGTGGAGACCATTAATGGTGAGCTGGCGGTGTTGCTGTAGTGAGCAGTGGTACAAGCGATGCTGGTTTTGGCTTGAGAGCAAATCCTTGAGCTGGAAGAATGCATCTCTCCAAACAAGTTAGGGAAACGTGAGTTGGAGAAGTTCCCGGTTTTGCAACAGCACACTTGCTTTTTGGGAAGTGCAACACTTACGCTTGGAGCAGGTAAGGGTGCTGCACCCAGTTAAGAGCGATTTCTAGAAGTGATGAGCACTTACAGGAATGGGCCCAATTCCTGTGGTTACACCCCCAAATTTAGGCATTTGGTTTAAAAATCAACTCCCTTAACAAATTCATGGAGATTTGATTTCCTCACTGGGCCCCAAAGGCTGTATTTGATATGACTCAGTAGATCCGAGGAGGATGCAAACATTGATATTTCTTGTCATAAAGGCTGCCCTGAAGACATTACCACAGAAAATAGACATGGATTACCAGAACTGAACACCAGGTTTCTGGCATCTGGCAAGACTTCAGCATCTTTTAATATTTGTGCCATATGTTAATGGTCTCAGCAAAGCCCTATTTCAATTATCATTGCAGAAAGGGGTTTCTACAAGTGCTGACAGTGTGTGCCTTGGTCTAAAGGGCTAAAGCCCTGAGAGAGCAGCCAGGTTATAACAGAATGCCACGCTGCTGAGTTCCTGCGTGAAAGAAGGAAATGTTCATCACTGCCAGAAGAGAAAGTTGTAATTTTGTAAACTCGAAACAAATGGCTGCATCACAAAGTCCTGTTATCATGGTCCTTCTACCCCAACAACCCAGCTTCCCTAAAAACACACCCTTAGACATTCAGGGCTCTTAATTACCTCTAATTCAGTTTTTACAACATCAGACATCCTCTCCGACATGAATTTTCCCCTCCTTGAGGCACCTCTGGTGTCTGTGCTAACCGTCCACATGGGGTGTTCTTTCCCCTGCAAGGCTGTTGTCAATGCTTTTCCCTACTTTCCAAATGATGACGGAACCATAGCACCTCAGAACTCCAGGTTGTCAGGGACCTCAGTGATTGTCCAGTCTAACCTTTCTTGGCAAAACCACGGTCTAGACAAGGTATCCCAGCTCCCTGTCTTGCTGAACCTTAAGTATCCAATGTCAGCTCCTCAACTCCTGAAGTCTCAGCTACAGAGATTATTACAGGATCAGCTCGTGTTCATCAGGAAACAGAGGTTCCAAAAGACTTCAATAAAGCAATTCTCTATTCCTGCTGCAGAAACAATCATGTCTCAATCTTTACCTCTAGACTCACTTCCTGTTGCAGTTGTCACATTTCCTGGGTTCCCCACTTCACATTTCCGTGGCACGAAGTGGTGACCTCCAGCCAAATCCACTGTTTCTGTTGGGAACAGCTCCAGGCTCAGAGCAGGCAGTGCTCACCCTGTGTAAGTCCACGTCATCCTGCTGCCCAGCTTTTCAAGAACTCACAGGACCCTACTTGGTGCCTTAACTAAGTCCAGTCAGAGCTGCTGCCAGATCACAGTCCCGCCATGGCCATGTCCTTTCCTAGTCCCCTGGACCACACTCTCCACTCCAGAGAGCCCTGCGCAGCCCAGGCAGGGTGGCCATGGCTGTTGTAACTGGTGGGAGCACAGATGTGGCCCAGAGGCCACACAGTCACCTTATGGCTGCATTGCCCATAGGTTTGTTGCTGCAAGCAACCCATGGGCAGTGGCCCTCACTGCTGGCATGGGCCAGTATAGGCACCTCACAGCCCTAAACCGGATAAATCAGGGTAATAAAGAATGACTTAGAGCACGGGGACTGCAGCTCTCAGCCAGCCACCCTCCTGTGGTCCAGAGCCCTGGCATGATTGGGTGTGCTGAAGCCCAGGCTCTCCAAAATCTGCCATGGGGCTGGAGCAGAAAGTCAGGGCTGGAGACCTCTGCTTGGTCTGCACTGGGCAGAGCCTGGAGCAGAACAGGAGATCGAGGTGGGTCCTGTACCAGGTCTTTGTTCTGTGGGCTTGGATCCCACTTGTGCAGGCTGACTGGGGGAATGCTCCTCCGCTCATTGCTCCTGCCACTGAACAGGAGCTACCTCTGGAAGCCTCTCCCCAAGGGCCCTTGCTGGGTTAAAAGCCTCTCCCCCACTGGAAGCCTGGAGGACACACAGGCTCTTCCTCACACAGGTAAGACAAACCTGACAGCACCTGTGGCCATTGCTAGTTCTTCCCTCTTACTAAGTACTGGATGCTGTCTACTGTATGCCCTTGGACCAGGAGGTAAGGGAGGGCAGGACCCCCCAGTGGTGGAGTAGGGTCTCATTGATGGTGGTACCCTCACAGGCGTCCCCATTGGCACTCTGCCTGGGGGAAAACCCAGTACTGGTGCCCAGGGTTCCATGTGAGCAGGCTGTGGCTGGTGGTGATGTCTCAAACAAGACAATCCAGTCCTTTTCAGGATAAATAATCCTGTGTTATTGCCAGCTCCCTCAGTTCAGCCACCACCTCGAACTGGGACTGGACCATACCTCCCATGGCTCTGTGCTCTGGGCTACCTGGTCTGCTCACCCGAGTGTAGATGGGATGTGGTGGCTTGGCTAGAAAAGCCACATCCTCCTGCAGGAGCAGCGCTGGCTTCCCTGGGTGGGCACATCTGACCTCCTGAAGGAGGAAGTGGGACATAATGCACCCCAAAATGCTGGTGCTGTCCCGGCGTGCACAGTGGCAATGGAAGGGACCCTGCTTCGGGGACTGCACCACGGCTGAGCCGGGTCTCGGGTCAGCGCATCAGCATCAAAGGGGCACCTTCCTCCTCCCAGGGGAGTTGCCTCTCTAGTGCTGGTGGCATTAGTGTTCCCTCTCTGCCCCCGTCCAGCCTTTCTTGACTGGTCAGAGGTATGAAAAGGTGCAGCAGCACTGGGAAATACTTGGTTATTAGTTAAACATTAGTTACCGAGTGAAATCAGTGCGAGAGAGAGGAAAGGAGCTGAGGCAAGGTAGAGACTCTTTCAAGGCTCATTCCTGTGAAGTCCAAGGGAGAAGGAAAGATTTTCCTACCTTGTCTTCCTGTTTCATTGTGTACAGCGTGTCTGAGGACAAAGGGCGTAAATCTGGCATTTCTTGCCATGTGGCGGTGTCCATTGACATTGTCCCAGACCACGGTGAAAAATTACGGTCATTCCTCTGCTTGACTCCTGTGCCAGAACTGCAGCCCTGTAGCTTTGTGCCCAGTCCAGCCTGAAGTTGTCAGCAAGGGGAGATCATCATCTGCACCTCTCCAGTACTCACTGTCCCTCCCGCAGTGGAAATAATGTCCCTGCTGCTGCTGCTGAAAATACGTTGATTTACATGTCATCGCTGTGCACCCACATCAAACCAGGGGCTCGTTGGTCGCATGTGTTGGGCTCACACACCTCGTGCTCACCTGCTCTTATTTCCATGTGTTGAACCCCAGTTTGGAGCATAAACAGGTGACTAATCCTTACATGTCCAACCTCCTTCTACTACTAAATTTATTCTTATCTCTATCACTGGTTCCTGAGGTCCCCTGTTCATCCTGTGTAACCTGCACTGGTGCTGGCTTCACTGTAACTTGTCAGGAGACTCCGGCCTCCGGCTAAAAGGTCAGTATTAAAAGCATCCAGCAAGGTCCTGGAGAGACCCTTCCTCTCACACCTACACCAGAGAGGCACTTGTGCCCTCACAAAATCACCAACTGCCCTAGTGCTGTGGGAGGTCATACATACATAGTTTTGAACATACAGGCACTGGTTGTGCAGCTCCGCAGGCAGTGGCAGCCTGAGGCAGGAGCTGATTCCAGGGAACGCTGCTCTGATGGTTCCCGGCTCCTGCCCTTCTCTGGCATGGGCTCCTGGCTGCAGCGCTGGGTCGGACAGGCTGGGCTGTTCTCACATCAAAACGTATGTGGCTGCCTGAAGGAAGAGCGACGGCCCGAGATTTCCAGAATATTGGATGGTGTAGTACTTATGTACCTGTCCAATGCATGCAAAATCACTGATTAAAAAACCCCAAATTATTAAAGAATATGTTGATCTGGGAGATTGCTGGAGACCTTCACCAGGCAGTGGACAAGCTCTCAATATTAAAATTAAAAAAAAAAAGTTCAAAAATTGGAGAGCAAAAGAAAAATTAACTGGAACTTAGCTCTTCTTCTACTTAGCAAACACTGATATTCATCACCGTGCGCAAGTAGAAGCAAAGAGAAAATACTGTTACAACTGAGGGTCCTTATCTGGAAGGGAAAGACCTAAAAATTATGGACGAGACAGAGCTGCCATCCGAGCAGTTTTAACAGGAGAAAAAGAACACCCCTTCACACACTAGCAGTGCTGTGACAGTTTCTTGTGGTGAGTAGCTATAACAAAAAAACTCCCAACAGAAATATTGAATTCTCTTTTGCTCAATGCTTTAAAATCATGACAGGTGTGTAGATACATTGGACAGAGAAATTAACAACAGATTAATGAGTCTAAAGCAAGAGTACTGACATGAAATTTAACTGTGTTGTCTAATCCTGTGAAGAGACATGACAATTAACCTCAGTTGCTAAAAATGCATCTATATAGAGGAAAGGAATGTTTTCTCTTTTTTGCTCATATTCACCTCTGTCTTATATAATGGCGATGGGCCTTAGTAAGGGAGAGTGACAAGAGCTGATGTCACGCCTGGGACACTGCTGAACCCTGAGTGCAGGAGGTTTGCCAGTTACCTGTGAGGAAAAGTGGCTCAAGCTGCCGGCACTGGGGCAGGCCTCGTTCCAAAGCGTACGATTTCCAAGTCAGAATAGCAGGGAACTAAATCCTTGCGTCCGGTGATGTGCGATCCTCCCCTGCTCCCCAGCTGCACCCCAGGGCTGTCAGTGAGAACCTGCCCAGAAGCCAGCGCTGGTCCCACCACAGCTCCTGGCAAAGCCTTGCTCAGCGAGGGCTGGTACAGCAGCCAGTTACCTTCTGCTCTGGTTCAGGGGTAGCTTAGTGCTGACATCTACTGCAGCAACCAAATGGAGCCAAAGGAAAAGCTGCAGAGGGAGAACAGGATTCTATTATGCCCCAAGACCACCCCATGGTTCCCCAAGGTGCCCTGTATTGTCACAGCCAGCCTGCCCCGATGTTTTCCAGCCGTTTGTCCCCTTATTGTCATATAGAATCATAGAATTGTTTGAGTTGGAAAGGACCTTAGAGATCATTGAGTTCGAACCCCCCTGCCATGGGCAGGGACACCTCCCACCAGAGCAGGTTGCTCCAAGCCCCATCCAGCCTGGCCTTGAACCC
>JAOQGH010000001.1:66425-78045 GCA_025769975.1 Gallinago jamesoni | reverse complement strand
AAGGCCAGGCTGGATGGGGCTTTGAGCAACCTGCTCTAGTGGGAGGTGTCCCTGCCCCTGGCAGGGGGGTTGGAACTAGATAATCTTTAAGGTCCTTTCCAACCCAAACCATTCTATAACTCTACTCTATGAGGATTTGGGTGCAATCTCCAGTTGGAAAAACCTGAACATAGTCTGCTGGGATGGTGACACCTGATAGGTGGGATGGCACTGTGTTGGCCAGGCACTAGAGGCAAGAAGGAGCCTAGGGGAAAGCACAGGGGATCATGGCTGGCTGTGGGCACCTCCTGGTTTGTGTGCCAAAAGGGAAAACCCAGCGACAGTCACGAAGTTCAATGGCAGCCCCCAGCAGCTGCAGGGAAGCAGTTTAGGCAAGAGATTACTGTAAAGAGATCAGGTAGACGGACAGAGCTGCATGAGCCTGAGGAGAAACCTGTTTTGCAAGCCTCGGAGGATATGGCGAGATGGCCATGGCTCACCTTCCGCCGTGCCGCCTGGCACTCCCGGGCCTGTCGCCTCACCCGCTCCTCCTCAGCCTGCCTTCTGCTCTCCTCCTCCGCTGACTTCGCCATGTTCTCAAATCTTGACCGCAGGCTGCTGGTGCCACTGGAAGCTCCTGTGGAGAAGATAGCTGACCAAGCTTGCCCAATGGCTCCCTTCCATCACCTCAGGCATCCAGGAGAGACCCAGACCTCTCCCTCTCCCAGAGAAACTTGCAGTTCAGCCACCTTTTCCTGCCCCTCAATGCAGGTGAGATCCACATCCCACCACAGGACATGCCGCCCACATGCTGCCACAGCGGGACCACGAGGCCCATAGCTTCCCACCCAGCCCAGGGCTGGTATCCCCTTGTCTCACCTGCCTCCACTGGCCTCGTTTTTTCATAGGAGGGAGTGGGAGCTGCCATCTCACTGAAGCCAGCAGCACTCTGCAAGAGGAAGGGAATGAGGTGTGCAGCTCGTCAGGTAAGGCCAGTGCCAGGATCACCTGCTGGGTTTGGCCACCAGTGACTTGCAAGCTTTGTTCCCAACTGTGTCTGTCTGTCCTCATCTGTACCACCGCCCAAGGCCTGCGGAGGCTGCTGGCTGTGGCCATGCTCTCCTGACACCTCTCTGCACTGTGGCAGTGCCCACCATCCTCCAGCCAAAGGCCAGGGCTGCTCCTCTCAGCCCTAGCTCGGAGGGCCAAAAAGGCTGCGTGAAGCCAAGCAGAGGAGGCTGCAGAGCAGCAAGACAACTGCAAGGCTGGACACTCAAGGCAGAAGCATTCGCTGGTAACATGGCAAAGAGCTGGGTGGATGCCTGGCACCAACCCTTCCTGAGGGACCCAATGCATCCTTCCCCTGCACTCCTGATGGGGTGAGGCATGGAAGCACTTCCCTGTTGGAAGCAGAGCTGCAACTGCCTAACTGAGAAAAAAGGTGTCCCTTCAGCAGGTCGCTGCCTGTGGTACATGTATGTAGTAACACAGGCTGGAGAACACCAAAGTGAAAACACATCTGAACATCCGAGAATCACTAGCTTCATGAGGTGCGAAGAGATGCCTAAAGTGGTAACAGCATCGATGGGGCATTTGCAGCAAAAAGAAGGTGAGACAGAGAGGATTAATCTACTTTCATGAGAAAACTATTTCACACAAAAAGGAAATGCAGGTAGGACCCAGCTTTGAGACCAACACAGGAAGATTCAGGGTTCTACCCACAGGTGTCACCGACGGGCTGGGTGGCCAAGTTCCTACATAGTGGAGCTCAGAGAGCAGCTCTGCTCTCCCTGAAAAAAAACACCTGAGCAGGCAAACAGCACCACAGGCTCAGAACTGGGTCCACACAGACCACAGCAGAAACTTGGACATGTTTATATTGCAGAACTTAAATTTAGGAGTCTTAGTGTGAGAGCTGATCTCTTCCGTGAGCAGGACACCATTCACACCCTACACATGCCGCATGGAAAGGAACATGCTCTGTTGTTATGTGTTAATGTCCTTTCTTGGCTCAGGGCCCTGCAGAAAGGTACTCATCTGCCTCCTCCTGCTCCCGAGTATGGCAACGTCGGTGCTGTACCAGGCACAGCAGTACCATGCCCAACAACTGAAAAAATGTGGTTTGGGGAAGGTACCCTCCCTTCCTCTTCGAAATGCCCCAAAGCCCTCCCCAGGTGCAGCATCCTACACTTGTCCTTGTTAAATTTCATTCGGTTTCTCTCGGCCCATCTCTCCAGCCTGTCCAGGTCTCTCTGGATGGCAGCACAGCCTTCTGGGGTGTCAGCCACCCCTTCTAGTTTTGAGTCATCAGCAAATGTGTTTTTAAGGTTTGCAGGCAGATGATTAGGCCCTGCCCTGAGATTTACCTAACCGACCAGACCACAAGAAACTCCTGGACAGGACAGAAAAACCTGCAGAAGGTAACAAATAACGGAGAAGCTGATGGGTTACAGACAGTGCCACGAGGAATGGCCAGATTCCACCGTAGTTAAAGGGGAGTCACCAGGAGTTAAGGACCAGTCACTCATCCAGAGAGGTCTGCAGGATGGCTACCTGAGGGACCAAAGGTTCAAGTCACTTTTGGGAAGCCTTGTTTATGTGTGGGTATGAGAGCTCCTCTAACAAACCTCACACCTTGAGGAACAGCAGCTGCAGCAATACCACCTTCACGCTGGAGGTAGTAAAGCAAGAAACACTCTGTATGTCTACCGTTCTCTGCACGACCATCACCCACCAGCCAGGGCAGGGTACATGACACCAGATGGGCCTTCAGTCTGATCCAGCACCTCTCCTGTGTGAGAGACAGTTCCTGCACAGTGCAATCACCCCTGGACTCTCAGACTTCTCCTGAGGCTGCACTCACAAAATTTCATCTCCAAGGAGACATCACTGCGTTGGTATACACGAGGTCTGCAGGAGTTGTGGCAACCAGCCAGACAGGACACTCCCAGTATCTCAGTGGTACTAGATATCCAGGAGGGCACAGTCTGATGCCCTTAGAAAGTTCCTCCCTGGCTCTGCTATTAAATCCCAACCCGAGAGAAAGCAGGAGCATGACTGTTCAGTCTCAAAGTAGAATGATTCAAAAGCAGCTATGAATGGAAAAACCTTTTTCTTCTTCACGTTACGGTCTCCCCTGGCTGCGTTTCTCTGCACCCTCCAGTATTCACACCCACCCTCACAATAGCTGTGCACGGAGCTGCGGGACCTCGTCTCCATCGGGGACGTCTCCTCTCTTGCAGCAGTGCAGAGAGCAGTGGTGAGCAGGAGGCAGTTGCAGCAGCATGCAGTCTTACCTTGTCTACTCTGTCCTTCTGGACCCCGTAACGGCCTCCAAATCCCTTGGCATAGTCTGTATGGAAAAAATTAGGCTGTTTTATATTTTATATTCTGTGTGTACCTCTGACTGCAGCATGCTGTGACCAGAAAAATGAGTTAGCTTTGTCTGCATCTTATCACATACGGAACTAGATAGAGATAGCATATGGAAAATGCTCTGGACAGGAGCTTTTAAGATTAATCCTTCATTCCTTTCAGAGAAGCACACAGGGGTTCGGTGTTATGTCCTGGAAAATCCGTTTCTGTGGCACTGGGGTGAGAAGCCAGTCATGCCATTTGAGTGCAAAGTGGCCTGTTTGCTGAAGTTAAACATTCAGTAGTTGAGCCACTGCTGGAACCTGCTTTGCTTCATTCCCACATGCTCACCTCTCGAATTATGGGGAAGGTAGCCCACAGAGAAAGCACAGCAGAGCCTGGGAAGCCGGAATGAGGGACTTCCATTCAACATCCCCCACAGATCCAAGCATGCACCTACTCTGGCAGAGTTTACCCTCGTGCTTTGGGGGTTCACAGTGTTCCAGCTGCCTCACATCACGCTGTACACATTTGGTTTTCAGCAGCTGGATGAACCACCAGCTCTAGGTCTGTGTGTACCCCGAAGAAACTGTGCTTCCACCTCTCTGGCAGCATTGTCCTACCTGTCTGAGATGCATGGGGCTGCACATCCTCCTGGTGGTCCCAGCCAAGGGCACTCTTGTCCTGACGATCCCTCTGGACACCAAACTTCCCACCAAAGCCCATAGAATAGTCTTCAGCCATAGCACGGAAAAGAACAGACAAGAGAGGGAAAAAGCAAAGTGGCAGCACTGTGAGCTCAGACTGTTCTCCTAAGGCCAATAGTTTTCCCTGCCCAGGAGGCAGGTTGCTAAACCCAGGCATGGTGCTCCCCATTCCCTGGAGACATAGTCCCAAGCTGCAGTCCCGACGCTTCCCACTGTGCTGGTCTCCCTGAGCTCACCTTTCTGAGAGTCGTGCTTCTCCGCCTGGCTCTTGTAGTCAAATCCCACTGCTGCTTTGTCCACCTTGTCCCTCTCCACGCCGTAACGGCCACCAAAGCCCTTGGAGTAATCTGAGGAGGTAACATGGAGTGAAATGCTGCCCCCAGCATGGGGCTGCTGAGGGGAGGGGGTAAAGATAGGGAGCAGTCCCAGGGGGAGCATCAGGGGAGGAGGAAGAGCAGTAGGGACGATGGAAAACACTAAAAAGCACAAGGGATTTGGAGGGGACAGAATGGACAGCAGGGACCAGCACAAGGGCCACTGAGAATGAAGATGGTGCACAGGGGTGCACAGGGCAAGCATGGGTCATGACAAGAGGGTCTGAGGGCCATGGCAGCAGGAGAGGGCAAGGAAGAAAAGTAATGTGTCAAGGGCAGCCAGGGAGGCAGTGGGAGCTCAGCCACCTGCAGGCACAAAGCCAAGACGTGGGCACTGAGGGCCTGGGCATCCACCCAGTCACACCTCCCTAGGGTAAGGATTTCAACCCTTGGTCTGCCAGCCTCTGGAAATGTCTGTGAATGGGTGTACTGAGCCCTTGAAAGTACAGCAGTTTGGCAAACTCTTGTTGTACAGCTTGAGTTCTCTGTAATGGAATCTCAGAGTCTACAAGGAAACGACTGACTCTGGAGGTTGCAGAAAGGCTGAACCCCACATTTCTGGAGAGAGGCTCCAGCTCTGCCCCCAGACTGTCACTTGACCGTGATGTGGCAGAGGCACAGCACATCTCCCTTACACCTCCCCTTCTCTCATTGTCTAAACTAGTAACAACTACCAGCTCCGTTTCCAAATCCTGCCGTTCAGAGGGAGTAAATCACAGTCAGGTCTCTGTTCCCTGACCCTATTCTCACAGGTCTACGTTTCACAGGAATGAGTTGGGGCTTCCCCAGCAAATTCAGCCTTATCAGCCCATGAAGAATGAGATTGAGAGAAATACGCATGAAACTTTTTGTATTCAAGAATGGCTCTGTGTCACAGAAGCTCAGTCAATTAAGGATGAATCATTAAGTCCCAAAATTTTCTTAAACTTATCACGATTAAACCATTATTTACCCATTAGGCCATTATGAAACAGACCTTGTAGGATGCTGTTTTCAGCAAATATAGACTTTATGACTGTTGCCCTAATGCTGGAGTTTCCAGTATAGGCATAGTTTTATGAAAACCAATCCAAACACCTTACCCTATTTCTAACATTTTCATTTTGTTCTGGGTGATTTCTGTGGTTTTTCACAGCCCAATGAACTTCTGTGTTCAAATCTAGTATACGATCTCTTATACAGGAATATGTTAATGTTGCACAACTGCATGTGATTTTTAACTGCACAACTGCATGAGAATTTAAGATCAACCAAAAATGCCTCAAAAACATCTTCCTTCTTTTATAGTTTCCTCTGAAACAGACATTATTCAGATCTTCTTTTCCAGGTAATGCAGTATTCCTCATATTTATCTGGAACAGTAACGGATCTTGCCCTCTCACCTTCTCTTGGTTGCAGAATGTTTAAAATATCTTTAGTTTCAGTTCTTGCAATGTTCTAATGAATACAGCTGTTTGTATGTACACATAATGGTTTGGCTGAATTATCTCCAGAATCCTGAGAAGTTTGGGTGCTGTACAGCCTTTTGTTTCCATATCTATTGTTGTGCCTTTTCCTACATGCTGGTTTTCCAGAAATCACTTCTTATGTCCCCCGGTGCCTGGGCTCCCTCGGGAGCAGTTGCCTGGAAGGACTTTCAGAGGAACGGGAGCACCATCCATCAAGGGTGCATGTCAGGTGTCCTCTCTGCTCAGCCATGATGTGGCTTCCATCAAAGCGAAACGCAGAGACAAGTGGGACACACAGAAGAAGGGTGGTGACAGGACAGCAGAGAACCAGGGCCACGAAAGTGTCTGACTGGGAACAGAAATCAGAAACAAGTGACAGGAGGGGGGATAGCCAAGGGGACTGTGCCAGAGCAGACAGCATGGGACATTGGGAGCAGAGGAAAAGCTGGTTAATGTGTCAAGGGGCCACAGGTGCCCATGGACTTGCCTTTCTGGGACGGGTGTTTCTCCACCTCACCCTTGTATTCAAAGCCCAGTGCTGACTGCAACAAGAAGGGGAGGAATGTTAGTCATCCTGAGGACCAAGCTGGGCCTCACCCACCCTCCTCTAGGGCTGGGACCCTGCTCCCCATCTTGTGCTGAACACCAGGCACCAGGCCACTCCTCGGCTGGCATGGGCCACCCCTGCTTGCCACGGCTCTCACAGGAGCCCCTACATTCCAGGCAAGAAGGCCACCATCCTGATCACACACCCTGTCAGCAAGAGAGGTGGCACAGCTTGGGGGCTTGGAGATGCAAAACGTCATGGCCCCCAAGATAAACAGGGTGCTTTCTGGATAGGAGAGTGCAAGCATGTTAATGCACACCAGAGAGTTAATCCTGCAACTTGTCACCAGCCGTTTTCCTGCACAAAGGAGGCGAGGTCCTGCTTCAATGGAGACCTGGTGGCTGGCATGTCTAACCCTGTACTTGGAGAAGGGCAAGCACAACCCTCAGCATAGCCCAGCGTTTTAAGGGCAGCGCTGAGCCTGTCCCACACACCTTGTCAGCACGGTCCCGCTGGACTCCGTACTTGCCCCCGAAGCCCTGGGCAGCATCTGTCTGCGAAGAGTGCTTCCCAACGTCAGCGACGTACTCGTGGCCCACCGCGCACTGAGGAGAGAGACAGCGTGACATGAGCACCCACTGTCAGACCGGCGGGGTGGACATACACAGCCACTACACCATGGTTCTGCCCGCCGCCGAGGCGCTGGTGGCCACCAGGTGACAGGTCCGAGCTGACCATGCTGGTGGTGGTGATGGCTTCTGCACAGCTTTTGCCATACTGGCCCCTCCCTGGGACCTGTGACACAGTTCCACAGACAACCATCCCACAAAGCCAGCCCCACTGCCAGCTCGTCACACAAACCATGGGATGGTCAGTACCTGCTGCTCCCAAACGCCAGTGGAGTGGGGGATGATCACGTGGGGAAACCGAGGAGAAAAGTGCATTTGGGCAAGCACAACTGGAACCCCACGGCAGCAGGTCTGGCACCCTCTCCTTGTTCTCTGTGTCAGAGGGAGGGTCAGCAGATTTGGCTGATGTCACCCCTTACGGCCACTATGGGCTGGGGCAGGGTCCGGCCACTCCCTGCAGAGGTGGCGTGGCCAGGAACTGCTCCTTCTCCTTAGGAGAAGGGCAAGAGGATGGATGCACCCTGGTGAGACTGAATGAAGCCCAAGGAGCCACTCAACAAAAGCACCCTCGCTCTGCTCCAGCAGAAGGCTCTGAGCATGGCTGTTCCATCTCGGCCTCCTGGAAATGTCTGTTGTCCACCCTGCCTTGCTGGCACCATGCACACCCACAGTCACCCACTGATTGAACACTACTGCAACCTCATAATCTCACTTCTGAAAAAAAAAAGCAATATTAAATGCTGAAAGGTACGGGAAGAAGCTTGATGGTGATTATCAGAAAACATAAAACAGATTTGACATGAGAATAGAGAATAAGAACGAGGGCTTCATCCCAGGAAGATCTGTCAGAACATCTGTACTGCAGACTGTGAGGAGGGAATTATTATTCATTAGTTCTCCAAGGACAGTAGGGAGGGCCCTAATTTAATTTTTATGCAGCAGGTTTGAAACAAGCCACAGAAAGCCCTTCTTCACAGCTAAGGGGAGTGCTGCAAGGAAGTTGTAGAGACAAATTATGCAAATGGTTCAAACAGATCCTGGAGATAGGAAGTAGCTGAACACGCGTGAATCTGCACAGCCATGCCAGCTCTCCATTCTCTGCCTTCAGGGCCAGGCCAGGAAACAGGGATACTCTTCTCATTAGGAGGAAGAGCATTTTCCCCTGGGTCCCAAGGAAGCCCTCTACAACCGTTACCTTATCCATTCGGTCCCGCTCTGTTCCAAATTTCCCTCCATAGCCGTAGGAGGCTTTGGGGCCAGTCTCCAGCTCCTTCTTCTTAATGACCTCGTGTTCCTCTGACACCTTGCTCCTCAACTGGTGGATGCTGGTGAGACAGAGTCAGGGCAGGTCACTGACCGTGCCAGCTCTCGCAGCCCGACAGAGCATACCTGTGCCGCCCAGAGCCCAGCACAGAGCAGGACGTAAACGCGCTGCCGGCTGTGCCCACAGCAGGCCCCCCTGGCCCACACACCTGTGGCCACCACACCGTGACGAGGAGATGCAGGCCTGGGGGCTAGCAAAGAGCCCAGGTCCACGGGCAGCCAGGCGCATCCAGCCCCCACCCTGCAGCCCCCCCGTTCTTCAGCAGGAGCCATTCAGGGCTACCCCGTCCCTGCGCTGCCCCAGCCGGGCTGCCGGGCAGGGACGGCTCTGGGCAGAGCAACCGGGCCGCCCGCAGGGACGGCCACCGGCCAGCGGCACCTGGGAGCCCACCCACGGCAGCACCACGGCGCATTGCGCCCCCGCTGCGAGGGCAAAGCCTCAGGCACGGGGCCCGGTGGCAGCCGGCGAGACCCGGCCGGGCCGGGGGCGACCCCAGGCAATCCCGGCCAGGCGGGAGCTCCGCTCCCCCGCCACCCCGCGGGTGCACTGGGGGCGGGACCCCGCGCCGCCGGGAGCGCTCCCCCCCGCCCGCCCCCGACGGGCACAAGCCCTTATTTGCCCGGTTTCGGCCGGTGCTGCCGGTACCCCCCCCCCCCCCCCCGCGGGACATGGCACCGGCGACGGCCCGGCCGCGCCCCGGACACCCGCACCGCCCCGGTCCCGGCCCTGCCCGCAGACCCCGCCGGCCCCACTCACTCGAAGTGCTCGGCGCGGCCGGAGCCCGCGATGCTCTTGGCTCCCCAGCGCTGCTCCTTCTCGGAGATGTCGTTCTGCGGGGCGAACCGCGGCCGTTCAGCCGCCGCCGGGCCCGGTCCCCCGCCCGCAGCACCGCCGGGCCGGCCCCGGGCGACCGGGCCCGGACGGGAAGGGAGGGGCGGCCCCGGGTCCCGCACCCCCGTCCCCACCCGCCACCGCCGTCGGCAGGGCCGGGAGCCCGGGGCCGGCGGGGCTGGGGCTGCGGGGAGCCCCGACCTCCTGCCTCGGGCAGGAGCCAGCACTCAAAAATGTCGTGGAAACGGATCGTTTAGGAAAATCCCGGGAGAACAGTGAGCGTTGGCTTTGCCATTACAGCACGTGCTGTCTTTTTGGAAGGCCTGAACGTGTGTTTGATAAATTGAAGAACCAATAAACTCATAAGGTAAAGATAAAAATACATACACGCAAAACACAATAAAAACATTAATACAAAGTCTTGTTGTCCTCAGACTTAATTTAAATTCTTCTGCAAATAAAAGACCTTAAGTAAAAAGAAATAATTTTGACAGTGCAGATAATTTTTTTTATTTATTATTATTATAATTTGGAGCTTGGAGGAGGAGACCTGCTTTTCTGTCCTGAACTAGAATTCCTTACGGGAAATAACTGTGCAAGACTGAACCGCAAAAACATAGGACTCTTGTGTAACAGAAGAGACTGTCCATCAAGAAACTCTTGGAAAGGAGAGCAAAATCTCAGCAGAGAGATCTGAGGTATAAATCATGGCTGGAGCTCCTCAGCGCCAGGAGGAGCAGGGCTTCTGCTGTGCTATGTGCTCTGAAGAGGTTTAGAAAAAGGGGATGAAGAAAAAGATGTCAATGTCTTGAGACAGCAAAGAACTGTTTAGATTAACCAAATACAGGAGACAAAGCAGTGCAGAAAAATCTGATGACACCAAATCAGTGGGTGATAAAATTGTAAAGGTTAGTGTTAATAAGTACAAAAGTAAAGTGTATGAAAAAAAAGTCCTAATGGGTCAAAAATATCACAGAATCACAGAATCACCAGGGTTGGAAGGGACCTTTTAAGATCATCTAGTCCAACCAATGCAAAAAAAAACCAACCAAAAAACCAACAAAAAAAAACCACCCAAAAAACCACCACACAAACCACACATCACACCCAAAACAACACCAACCCAACACTAATCCATATCCCTGAGCACCATGTCAACTCGTCTCTTGAACACCTCCAGGGATGGTGCCTCAACCACCTCCCTGGGCAGCCCATTCCAATGCCTGACAAACCTTTCAGTAAAGAAATCCTGAAAAGTCCTAAAAAAAAGTCCTGAAAAAAGTCCTATCATCTGTGACATGATTCCATATTTACCATTCTAGAAGGAATACAAAATATGGAATCACATGCACTTATGTAGAAGAGTAGCAAATACAGAGTTGGCCAAAGCGTGAGTGACATAGCAGGAAAGGAACGGAGAATCAAACAGAAAATGCAAATCGTGGTACTGTATGGATGCGTGGGGTTCCCACAGGCTGAGCCATTCCATTCTCTCATCATCTCACCCAGAGACTTGACTGGATAGACAACAAGGGTATTTAGAGGCACGGAGCTGCCTCTGCACAAGGGGACTGTAAATAGAGTAGGATTCTTCCATCTAGAAAAAAGACAAACTGAGTGCAGTGTTGGAGTCCCAAACAATTACAGTGGGAAAGAGAAATTGTAAATCTTTGCTATTTCTTGTAATCCCCTTATAATTTGTGGGGAGGGCTCGGTGAGGTTACCGGGGAGCAGGTTTAAAAGAAACTAAATAGTCTATACTAAGTGCTATAACTTGTAGTCAAGTGTGGGATAGACTGATGCAGGAAGTTCTGGAGACCAAACACAGAGATGGGTTAGAGATGTGACCTGCTGGGCTGGTGGGACTTGGCTGATCCTGCACAGACAGTGGTGCCAAACCCCAGCCCCGGGGTCAGCGAGCCCTTCACACCACCATGGATAACGTTATGGATAATGACAACAGACACTCACCACAAAATCAGGGTCCGTGTCCCAATCGTCTCCCTGAGCCTCAACCTTCACCGACACATCGTGTCCCACCACAGCTTTCCACATCTGCACAAAGAGGACACGGCATCACCCAGAGCCCAGCACAAGGTCTCCGCTGGACCCCGCCATGGCGTGTCAGGCCAGAGCGGGCACGGGAGGGGACCCTGTCAGGCCACCTCCTTGCTCAGCTCTCTGCCCCTCCGAATTGGCACCCCAAAATAGCTGTTCTTGAGCCCAGCACCTCTTTCAGCAATGCACACAATGCACAGTTGTTTTCAGTGTAGACCCCAGTCTTCATGCACACTGACTCCACAGTGAAAATGCCACCAGAGCACATCCCTGAGGTGTTACCAGTAACTGGTGCCAAAAGGCCTCGTGTGGATTCTCACCCATAGCGAGGAGTCTGTCCTTGGATTTCTCAAGCACGAGCTAACGAAA
>JAOQGH010000001.1:55720-66135 GCA_025769975.1 Gallinago jamesoni | reverse complement strand
TGCCCACAGGCCAAGAAGACCCCTGCCCGGGTGAAGACCCTTCCCCTGAGCGTGCATGGGAGCTGGAACTTGATGGTATAATCGTATGTAAATTACTGACCAATCAAATAGAGGTGGGAGGTTCTACTATCATATAATCATATGTAAATTACTGACCAATAAAATAGAGGTGGGAGGTTCTAATATCATAACGATGTTGTAAAATGTGTGTAAAACTCACGCAGGGAGTTCCTAAGGGTGGACACGTTGGGTGGAGAGATGCCCCACGTCCCCGACACCGATTAAAGCAATGTCTGCTCTTTAATACAGATCAAGTGTTCAGGGGTTTTATTCCTGCTTTCGGTGACAAAAATGCACACCCTAATTTTTATACAAATTAGTGCTCGCACGCGGCTTCCAGATTCTGCTTTTCCAATAATTTTCTGTGCTGTGGGAGACTGTCGGCCGGTTTAACCTCCTTTCTTCAGTCACAGTCATGGCGCAGCACCAGAGCCACCGGGGAGAGACGCTCACTGAGCCCGGGGGGGACTCCCCGTCTCCTGTCCCCCACCCGCTGCCAGTGCCCGGGAAAGGCGGCGTGCTGCTCTGGCCGTGCTGGTGCAGGGAGACCTGTCGTCTCTGTGTCTGTCCCACGGCAAAATCGGGAAATGGGGCTAAAATGGCGAAGTGTACAGGGCTGAACAGGCGGTGCAGCTCCTACGGGCCCAAGGAAGTGACAGGCCCAGGAAGGGGAAGTTAAAAAAAAGTAACGTGAAACCTAAAACTCCCGCATTTCATTTTCAGGGTGACTGTGAAAAAAAGATGATGAAAAAAACCCCTCCCAAGCAACACCGTTGCCGGAAAAGGAGAGGAAGAAGGAAGATGGCACGGTTTGCCAGCCCTACGCCCCAGAGCCATCACCCAGCAGCATCTCGTGTCCCACCACCTATTGCTTCCCATGGGGGCAAGGGCTCCCAAATTGTTCTTACTGTCATCAAAGCAGCTTCTGGGGGGAAAAAGGGGCAGAAAGACTGAACTGAATGTGCTGCAAAGACTGGGCTGCTGAATCCCATTTCACATCACTTAAACATCACAAAACCCTGGGGACAGACCAGCAGGAGGGATGGGAACTGCTCTGTGATGGATCCTTGTTTAACACCACGCCGTGTCCTTCCCCATAGCATTGACCCCTCTGTCCCACAAGCACACGGTGACCCACAAACCGGCCCCAGCACTCAGGATGGCTGCTTTCTGTGCAAGCAGTGTTCATGCTGAACAAGTAATTAATTGTACAACACAAAAAGATGTTGCGTGAGTAACCTTCCAGTTCAGTACAGGGCACCCATGGGTTCAGTTTCAAGCTGAGCTTACCAATTATCTAGAGACTCATGCCTGTAAAGACAACAGAAACTAAAAGAGCACAGCAGGGATGAGATTTTCTGCTGTTCAACAAAAGCCAGATCATTAGCTAAGGAGAGGATGTGGCCTGAGGCAGTTCCACTGTGAAGATCTGGCTTTAGGCCTTCCCCTGGTTGCCTCAGGGAAGGGAAAAAAAGATTAATAATTAATGTTGTCATACTCCAGAACACAGTGCACAGCAGGTCTGTGACACCCCCCGCTGTGCTTGTGTGCACTGACAGTAATCTTAACAAAACCTGAACATAGCTAATTGCAAATAGAAGCTGGGGAAGCAGGAAGGTTCACGGGGACAACGTGGCACAACTGAACAATATCTTTCATCTCCATATCCCCTCCCTCATTTATTAGCAGCCAAAGAAGTTTAAATTTTGTGGCTCATTTTTGTTAACAATGAAACCACAGCAATAACCAGTTAGCACAGGGCTGTTCGACAGGGAGCTGATTTGAAGCTGGCTCAAATGCAGGTGGCACAGGGCTTTAAATCCTGCTGCAAATGGCTCTTGACCCCCTGCTTTCCAAAGCCACCCACCACCCATCGTGGGAACCATGACAAACCGCAGACTGCAATGACACCACAAGGCTCCAGACACCCTTTACAGCAAGGAATGCTGGTCAGAAGAGCAGCTCAACCCTTTAGTCTGTCCCATTTTCCCCTTGAAAGCATCTGCTACAGAACAAATATGGGGCTGCTACAGGCAGCACAGTCACCCTGGCTGATCTGGAAACATGGTTCCTCAGAGCCTCAAGCACAAGAGCAACAGCAAAGGGGCACCTGGAGAAGTGACTGCTGAGCGCCATCAACCCGCACACGCCGGCTCGGGAAGGAGTCCTCTCCGCTCACCAAACCCCTATGTTTTGTTGCTGTTTCTCACTTTCCACTCTCAAAGCCCACTCAGCTTTCTTACCTTAACAGCCTCCCTGGCTCCTGCTGGGAAACCTTGCTGCTTTTGGCTCAGGCACCTGATGCTGCCGACGGCTTTTGGGCCGCTGTGGGCTCCGAGTTCCTGTTTCAGCTTCAGCGATCTCCGCTTCCTGCGTCCCAGCCCCCAGCGGCTTGGGTTGCGAGCACCAGAACCCGAGCACTCACTGCACTTGTTCCCGTGCACACCCCCGGTCCCTCGCACGCCACCTGTGCCCTGGGGCGATGACAGAGGTGCACAAACTGCTGACTCCATGAGTAGTGCTTGATAGGGCACAATTACATTTCTTAGTGTGCAAACGAGATTGTGATCTCCATTCCTGTCTCTTCCAAAAAAAAATATCATTCTGCCATAAAACTACAAAAAAAATCAAAAGGCTGAAGCCCCCGGAGTTGACAATTCAATGAGATCCGAAGGAAGCTACTGCTTACAAAACTTGTTATGAAATTTGGCTCAGTACTTTACAGCACAATTAAAAATATATACAAACACACAGAGTTATACACACATACATGAAAGCTCTTCCAGGACCAAAAAAAAACCCCAACAACCAAGTAAACAGCTTGAACTAGGAAGATGAAAGCATATAGTTAAAGAGCCCTAAGCACTTACAAATCCAACTCTTTGGTACATCGCTTACTGGTGGAAAGTGCACAACATTGGAATTAGTAGCATGAATCACAATAGTTTGACACTAGATAAACATCTCAAACCAAAATAACTTCCTTTCTGAATAAGTTAAGTGAAGCAGGAAAGCTCCGAGAGTGGCCATTTCTATTTGACACAACAGCAAGATGCACAGGGCTCCTGCTGAGCTCTACCCACCCCCAGGTCCTCTCCCTGCAGGGCTGCTCTCCAGCTGCTCCTCTCACAGTTCATACTTGTGCCTGGTGTTACTGCCTCCCAGGTATTTGAACTCCTTAAACTTTATGCCACTGATGAGTGCCCAACGCACTCCAATCTCTCCCACAGTGATAAAAACCAAAGTTCTGGTGGAGGAACCAGTCCTGGAGCAGGCATCGATGTCTTGGGCACATGTTTCTTCCAGTGTCTCTTCCCAGTGGTGGGAGGATTGAGGAAAACGCTGCCTGTGCTTCTGAGTCTTCTCACATTCTTCCCAGAGCCCTGAGATCTCTTTTGAGATCTTGGACCAACCTTGGACTTCTTGCTGCAACATCGTTAGTATCCACGTGTAAGAGCTGGAGGGGGAAACAGCCCAAAGGCTGCACTGAGCTCATCAGTCATCGCACATTCAGGCCCTGGGGAGGCAGCAAATTTCTGTGAAAAGAGGGTCTGGTCTGCAAACAGATGCCTCCATCCTGCTCAGGAGGACGTGAGCTATGACCACAACTCAGTGTTGTTTCTTCTCAGCGCCAGTCTTCATGCAGCTCTTGTTGCCTTGAGTGGGTTGATTTGACCTTGGTGAGAGTAGCTGCAAAGGTTCCTCTTCTGTCTCATCACACGCTGTGTCAGCCATACCCAGAGCCGAGAGGGCAAGGAGGGGCAGTAACTGCTTCCACTGCCCCCTGCCCCTCGTGATACCCCCTCCTGGCACAAACAGGCCCCGGGTCCCAGCAGTGGCCGAGCTGGATCAGCCCGTGCGCCCGGAGCGGCAGAGCACAGCTCCATCCGTCAGTCTCCTCCCCAGACTCTGCTGCAGACAGATCACACAGCCGGGCAGGGCAGGGCCGTCACAGAGAGAAGAGACAAAAAGTGAAATGTTTGAAAGAGGGAACATCAGCTAAAATGCCACATCTTTCATTAGGTCAAACCACAAAGCTGGCACCCAAATAACAGGAAGAAACAGCTTCTGCAGTCAACATACAAGGAAGCAAAGGAGACCTACAGTCCCATGGTGGTCCTGTAAAAGGTGCGATACAGCAGCACCACAACCTCGAGAGATCTCCAACATTAACATGACATTACACAAATTTCATCTGAAAAATAATCTTTATTATATATACAGGAGCACATCCCCTGGGAAGCTATAGGCAAAGTATTTGGTCACTGCATTTTACATAGTTGAGGAGGTCCACGCAGATAATCAGGGTAGTGCACAAAGGGATATACAGTGCCAATGTTCTGGACCTGCCAGAGATTCAGTTATTTTAGCTACTGCAATAAAATCCATCCATCCTCAAATGGGCTTTGGTCTCTGACAGGGAACTCCACTGGACCCATCTTCCTTCGCTCAGCATTCTCCCTTTGGAAGACAACAGTCTCAACACCAGGACACACTCGGGAGGTCTTTAGAAGAAAACACAGCTTTCCACATGTCCTACGAGATCGAGTCCATTTGTATTGGTTTCCTTTAGATTCAAACAATGACCAGCACTAACATTCTACAACAGGGTTTTCCTAAAGCAGAGAAGAAGCTTTCAGGACTCTATTCCCTTCCTTGGCATAGGGGGGACAGTTTATTTCTGGAACTCCTGCCTTTGATTTGGGCCCACAGACCACATTCTGAAGCTCAATACAGCCTGTACAGGTTTGGTCTTGCCACCAGGGCTCAGTGGACGAGAACGCAGGAGCGCGGCTGCTCTCATTAAGAGGTACTCAAGCACCGTCCACCGTGAGAGGTGCATGAATGCTGTAAGCAGCAAAGGTTATTAACTAAGAGCTCAAGTTTCTTGTTTCCTTATTCCTTTTTAATAGCTAATTTACTGACATTATTTTACAGCATATGTCAGGGCAGACATATGACTGGTTTTAAATGGAATGCTCAGCAGGTCCAGACATGCTAAATTTGGCCTTTCTTCAACAGGAGATGCAAATGAGCAGGAAACACGATTCTGATATTCAATTCATGTTCCTTAAAGTGTCTACAACTTCCTTAACATAAGCATTTCAAACACCGCTGAGCCACAGAGCAAATCTGAGAGATGGAAGAAAGGGAAGAAGCTTCTCTTTCCTGTGTCTAGCTGCAAGATTTCCCCAGCCCCACTCAGTGATGCAGTTTAAGAGGGGTAAGATCCTGCAGATCCTAGAGGCGCTGAAGTACTGCAGGAACTCAAGAATGTTTTTCTTATTCCCACCACATCACAATACTATGTAAAATGAGTGGTGTTTCCTTCAGGGACAGGAACAGACACTGTCCTTGAGGCTTGTAGCATGAAGATGCTGGCCCAGAAAAATGTAGCTCATTTAAAAACACTGAAAGGATGGCAGATGTCTGGGAAGCAGATCCCAGGCCGTTGCATACCTCAACAGCAAGAGAGCTGGGTACAGCTGTTCCGTAAGGGCTGACTTGGGAAAAGAAGGCAGCTGGGTGAAGTGCTACCCTGTCAGTAGGGAAGGCAGGCCCAGGGATTACAGAGAGGGCTGTGGCTCAAGAAAAGGCTGTTAGTCCTGTTCACAGGTGGCCTGTGAAGCACAGGAAGAGGAGGACATGGAGAACAAGCAGGTACACGGCCACTAGCAGAGGCAAGTGGGTCCGGGAACGGAAGAGAAAGCGTAACAGGCGTCGCAGTCCAAGGACATTCCGAGTCTGGAAAAGTAAAAGAGAGACCAGTCAGTACCAGGAATGGGTATGTCCCCAGGTGCCTGAGCCCACAACTCTCCTGACCCTGAAGTTAAGTTTAAGCTAATGAGCATCAACACCCCCAAACCCATTCCACTGTCAGATTCAACCTCTAGAGCCCATCCTCAGCGAAATATTCCCCTTCCCCTGCTCTCTGCAGGTTTCATGAACCAGCTCTCTTCAATTCTGCTTAAGAAAGGGCAACAGAATGCACAACATCTCCCTCCAACATTGGTCTCTACGAATTTCCAGTGAAATATAAATAAATGGATCAATGGTAATTTTCTGCTGGAGCCTTGAGCTATTGGGAATCCTTATTCACTCTCTGGCCTAGAGGAAGAAAATTATTATCTATTTGTTGCATTCTTTCACCCTTACAGCCAACAGGACTTCTGAAGCCGTTGAACAAGCTGCTGTAGAGTGACCATACTCTACAGGGACTCTTCCAGGAGCCCTCAGACAACGAAATGTCTACTAGACAAGTTCCAATAGAAAGACAAAACTGTCTATTCTAGTAACAATTCCTGCCATGAGCACAGAGTAGCATCCAGTTATGGTTCTTGCTGTAATTCTTATGATGCTGCTCTTGAGAGCACCACCCCCAAGTCCTGAAGAGACCAGAGGGCAAACCCTTCAGCAGGGCTTCACAGTCAGAAAACAGGAGAGGTGACTGCCAGGCTGCAGCAGGGCCACCACCAGAACAACATGTGGCTTCTGGCATTGAAAACAGATGAGACCAGAGCAGAAACCTACACAAACCCAAACAGATTTAAAAGTGACTACAGAAGGCTTGAGCTGCTATAGGTTCACAGTTTTCATTTCACAATTCCTGCATCAGCCAGGGCTCACATCAGTGACAGCTGTGAATGTAAATTCTTACTTTGCTGAAACTATTATCCGTGGAGTCAATCAGTAAGGAATGCTCAGGACCCGGAGTCATATCAATGCTGGCATTTAAGGAAGACGTCCACTCACTTGACTGCAACCTGTCACCAAAACCGAGAAATTAAATTCAGTTCCTTATGATGCCCCAAACCCAACATTGTAGACAAGCTTAGGAAAGGACGTATTTCTGCAAAAAGCAATGAGCCATTGCAAACAAGCCACCAGCTCACTTGATGAGAACTGGATTCATTTGTACAACAGTAGTGCCTCCTGAGCTCAAGCTGAGCAGGGGGACTGGGTGATCCAGTGAGCAGTGGTCCTCTTTCCTCCACCAGGAGGCTGGCAAAACCCTGTCTAGAGAGCACAATGTGCCTTCTCTGTCAAGTTATACTTGCCCAGTGCAGCCACCTCCTGTGCCCACAGCAAATAGTAAAGCTTCCCTACTGCCTGACCTGCGGACCACCATCCCTCTCCAGCACAGGGAACAATTCAGCCGCTGGCACTGGAGTCCTTCCTTACCCAACTTGTATCCCTTCACTTCAAAACTCATTTTTTTGGTGCTGGTTTTTTTCCTTTTATCTTTCAGGAATTTACAACTAACTTAACCGAGGTCTCTGTGTTAATGGGGGCTTTCATATTTCATAGTGAATAACTTGAAAGAAGCCAGGGCAGATGATTTAATTGTGTATTTTAGATTCTATTAAGTTATTCTGGAAGCCAGCTCTGGTCACAATAGTGCTGGTTCTTCCTAAGTACTCTCTAGTGGCAGATATTCCAGATTGGTAAAATACTGTTAGAGGATGAAATGCAGAAGCAGTGCTGTCAGACCTCTGGGCCAGCACTGTGAGTGAACTGGAATCCGTTGTAGGAGGCTTCCATAGACCTTAACGCTACAGAAGGGGCTGCAGTTGTCAGAGTTGTGTAGCATTTTCCAGGGGAGTTCATCCAGAATCCTTCCACACAGACCAGTATTTTTTGGCTGAACCAGTACGTGTGTCAGAAGAAAGCCATTGTTTTCATGTAAGAGACTCCAATATTGAGGTTTATTTTAGCTACCAGAAAACACACAGCACAAGTGCTTGCAGTCAAGTGATGTGATAAAACCCGCTTTTATAGTCACTGAGAAACAGGCATTTCTAAGATGCAACTTGCTGCATCCTAATCCTAACATCTAGTCTAGGTTAGCCTCCTTTTCTCTGCTGACTATCAGGGCATCTGTCAAGTAACCTGAGACACATTGGTATTGGGTACAAATGGCAAGGTTTTGGTAACAGGGAATTGCAAGGGAGAGCCACGACGTGCCCTGTTCCAGTCCCAATTGGCTCCAGCTGCCAGGCAATGGGTGATGCCTCACTGTCTGCCAAAACTGCACTCGGAGCAGCACGTGGTGCCTCTACTCAAACATATTTAACAGCAGGTGTAGCTGCTAGGGGAGGAGGGAATGAATAAGAAACAAGAAGCAGAGAGAAACCACTGCATACTGACCCCAGCTGCCCCCACAGCCCTTTGTCCCACCAAAGGGACTGAGCACGGTGCAAATAATTGGACTGATGCTGGCAACAGGGGAGGCATCTGGACTGAAGGTGGGCCTGGGAAAGGCAGCAGGAAGTGTTTGCCCCGAGTATTTAATTGTTTCTCAATACCCAAACGAAGTAAAAGTTAATGTTAATTGGCAATACATTAAAATTGAGTGACATTCTTCAAGTCAAGACTATTTTGCCCATGACTGACAGATGCTTATTGAGGAGACAATCTCCTGGAAGTATGAAAATTCCTCTTCTGCCTTCACCCAACTCCCATTCTACAAATTATATTTTCCAGTAGTCAATTTAATGCATTGAAAAAACTGGTATCTCATTTCTAGACAGAATTTGTCTTGATGTCTAGTCAGTTGTCTCATTCTATCTTTGTCTACAACTGAAGGATAGATAGCCTGAACATCAGGAAACTCTTTTACTGTGAGGGTGACTGAGCACTGGCACAGGCTGCCCAGAGAAGTTGTGAAGTCTTCAGCCTCAGAGATACTGAAAAGCCAACCGGACATGGTCCTGGGCAACTGGCTCTATGTACTCCTGATTGAGCAGAAGCATTGGACCAGAGGACCTCCAGAGATCCCTTCCAACCTCAACTGTTTTGTGACAGACACTGTATAGTAATTTCTATGTCATTGGTAGACAGACTCTCTCTATAGTCATTTCAGTGACATTCAACAGAAGGACACAATGAAGTGCAGATGAACACGGAGTGAGGATCACCCCACTTTTATGCTGATACTGCTCATTTGCTCAAGCTCCCTCACCTCCTGATCTGATCCTGTGCCGCACACAGTGCCTCCTCTACAGCAAGACGATGGTCGCGTTCTTCCTCCAGCTGCTCCTCCAAATACCTCAGATCCTGCTTTGTGTTGCTATGTAAGTGTTCTGTTTCAGACAACCTGTCAGAAAATAACCAAGCATATAGCAAAAAATGGATAATTCATGGACTGCTCCATTTCTGTTGTATTCACTGATACAGTACATGAACAGACTCCAATTCCCTTCCACTTTACGCAGAAGACTTAGTCATCTTTTATTAATATATTTAAATTATTTGAAAAGCAAGAGAGAAGATAAATCCTTTGAAGCTTCCATGTCACATCAGGAAGGACTTCCTTGGCTCTGCCATCCATGGCCCCAGCTTCTAAAAATTATTTTGAGAGGGTATGAGGAATAATGTACTAGATCTTAGTTCCAGAAGGTTACAAGGTAATTGTGTGCTAGGTCTCAATTCCAGACACACGCAGGCTAACAGCCTTGGGATCAGGACCACTAATACACTATGGACCCAACCCATCAAATCAAAGATGCTAGCTTGACTGGTGATGGCCAACTGCAATCGCTGCTGCATGTTGTTTCTTCCTTTTTTGAAGTTCTATGCAAAGAGATAACTAATGGCAGCTGTCAAGTGCATTTATCAGTTCCTCTACTTCTGCCACATGGTAGTGTAAACTGAGTTTTTCCAACACTCTTGCAAGTAACAGAAATAGGCTCATCACTAGCCTAAAGACCTCCATCAGGACTAACATCCCCAATCCTGTTTTCTCAGGCTTTCTTTACCTCAGCTGCAACTCCTGCAGTTCTGGTGTGTAACTGCCTCTCTGAGGCTCATTTTTTTCCTGGGGTGCTCCTGGAGCAGCATCTGTTGCAAACAGCTCCTGAAAGAAAGCACGAATGTATGGCAGATTGGCACACTGTTCATTGGTGGAGTCACCTGCAACAGACTTTTACCTCCCTGGCACTACGATGACCACCCTTACCATGCCCTTGTCGACTGACTGCAGTTCCTGGAGCTGCCTCTCAAGCACCATGCAGCGGCTCAAAACCTCATTGTAGTGCTGGTGGCTCTCACAGATGTTCCGACTGCTACCACGCAGCTGGAGGGAGAGGGCATTCTTCTCCTCAAAGACCTGAGAGAGCTGAGAAGAGAATACAACTTGTATTTTCGTGAAAGCAAAATTGTTCTTTGTGTAACGAAGGGTTAGATTACTACTGAGAAGCTGCCCAGTGGAAAAGGACCTGGAGGTGTTGGTTGACTGCTGGTTGAGTATGAGCCAGCAGCATGCCTAGGTGGCCAAGGAGGTCAACAGCCTCCTGGCCTGTATCAGGAAGAGTGTGGCCAGCAGGACTGGAACAGTGACCATCCCCCTGTACTTG
>JAOQGH010000001.1:18989-43712 GCA_025769975.1 Gallinago jamesoni | reverse complement strand
GATTAGATGACCTTTGAAGGTCCCTTCCGGCCCAGATGATTCTATGATCTTAAAGGTCCCTTCCGACCATGAAGATTCTGTGATTCTGTGACCTGGCACGTGGCTGTGTTCAACCTCACACCACTGACCACAGCCCATTGATCCAACCCATCCAGATTCCTCTGTAGAGCCTTCTGACCCTCCAGCAGACCCACACTCGCACCCAACTTGGTGTCCTCTGCAAAATGACTGAGGGTGCACTTTGTCCCCTCCTCCAGATCGTTGATAAAGACATTAGACAGAACTGTCCCCAACACCAAGCCCTGGGAACACCACTGTGTCTGGCCACCAACTGGGTTGAACTTCATTCACCACCACCCTCCAGGCCTGGCCTTCCAGCCAGTATTTTACCCAGCAGAGAGTACACCCATCCAAGCCCTGTTCCAGCATACTAAGGTCATGTCCTAGTATGCAAACATATAGCATATTCATCACAAACTTTATAGAAAAAAATTATATATATAAGAACAGTTTGATTTTGAATTTTGGAAATTTCCCAGGGGTACATTTCCGTAGCGCCATCTTTCCCTGAAAATCTGTTTTGGGATTAAACTGGAGTTATGAATCCCAAGCAAGTTTAATCTCTACACAAAAGAATCTATTTCATATTTCAGATTAATAAAGACTCTAGATAGTACTCGGATGGCTAATGCTTGTCCCAGAGAATAGATTTAACATGGGTACCCTAATGATGAGAAGGAATATTTTAGTGTTAATCTCTCTGTATCCTTGTGCAGACAACAAACATCCCAACAACATTAACTCCAAACCTCTTTTCTATCCAAACGCAACTGATTCAGGAGATAAGCCTTATGTTTATGGCTATATTAGGAAGACTAATTCTGCTTTCCAGGCACTCAGTTTTGCTAATCATGTCACATTTAGCATACTTACATAGTCAAAATTCTTTCTTTCTGGTATACTGCAAAAGCAAAGGGGAATCCTACCTCACCTCTGGCTTCTGCCTTGTCAGAAGGAAATACAAGAATAGCAGCTGAGTCATTATGACCTTTGTTACCTGGATATATGATCCTGAAGTTCTTCCACACGTATGGTCATCTGCTTCATCTGGTCCTTTATTGCAAGACAGGTTTCTTCTTTTGAACGTATTTCTTCCTCTTTCTTTTGAATAGTTTCAGTGAATTTCTTCTCCCACGTTTTTGATTCATCTATCACTCTATCCCTGTCATCCTGAAGGGAAGACATGCTCCTGGTGAAGGCTGCAAGCTGGGCTAGCGTTTTGTTTAGGCTGCCTTCCAATTGCTTAGTTTCTTCATCCTTTGTCTTCAAGGAGTCTTGAAGATCACCAATAGTTATTTCCATATAGTCTTTCTCCCTCCGCAGAGCTGCCAGCTTTTCTTCCATATTTCTAATTTCCTTTGAGTGCTTGTCTTTTTCCTGTTCCAGCCTTCTCTCAAAGTCCTCATCTTTTTTCTTCAATTGAATTTTAACATTTTCTTTGTTTGCCTGCAACTCTTCCTTCACTTTGACACTCTCTGCTAGAACCCTCGCTGCCTCACTCTGGGTGTCATCCAAGACTACTCTGCAGAGAGCAAGTTCTGTTTGGGCTTTCTTGGTGTCTTCAACTGCTTTAGCTAAAGTCTCTTTGGCTGCTTCTACCTCTTTCTGAGACTCCCTCTGCACAAATTCCAGAGCTTTAACAGTTCTTTCTAAACTACTGTTTTTTTCCTGGCTTTTAATACAGTCCTTCTGCAGCTGCTTAATCTCCTGCTGTTTCTGTTTCAGCAGTTCTTGAAGCTCCTTTACATGTGAGCTGCTGTCTCCCCTCCAACTGCATTTTAGCTTTTCTACAAATTCCTTTTGCTTTTCTGAACTTGCTTTACTTTTCTCCTTTGCCATCTGACATTTCTCCTCCTCCAGCTCATGCATCATTCTCTGCAAACTCTGAAGCTCTTGTTTCAGTTGCTCATTTTTGATCTGGAAGTCTGTTGCGTCTTGCTGATAGTTTCCAATACTCCCATTAAGTTCTGCCAGCTGATTCATGAGCCTTTCTTCCAAATCATCCTTCTCAGCCTCCAGTGCATCCTTCAGTTCTGTCATCCTGACAAGGTCGTCTTTGGTTTTTTGGACTGTTTGTTCCATCTTTGCTACTGTGTCCTGAAGAGAATTCAATTCTTGGACTTTCTCTTCCATTTGGGTCTCTAAAGCTCTCTTCTCACCCGCTAAAGTCTCAACACATATACGGATGTCACCCAGCTCTTGCTCTGAAGCCCTCCTGTTATCTTCCAGTTCTGTGATTCGCTCTGTGAGTTCAGCTATCTGCTGTATGTAGGTGCTGAGATCTTCACAAGGGCTACCACCTTCAAATGCTTTTTGTTCCAGCTCTGCATTCAGAGACTCTGGCCCAGAACTTATGTCTACTTGATTTTCAGCCTTCTCCATTGGTTGTGGTGTAGCAACTGCCTGATTTGTTTCTTCCCCTGTTGTTTTCTGAGCAACATACTTGTCTAGCAGTTCTCTGCTTTCCTTCAGCTGAGATTCTGTTAACTGCAAATAACACTTTAAGTCTGCGATCTCTTGACTGAGAGACTCCTTTTCAGCCATTACTGTATTAAGCTGAGCAGAAAGGGACTGGTAATCCCTCCTAGAGCTCTCCAGATCTTCTTTCAGACTAGTATTTGTAAAGACACCTCCAGTACCGTGCAGCTCTCCATCTGTAAAACGCACCTCTGCTCTAAGCTTCTCATTTTCCTCTTCTAGTTCCAAGATCTTTTGTTGCTTTGATTTTGCAAATTTCCTCATTTTCTCCTTCATTCCATCAATTTCCTGTCCAGCTTCCTGTAGCTGCTTGTCTGTTTCCTCTTGTTTTGCTTCAACACTTTTCAGCTTAATGAAAATCTCCTGCTTTTCCTGTCTAACAGTTTCCAAAACACGCTGGATCCGCTCAGCCTCATTACTCACATTTTCATAGGACTGCAGGAGAGTTTCATATTCTTTCTGAAGCTCCCTGTATTTCTCATGCCACTCGAAACTCTCAGCAGCTTGAAGGCATTTCAAGGATTCCATCTCTTTCTCCAGCTTCTCCTTCTCTAGAATGACTCTATCTAGAGTAGATGTCAGGTTTTTACAGCATCCATCAAGATTTTGATTTTCTGTAAGTGCTTTATCAACTTCTGCAATAAGTTTTTCGCGCTCTTCAGTGAGGCCTGCTAACTTTGCCGTTAAAGTATCTGTTTCTTTAGCATGGCCACATACTTGGCTTTCCATATTTGTCAACTTCACACAAAGATTTTCAATAGTACTTTTAGCGTTAGCCAGCTCCTCTTTTAGAGATTTGCTCTCCTTTAGTGCCTCTTTTCTAGAGATAAGTGCAGCTTGCAACTTTCTCTGCATTTGATTCTTCTGTTTAGCTGCTTCTGCACCATCGTCTTGCTTCTCCTGAATTTCAAGCAACTCCAGTTGCAGTCGCTTGCTTTGTTCCTCATGTACCTGAGCTTGAATTTCCAGCTGACTACGTAGTCTCCTGACTGAATCCTCTTTTTCCAGCAACTGTGCCTGCATGTTATCAAGAGCTTCACTTTTCTCCCTTAACTGCAAGTTCAGGAATTCCATTTCTTCACCCTTTTGGTGCATAAGCGTTTTCAGGTCTTCCAGACTGTCCTCTCTAGAAATTTTTGCCTGACTCTCCTCCAATTCTGCCTGAAGATTTGCTGCCTTTGCTTCAGCTTGGTCAGAGGCTCTCTTTAACGCTTCTATCTCCAGAGACAACTGTGCTACCTGCTCTTGCAAATTAAAGACTAATTCTGATTTGCAAGCAACTTCACTTTGCATATGGCTAACATTATATTCCAATTCCTCTTTCTCCACCTGCAATTTTTCAAGTTTTTCATTTAACTCTTCCCCAGAAACATCTGCAACTTGTACAGGCTTGTTATTTGTTGCATTTTCTGCTTCCGCATATGAAGAATCCAACCCATCTTCATTCCGAAGAGCACTCTCTGTTGATCCTTTCTGTTCTTGGAGTTGCCTGAGCTGAGCTTGGATGCTCTCCTTCTCTTTGCTTTGCTTAGCAAATTGTTCTTGTAAGATGTTGTATTCATCTTTCTGCTGTTTCAGCTGCTCTCTGTGATGCCTGTCTTTTTCTTGAGCCTTTTTTATAGTGTCTTTGCGAGATACCAGGGCTTCCTGAAGTTTTTTTTGAAGTTGTTCTTTTTCTTGTTCAAGAGTTGAAATCCTCTCTTTCAGAGCAGACTTTTGGTTTTCTTCAAGATTTGTAGCTGCTGAACTACTTTTTTCATTTTCTTCATTATTTGCTGGGCTTTTGGTGGTTTCAGTTACTTTGTCAGCAATTGTTTGACTCTCCAGGACTTCATTTTTAACTGAAACGACGTTTGTTGTACCCTGCAAGCTTCTCCTCATCTCCTCAATCACTGCCTGCAATTGTGCTTCAGTAGTTTCTTTATCCAGCAGGTCCTTCCGGATGCTCTGCAACTCTGATTCCTTTTCAGAAAGCAGCTGAATCAGATACTCCTCACGGGGCTGGCTTTCCAGATTCACATCTCTGCTTATCACGCTCGTCACGTTTTCTTCTCCTCCAGCTTCTTGAGCCACTGAGGTTTCTGTTTCATGTTCTTTTCTCAGTTGTACTAGTTCATTCTCCAATTTGCTAACCTTCTTCAGAAGCTCCTTCCTGTTAACAAGTGCTGCTTGCAGCTTCCGCTTTACTTGCTCATTTTCTTTTTTCAGAAGTTCAAGTTTATTTCCTAATACCTCATCTTTACATGCTGCCTCTGTCTCACACTGCTGCTCGGATGCCCCACGCTTCAGATACATATCTTTTGCTTCTATGTTTTGGTCTTTTTCTTCCTGGGCTTTTAATGATAGACTTGTTTGCTCCTTAAGGCTCTTCAGCTCATTTTCTAGAGAAAGTTTCTCTTCATTTAGCAGCACTATTTTCTCAGACATGCTGACACTGATCTCTGTCATCTGCTGGTCTTTCTCCCGCAAGGTTTGTTGCAGACTGTCTATAGACCTGGTGTGCTCAGCAACACGCTGTTCTAGGCTGGCTGCTTCATGCCCCTTTGAGGCTAAGTGTTGGGAAAGCTCTTCTATCTCAGCTGTGTTCTTCCTCAAAAGTTGTTCTAGATCAAGTACTTCACATTCCTTCTTCTTGATCTGGCCTCTCAGGTCTTTTAGTTGCACGTCCTGGTCAGAAAGCTGAAGCTGTGCTTCATCCAAGTCTTTTTGCAAAGCTTCAATTTTTATCTCCTTGGATTTAAATTCATTTTTAAGGCTCTGGATTTGTTCTCTCAGAAGAATGTTTTGACTGTCTGAAAGAGCTAGATTTTCCTCAAGTTGCTTCATTTGCTCTTTCAGTTCTGTTATGGTAGAAAGTTCCTTTATCTGACACAGGAGCTGGTCTCGTTCTTCAGACAAAACAGAAAACGCACTGTCAGAATCCTCAATTTTTTTCCTGTATTCTTCAGCCAAGTGGTTTAGCCTATTTATCTCTGCATCTTTGTCTCCTAGATTTTTCTCATAGAATTCTTCTGATTTCTGAAGAGTTACTTGCAGTTCTGTAATTTGGCTCTGTAACTTTATCAGTTCCTGAGATGGAGAGGTGCCCAGCTCTGGACCTGCTGCAGAGACTTCTTGCATTGCCTCCACCTCCGCTCTGCAGGGGACGGTGCTCCCCTGTAGCACTTCTTGAAGACTGATTCTGTTTTCCTGAAGCATTTCTGTTTCTCTCAGGAATGAGCTACTATCCAACTCATTTTGTGCATTCAAAGACTTTTGCTCTTCCCTCTCAATAAACTGTACCTGGGAATTATCTTCCAGCTGGTTAGCTGCTGCTTCTCCTGTTTGGTTACTTGCAGAACTTTGGTCATTTGGGCCCTTGAGCTGCCTTTTCAGAAAAGTTATTTCTTCTTGGGCTTCTTTCAGTTCCAGCAGCAAAATGGACAGGTCCTTCTGTTTCTCTGCAGTGAGATACTCCAGAATTCCAGGCGAACAGCTTTCCACAGTAAACTGCTCACTTCCATTAGGACAGCCATCTGTTCTTGCCTAAAATAAAATAATAGGTTTCAATTTTCCTTTTAATCCTATGAAAGGGTCACTATTAGAAGAATCTGCTTTCCACGCTTTGCAGTTTAGGGATACCCTTTCTTGAGCTGGCCACTGCAATAAGGAGTAGCCTCGCTCATAACAAGAGGACTCCTCAGGTCATTTCTGTTCACTTCAGTTTCTGAAATTGCAGAATGAAAGATTCTGGCTTTAGGATTAGAACATAAACATAACTTCCTATTCCCTTATATCCTTTTCTCTCTTGATTATAGGATAGTATGATTCTGAAGTGTTTCAATTCTCCTGTGATTCTCACAAGCCCTCCAGTGTTCTTATCCAGTCACATTTTCCTGGCATCCTCTCTGTAGGCTCTGAATGAGGAGGTTTTGTCCCCTGTTCTATCTGCCCACTTGACATGGCAAAGAATCAGCAAGGAGACCCATATTCCAGTCTGTGTCCATCTCCACAGTGAGACCACCAGGCAAAGCATCTGGACCAAAGTACTTGGATTTTTCCAAATAACTATCTTAAGGATTCCTCCCATCCCCCAAAACAGATTACAAAAGAAAAACAATCACAAATCCTTCCCAGAAAGCAAGGATCAGCAGCCCACCTGTAAGTGAGCACCTTGTGCTGGAAAAGCTGTCCATTCACCAGTTTGGAGGGCAGAAAATATTTATGGAGAGCAATCAAAGGAGAGCTCTCTCTTAAAGCCTTTTGCAGTGTTGCAACAGCCACTTTAAATTACGGCATGTTAAAAAACTAACTCTTCGGGGCTTTTAAACTACATTAAGGTTTTCATATCCACAGACACATGCAATACTGAGAGGAAAACAGTTCCAGACTAAATTTGTACCTCAGGGAGCACCAAAGTGTCATCAAAAGGCTTTTGCGCTTCAAAATTCACCATCTCTCCTGACACACCTAGTGATAAAAGGTACACTTGTCACCATCAGCATAACAAGTTGGATGTAAAGTCAGTAGGCAAGTGGAGAAACAATAGATGGGACTGGAGTGTCTCTAGTTTCCAGGGTGAGAAAGACAAAAAAAAAAAAAAAAAAAGAAAAAGTTTCAGCCCATGCATTGCACCCAGACATCACCAGTACCTGTGCACATCAAAACCTCCTGCGTCTGCTGCATCATCTAAATCTACACTACATCTAACCTCTACAGAACAGCGAAGAGGCAAAGGGAGAAGTGAACTAGGGAAAAGTTTTTTTCTTTTTAATAACTTGGGGGCAGGGGTGGTGGTAATTCCAAACACAGAAAGAAGTTGAAGAATCCAGTTCTTCACCTTATCTTAATTCTCTTCTGTGTCTCACACATCAGCCTTTTCATCTATGAACACTCTCTTCCTTCAAACCCTTCTACCTTTCTCATCTTGGGAACTACTTCTTTCTTTCTTCTTTTTGATAGATCCCATCCAACCCACATTAGAATATTCTTTTCTACCTTGTGTGCATCTTCCTTCCCTAGCTCCTGTACATCTTTAGATTTTGAGCTCAAAGCTCCTCTTTACAAATCACCTTAGATTTGTCCCTGAAACTTCTCAAATTTTCACAATTTTCTTGTTATATGCTTTATTCTGTGTCCTCACCTGTAGGAGCAGAAGAACAGTTTATATAAGAAGCTGGAGCTTCCACAGCCTGCAAGTCTTGCAATTTCACCTCAGGTCCAACATTCTTATTCTATTGAAGAAAAAAATAGTGAGTTTTGGCCATGATCTTTGCATTAGAAGACAGCTATCTTAGCTGCCTGCTGCTCTATCAAGCTTTAAGTGAAAAATATCAGTCCCAACTTTAGAGGCAACTCTGATGCCTAATGAAAATAAATTTTAAAAAAAGGCAGATTGGGTTTGATGTCAAGCAAGAGACAAGACATATCTCAGCAATTAATGAGGTCTCCCCTCGTACTACTTCTGTGGGAAAAGGCTTAACTACAGTACAAGGAAGCTACAAGCCACAACTAAGTAAAGTGTCTCTAAAAAAAAGACACTTCCTCCCATCCCCCCAAAAAAGAAAGTAAAACACACCCCTAATCCAACCATGAAAAGACTGAAAATGAAGTGTTCAGTATTAACATTTGCTGTAACTACCTAGAACATAAGTACAGGGCACTAAGAGGTCACAAAATCGTAAGGAAATGATCTCCACACCCATGTTCTGGAGCACGTTGCCTCTCAAGCTCCAAGCACTGAAATGGAATTTATTGCTTGCATCTACGTAACTTGCTACGTAACCCATGAACTGGGTTTGGATCCACACATATCTTGGCCTGAAGTCATAGATGTGATGCACAAATGGCAGGATATTGCTGGCCAAGTGTAAATACTTACATGCAAGCTATTTAACTAGATTTTCTATATAATTAAGACATTGAAATGGACAATTCCAGGGCTGGATTCATTGACCCTTTTAGAACATCCACCTTAGTCCAGGTGTAATCATACGCTAAAGAACCTGTTATCTCTGCTGTCCACAAAGGGGCTCTAGAAAATAGCTCAAAGGCTTATATATGCCCTTGAAGGGACTGTGTGTGTGCATCCATTGATCCAAGCTTACACCCCAATGACAGGCAGTTGGAATGGAAGGGTCTGAAGTCAAGCAGGATGAGCTGACTCAAAGTGCATTCTCCAGTTCCAACATGAGTCCCAAATGTCAACTTTTGCCCTAATAGTCACAGTAATGTACGTACTATAAACTCTCTCCGATGGAGAGGAATATGTTAGATAAAACATGGCATCTTCTTCGCCCTGCTGGCAGGTTGGAACAGAGTGGAGCTGTCTCTGAAGAGCCCAAATGTTGCTCAAGCTAACAAACAATTCTACAACAAATTCTTCGTATGGGTACACAGAGACAGTCACCTCCACCACCTCACTGACAGAGTATACAGCAGAGAGCAGGTATCTAATCCTCCACTCTCCTCAGCAACAGGCTGACTGCAGCTGGACTAGCAGTTGTCACGGTGGAAGAGAACAAGGACAGAGGCTACGTGTCTCCCACTCAAAGAGAACATGGCTTCCCTGAGTCAGCCTGCCAGATCCCACGAGTGGAGTGGGGATGGAAAGGGATGGTTTGGAAGTCATCCCACAATGACAGCTGAGCCTTGGGAACTGCATTTCCTGGGGCCGGCCTTTGTTTAGTCTATGGTTTTGCCAAAGAACTAACTCCCAAGAGGCAGAAAATAGAACGAATATGGATTGGGAGGATGAAGGACACAAGAATTCCACACAGCCAGCAAAGGGAAACACAGTCTGATAAGAACATAGTACAAGCAGTATTTGGAAGCTATTTATGTCTTTCCTCATTAATCCAGTTAATAATAACCTTCCAAAGAGGATTGCTAAAAAAGGCTGTAACAGCTGAGCTGTTTTAAGGCCAGTCCTTGACCTGTTTTAGCTTATTTCAGTTGCTTAATCATTACCTGCTTCACATGTTCTGCAACCATCACAGCTTCCTGCTGAGGCCCCTGGAGAACAAGTTGCAAGTGTGGCATTTCTGAAACATTCAAACACAAACAATTCCTTTGAAAAGGAAAACTCTTAGAGAGTGAGGTGGTATTCTTGCAGGAGCTTTAGAGAACAGGGTACACGGCTATTAGTAACACTTCTGCAGTGGATATATTTATAACATTGTCACTGGATAGTGTGGTTTGGGTTTTTTTAAGAGGCAAACTGCCAAAACAACATGCTGTTTTAAGCACCTTTTCTAAAAAAAACAATTGTTGTTATATAGACTAAAATTAAAGGACAGCTAATAGAGTTTCAAGTTTTAAGAAACATTTTTCTTAAAGGAGGGGAAAAGAACTATTGTAGTAAAACGTTTCAAATTTCATTTAGATAAAAATGAAATGATAAATTCACAGAATCACAGAATCGTTTGAGTTGGAAGGGACCTTAAAGATCATCGACTTCCAACCCCCCTGGCATGGGCAGGGACACCTCCCCACTAGGGCAAGTTGCTCAAAGCCCCATCCAGCCTGGCCTTGAAATTGTTAAAATTACAGAAGACTAAAACACTCAAGGGCCGTGGTCCAAGTCACGATTGGTACAAGAACTTAGTTGCTGTTTGACTCAGAATATTTTTACACTTGTATTTCTGTAAACTGGCATATAAACACCATTTATGACAGGTATACGATAAAACGACTGGCTTGGTAGGTGGGAGGAGAGCAGTGGATACCATCAAGGCCTTCGGTAAGGTTTTTGGCATTGCAGAGTCTCCTTCCTTGGAGACATTTAAAAATTATCTGGATATGCTCCTTGCAAACTGGTTCTGGGTCCCTTCTAACCTCATCCATTCTATCCATATATCCATCTATCCATATATCCATCCATATCTATCATACTCAAGATTTTTTATACTCCAAAGCAGAAGATGGGCAAAAAATTTCATTCCTACAGAACGAAAACTTCCATTTACATTTGATACCAATAGACACCATCTCAGTCTTCTCACTACCTGGGAAGACAGAGAATGTGTTCATTTGCACGCTGGCTACCTGCCAGTAAATATTTGTCTTTAAACAATTTGAGAAAGTCTCTGTGTCACAGATCCTGAATCTTTTGATGGACTATAGACTCCCTGACATCTGCTGAAAGGGTAATACATCAAAAGAGGAATAAATTGCAGAGGCACGGGTTTGATGGATGGACTGGTAGATAGATAAGGACAGGTGGCCAAGAAGGTCAACAGCCTCCTGGCCTGTATCAGGAAGAGTGTGGCCAGCAGGACTGGAACAGTGACCATCCCCCTGTACTTGGCACTGGTGAGGCCACCCCTTGAGGACCGGGTCCACTTTTGGGCCCCTCACAACAGGAAAGACCTTGAGGGGCTGGAGCATGTCCAGAGAAGGGCAACGGAGCTGGGGAGGGGTCTGGAGCACAAGACTTGTGAGGAGCGGCTGAGGGAGCTGGGGGTGTTCAGCCTGGAAAAAAGGAGGCTGAGGGGAGACCTTCTCGCTCTCTCCAACTCCCTGGAAGGAGGGTGTAGCTGGGAGGGTTCGGTCTCTTCTCCCAAGGAACAGGCCATGGGACAAGAGGAAACGGCCTCAAGTTGCCCCAGGGTAGGTTTAGGATGGATACTGGGAACAATTTCTTCCCCAAAAGGGTCGTGAAGCCTTGGCAGAGGCTGCCCAGGGCAGTGGTGGAGTCACGATCCCTGGAGGGATTTCAAAGCCGGACAGATGTGGTGCTGAGGGACATGGGTCGGTGGTAGGTTTGGGCAGTATTAGGTTGATGGTTGGACTCAATCCAAAAAAAAAGGGCTCTGAAAGGTCCCTTCCAACCAAAGCAATTCCATGATTCTATGGATACAAAATTTATTTCAGCATCCTTCAGCGAAATTGACATTAATGGAACAAAAAAGCCAATAAACCAAAACCATTCATCAAAATTAATATGCCCTATCACGATGAAGCTGACAATGGTGCCCTTTTCTGGAAAAGCCTGCAATCACATAATATTATCACCCTTGCTTTCATCCTAGCTTTTCCACATCATCCCTGTGTTCTTTTCACCTGTCACCATAGATCATACATGCATGAACATGAAGCACGAGAACCACACAGGTAACAAGTTCTGCTCACTCTGTCTCATGGCCAGAACACCAACCACTGCTTTGTATTAGAAGAGGACACCATGCAGGCAGGGGCTATGACACACAACCCAGTCTTTTCAGTTATTCCATATGGTTTACAGTATGTATTTCTATCAGTCTGTTCACTGTCCAAGATTCAAACAGTTTCTTTTCTCCTTCATAACTAAATTCTAATTTTACCACTGGAAAGAACTACGTAGTATTTTTTAAGATCTTGGTGTCAAAAGCATAATGAACCATCATGGACACATTTATTATTTAAGAATTATTCTTGCCTATTTTTAGATATTTAAGAACATTCAAATAAGTAAGGTAATCATACCACCTTCAGTCTTCTGTCTTTCCAAGTTTTCTGTGGGTAGGAGTGAAGTCCTGCTTTGATCTTCCTGATTTATTATTTTTTCCTGTGGAGTTGTTTCATCCTGTTTAAACACAGGACAGAGGGGAGAAATATAAATTTCAGTATGTTTATACATATACGTTAGTCTTTAATCTTTCTCTCAAGCTTTTAACAAATCAATTGGCAACTTTTAAATTACCCAAATTGATTCCTATTTCTTTCCAGGCTCCCATAGTCATAACACATCTGCCCATCAGCTGAGAGAACCCATATGGGTCTCTCTCACACAATACATCATAAAAATGGAATTCCAAACATTTAATTCTGTTTCAATTTGTCAACATATGGGAGAATTTCAGGAGACTTGCATGAAAAGACCATACCTGTTTCTTCAACAGCTCATTCTGACAGCAGAGAAATTCTTCAGATTTCTGTACAAGTTCATCTAAGGGAGGGGATAAAAGGGAGTTGAGGTGGGCTCTTGCCTTTTTTGCTAAAATATATCCAGTTTACACATCAGCACAACACTATATGTGCTAAATCCCTTGTGTCTCAGTCACTGCTTCTGTTTTGGGCCATAAAGTAGCTGAAATAAAATCAATTTGAAATAATAGCTTGATCCAAGATCAACATGATTAGCTCTAATACAGGACTACAGAGAAAATGGGACTGTTTGCTTTCCTTAGTTGTTTTACTTACAATTTCAGTAGAAACTCAGACTCAGGAGAACGTGGCACATCTAGAAAGCACTTACAGAAGTTGATGGAAAAAAATCCAACAAGTTATTAAAATTAATTAAAAAATACACCTGGGTGAAAAAAAATCCATAATCCTCAGTAGACTATAGGCTGGGATAGTACACAAGGAAAGCACCATATATGCTGCCCTACTGGTATGCTCCCCTTGCAACCGACTTTGGTCACTGCCAAAGACAGAAAGGTGGGATCGCACTAGAGAGACCTTTAGTTTGATACAGTGCAACCACCCCATACAATTAGCAACTGTTATAACAAGGAGTTTCTTATAAGCTATTATCAAATCAAAGCCAAACAGAAGGCAGCCCAGTGATCCTTAGGCTCTCAAGAACCTGCTACACCAAACTGCTGTTCTTGCTCACCCTGCAGCTTCTGTACCATAGCGCTGTTTTCAGCGGACACCACCAACAGCCTGTCAACCTCGCGTTTCAGCTGATCATTTTCAGCTACAAGGGCAGCATGGCTGGAGCGCAGCTCTTGCTCAGCTGCCTTGAGACAACTCATCTGCAGGTTTTTCTCTTCCATCTCCAGCCTTTGGTCCTGCTCCAGGTCTTTATATTTCACCTCTAATTCAGCATGTGCTCTTCTTGCCTCTTCCAGCTGTTCCGAGAGACACTGCACCTCCTCCTGGAAGCGATGGGAAGAGAGCTTCCTCTCAGCCAGTTCCAGCTCCATCTTTTCTCTGAGATCTCGAGACTCTCGTCTCTCTGCATCTAGAACATCTCTCAGAGAGCTTAGATCTGCTTCCATCTTCTGGCACTGATCTAGGAGTGTCTGTAGAAGGGAGATTTAAATTCATTTTCATACAAGTAGATCAGTACCTTGCCAAAACAAAGTACCTGAATTATATTTTAAAACTGCCATTAAATCCTTTTGAAATATCTAAGTAGCACAGAGGAGGAAATAAATGTGGCAGAAATCTCAATTTGTTAGAATGAAATTGCCCTACTATTTGCAAATTGCAAGAAAGCAATACTGGGAGAAACAAGAACTCTCAATTTTGGTAAAGAAAAGATAGGTCTTAATTATCGCAGAGGAAAGAAACCATGGAACAGTTGCTGTGAGTTGTCTTTTAGAGGAAAGAAAGCTTCCCAAAAAGGGGAGGAAGGACTACAACAAAAGAGGAGGAACTCGGCAATTATAGAGCACAACTAAAAACCAAAACAAAAGTGTGAATGTGAAAAGGGGGTCAAAAATGCTGACACAGGAACTGAAGGTACCAGAGCGCTTCACACGGTGCCCACTGCTTCAAGAAAGATCCCAGAAAGGTGGTCGACACTGACCAGAGATTTAAGACAACTAAGGAACAGGAACAGAAACAGACCCAACATTTGCCAAAATTCCTTTTGTCAAACTTCCTCCTCCTGGAGGTGGGGATGGCCAGCACAGCCAGTTTCAGGAGGAGGGCAATGAGGAGTTCCCTTTATGGGTAGGAGGAGAAACTTCAGCCACATGGCGTCAAGATTATATGTCTACCAAGATCTCCCTCTGACCATATAACGTGCATGAGGGGAATCAAAGCCACAGAGGAGTCGTCAGGGGACCCCAACAACCATGCCATGAAGGTATTCATAGCTTCTGAGCTACTGAAAAAAGTCCCACCCACCCATCCCCTCCTTACACATGAGTAGGGCAATAAGCAAAGCATGAAAAGATACCTGGTTTTGTTGTTCAGCAGCATGCAATTCATGCTGCAGCAGTTCTACCACCTGAGTTCGTCCCAGCAGAGCTGCTTCCTGCTCTTCCAGCTTTCTCTGAAGCATACGCAGGTTCTGCAAGAGAGAGAGAGGGCTACACCAGGACCTGGTGGCTAACATAAGAGGGCTAGATTTCCTGGTTTCATCCACACACCTAGTTTTCACAACACAGTTACTTCAATAGCCTGGACAACTTCATTTTTGTTGACTCTTATTCTGGAGCCCTGATGCAGTAGGAAGAACTCCCATTGTTTTAGAAAGAGCAAACTGGAGCACAATAAATACTTCTTTTTAACTGTTCTTGGAGCACAATAATTTAATACTTCTTTTTAACTGTTCTTTCTTTTTAACTTCTTGCTGATAGCAAATCAGCAGACTGAAGCCAGGACTCAAAGTTCAAAGTAGCATCCCAAAACCAACCCAAACCAATCAAATCATATCTCTTCTCACCCCTTCTGAGCTACTTTGATCTCTCTTAGCATGTATTCAGACTGGTAAAATATCTTTTTCTTTCTCCTCCCATAATAATATTATTATATCAAATATACCTGCTGCATCTCTGCTTCCAGATCTGACTGGGCCACTATTGTGAGCAATTCAGCTTGGTGCTGGTGAACCTGCTCTTCTAGGAGAGCCTCCTTCTCCCGAATCACTTCCTGCAGGGAGCTCAGCTGAAAATATAAGCCACAAAATAAATGCAAAACCCCAAAAGGTTACGAGCTCAACAGATACACAGGCGTACTTTCAACACGCACCCCCACATTACATGCATGATGAGGTCTTCAGCTTGATAATCCTATGTGTCACCTTGGTCAAATGGTATCATTACCCTACTAATACCTATATATTAACTGATAATATTTCAGATCCCAGAAAGCAAAACACTTAAAATTTAATCTAAAAATATGCAGAATGATAAAAGATATGATTACAAGTTCATAAAACTTCTGGGTTTTTGTTTATATAGGATGCATCCCAATTCACTGATCACAAGCTAAACCTGCAATTCAGAGTGTTAATAAAACCCCTTCCATACAATGGCTGGCAGAGAAGAGCCCAAATTCTGACTTGGAGGAAGGGACACCCTGTCCAGGCTCTCCTCAGAGAGCCATCAGTCCCACTGCCCACGTGTGAAACCATGATGATAACTTAACGGTGAGCATCACCAAGGGTGGTTACTGCCTTGGGGCACAGGATGTCTTATAGGACACGGATGAAGAACATTTTGGGATTGCAAAAGATTTATGTTTGGAGGAGTTAGGAATGTTTAGAGGAGAAACAAAAGGCAGGGAAATGGATGTACCTGGGTGATGTGGGGAGGAACAAAAATGAAAAAAATATATGGTTAGGGTACTTAAAAAGGCCAGTTGTGTAAACAGTGGCTGCTCCATGTGCTTGTCTGGCCATGCCCTGCCCCAATCAGTAGCTGTCCTTCTTCTTACCAAACACCATTTCTAACTGTCATTGATGGATCTGCACCAGCAACTGGAGGGGAACTGTGAGCCTGGGGCTTTGCATGTCCACATGCTGGCAAGTGGGAACACTTGAATCCAGGGGCCAATTACTGGGCAAACTGAGTGTCTAAGCATGGCTGATGGTGAGGTCCACAATGTACATTGCATAGATTCTCACTGTTCTCTCATCTGAGCTGCTGTAGAGGGGAACCAGGTGAGGCTGCTGGCACTGCCTCTGTGTACATGACTGCTGGGTGCCTCTGTTCATGTTATCCAGCTGGTCGATGCCCCAAGACTGTCAGTGTTTAAGACGGATTCGGACAATGCCCTTATTAGCATGATTTAACTTTTGGTCAGACCTGAATTGGTCAGGCAGTTGGACAGGATGATCGTTGTAGGTCCCTTCCAGCTGAACTGCTCTATTGTATCATGCTGGTGTAAGTGGTGGGATGGGAAACACAGACACACAGACTAATGAATAGAAAAAAAAATTCTGTACCTGTGTTGTGTACTTGATTTCAGCATCTTTCCGATACACTTCTGCCAGAGCCAGCTGTTCCTTCAGATCCTGAACAGTCTCCTCTCGCTCCCTGAGCTGCTCTCTTAGTACTTCAGCTTCCTCTCTGTGCCCTTCACTTGTAGTTTGGTTATTCTGACATTGCAAGAGGAAAGAGGTGGGAAGAAAAGAAACAAGTGATTACTATTACTGGTCAATTAAAAAAATAATAATAATAGAATGCTACTGCACTCTTGATTCCTAAGCAGATACTTATTTCCACTACATCTCTTAATTTCTTAACTTTACATTTTCTTTGTTTCTTTAATTGAAGTTGTCCTACATTAAGTAACTATTTTCCCTATTTCTGTGTACATACGCACAAGATGTCTTTAATTGGGAAGTGTCAAATCCCTTTGGAATGGCTAATTATCCATGGATGTTTACCATATATTTTATTCAATAACATGATTTATCTTAGTTTAATGATAGGACCACCTTGATTTGTGAGGCTTCTTAATTTAACAGATTTCTCTAATACAAGAAATTAAACATTTTTTTAATTAGCAATAGAAGAATATTCTCTGCATGCCAAAGGGGCAGACATGAAACATTCCAGATTACAGGAAATGCCCATGGAAATCTCTTTAGACTAAAGGGGTTTATAGCAATGAACCTGTTAGGAATAAGCAAAGGGAACTTGCAAACAATTGTCAGTTCTACTCCACTCTCAGGCACTAAAACCCTCTGTTTACAACTATGAAATTTAAACTCAGACAACATTTCACATAAAATGTGCTAAGGTTATGTCTACTCAGACATACTACACCTGCAATCTTTTTTAGCCTCTCAAAGACCATCTGTACGGCTGGCACTTCTGTAATGCCACAGTTGTACCCCTACTTAACACAGAGCTGCACAACAGGTCCAGCATATCAACACTGTCACCAAGAAGCAGGAAAAATGCTTCTATTGTTATCATCTCAGCACTCCCAACTACTTCATGCACTTCATGCTGGGGATTTTTAATTGAATATATAAAACATTCTCTTTCCTTTTCCTTGTACAGGTATTGGATCAAAGATCACCAATAACAAATGAAGTCTAGAGAGTATTTAGGTCTGAAATTTTAAAACCATCTGAAAAATTTATGAAGGCTTTTAGAAGGACCTATACGTCAGTGTAATAAGAATAAGTAAGAAGCTACTGTTCCTCAACAGATGTGTCACCTACACAGAAGGTCTTTGGAAGCAGGTGAAATAGACCTTTAATTGCTATTCATCTTAGAAGTAGAACAGGGGTAAAAAAGAAACAGCATACATGCAAAAGGTTTAAGAAGCCAGGAATATATATAATTTACAAGGGTGAGGCAAACCAGTTGCTAGGGGGGGAAAGAAGAATTAATCTGTTTACTTGGGATTAGATTTTAGGATTGATATTTAGTGTCAGATTCAGAAAAGCTTTTGATAAAGTGCTTGCACACTGGTCACTAGATGGAGAACCCCAAATAAGGATAGTAGCACAGCTACAAAGTTCCCAAGCTCAAGCTTTCAAATATCTTGTTTTCCAAACTGTATAAACTCATATATGAACATAAACTTTAAAAGTGGGTAAACACAAATTAAGAGGAGCCTCAACTTTCTGTATACAAATACCAACTACTTAATAGAAAGATATAAACTGATATTTCACCCACTGTGCTGGAGGTGAGACCCTGGCGCAGGTTGGCCAGAGAAAGATTCTTGAGAAAGATTCTCAAGATTGTACTGTAAAGTGAATTACAGTATTATTTAGAATGACAGTATTATACTACAGTATAACTCTATGATTTTATGATGCCATCAATCAACAATAGTAACCAGAAGTCATGAAACCAATCTCTACGCCATTAGTAGTCACTTCTGACCTGACACCTCTCACCCACAATTTAATGCTTGCTATAATCTTTTAATCTTTTTTTTTTCAGTGTTTCAAATAACCCTTATCTTCTCGGGTTTAATGAGCATCATCTGATGTCCTTCAATCTGTTCGGACTGCTATCACATTTCCCTTGTTTAATATTAATAACTTTTTAAAGAAAACTATGTGGTCAGCAGAACAATTAAGTTTTTAAAAATTACGAGCTCCAACAGGAGTTTCTATCTAGTAGCTAATAGCTGCTTTAATGTCTTGGAACAGCACGCTTTCCCTAGGTTTTTTACCTAGCTTTACACAATTATGGCTTGTTAACCATAAAACATTGTGGTAGCCCAGGAAGCTATACGGCTGGGTTTTTAAATTTTTTAAAAAACACCTTTAAATTACTGCCTTTCAATTTTAATGACCCCTTTGCCTCGTTGATCTTGTATTTCAGCCAACCTTCCCTCTCCTTTGCTGTACTCATGTGACTGATAACATTTTGAATCTTATGGCACAGGCAGATGTGTGTTTTCCACAGGAAAGAACTTGGCTGCAACAGATCACTGAAGGTACGCAAAGTGAAACCAGCCCATACCCTCTATGAGACCAAGGTGTGCACCCCAGGGGCAGCTGTGGTACAAGGAAGCTGGACAGACCGGCTTCCTCCAGCACAGACATCCTTGCTGGAACTATGAACCTCCTCCTAACAAGATATGGGACCTGTTAGCTCACTGGGACCTGAAACATAGGGTCACACCAGACTATCAGCAGAGGCTAACATCTCTTAAGTAGCCCTGTTCTCCCCACCTTGGGATCAACTTGCTCTTCTGACGAGGTCTGCGCAGGCAACAGTGGTCCTTTCTCTGTCAGCTCCTCAATGCGTTTGTTCAGAGTGGCCAGCTTGGCTTTGGCCTGAAGTTTAAGCTTCATCAGTTTAGCGTCTGCAGCCTCTCGCTCTTCCTGTAAACAAAGGACACAAGCTGAGTGCACTTAAAATTCTAGTGCTATCACCCGGAAAGCACTGCTTGGAAAACTCACATAATTTGTCAGTCTGCTGTTCTTTATCCAAACCTGCCTCCCCAGTAACAGTGCTAATTTAAACACATCCAGGAAACAAATTTGCTCGGAAACATTACACACAGCAAATTGTTCACTTCTGCTCTAGTACTGTCTCTTCAAGGGACAGATTGCTCAAGGGACTTCTCCTAGCAGTCAGCACAAACTCAGTTTGACTTCCCCTGCTGTATGCAGCCCCTCAACACCATCCCAGGTAACTGCACTTTCTCTCATGTCATGCCTCAGGGTAAGCAGTATGTATCTTTGGTTACGTGCCATAAAACCACCGGAATGCTGTGTGACTGCAGGACAGCCTTTGTCTCAAACACTCTGAAGTGGGGAAAGAAAATTTCATACAAAAGATACTAGCATTTATCATAGCCACCAGGAAACTGCACAAGCCTTGAAGAATCATGGAATCATGAGGAGGAGCTTGAGGAGCTCCAAGACAAAATGCTACATAACTTGGATGTAACTCCAGAAGGAATTACCCCTAAGCAAAACAAACAGAAGCTATCCTACATCTCCTGGGTTAGGGTCCGTTCTTTGGATTCCAATAGCTCTCTGGAATTGATGCATTTAGTAGTGCAGGTGTCTCAAATGTTCAAAAGAAACCAGACACTGTTCTGCACAGAAAGCTGAAACAGCATTCTACTCTTGCTCCCAGGTCCCCAGTAAAAAAAAAACTCATACCTTGAGTGCAGTTTCTTTTTGCTGGAGCAGGGCATCCTTCTCTCGGATCAAATCCTTCAGCTGAACAACAAGTTTTTCTGTTTGGGCTAGGCGCTCCAACAGGTCCTCAGGTGCCTCCTCCATGCTTTCTGCTTTTGGCTCTAGAGCTTGTACCTGAAACAGTGAAACGAGTGCTATGGAGGAAAAAAGTCTAAGCAGACTGCAGCACAGCATCCAAATGATATATTCAGCTCTACTCCTAAATGCTGCACTCTGATCCCTGCAAGCATTTCATGTAGTCTATAGAACTATACACAATTAGCCAAAAAACAGAAGTAAAGCTCAGGATACCCATGAGCCAACACACAAAAAACCAGCACCTTTGCTGAACACTACACCAGCAAATCTGAAATAAGTGGCACTGGAGAGACTCCACCACTCAAACACCATCTGCTGTCTCAAGTACCAAAGACAATACACAGATCCAGCCTTCCACTGCCACTGAATCACACAGAGCTCCCCTGTCTGCTACATGGGATCATTAGTACTCTTAAGAAAAGTCTTTCTTCACCCTAATTCTAGTTTGTTTTCTAGGATCAGCTTGAGATGTAGGAACTTTGGAAATTATGGCCTGCTCCACAAAAGCACTGGTGCTCAGCAATGAAGAAGCAGGAAACAGTTCTCACTGCAGCCAAATGATTCACACTCCCCAAACTAACTCTTAATAAGATCTGAAAGTCTTTAGATCTAAAACTGTAAAACTGTACTTACAGCAACAGAGGATTCAGTAACTGCATCTCCATCATCACCTGACAGCTCTTGCAAAACAGTATTCGCTAAACCTGACAAACGGCTCAGCATCTTCAGCCTAAAACAAAACAGTCAGAAAGTCAGAATGCAGCTACAGAGTCAAAACTGCTAAGAAGAATAAGCATCCCTTCATGCTTATCTCTAACTTTATAGAGGAGACCAGGCTTACAGGGAATACATCTCCTCTGACAAGAGAGAAAAGCCAAAGTAAAACCTCAGGAATAAAGAAATGATCATGATAACAACAGCATCCAGGCTCTCTGAACACAATAGCAGAGGATGATTCTTAAATGAAGTCACTTACAGGCCAAACATGGCCTGTAAATACATACAAAAAGCTTTTTGTTAATAAGTAGTGGGAACAGTCAACTCAGCCCTGATGCTTGCTGAGTAGATGCAAGTGTGTCACCTTAGAGAGATGATGAGACCTCTGCACGTCACATATGTGACATGACAGGACCTTGGCATAAGGAAATAATCTGGAGAGGGCATTTTGCTCTGGCTGCTGTTTAGCATAGCTCCTTTCCTTTCCTTGAAGTTCAGGAGCTGAAGTGATCCAGGAAGTGGAGGTGAAGAAGAAGAAAAATGCAGCCGTACCAGCCAGAAATGTATGATTTGCAATTTTGAGGAGAATAGCAGATTAAGTTCTCCATTATTAACCCAGACAATGGGATGCAATCCACCTCACACCAAATTCTAATGAGCAGTGGATAAGCCAAAGTATAGAGCTGCCACCCAGAGGGATCTCAACAGGCTAGAGAAACAGATGGACAGAAAAATCATGACATTCAAAAAAGGCAGAGCCCTACACCTGGGATGGAACAAACACAGGCAGTAGTACAGGCTGGGGACTGACTGGCTGTGAAACTGCATTGCAGAAGACAACCCAGTAATGCTGGTGGACAAGCTCAACATGAGAGTAATGTGCTCTCACAGCAGAGGTCAACTATATATGAACTGCACTGGTAAGACCACAGCCAGCAGGCTGAGGGAAGCAATTATTCTTTTATTTAGCACTTGTAAGACTATGTTTGAAGTACAGTGTCCACTTTCAGCTCCCTGATACACAAAAATGACAGGGACAAACTGAAGCAAGCACAGCAGAAAGCCCCCAAGTCATACAGAGAGGCTAAGAATGCCTAGCTTGTTCCGCCTTGAGAACAATGGGTGGAGAGGGGGACAGAATTGCTGACTTCCCTATAATTGCCTATTAGGTAGCTAAAGACAGAGCCAGACATTTCTTATGAGATGCACAGCAGATGGATGTGAGGCAGTGGACAAGTTGCAGCAAAAGAATTTCAATCAGAAAAAAAAAAAATACATGCAGGGAAAAATATAAAAAAAAATAATCTGGAATAGGCTCAGAGCAGCCAGATCTAACTTCGAAGTCAGCCATGCTAAGAGCAGAGGGTCTGACCAAATGAACTCCCAAGGTCCCTTAAGACCTAAATCATTCCAGTATTCTATGAAGAAAGGTCACACATGACACTTGACATCTCCTAACGGAGAAGCTGTAGCTCTGTCCCAACTGTAAGTCCATGCCTGAAATTGGCAAAATAATTTGTAAAAAAGTAAAAGAAGCTCCACTAGTGCAAACTGAAACTAGGCAAACTCACGTTAGTTATTGTAACGTAAACTATCTCCATCAAATGGAATCTATTAATATGACAAGCTGGCTCTGTTTAGCTAGAAGCAGGATTCTAAATCTGGCTACAATGACCTACTCATTCCTGAACTCCTTTATCCTAGTAAGGAAATTTTTCCTTATAGATTGCCACATGCTTTATTTTTCTGTAGCAGTCACACCTCCTAAACATCTGATTTTGCAGAAATGTCAGAAACCATATTAGAGTATCGACAGCAGAAAAGGGCATGTGAATACCAACCTCTTTTATGAACCCAGTAGTTCATAGCTCTGCTTATTCAGTAGTGGAGAAGTTTCCAAGGCAGATCAGTCATACACAGGTGCTTCATGCCATTTTTTTCTATCTCTTGGGTACTGACAGGTTGCATGAACCAAGACTCTTTAAGGAGAGAGGGAAAAAAAAAAAAAAACAACGAAAATAATTTATCCAATAGTACAGAAATAAGCCCATTTCTCGTCCTACAGTCTGTCCCTCTACTCTGCCCTGGGGAGGCCCCATCTGGAGTACTGTGTCCAGTTCTGGGCTTCCCAGTTCAAGAAGGACAGAGGATTGCTGGAGAGGGTACAGCGAAGGGCCACAAAGATGATTAAGGGCCTGGAACATCTCTCCTATGAGGAAAGGCTGAGGGACTTGGGTCTTTTTAGTCTTGAAAAGAGAAGGCTTAGGGGAGATCTGATCAATGCTTACAAATACTTAAAGGCAGGGTGTCAGGAGGACGGGGCTGGTCTTCTCAGCGGTGCCCCAGGGACAGGACAAGAGGAAATGGGCACTAACTTGAGTATAAGAAGTTCCACTTAAACATGAGGAGGAACTTCTTTATGTGAGAGTGGTAGAGCACTGGAAGAGGCTGCCCAGAGAGGTGGTGGAGTCTCCTTCTCTAGAGAGAAGTTCCTGTGCAACGTGCTCTAGGTAGACCCACTCTGGCAGGGGGGTTGGACTAGATGATCTCCAGAGGTCCCTTCCAACCCCATATGATTCTGTGATTCTACATTTGGGGATCATTACAGCCAATCACTTGCAATAAGCATAAAAAGTTAAAATTCTTCCCCATTTTAGGGGGAGGATTTTCTCTTGTTCTTGCAGACGTGCCTTGGTTTCTTATGCTGTATGGCATGAGCTTAGTCTCTTCAGCCTAGAGAGCAAAACGCTTCCAAAGCAGTTAGTGAAGCACAAAGACATGATGGAAGAAGCCAGGCCTCAGACAGTCTCTCGCAAAGAGTTCTAGAGGATGAAAGAACTCATGCAGCATACTGTCAGCCAGCCAGGACTGTCCACAGTCCCTATCAATACAACGGCCAGTGAAAAAACTACTGCTGCTTTGCTGATTTCTCACTGGCCCTGAGTGAGACCGAGGCATGGAATTCCACAATAATATAGTTTTCCTGTTCTTACTAAGAAATTTCTTCTGTCAACATCAACTATTCACCAAGCTGGTAATATAAAAGACTCATTTAAAGACCTGGAATCCCTGGTTCATTATTAAAATAATAAAGAATTTATAGTTTTGTAAACCCCCACAATGCCCCAGTGAGGAACTCACCATGCTGTCTTGGAAATGGTAAAAGCACATTTTAGAAAACAATCACCCAAATGCAAAAAATGCCTCTGACTGTTACCAATATTGGAAGAAGCTACATCTGATCTTCCTAATTAGCATTAGCCCACAGGCTCCTAAAGTCACAAATGCACAATATGTGGTTGGGACATAAGGTAACATAAGATGACACCAGTTAGGACTGATAGAACCAATAGGCAAATTGTTAGAAGTGGCATTAGAAAAATGGAATAAAGTAGAATCTAGGCGTCTGAAGACATCCATTGTAACCAGAAACATGTCTGGGCCTCAGCACATATCTGCATGATACAGGTATTACAATTTCAAGCACATGTACATGGGCCACGTTGAGAAGTGAGTGATTCTCTAGCCTTTGTCCAGGCTACATTAATGTGCTACTGAACTCAATGTGTCTTGAGTGGGCTTGGCTCCTCCACATGCAAACAGAGGGACCAGGGCCTGTCTGCAACTACTGGCACAGGCATGGACTTCAAGAACCTGAACTCAAGTCTTACAGATTCACGTCTTTTGCACTCACCTTTAAATTATATTCTCAGGGCAAGGAGGAGAACCCTGGGAACTACAGACCACTTAGTCTCACCTCCATCCCTGGGAAGGTAATGGAGAGACTGATTCTAGATGTCATCTCCAAGAAAGTTGAAGAGCGGGGGGTTATTGGAAGT